>OY282410.1:9721156-10921156 GCA_958295455.1 Coleophora deauratella | reverse complement strand
TTAAGCGAGTTAATCTTATTTTTTGCTTTCAAAGATTATCTGAGCCGGTAAATTATCACTAAAACACGCGTTGGGGAGAAGAGCTCATTAGTTATCTAAATAGTTAGGATTATGTGGATTACATTATAGCGGCCCACCCGTGCGAAACATCTGTCAGATTTGGCGGGAAGAATTTTGACAAGCAGAAAGAACATAATAAATTAATAACTAAAAGAGAGATCGAGAGAGAGAGAAAATGGTAAAAGCTATGAAAAATGTGTGAAATATATAAAATTCATAATCAGTATTTATTTAAAATTATAATAAAGAGATAGGTATATAGGTACTTATACCAAGTTTTTTTAAATTTCGTTCATTTTTTGTGTTGACATAATTTTTTGATTTTATGAATATAAAGCATAAATAAATGAAGTAGAAAATGTCCTAAATAAAGTTTTTAGAACGTAGCTTTTTTTAAGACTACTTACGTTTTTTTTATTTGCGCTAAGTAGGTAGGTATAGGTAGCTAAATAGATAATCAGTTTGATAACAAAAGCTTTTTTTAATAACAAAAGCTAAAAGACCAACGCAAGGTTTTCATTTTTTTTATCTGGTACAATTTGAAAACCATAAAATTTTGCTGAACATGTTTTATTATTTTGATAGTTCTTGATCAAAGCAAAATTTTGTTATATTAGTTTTGGGACATCCTGTTTTGTAATTTCATCAACAAGATCAAGCAACTTATTTCCAAAATTACGTTCCGTTTCTACTTAAAACAGGAACACAGACATGAACACAAAAAAAATTGGAAGATGTGAACCTTAGGGTGCAGACTCATTAAAATAACTAATAAGGGGTGAGTTTTTGCTCAGTAACTCATTTATTAACCGTAGCAGATTTCGATAACTTGGCGACAAATCGCTTTTAGGAAATGGGTCGCAAAGCTTTTTTTTATTTGTTAACAGAGACCTACTTTAAATACTGACTTAGAATCTTAAGCAACTCAAGATTCTTGTAACTACGATTTGCTTTTTTATGAATAATATAGAGTCGTCCGTTGCTCACTAATAGAGATTTAAAACTTTTAAAAACTTTTAAAATTACTATAAAAATGTAATTTTAAAAGTTTTTTTTTCAAACAGAACCTTGGCTCAAACTTATAGTTTGTTCTTATGGGAATCAAGAAAACTGCGTTTGCTGTCTAATGTCCAGGCTCCTGTAAATTATAATATTACCTAAGTTTTTTCTAAAATCTTGATAATTGATGTTAAAATGTGTGTTAAAAAATACTGAGTTTTAATTTAAAAAATGTACGTTCGCACTGATATTTTTATTTTATACCTACATAGAGTATAAAATATATAGGAAAACTACCAATAAGATAGAATTCACGGTTTCAGAACGAAGTAATATTGTTTTTTAAAAGTAAGGTAAGAGACCCAAATAAAGCCTATGCCCCAATAAGGCCTAGGTTTCAAATTTCCTGCTTAGACATTTCAAATAACCGCGAAAGTTTACAGTGGTGTGCGTAAGGATGTACACACACACACAAGAATAGCGAGCGCCGCTTACAACGAGTATGTCAGAACATGTAGTCGAAAACAGTCGGGACGCGAAGAATACGCCCGTTTTATAAAATTTCTACAGGTAATGCTGTAAGTATTTTGATATTTTTGCACGCATGCCGAGATTTTTTTGTGTGTTATTTAGTTTAAAAGTTTAGTAACCCCTACATAAGCATTTATACGCCATTTTTTCAATGTATTTTCTGTAATATTCTTTTTTCTTATACATACGACAGGTCCAAATAAGGCCTATCAAAATAATTTATGTGCAAATAATATCAAATGGATGACAAGCGGCAATGCCTTGCTTGTAATATCTGGTAGGTATCATCAGCTGTGTGTTGGCTTAACCCCTGCTGATAAAAAAATACTGTTCAGGAGATTGCTTGAAGAAAATGAAGACAGGAAGGATAATAAATACGTTGAGACGATTATCAAGACTGATTATAACGTCCAAATATGATTACTAAAGGATCTTACTAAATTTAAATAATATTACGTTGATATGTTTTAGTAACTGAAGTTTAATGATTGTTTTTTCTTTCTTTTAGTATGAAAGGCCTTATTGCGACATGGGTCTCCCAATAAGGACTAAAGGACTTTTTTTATATTTTGATTCACAGAAGTCTGATTTTTGTTTTTTAATCGTTTCAACTATATTTATTTTAAAGTTTAATCAATAAAGATTAATACTTCGAAAGATGAGTGAGTTTTTATTTAAAAACCTACTAATTACGTCAAGATAAAAATAAGGTAGGCCTTATTTGGGTCACTTACCTTAATTTAAAAAATGTTACCAAAGACAAAAAAAGGTTACATACAAGCGCATAGCAAACACGATCCGATAAAATAAAATAAAGGGAAAACGGAACAAATTTCAATCTACCCTCCGAACAATTTTATTTGCAGTACAATCATCGACACCTTTTTAAATCCACCCGATTTACGTTGGACCTTACAGTGTATTTACTTTTAAGGAAACGTGTGTCTTTTCAATTCGGTCGGGTGTTTTTGTTTTTCTTTTTTTTTTTCAGGCAAAGAAGCAAAGACGCTGTGTCGTATACAGCCAATCGATCCGCGGGGACCGATATTCGTTTTCAGATATTACTTGGATTCAGTTACGGATTGGAAAATGTGTTTGTGTAGTTATTCGACTGATTTTATTGCTTGTTCCGTTTATTGGTGTTTTTATGGGAAACTATGGGGTTTGGGTACTCGTTGTATGTTGTATGGTGTATGACACCATTGATTGTGTGATGGGCGTGGTCAATACGTATATTAGTTTCTGACTTTGGGCCTCTCAGAATTTTACATGGAGTTACATGAAAATACTAGGCGTTAAGCTATCTTAAGTCTTACTGGTTCTGATAATTTATTCTTTCTATTTTGATGTCACAGTAAAGACCTTTCATATGGCATGTAGCTAGCAACATGTTAGCTGGTTGCCGCAAAAGAAGGAATAGGATAATTTAAAAGTTTTCAGTCAGGTTATAGATAGCTCTCCAGTGTACACAAAACTATCACTGGTAGGGGTTTTGTTTGTTTGTTTGTTCCGCTTTCACCCCGAAACTACTGAACGGATTTGGATGAAATTTGGTAGGTAGATAGATGAAGCACTCGGCTAACACACAGGATACTTTTTATCCTAGAAAACTTAAGGGTTCCCGTAGGAATGCTTCGTCACTAGATAGCGCTATCTTAACATTTTCTTTCAATTCTGAAGTCCACGCGGACGAAGTCGCGGGCGGAAGCTAGTATTTACATAAGTACGTACTTACCACTATAGCAGCAAACGCAACGATTTCACGTGAATACCCCTAACATAATTGACCATTTGTTGATTTTCTCAAAAACCGCTGAATCTATTTCGATAAAATTTATATGGAACTACCTGTGAAGTTATACCCTTTTAAACAAAAAAAGAATTTTCCAAATCGGTTCAGGCGTCTTCGAGTAATCGGTGAACATACATAAAAAAATGATTCCGACGAATTGAGAACCTCCTCCTTTTTTGAAGTCGGTTAAAAATGGCGTGGCGTTGTAAAGTTGTCACTGATGGTAGTCTTGGGTGGTTTCGAGTTTTATTTTATAGTGAAATAGAAAATTGGTTTCGCGAGCTTTCCCATTGAAAATATCGTGTTACAAATGAGCTCAAAGATAAGTAGATTTTATGGGACGTCGTGTAATGGTAACGGTGATGCGATGTAGTTTTTTTTCACCCTTTACAACAAACGCGTAATTCCATGATATATCGATTGACAAAAAAAAACGTAATATTAGTCTTGTGATATTTTTTAAATACATATTTTTTTGTATGTTTTATTCCTTTCATCTTATAAACAAAAACGTCTGATTCTTTAATCCTACAATTTTTGTTTTACACCTACATTTAAAAGTTTGTGTTTCTCTCTAAATAGAAAATAAAAATGGATAAAAATATTACAATTATTGCGACTTAAATATGGAACATTTATTTGCCTTAGAATGGGTAAAGTAACAACCTTATATAAACCTACCCATAAACTGCTATGTTCGTAACCGTCTCACGATCAAATTTTCAGACGCAATAAAAATATTACCGACTGAAATAGATGCGCAATATTTTCTAGCTACCTCCCGCAGGCACGGGAACGTTCATAAATCCTGCATATTTACATTTTCTCCCAATATCCACATGTTAGAGCGAGACGGACTGTCATCTGTCGCCGCATCCCATTTTCACGAAGTGACACTCCTTTAGGAAAATGTCTTCGCGTACAGGCGGGAAGAAAATTGTGAGCGAGTTTACTCTAAGTTTCTGTCAATTGCTTTGAGTATGCTATGATGAGATGAGAGTTATTCCTTTATTTGGTGCTTTCGAATAATATTTTTAATCGAAGCTGTACTTTTCAGCAAAGTAAATAATTTAAAATTTAAAATTGAAGATGTTAGCGTAATATCACGTAATTTCATGAGTATACGAGTTATTACATAAAAAAACGAAATACCGTGTAATCGGAAAATCAAAAGGTAATAAACGCGATCTGACGGAATGAAAACTATAAATTCCCGAGAATATGGATTTATTCGCGTAAATATGTAGCTCTTGGGAAACATCAACCCCGTTCCTAAATTCTTGCATTTCATTCATAAAATGTTTTAAAAGAAACACCCATCACGCTGTTGTCCCTGACTGTACTTAACCTACCTACGGTACAGGGGGTGGCACTTATCCCGCGAGGATATAACACCCTGTGTAAGAGGGAGGGGAGGGGGAGTATTTGTCCTCCATTACCGAGCTGTTAGAGTAAGCGATTACTAACTCTGAGGCGTTAACTACGTGCGAGCAAAATGGCGAATGTTCCATCATAAGACCATATACGTTACTCATATCGATACTTCTGGGCTCAAAGGGCGTATACTCTAAATAGAACTTAGGCTTATATGCCCTTTGAGCCCAGAAGTATCGATATAGTATACACTAATAATTCGCATTGGTATACCATAGTTAGTAACGAATTAAGTTTAAAATAGGTCAACTATTTTAAAAGGAACTATTAGAAAATATCAAAGTTTCGTCAGCGAAACACGAAAAGATAAGTCGGGTATTTTCAGGTAGATATTTAAATCTTTTGACACTATAAAGGTAGCCATTAGCCCCACAATCCACTAATCCGGACTTGGTCCCCGTATGTAGATTATAGTTAACCTTGGAGATGGGAAGAGACTTGGTGCCCCAGCAGTAAAGAAATTTTTTGTTCTGATGCTATCCTGTAAGTCATCAATTTCATATTAAAAATTATAGACTTCTACGCTTCCTTTACCTTAATTTTAATCTTACAGTACCTGAGACACTTTATGTACACTTAAGTTCCGTATATAGATAGAGCCCTTATGAAGTGCATAAAAAAAAAACCACGGCTTCGACTCATGAAACTGAACAACTTTCTCCAAGGAACGTATACTTATTCAATTCGAAAAAAATGGTTGGTCTCTTCATACGAATTGTTCAACTGATCCGCCAATTTTGTATGGGAAGTCCAAAAAGTTGTTCAGTTTTATGAATAGAAGCCACCGTAAATTTTTTTTTCAGGTATTTTAGAAGGACCCTATATAACCCTAACAATCTAAACACATTCGTCTTTTTGTCAGCGCTAGAGCTGAGACAATCAGCGTACCCGGTTAGGTCAAATGTGTCTTTATTACTGTAGGTATACAGGATGTTTGGAAAACTGCAAAAAAATATTACGCTTAAGATAATGATTACACTTTTATAACCACAATTACTAAGCGCTTGGCATTGCTGATGGTAAGTGATCATATGATTATGCCGAAATACAATGGAAGTGGGCTTACCTAGATTCCCCAACAACTAAAGAACAGGCATGTTTGTTAGTAGCACTGATGTTTTTAGTCTTTAGACTATAGACTAAAAACATCAGTGCTACTAACGTTGATTTTTTAGAAGACACATAAGATGGTGATAGCAAGCTAGGGGAGCTCAGAATACTATTAAAAAATCTTGGACCTATGTGCACCCCTACGTGTTTTAGGACCTAAGGATATGCCTTTCTAGCAACAAGCTGTAAAAATTTCAAAATTTATCCAAACCGAGAATCCGGTAGTTGACTGCTAGTCATTTGAGTTACTTTTTATCAAATGTCAAAAACGGCATTTTGTTCTAAAAATGTTTGTAATTTTGTACGATGACGTCATTGTTCAAAGTAGTAGTTTGCATACTAATTAGTAAATTCTTAGAAATTAAAAATTGAAAATGTAATGAAAATTAAAGTGATTAAGGTTTTCAACAATTTTATTTCTAGAGCTATTTAGTCAGTAATATTTCGTAATTTATTTTTCATGCAGTCAACTCCCGGATTACAGTAACTTGTTTAAAGCACCCATTAAAACAAAACAACCCCGTATAGCCTATCTGTACAAATTGATGTACATTTACACTTAAACCGAGAGCCAATCAGAACCCGCCATTCTCTGTGTGCGTACGACGATTAAACTGGGAGGGATCTCTTAAGGGGGAGACGGGGGCAGTCTGCACCACTTTTATAACCAATTAAACTTTTAATATTGTTATTCCCAAGTAATTGGTGTGCCGTTTTATTGTGGTGTGATACAGGTTGAGTTTATTACGATGTTGTTTGTGTAAGTAATTATTTAATTGTAATCTCTGGTTCTGGGATTTTTGTAGGGTACTGAAATAATTGCGTGATGTAATTAAAATGCTGAGAATATCGAAGACGATTAGAAATGTCTGGCAGACTGACTCAGTGGATCAGTGGTCAGTGATCGTGACTATAATCCGAGCGTCGTGGGTTTGATTCCTACTCAGGGCAAACATTTATATGTTAAGCAGATTTGCTTGCTCTGTGTCTGGGTGTTAAATATCTATAATATATGTATTTATTTAAAAGTATATGTGTATCCGTCTCTGGTTCCCATATTACAGGGAATCCTAGTTTGGTTGGGCCCAATGACCATGTGTGATTTGTCCCGGAATATTATTATTATTAATTAATTTTGTCTCCCAGACTGACAGAGGACACATTTTATGCATTTATGGTAATAGTCTCATTTTTAACCGACTACAAAAAAAGGAGGAGGTTCTCAATTCGTTCACCGATTACTCGAAGACATCTGACCCGATTTGTTTTTTTTTAAAGGGTATACTTCACAGGTGGTCCCATATAAATTTTACCGAAATCGATTCAGCGGTTTTTGAGAAAATCAACAAAAACATAGCAAAATTTTAGTTGTTGCGATTGAAGTCGGTTGTTTTTAACGTATTCAACGTGTTTAATTATGTAATTTTAACTTCTCATTACTTCTGCATGACATTAAATAAATCTATCCAGAAATGAACATCCACAATATAACCACAAGAAAACCATTATTCATCTATAGCAGCAGTTGGTTCCAAAAACAATCCAAACGCTTATTCATCGAAAGTAAATATACAGTAGACCTGAAATTATACAACATTTTACCAATTATAGATAAAAAAGACCTAAAAGTAAACCAGCAAAACATATTTTAACCAAAACACCCACGAAACAAAAGACAGTTGAATCCAGTGGCTCCCAAAAGAAAGATTCGGGTAAAAACTTTCACTAAAGCTATTACAACAAATTGTATTATGCAAATCTACCTCCTCTTAACACGTCCATCGAGCTGGAGAAAATCAATAGAGCCTCCACCTAGAAAGAGACAGACCTACTTTCTCTACGTGTTGGAACAGGACAGAAATTCAGCCTCTTTCAACTGAAATTGAGCGCGTGAAATTCAAATACATACAATGAAATTTCATGCAATCGCCACATCCAATTTTAGATCTTCTCTTTTAAGATTTTCAATTCAATTTACCTTGAATTGTGTTTTCGATTAATTTGCACACTTTGTTTACGTTGCAAAGAGTTATGAGACGTATTTTTGAACGATTATGTTGAATCACTCATTTTGGCAAGGATTTTTCACTTATTCCATTAAGCTACTTGTCTTCTGGTAGGTGTTAAATACCATTTCTCTGTAATTACAGACAAAATAGATCATAATGAAAACAAATACTGTTATAAACTATTTTCAGTAAGTGATGCCTTTAGCAGATTTTATAATAACATGGCTGCTAGTGCCTATTTTAAATTGTGTAAGTAGCGTACTTATTTTAATAGTCGCGAGACTTTTTCCATACCACAAATTACAAAATAACTATGTATTTGTATTGCCCATACTTTGTGAAGGTTAGGATAGGTGGATGGAGGTTGTGAATCTAATTACGACCTGTGTGTCAAAAAAAAGCAGCCTATAAGTCTCTAACATGGCTTAACGACTGCCATTTATGTGATAGCAACCGGCATTAGGGTTTCAGAGGTTTCTCCTCCCAAATATCCTCAAGCTGTGAAATGAATTTCCGTCCAAAGCCTTCCCTAAGGCTACAAATATGGGCCTCTCCAAAAGGGATTGGATTGGTTTTTGAAGGATCGGCAAAGCATTGACACTTCCATTTACCCGTCTGGCATTTTTAGTCACATTTAATAAAACAACTTTTCTTAATAAATCTCAGAACTCGATAATCAAAACTCCCATAGACCAGTACCATAGCAAATCACAAATAACCCAAAAATTAACTGCGACAACTGTATCAACCCCCATGATCAGAAATTAAGTGCCCCATAGAATCATGGGGTTAAAATTAAACGCTTGTATCCATTAGGGAACATCCCTCGTCAGAGGGGTTACACTAGCTATGATTCGGTTATAGACAAGTTAGTCAAGAGTAGTCGCAAAACGTCCATTTGGCAAAATGTGATATTTCTACAATATTTACTGGTATCATAAAATGTTTTTTTTTTTTTTTTTTTTTTATGGCAGAGGTGGCAAACGAGCAGACGGATCACCTGATGGTAAGCGATTACCGCCGCCCATAGACACCCGCAACACCAGAGGAGTCACAAGTGCGTTGCCGTTTGTTCAATGTAATATTTTTAACCGACTTCAAAAAAAGGAGGAGGTTCTCAATTCGTCGGAATCTTTTTTTTTAATGTATGTTCACTGATTACTCGAAGACGCCTGAACCGATTTGGAAAATTCTTTTTTTGTTTAAAAGAATATACTTTACAAGTGGTCCCATATAAATTTTATCGAAATCGATTCAGCGGTTTTTGAGAAAATCAACAAAAACATAGCAAAATTGGAGTTATTGCGATTGAAGTCGGTTGTTTTTAACGTATTCAGCGTGGTCAATTATTTCTAGAAAATATTTCAGCGATAGCGCCAAAATTATTATGCATGGCGTCAAAAATCGTAACTGGCTTGGTCAGTATGCATCTCAGTTCATACAAGTGATTTTCCAAAGCGAGGTCTTTGCCTTTAGGTAGCTAGGAAAGTTAGATTTGTTTTGGACCAACAAAGCTTAGGTATATGGATTTAAAATATGTGTTAGGTATTGACTTGGTGGATGTGGGATCCAAAAAGTCTTACTGTTAAGAATATAAACGATCCTGAATAAAAGAGAAGAGAACACGAATTTGACTTTTTATTGCAGCCTATCATTTTGCTTCTTGGACTATTTGCGTCTTATTACAACTTCACCATCATTTAATCTCATAGTTTCATCCCCTCGGTTGATAAGCGTAATAAAATAACGCATAAAGTTGCGTCCCTCAACTTGGTGCGATGATAAAATTACTAATGTGGTTGATATAATCTTATTTGAGCTATATTTGATGAGTTAAGCTATAGAACAATTAAATCAGGAGAACTGAATCTTATTTATTACATGTATCAAATAAAATCAATTTATTTAAAGGCAACTATAAGCTCCACTTATTTAAACAAACAATCAAAGTTGGTCAAAAACCCTGACGTCATAATTATGCCAGTAATACGGATTATTTCAGAACAATAAGTAGTTTTTGACAGTTGATAAAAGTAACTCAAAAAATAACTAGTAAGGTAAGTGACCCAAATAAGGCCTACCTTATTTTTATCTTGACGTAATTAGTAGGTTTTTAAGAGAAACTCGCTCATCTTTCGAAATATTAATCTTTATTGATTAAACTTTAAAATAAATATAGTTGAAACGTTAAAAAAACAAAAGTAAGACTTCTGTGAATCAAAATATTAAAAAAAGTCATTTAGGCCTTATTGGGAGACCCATGCCGCAATAAGGCCTTTCATACTAAAATAAAGAATAAACAATCATTAAACTTCAGTTACTAAAACATATCAACGTAATATTATTTAAATTTAGTAAGATGCTTTAGTAATCATATTTGGGCGTTATAATCAGTCTTGATAATCGTCTCAAAATATTATCCTTCCTTTCTTTCCTCCTGTTTTAGACTACATATTCTGACATACTCGTCGTAAGCGGCGCTCGCTATTCTTGTATGTGTCAGATACATCCTTACGCACATCACTATAAACTTTCGCGGTTATTTGAAATATCCAAGTGGGAAATTTGAAACTTAGGCCTTATTGGGGCATAGGCTTTATTTGGGTCACTTACCTTACTCAAAACATGGATTCCGGAGGCAAATCTAAGGAGTTTATAACTCGCGTACCTATCAAACCAGTATCAAACCAAACCATCTCGCATTTTTACCGCATTCATAGTCTATGGTTTACTGACTCGGTTTGACTGACTCGGTGGCTAAGTGGTTAGCGATCCTGACCTCTGATCCAAGAGTCGTGGGTTCGATCCCCACACAGAGCAAACTTTTCTGTGATGAGCAGAATTGTTTGCTCTGAGTCTGGGTGTATAATATCTATATATGTATGTATTTAAATGTATATGTGTATGTATATCAGTCTCTGGTTCCCAAGATACAGGGAATCCTAGTTTGGGGCCAGATGACCGTGTGTGATTTGTCCCGGATATTATTATGGATATTATTATGGTTACGTTTTTTTGGCGGGAACTCGAAGCAACAGTTTGTCAGTTTTCTTTTATTATCCGAAAAATTTGATATCGTGGTTTTTAATGCATAATATTGATAGTGTATTATTTAGTAAAGTGCCATTTAAGTGTCTAATATGTAGGATAATGAAATAAAAGTGTGTAGACTGTGTTTCGAGTGCTCTCAAGAAGTCCATGAACTCTTCATCAAAAGTGCTATCATTTTGTTGAAGAATAAAAAAAAAATTAAGACATAAGAAATGGCTTTGGCCTTTATTCAATATTTCTATGAAGATGAAGAAATACGGAAAATGGCTTTTGGCCTCTATAAGATAGAAGATTTTCAACAGACTAGGCTGTATGGCTCTGATCCTTTGCCTTCCCCATCTCGGGGTAAAATAAAACAAAAAAAAAAGTCTATGGTTACCTACCAAGGAGTTGAAGGAGTACGATCTTCTTGCTGAGCTGGCCATTGGAGTATTCTGCTTTTTTAACCGACTCTTCAAAAAAGGAGGAGGTTCTCATGTTGTTATTTTTTTTTATGTAGGTATGTTACGCGATTACTTCGCCAATTATGAATCGATTTTGATGATTCTTTTTTATTTAAGCAATACTTCAGAGGTAATCCCGTATAAATTTCATTTAAATTGATTCACCGCTTTTTGAAAAAAATAAAAACATAGAAAAATTGTAATTGCTATGATTGAAGTCTTGTGTATTAACGTGTTCAGCGTTTTTGATTATTGTGATCTTGCATCAATGATCGTGCTTCGTGACTGTACACAAACTTGCCAGTAACATTTTGTTCTACCCATTACTGTTATAACTACCACCCACTAGGTTTCCCTCCAAAAGCTTATCAAAACACATCGTGGCTGTCATATTGATCAGCCCTCAATCAAAGTGACGCGCAACAACAAATTCCCAAGTCGTTAAATCGACCAAATCGAGAAACTAGACGGACAGTCGAGTGATGTTTAGAAACATACGAGGCTTTATGTTGGATAGAGATGCTTACATATTTTAAGGCGATCCCTTTGTTGCTATTGTTGTTATGATATTGTTTTTTTTTTGCTGAATTTATTACACTTTCAATAATTCGAATTCTCACTTTCGTTTCTACATAACGAAATGAAAATACCTAACCTTGACATGACTGAATGCCTTCTGATCGTAAATACAATTTTATATGTATTCAGCTAGTGTTTCTACTACGATTGCATAAATATAAAATTAAATTATTTTCATACAGAATGACTGAATGTATAAAGAACCTCTTAATTGGTCGTGTCCTACCAGGATATAAAAACGTTGGTCGAAGACGGAGCACGATGGAGTTTGCTTCACCGACAAGAGCAAGTCTCATTAGACATATTAGACAGAATTGGTAACTCTACTTATAAGACGAAACCATCTGTCTACTTTGCTGAAATCTTAGTAAAATACATTTAGTTCACAAACTGATTAATCGTAATTAGTGTGGAAACGACTACAAATTAACTATTTATGGCGTCATGCTTACCTATTTAGAACACAATAACTGATTTGATAAAAATCTATTCAGATGAATGTCCATTACCGGATTTACGATCAGTGCCAAGATCGCAACCCCGTATGTTTCCACACGAAAGTCCGTCTTCCGAAGGCTATCGATAGATTTGACTCGCAAATGTGCCTCGCCAACACTAACTTAACGCGATACGCTATCGGTTGAAAAACGCCAGCGTATTTGGTTAAAAGTCCAGTTTACAAGACATGGTTAGGATGAGTTTACACTTATTCGAGACCCTTTAGGAAGAGTAAGGTTAATTATACGGGGTTTTTTGGACCCCCCCACCAAAACATCAGAGTGGCTTCTACTCATGAAACTGAGCAGCTTTCCCCAATACTCGTAAGCAATGGTCATTTGGCAAAACAATTTTGGGCATCTCCATATAAAGCTGGCCGATCTCGTGATCAAATTAGTATAAAAAGTCCCAATTTGTTTTTGCGAATTGACCATTTGTTAAATAAATAAATATCTGAGACAAATTACACCCTCTTCATCTGGGCCCAAACTAGGATGCCCTGTATTATGGGAACCAGAGACTGATATACATATACTTTAAATACATACAATATAAGTATAAAATACCCAGATAAAGAGCAAACAAATCTGCTCATCACAGACATGTTTGCCCTGGGTGGGGATCGAACCCACGACTCTCGGATCAGTAGTCAGGAGCGCTAACCACTGAGCCACCGACTCTGTCTGTTCTTGGGAAAAGCTGATCAATTTCATGAACAGAAGCCACTGTGAAATTTTGGTGGGAGGTCCAAAAATAACTCTAAATTCTTCTTGTAGTACTCTCGTCTGTTATACTCTTCATACAAATGGGTCAGCTTTTCGGCCAATTTTGTATGAAAACTCAAACTTTTTTTGTGATTTCAACAAAGTTGATTAATATGATGAGTGGGAGTCCCAGTTAACGGCTCCTACACCTATTTTGGTACACCCTGAATACCCTTGCATTGAGGAATCTTTCTTTCGGCATCATTATCTATCGC
This sequence comes from Coleophora deauratella, assembly GCA_958295455.1. Taxonomy (NCBI): domain Eukaryota; kingdom Metazoa; phylum Arthropoda; class Insecta; order Lepidoptera; family Coleophoridae; genus Coleophora; species Coleophora deauratella. Next base: position 10,907,671 of record OY282410.1, on the reverse strand, counting down.
GATAGATATCATGCACACAAGGTTCAGGAATTTCGAAATTTTCTCCACAGAATTTATATACAGGATATAAATCTAGTAGTGCATCATATTTTAATCTGTGCTTCTAACTCCTGATTCTGATCATCTTTCCCCAAGGAAACTATGGTCAAATCTGGTCAGCTGATCGATTTGTATGAATACCAATTTTTTGCGATTTGACCATGGGTTTCTTGGGGAAAGTTGATCAAAATCAGGAGTAGAAGAACTGATTAAAATTTGACGCACACGCCTAGATTTACAGCCTGTATATAAATTCTGTGGAGAAAATTTCGAAATTCCTGAACCTTATGTGCATTCACTATAACGCAACTGCTCACTATACAGCCGATGCGCTTGCGCACCTCTCGCGATTTGAAAACAATCGTCGGCTTTGAGTGACGGCGACGAGTTCGTGTAAACAGAAATAAAGGAACGGAAACAAAATGAAGCAGGATGAATCTCATTCCGAGGACAGAAACTTAATGGGGAATAGCTTGTCAGTTTGTTAGGATTAAGTAAAAAGTTAAAAAAAATAGATTTTATTTTATTTTCTGTAATGGGTAGTTTTGTTGATAACAAAAATGTTACTTTTTTATGTAGAGATGGTATATTTAGATTGCATTCCGTTAATTAAAATATTAACGGAATGCAATCTAGATGTGTGAGCGCCGGTGGCTCCGCGCGTAGTGACTCCGTCCTCCTAACCAGAGGTCTCGAGTTCAAATCCTGGTCTGTACACCAATGACTTTTTCGAAACTTACGTGCATTTTCATACAAACTGCTTTAACGGTGAAGGAAAACATCGTGAGGAAACCTGCACATCTGATTTCTAGATGTGTAGGATAGTCGCGTTGCACACGTCCGTAGGTGTAAATCGAAATGCCCTACACGTGACCGCGGGTGATGCTAAGTGCAACACCAGGCAACCGCCGCCTTTACCTTGTAGATAGGACGGTTAAATTGTGCCACACGATTAGAAGAAGAAGTATTAAAATATTGTTAGGTTTGAATATCAGTCTTCTATTGAATGTTTTTTAGAAGACTGTCCTAAGATATTTCATAAAACATTTTAAAACTATCTGTTCAGCTGTAACGGCTTCCAATAACAGTAAGAGTTTTTCGAAACTCCCTACTTTTTATACTTTACGGTGAAGGAAACATCGTGAGGAAACCTGCACATCTGATCACTAGATATGTATGAAGGTCACGTTACATACATCCGTAGGTGTAAATCTTAATGCCCTACATGTCACCTGACGTAACCATGGGTAATGCTTAGTGCAACATCAGGCAACCGCCTGCCCCGCCTATACAGTCTGACTTGACCACGATCTTTTGGCGTGTGGATGACATTGACAGGGGGCGCTTTTGTCGCGAATCTGACATGTATTTCATACAAATAGTGTTATTTTTCAAGATGGCGGCGTTAGTTCCGGCTTTTCACCACACGCCAAAAGATCGTCGTCAGCCTATACCTTGGTTATTTTTTTAAAGAATCAACCATTTTTTTTTTAAATTAAGATTACACATAGGGTTGCCAGGTGTCCGGCTTTAGCCGGACATGTCCGGCTTTTTACAGTCGTGTCCGGCCAAATATAAGGAAGTCCGGCCTGTCCAGCTTTTGTTAGGCTTTTCGTCTACCCCGCTTCGCCAAAATCTGTCGAATGGAAGCGTGAGTGACTCACGCGGACATGCATGACTCGCAATCTCTCGCAGGAGTCGCACCTACCTATGAAATTGCCGTTTTAAAAGTTCAACTGCATTTCATCCCAAATATTAATTTACCTCCATCAAATTATATATCATAGCCTGGCAAACCTAATTGCACAGAAATGCTTAACCAAGGGGCATTACTATCCGCGGCTAAACACTAGTATCTCAAATGACAGCTAAAGTGAGGTGCATTGGACAGATTCCGTTACACCGGTCACCGCCCGAACGCATCCCAAGTCCTTTGTCAAGTGTTTCGGTCTTTTTGGACCGAAACCTCCTTGCACCGTTAGTTTAAACTCTGAAGACTAATGTTTTGGAATTTGGAATTTAGGAAGGTCTAAAACAGGTGGAGTTGTGAGAATGAAAGGTATAATAAACTTTTAAATGTTAACAATTTAATTTTTGTATTTTTTTTTCGTTCTTTTTGGTAATTAATTCATTTATCTATGACTTAACCGAATTTAAATATTAATTAAAAAGCAGGATTATATAGGTATACAAGATGACACTTTGTTTGCTTAAAAATGGCAAATAAGTTGTGTAATATATTTAATATTTATTGTTTGAAAGACTATTGAATAACTTTCCGCAAAGAACCTGTTCTTTTCAATCGTAGCAAATCTTAAAAAGGAAGAGAAAAAATGATGTAATTTAAAAATATGATCTATAAAATAAAAACACTTTAATCTTAGAAAATAATTAACACAATCAATAACACAGCACGTAGATACACCGTCAGGGTCACATTGGGTTCAAAGGTTCAAACTTTTAACAGGTCTATTAGTCGAGGATTAAAAACTTAGGTTATGGGCCTAGGACCTAGTTTAAATTTAAAAGCTATCGCTTCACGGGTGTTTTTGTCACCGTGACTGTTTCATCACACTTACCCATATCTAGATTGTCACCAGGTTGTCACCATCATACGTACAATTGGACGTGATGAGAATGACGAAATTGTCACAGTGACAATAGGGTATTTGACTCTATTAAAATTAAATTGAAAAATATTATTCACTAAATAGCATTTGTTCAAGAATAGCGAATAATATTATTCGACTGATGTTTTTGTTCATTTAAAATTTTATATTCATTACAATCAGAAAATAAGTTCGTCAAAGACTGTGACGTCACACGCCAGTAACACGAACAATTTCAGAACAAAATGTCGTTTTTGGCAGTTAAAATAAAATAAAGTAAACTCACCATGGAAAAAATATGCCATCAATATCCTAACGGTCCGGGATAAATCTATGGGGTTGGACATGAACACCATTACAAGTAAGGGATGCGATGCTTTCCCCATGGGTTTTGTAACCAATCCATCCCATAGGGGTAGTTCTATAAACAGAGTTGATGGGTTTTGTGAGGGGAACGTTAAATGATGGCGAATTTTATAGATTGGGTGGTTGGTAGTTATGTAATGTTATTTATGAATAGTTTAATTCGATTGTATTGTTATTTTTGTTATATTTGGTAAAGGAAATAACTTAAACAATTTTATTAATAATCGACAACGCTGAAAGCGTCAAAAAACCGACTTCAATCGCGTAACATACGGGTCAAACTGAAAACCTCCTTTTTTGAAGACGGTCAAAATACTAAAACCTTCTCCTAAATGTAACAAATACTTTTCTCAAAACCGCATTACAATCGGTTCAGCCAAACGCGAGATAATCGCGGACAAACATACATACATACATACAGGTCAAACTGAGAACCTCCTTTTTTTGAAGTCGGTTAAAAATCTAAATTATTAAAATATTATATTTTATTGAATGTTACACAAAGGGATTAACATATATTGTCTCCAAAAAATCTGTCAAGCCGCTTATGCTTAGCCTAGCTTAACATTTGTATGCAAAACTAAGTTTTAGCTTAAACAATATAGGGTGCTACTTTATTAGTGCCCGATATTTTAGTTAGTGCTTCTACTCCTGATTCTGATCAACTTTCCCCAAGGAACTCATAGTGAAATCGCAAAAAATTGCCGAGCGGCCAAATTAGTATGAAAGGTCCAAAAAATTTTTTGCGATTTCACTATGAGTTCCTTGGGGAAAGTTGATCAGAATCAGGAGTAGAAGCACTAACTAAAATATCGGGCACTAATAAAGTAGCACCTTATATATAATGGCTTAGTACTTTACTTTCTCTCATGTTATCTTTAAACGTACACGTTTCATACAATTAAACATCTAATCTTAAATCAAACAGACAAAAATAAATGTACCCAAAATCATTAACCATCTTTTGGGAAAGTCGGGAAGCTTAAATTCGAACACAAAAACGGGACCAAATTCCGACAAACTTCGGGTGCGAATCTCTTCATTAGTTTACGCGTTTTTGCCGCCGAATGCCCGAGACGGACAGACAGACGGACCGACGACGACGTATTATGTTGTCAACAACATATAACGGAGCTTTTTTGTTGGTTAGTTTAATTAAGAATTATTTGGTGGCGTTTTAAAGGTGTGCTTTTGGTTTGTTCTTTATACAGGGTGACTTGATCTTTATTCGCTGACAAGTGGCAAATGTCACTATTAAAATTGGATGCAATTCATGAAACTGCAAACCTTTCTCAAGAACTTATGCAATAGGGTATTTAACACTATCAAAATTAAATTGAAAAATATTATTTACTAAATAGCATTTGTCCTAGAATAGCGAAAAATATTACTAGACTGATGTTTTTGTTTATTTTAAATTTTATATTCATTACAATCAGAAAATAAGTTCGTCAAAGACTGTGACGTCACATGCCAGTATCACTTACAATTTCAGAACAAAATGTCGTTTTGGCAGTTGATAAAAAGTCACTCAAATGACTAGTAGTCAAATACCGTATTGGAGCAAAAAATACGTTTTCATACAAAGTTCGCAAATTGACTCATCAAATGTCAAAATTGTCAATTTTTTTTTAGCTCTAATTGTACATGAAGGTTCCTTGGACTGTTAAGTATCATGAAAAGTATCAGTCATTTGCTGTTTGTCAACGAATAAAAAGTCACCCCACCCTATACAGGGTGTAAATGGCAAACAAAATTATCTATCTGTATGAAGAGTCCAAATTTTTTTTTGCGATTTGAGCAAAGTCGTAGAACAAAAATTATTCAGTATGATGGGTAGAATCTCTAGTTAACGGGTCCTATACCAATTTTGTTACATGCTGTATAAGTTGTCAACAAAAAAGGTACTGAATCTCTCTTTAAATTGGAGCTTATATTACTCATGAAATTTTAAAAAACTTTCCCTAAGGAACGCTCAGAGTTTATGTTTTCATTTTTTTTTTTTTTTACAACAGCTATTTATTAAAAGTAAACATAGGACACGGAGACAAAAGACAATAAGACCAATAATAGTTATTCACTGGACATTAACAGCAAAATTAAAGTTGAAGGAAAACATGGTGAGGAAACCTACACATCTGATTTCTAGTTGTGTATGATGGTCGCGTTGTACACGTCTGTAGGTGTAAATCTAAATTGCCCTGCACGTGACCGCGGGTAATGCTAAGTGCAACACCAGGGAACCGTCGCCTATAGGACGGTTAAATCGAGCCACACGATAAGAGAAAACAGCAAAATTACAATTAAAATAAAATTATGTTCGTGTGTCGTTGCAATTATAATCATCAGAGCAAAACTATTTTTGGACTTCTCATACAAATGAAATGAAATGAAAATATTTTATTCGAAGAAAGTAGCAATGTACACTTTTCGAACGTCATTCTTTTATCTACCTAATACGAGGTTCCTACCACTCGGAACTCGTATACCCGCCGTTTCGGGAAGTGTGTGCGGAGTGAGAAGAAACGGCGGGCCCTAAAGAAACTCCCTCCAACACATTTGATCCCGTATTTGGTCTCAGCAAAAGTCAATCACTAATAAATGTAGGTAAATAATAATCTTGGTAATCCCGCTTCCATCTTCGTCAACATCATCACTTACCATCAGGTGAGATGATGCCAAGGGCTTACCAACTGAGTGTAAAAAAAACATAATTTAAAATATTGCCACTTCACTACTATTGGCCGTAGAGTAACTTGAAACCACTAAACCATAATAACTTACCATAATCAGCTAGCCATTGCAATAAAACCTACTTCCAACTGAAAAAAACTGCATTCAAATAGATTCACTAGTTTTTGAGCTATTATGCTACAAACAAAAACATACACATAGACAATCATACATATGGTTCAAAATTATAAAACTCCTCTTTTGCGTCGCGTGTTAAAAATATTAGTATTCATTATAAACTTTCTTTATGCGCACTAAACAAGCAGCTAACAAATTATCGAATTCTTTAGCGCCGAAAATCAAACAGACATAACCTATAAATTAAACATAAAACAGGGCTATTTTAAAAACCACTACGTTACCATAACAAAAACCGTCACAACCGTGTATATGTCACCGTACGATCGCGCAATCCGTTTTTTCATGAATATACCCGTAAATTCGCGATAGACCAGAATATAAAATCAAATGAAATGTACTTTGTTGCACAAAAAATAAAATACATATAAGTGACAGGCAACCGCCGTCTTATACCTTGTGGATAGAACGGTTAAATGTGCCACACGATAAGAAGAAGAAGTGACATTTAAAAAGAATGAAATTTTAATTAATATTAACGTTTAATTTCAAGATCGATGATTACGTAATCTTAATAAAAACCATATTTCCACGGAAAAGCGGTTTCGCGTAAGTCTTATACTTATCGCGTTACTCTTCGGAAAACATCGGTCACACCGGTCATCACTTTACACAATTAATCCGATTTTATATGGGAAATAGTTTTTTCGAGAGTTTTTATTTATATTCAATCCGGATTGGTGGAGTCTTGGCCGCCGGGTGTGGAGTTTGGCCTATAACCTTCCTGAAGTATGAGAAGAGACCCGTGCCCCTGCAATGGGGACGATGTGGGTTGTTAACATTATAGTTTTCGTGGGTGTTCCTTCCGCATCTGGAACATAAGTAAGGAGACAGAGCTGACCCAGTCCTGCAGCGCATCACCTTCTCGGCCTTACTGACTATACCTAGATTCGTAAGAACTATGCACGTGTGGAACCAAAACAAAAGTAGATATTGAGCGTACTCGAATATTCTTGAAAATACGGATTACGTGATATTACGGTGACATTATAAATCGGCGGTGTGATCTGGAATGCAGCGGTATAATCTTACAAATGTTGGTAGGCTATTACGCGGTGTTGAGGGTTTTTTGAAGAGCCCTCATGCATTGGAGAGTGGGCGGTGGTGGCTTTTATCTTGGGTGAGGTGAAAGTGAAGGGATAAAGCGGTTTGGTAAAAGATTCTTCATTAGGAAATGATTTACCATTAAAAACTGACATTACTTTATTATTCTCAGAATATAGTGTAAGGTACTGTCCTAAAATTCCTAAAAACTAAAAAAATTAAGGAGCTCCATACATAATATTTGTTAAAAACTTTCTTTTGTTATAGCATACATGTACTTAAGTAAAATATTTATCTAAAGCGTTAATAATCATTATAACTCGCGTACCATACCTTTGACGGCGAAAATTAAGGCAGTGACGTCACTGCGTCGGTACTTTTTGCATGAAGTGCTTTCGAGTCATGCTCCGCGACATTGTTTTCAAACCGCAATATCTCAGTGAAAAATTGTGATATCAAAAAATCCTTTCACAGATGATTAGGTTGTTTACATTTTCTTAAAAAAGTAAATATATTTTTTGTAAGTTTCCTATTGGTTAGCCCTTGGTACAATCTCTTCTGATGGTAAGAGATTATTACCTATGTAATGGTAAAGCCGAAGAGTTTTTTAAGATACTCCTCTCCTTTCCTCTCTGACAGGTCTAGAAAAGTCCAAAATAAGGAGATGGGATTAACAGATTTATAAAGATTCCTTAACCTAATGTAATGAAGAACTAGAATTATTTCTATGATATGATATGACATATTATTGTAGTTACGATACTTACATATCGAGGGTTCACGGGCGACTTGTATTAAGCGACATTTTTAGAAATGTTCAGGAGACTGATTTAAAAAAATATTTCTTAGAATAATAATCATTAAAACTTAACTTCTTAGTATTATATAGATTCTCGATATTCTTAATATTTTAAATATTATTCAGAAGTTATTTTTTGTGAGGTATTTTGTAAGAAATAAATTTTTAAAGTAGAGGTTACCTGTGTTTCCAAAAATGTCGCTTAATACAAGTCGCCCGTGAACCCTCGATATCATATCGAGGGTTCACGTGCGACTTGTATTAAGGGACATTTTTAGAAATGTTCAAGAGACTGATTTAAAAAAATATTTCTTAGAAAAATTATCATTAAAACTTAACTTCTTTGTAATATATAGATTTTCGATATTCTTAATATTTTAAATATAATTCAGAAGTTATTTTTTGTGGGGCATTTTGTAAGAAATTAATTTTTAAATTAGAGGTTACCTGTGTTTCCAAAAATGTCGCTTAATACAAGTCGCCCGTGAACCCTCGAATTATGATGTTTTAAGAATTGACTTTGGATAAATCTTCCTCTAACTTCCACCACACCCCTATATATGTATTTATTTATGAGTTTCGCGTTTCCATGTCGCGTCAGACGCTTTTTTGCTCATCCGTATAAGAAGAGGGCCTTAGACACGGATTTGTTGAATCCCCATGTATGTCAGCCTAATTTGGTGACAAAACCAGCGGACAAAACGTTTTATATTTATTAATGATCTCGTAAATGGTGCAGGAACGTGTTAGCGAGAATTGTATGGTATTAGTAGGGGGTATAAAAAGTGCTGATGTATGGGGAACTGTCAATTGCAAAGATAAAAGTCTGCACGTAGTAGATAGTTTGTTAAGAAATGTTATAGCACATTCTGGACACTCCAACAAAATGAAGCGGTATAATTAGTAATTACCTACTACTATTAATTTATTTCCATAACTAAAACGTCCTGTCGCTACGGCGATCGTGTGAACAAAGGCGGTGTCTCAATGTCCGAAAGTTCCACTTTCGGCAGATTCCACTAACACATGCGAAATTCACTGTTAGTCACATGAAGAAACAGGTTATACACGGTGACATATAACTACATAAAAATATGACGTTTACACGCGTAAATGACTGTGTTGCGTAGCTCGCGTTTATTTACCATCACCGGATATTACCTGCGGGGGTGTGAAGTCGCCCTGAGCAGCGGGCGGGGGTATGAAGCGGTGGCCATACTCATACTGTGTTTAGATTACTAATGGCTCGATCATATGAATTGGCCAGATCACGATATGGCCAGCCATGTGGTTGAGGAACTCCGACAAAACCAGTCAACAGAGCACCGCTGCGTAGGCCTCCTTTATACGGTATTTATTATTATTATTTTCAAACATAAATTTACACTACTCTGACCACTTCGCGCTAGGCGAAGTGGCAGGAGCTACTCCAGCAGAAGCACAGTCAGCTGGAGGTCAGTGCGACGAGGAGAGAAAGCGTCGGACAACCCGGGCATTGTCGAGGAGGACTGCCTTTTGCATAGCCGCTATTATCGGTCTGCCTCGATTTATTATTATTTGGCGGTAAAAGCGGTATAGGAGTAAAGTTGGGCCCTATTAGATCACTGCGACCTGGGTAGATCTATTGTGATCACTGCCGCTTTTAAATTATTTCCTCAAGGCCGATAGTTCTAATGAACTGTAGGATGCACTCGAGATCGAGTTCCCTAATGACCTCTGGAGTTACCATTGGTCCACCTAGAGATCGGCTTCTGGTTCGGAGTAGTGCCTCCTCTATACGGTTACATCTAAAATGGCAGAAGTCCTCAACGATATGGCCACTTATTTCATGATATGGCTAATTGTATGATCTGGCCAGAAAAAATACAGCAAAAAAAAATTGGATTCTCCATACAAACGATCAACTGTCCGGCTCAATTAGTATGGAGAATCCATTTTTTTTTTTCGATTTGACTATGGGTTCCTTAGGGAAAGTCGTTTGTTTTCATAAGCACATGCACACCCTTTGGTATCAAGAGCTAATTAAAGTTACCCTATATAGTATGATGCAGGTATGGATGGTGAGATACACGGGCATGATTGGGGAGCGCCTGCGCAGTCCGTCCGTCACGTCACTAACGACTGTCAAAACAGAAGTATTCTGGAGATCTGGATTTTTTTTATATTTGATTATGAAAACAGCACAATGGGTAAAGAGCCTGGATATTAGTTTATCAGTTATTTTATTTAAAGGTACGGTCCCTATAAGAATTCGATACAAAAATTATAATTTTCTTGAAATTGAACTGGTGATTAAAATGCTAAATTATGGTAAATGTACCATATAATATAAAGTTAACAAAACATAAACCACCTAATTATAATAATTTTAAAATTAAAAAAGAACAAGAATACATACTGTGAAAAAATACCAATTACAAATATTCCAGTGATAAATTTCCAGCACCAAATATCTTTATTCAGATTAATATCAGATAAATTCTTAATGCGATGGTACTCGACAAATCTCAATAAAACACACCAATTTGACACATAAATCACCGAAATTTAAGTCGATATGCTCCGAACACGCGACTATCGGTCGCGATAAACGCAATCAATTATGGTCCAGCGGGATAATAAGCTCTCGCCTTGCAGCGTAAATGATTGCATGGTGTGAAGTGGTCTAACAATCATGAGCGGAGCGGAAAAGGTTTAGAAAATCTAAGATAAAAATTTTATTTTAAATAAATAAAGTAACTTAGTCAGTAACTTTTACGCTCAAGAATCAAATTATTATAATATCCATATGTCGTGGCCAGATCATAGAATTGATCACTTCATGATGTGGCCGACCATTTCATGAAATGGTCGTATTTCATGAAATGGCCAACTAAAACCTGACCATATCGTTTAAACGTCAACGTTTAATGATATGTTCATCTACGTTTGGCCATATCATTAATGTAGGGTTTCCATGATATCAAAGGTTTAATAAAAATTAAAAATACGTTGAAAAGTTACTGGCATTCTTTACATTTGAGTAATCTTGGTTAACAGATAAATTATACATTTTAAATACTTAGCTTTTAAGATTGATATCTACTAACCTATGAAATACTTTCAGATCTTCAAGGTTTTTATGTTGCGTTCATTTTTTGATTGACTTTCGAAAAATTATTGTAGTTTAGTGTCGTAACGACATTTAATTTCTATTTTATCTTCAATGGGCGCATTATTGATAGCCTTTTTTATTATTTTTTTATTATTTCATGAAATGATCGGCCACATCATGAAGTGATCAATTCTATGATCTGGCCACGACATATGGATATTATAATAATTTGATTCTTGAGCGTAAAAGTTACTGACTAAAATGTATCGGGTGTAATAAAATAGGAGTAAGATCGGTTAAGTGAGGCTTCTATATATCCATCCATCCATCCACATACACATTCATTTACATGTTATTAACTCATTATTCATTAAGTAACAATAATTGTTTTCCAAAATTTCCAACCGTGCGGATCCGCTTTTTGTTTGTTAATCACTTGCGGGACACGTTGATGGGATGTAGGGATCCATTTAGGTCTAGATACGTTTTATTATGTATATTCCTACATTTCTGTTTGTGTACCTAAATAAAAAAAAATATAAAAAAAATCATCATCAGCCGAAAGACGTCCACTGCTGGACAAAGGCCTCCCCCAAGGATTTCAACACCGACCGGTCCTGTTCTAAATAAAATCCTGAATACATTTTGGTTCTACGACTTCATTGAAATAACAAAATTTTTCGACTTGCCCTATCACCTGACAGATCTGTGGTGAAATTATTAATTAAAATTATAATAAAACCGTTAAGTGCTGTTAGCTTTCCCAAAAACGTTAAAGGTATGAACTCCTATAACTTAAACCTCAACTTTTAGTTTACAATAAATCTAATAAAGACAGCGTGCTAGACACACACACACACACAGACTTAACTTACTAATACTACGGACATTTATTTTGTTCTGTTCTGGTGTTACACACACACACACAGACTTAACTAACTAATACTACGGACATTTATTTTGTTCTGTTCTGGTGTTAAAGTGACCATAGATATATTAATGTTCTAGGGTGGCTAATAGGACGTATTTATAGGCTAGATCCATTTTACCTCGTCCATACTATTGTATGCACGTCGTTCCTTTATTAAACAAACTTATAATTCGACTGACTCGGTGGCTAAGTGGTTAGCGATCCTGACCTCTGATCCGAGAGTCGTGGGTTCGATCCCCACACAGGGCAAACTTTTCTGTGATGAGCAGAATTGTTTGCTCTGAGTCTGGGTGTATTATATCTATATATGTATGTACTTAAAAGTATATGTGTATGTATATCTGTCTCTGGTTCCCAAGATACAGGGCATCCTAGTTTGGGGCCAGATGACCGTGTGTGATTTGTCCCAGATATTGAATGAATGAATGAATGAAAACACTTTATTGCACAACAAAACAGGAAAATAAAAACATCAACATTAAAATAAAAAAAGTTATACAAGTAGGCGGTCTTATCGCTAAAGAGCGATCTCTTCCAGACAACCTTTAGGTGAAGGAAATCGCGTAAGAACCTTATATAGGGTAGTGCGCAATAACAATAATGAGAAAAAAAAAAGAAATAAGTAAATACTGAAGTATAAGTATATTATTATTACAATTCAAACTATTTCGAACTCGCTCACTTTTATAAAGATTCATTGAAATTGGTCTTATTGTTTACACCAATTTCAATGAATCTTTATAAAAGTGAGCGACGACCTCAATTTAATTAAAGTAGTTTTTAGTTTAATCAGATTCAATATTTTTGATTAATTATTTCCGCCTCCTTGGTCTAGTTGCTAGTCCGCTCACTTCACATCTGGAAGTCGCGGGTTCCAATCTCGGCGGGGTCCAACTTTGTTGGGCTTGGTTTGGTTGGTAGGGCAATTTCTGAGCCCGCCTGGCTACTGCTATCTTATCTAAGTCTTGCCGCGAAACATCAATGTTAATGGCATTGATGTGTTCCGGCATGAAGATAAGATAGCCAGTTCCCCATTGCGTTGGGGAATCTTGGTAAGCTCGCTTCCATCTTTCGGCATCAGCATCAGTTAAATATGAGTTTAGAATTCCGATACAAAAAAGATTTTAACGTTTAGAAAGAAGAAAAAGAAAGAAAAATAGTTTATTTATAATTGTAAATAAAGGTTCTTCAGTCTGTGAAAGAGATGAATTATAACGTAATAAACAAAAAAAAGCGGCCAAGTGCGAGTCGGACTCGCTCATGAAGGGTTCCGTAGCAGCAAGTAACATAATATAAAAGTTTTTGTAGTTCGTTGTAACTTGAATGAAAGGTAAATTGCGGTTTATGATTTATGACGTATTAAAAAAAAAACTACTTACTAGATATCGTTCAAACCAATTTTCGGTGGAAGTTTGCATGGTAATGTACATCATATATTTTTTTTAGTTTTATCATTCTCTTATTTTAGAAGTTACGGGGGGGGGGACACACATTTTACAACTTTGGAAGTGTCTCTCGCGCAAACTATTCAGTTTAGAAGAAAATGATATTAGAAACCTCAATATCATTTTTGAAGACCTATCCATAGATACCCCACAGGTATGGGTTTGACGAAAAAAAATTTTTTGAGTTTCAGTTCTAAGTATGGGGAGCCCCCAAAATTTATTGTTTTTTTTCTATTTTTGTGTGAAAATCTTAATGCGGTTCACAAAATACATCTACTTACCAAGTTTCAACAGTATAGTTCTTATAGTTTCGGAAAAAAAGTGGCTGTGACATACGGACGACAGACAGACAGACAGACATGACGAATCCATAAGGGTTCCGTTTTTTGCCATTTGGCTACGGAACCCTAAAAAGTGGTTAGTAATGAGCGCTACATATCGCTCGAGTTTTTTTATATGATCGAATATATATAATATAAATCGCGTCACAGAAATTTTACTTATTTCCAAACTGAAAGAAAAAGATATAATCAGATTTTTCTTGTTCATTCATATATTATTTTTGACTATAGCCATAGGTATATGAAGTCTCTTAGAGAATATTACTAACTGTGGTTTTTAAGGCTACATGGGAATAAACGAACACGTTACAACCCTTCTGTTCAAGTCTCTAAAAACGAACTTCACACAAGGCACAAACACCCAAAAGATCTTATCTTGCCCCCAAAAATAACTAATCAAATAAACATTCAGATACAAAATTTTTCTTTTACAGAAAAAGAACAAACAAAATAATACAAAAAAGCTAACACCTTCCCTGGATAAGTATTAAAATTACCGAAATAATAGGTGATTAATCTTACAAGCAACAAAAAGGTTCGATTTACGGCTGTTGTCAAAATAAATATAAGTTGGTTTAAGGGAGCGTTCATAGTGGAAGCGATAGCGGTTACTTTTTTAAACAATTAGCGTTTTACTTTAAAAAATATTTAGTAGAAATGAATCGTGGTACTGCATCGCATAATAAAAAAGTAGTGGGCTGATCGTAATATCAGCGTGGATTTTGATTGACTTTTGACAGCCCATTAAAAACAGTTTTCTGTACAAACTTTAAAACCTGATTTGCCCCTTGTTAGTCAATTGTAGTACACTTGTTTATAAATATATTAACTTCTCACCAAGAAAATAATTTCAATTCAAGGACCAATTTTGCATGAAAGCATAATCTCTTGACAAAGAAGGAAAACAATATCTTCTATCATGCATGACCGATAGATGTTAACTGAACTAAAACTAGTATGTTTTAATGTTAATGTTAAAATACGGTAAGGGTGTTAGAAAACTTTCCAGTTAGCATTTGCATATTGAATATTAGGAAATCAGTTATAAGATCAAGTCAAAATGTCATAACTTTCTCAACGTACACTGCAAACATTGAAATCCAGGTTTTTTTTTCTATCGAGCCGAAATTGTTGAATCGTGTTTCGGATGGCGTATGATCTCAGGAAATATAGTCAAAAATGAGTATTAGTTTTTTCAGACTCGAAACTTCAACAGTTTTCCGTCAAAAAAAACGCCATTTTGGTATAAGAGCGCCTTAAAGGGTTAAGTATGTAAAAACGCTACCGCTCAAACTCTTAATGTAACCGCACCCTTAGATCTTTGTAACAAGATGACGGTTACGAAGGCCAAATTTAGATGTTCAACAAAACTTTTAAAATAAGAAGCCGAGGAGTATTTTTTATTAATTGGGTATCGAGTTAGATACGGCCCTTTTATATTCTTTTTCTTTTTTCATTTTTTTTCTTTTTTAAGTATGCAAGCTTAGCTTGTTAATAAGGTGTGTTAAGATAAGTGGTGGCTGTTTTTAAGATGATTCAATTCTGAGTCATAATTAGTTCAATGTATTGGTTCCGATAGCGCTGTTATGTTGGTCACATGCATTTATAAGAACTTAATGAACTTAATAAGAAATTGTAAACTTTTTTTTATAATAAAAACGGAACCCTTATAGATTCGTCATGTCTGTCTGTCTGTCCGTATGCCACAGCCACTTTTTTCCGAAACTATAAGAACTATACTATTGAAACTTGGTAAGAAGATGTATTCTGTGAACCGCATTAAGATTTTCACACAAAAATAGAAAAAAACAATAAATTTTGGGGGTTCCCCATACTTAGAACTGAACTCAATTTTTTTTTACATCAAACCCATACGTGTGGGTTATCTATGGATAGGTCTTCAAAAATGATATTGAGGTTTCTAATATAATTTTTTTCTAAACTGAATAGTTTGCGTGAGAGACACGTCCAAAGTGGTAAAATGTGTCGTCCCCCCCCTGTAACTTCTAAAATAAGAGAATGATAAAACTAAAAAAATATATGATGTACATTATCATGCAAACTTCTACCGAAAATTGGTTTGAACGAGATCTAGTCAGTAGTTTTTTTTAATACGTCATAAATCGTAAACCGCAATTTAGGTACCTACAACGAACTACAAGAACTTTTATTATGTTACTTGCTGCTACGGAACCCTTCATGGGCGAGTCCGACTCGCACTTGGCCGCTTTTTTAAATTAAAATTAATATTTTAATATTATTATTTTATTTAAAATATTCGTACTTTTAGTATCATTAGGCTTGGCCAAAGTAAGAATACTTAATTTCATTGACTTTAACAAAAACATCTTTTTAAGCTTCTTAAATGTCTGATATTGAAAGTCAAAAGTCACTGATTCATATCTAAGCTTTTTTCGTTATTTGTGAAGTCCTAGACTTTTTGTCTACATAATAAATACGTTTAGTGAGAAATATATGCGTATAGCCATATTAACGCCCGTTTGGAATACGTCTGCATAAGGGCTACCGCACACTCAACTAATGAAAACATAGTAAATGATAGACAGTGAAAAGATTTTAAATAACAAAGTAATAGAATTTATCATCACTTGTTTAATCTTTCAACAGCGGCTGCTCTTGTGGACCTCAGCTTATCGCGATCTTAAACCTCATACATCTAACGTCTTCTGACGTGTTCTAGAGATCATTAGCCAACCTCGTAGGGATCCCGTAAAACTATGCTAACTGACGCGTGGTCTTCAGTAAGACTCATTTCCCCAGATCTGAAGGGCTGAACACATCTAACATTTGAGAAAACTTGTGGAAATGGTAGGCAACCTGTGCAGATTATTGAATTTCTTGCGCTGTAGTTGAGCTAGCTCGAAGGTAACTTGGCCGTTTTAACGCAAAATCCGAACATTTAAAAAAAATTTTCTTATTTACCCAGTTTAACTGGTACTATTTCCAATGACTCAATCTCAATCAACATCAACCTTCATCAACATCAACAATGAGTTGCGGAAATCAATTTCTCTCATTCTGAATTTAACCGGCTCGGTCAAATACTCGCCCTGTGCGCGTTGCCCCTAACAGATCTTATCTCCGCGTTCCGGGAAGGACATGTGTCGCCCAATAAACTAATTGGGCGATGCGCTGCGCTCGCGCACCTCTTGGTATTTATACTTATTTTATTATACGCATAATTTATTGTTCGATCTCTTTGTAGCGTATCTGATTAGCATTGGTTTCGGTTGTTCCTATTCATCATGGATGTTTTGTGTGATGAATTGTTACTCCGAAAATGTTCAAAATTGAGTCATTATGATTTAAAGTCCTATTATTAGAAAGGAAAGTGAATTAATTTTACTAAACAATTTAATTTTTTTAAACATGCTTCTGCTGCGGCTTCGTCTGTGTATTTTATGATTATGACTGTCATGGACTCTGTGAGGTGCACGAGCTGCAAGCTGCAGCGAAGAGTAGTACCCACTCTATATGTAAAAGGAGTCTCTGTACTGGACTATAAACATGTGTGTGACCGTTGTATAGTTACTGGCTGTAGCGAAAACGTATTATTGGATATTGGAGTGCGAGGTGTCTTGATCGCCCAAACTGACGTAATATACATTTTATGCAGTCGAATTTTATTTATGTTTAAAAAGTTTTCAAATGAACACACGGGCGCTCACTAGTCAGTAATACATCAAAGACATCAAGATAGGAGTCATCCACTTTGTGGACACCATCCGAGCTTATCTCGGGTGGACATCAATTCAACCAAAATCATTTCTTGGAAGTTACGAGTATGACTGGTAGACTTTATGTTACTTTACCAAGCCATCTATAGGTTAAATAATCGACAACGCTTAAAGCGTCAAAAAATCGACTTCAATCGCGTAACATACGGGTCAAACTGAGAACCTCATTTTTTGAAGTCGGTTAAAACACTAAAACCTTCTCCTAAATGTAAAAAATACTTTTCTGAAAACCGAATTAAAATCGGTTCAATCAAACGGGAGATAATCGCGGACATACATACAAACACACATACATACAGGTCAAACTGAGAACCTCCTTTTTTTTAAGTCGGTTAAAAAAAAGTTAAAGACATTAATATTTTTAATTTAAAACAGGGTGTAAGAGAATAGGTACATGGTATAGGCCCTGTTACCTGGACTTCTACCCATCATATTGCACAAACTTTAAACTTCCATAAAAATCCAATTGTGTGCATTTTTGTGCAATTGTGTGCAAAGTAATAGGTATAGAACAAAAGTTGTTCGGTGTAACTGTATGCTGAGAAGAGGTCCTCACGGGTTTTATTACATTTCGCTAAACCCTGCATATTCCAGACATGTATCACACACAGTCATGTAGCGCCAAAATTAATATTCTACAGGGTGTAACAGAAAGGTGTGATAATACTTCAAGGTTGGCTTTCACCCATCAAACTGAACAACTTTTGTTCTACAACTTTGTTCAAATCGCAAAATTTTTTTTGGACCTTTCATACAAATCGATCAGCTGGCGAACCAAGTTTGTATGAAAGATCCGAAAATTTCTTTGCGATTTCAACAAAGTTGTAGAACAAAAATTGTTCAGTTTAATGGGTAAAAGACAACCTTGAAGTATTATCACACCTTTCTGTTACACCCTGTATAAACATTTCCGTACTTTCTATGGGAATCAGAGACTAATATGTAAATAATGTGTAAAATACCTATTAATTGAGAAAGTGAAAAATCTTTTTATTCTTAAGTCAACGGGACAAAAATAATATTTTATTTATTAAATTATTTATCTAAAACATAAATTTACAGAGCCATTAAAATAAATAAGGATTAATTACTGCAGTAATAACGTCGTTGCGACAAATATTAAAAAGATAAACATTTATCTTTTATGAAATCTTTAATTGAACAGGTTTTTGAGTTTTATCAGAGGTTTTATAAATGGATTTTAATTCTAAGAAGATTTGAGGAACTCGTTCGAAATATTAACACTGTTTTTCAAATCATAGTCAGAGCAGAGATAAATTATTATTATGACGAATCCATGTATGAAATTGGGCCAAAAATTCAAAGTACTTATTAAGAAAAAAAAAACTCAAAACCTATATTGTCCCCGCTGCTGGAGCCCGGCGGATTTATTCTAATAGCTTGGGAAGATTAGGTCATACTCCACGTCCACACATGGGGACCAACTCCGTATTGGTGGAGGTTTTCAAGCTAGTAGCCAACACCAGTGACAGCAAATGTGGAGCCGGTTCAAATAGTTGGTTCCTTAACTCCACTTCAAATTCAATTGAATTGACAATAACAATTAATTTAATAATTACAAAAAACGGCGAGTGTAAAAAGTGCAAGCGGATCAAGGGCAAGATTTTATATTTACCAAATCAAGTACCAGTAACGTATTTTATGAGCTCGAAATTTCAAATTTGGCAAAGAATTCGCGAATTCACGATGAAGTGAAATGGATAGCACTGTTTATATAAAAGAACACGAGTGGAGCGAGCGCGAAAATTTTAAAAGAAATCCTCTCTTCTTGCCTACGGGCCTGTTATACTTATCTTCGACCACGCGCAATCAGCTGTCATTATAATTTTATTATAAAAATATCTTTATGAAATGAACATCAGACTAAAAAAGTATTTATATTATAAAAATAAACACTTTTTTAGTCTGAGTTTTATTAACATGTGTAAACGTCTCTTTTTTAGTCTATCGGCACTAAAGAGTTCACATATGTTTGTGTTGACGTCTCTTTTTTTTGTCTATGGGCACTAAGAAGTTCACATAATATATATTACTTCACAGACTTGCACCCCGCTCCCCCCGGAGCGACGATATGAAACTTCTTTAGTGGAAATCATCTAAAATGCCATTTAAACATGACTGTTATAAAGTGAGCAGTACTTAATACACAGCTTTCGAAACAGAATATCTTTGCTATACACATAAAGCCAGCTGATTAGTCTCATCATACACCTCTATGGGCGACGTTTATGTAGCGGTTAAAGTATGAAAGTGGTCAATTTCCGTTTTATCCTTGGAATAATGGAAATGGAACGGAATACAAAATCAGGTAGAACAAATTTTTAAATAAATAATTATAAACCAAAGATTTTGAGTGAGTTTTTTAAAATTTTGGATTTAGTTTATATTGATAAGTCATAATATTTAGTATAGACAGGCAATTCGTCTATGAACAAACTGTTATTGTGGTTATGAGACAACCTTGTGTCTTATATAGTGTTCAATTTTTTACTTGGATATCCAATTACAGACGGCAGTTTTAGTGCAAAAAAATCGGATTCCTGAGTTGAAGCTCTATCCAAATTATTTTGTGCCATTTCTTTCAATTATAAACTAAGAACAATGAATTCCTGCATTCATTAGCATCATGACGTTGTGTTCTTTTCTAGTGATAGTAGAATTATTAATTTCAAATCAACAGAAATCAAATGTTTCGATTGTAATATGGTATCAAATAACCGACAATGTGTGAAATCATATTAAAAAATTGCTGCTTAATTATACAAATATCAAAAAGTCAATCTCTCCCTCTTTTCATTACATCCCGGTTATATTACCACAAGTCATATTCATAACTTCCACCGCAACACGCATAGCCACATAGCCAGTTGATGAGACAACCTTACAACTTCATTGCTCGGGGGATTCAATTATCTTCTCAATCACTCGCTGTCAGCCGCTCCGGAACGATATGATAATTAGCTGATCCCAGGATAAAAGGTAGACATTTCAGCGTTTGTCTGATTTCAAACTTTTATTTTGCCAGTTATAAAGCGATACGTCTATTCCTTTAAAGGTTAAATTATTTTTATTAGTAATAAGTAAACAGTTTTTATTTCATTATTTACGTAAGAAGTTTTTAACTGACTTGCCTGTGATGGTTTTAGTTTTAGCAAAAACTTTCTTTTACTATTATGGACAGGTAGCATTTTAGAACACAGCAGCATGTAAAAAGTGTAAAGTTAAATTCAAAGGGGTGGTTAAATTAACTGTAGAATGTAGAATATTGAAAAAAAAAACTCTGTCTAAGAACCACATACCTAACCATGTTTTACTCCTTCAATTCAATTCAATTCAATTCAATGTACTTTATCGTAATAAATACATACTTATACAAAAATGAGGTCCTTCATCGCTCGAAAGTTAGTAGGTAAAAGTTAGTAGTTTCTGTATGAAAATGATGTCGATTCTGTTTTCACAATTAAACTTATCTGACAGGATTAAGTTTTAGTCTTTTTCTTTTTACATCGAAAAGACAAGGACAGGACGCTTAAATTAAGTTTAGCCCGGTCAAATAAGTTTAATCGTAAATACTGAATCGACACCAATGTCTGTGTAAAACTCTATTTTCAACCGACTTCAAAAAAATTCGTCGGAATATTTTTTTTTATGTATGTTCACCGATTACTCGAAGACGCCTGAACCGATTTGGAAAATTCTTTTTTTGTTTGAAAGGGTATACTTCACAGGTGGTCCTATATAAATTTTATCGAAATCGATTAAGCGGTTTTTGAGAAAATCAACAAAAACATAGCAAAATTGGAGTTATTACGATTGAAGTCGGCTGTTTTTAACGTATTCAGCGTGGTCAGTTATCGATCACCTTTTAAATCGATATCTCGAAGACTTGAACCTTTTTTTTTGTTCTCAACTACTACCAAACATTCCATACTCCGACTACCAGATATCATAATAAATAAATAAGCCAATACGTTTGTTTGTAATAAATCATTACTGTCAAAAACAGTTTGACGTTACAAAGGTGGAGGACGGACAGACGGACAGACGAACTCGCCAAGTCATGCGGACGAGTGACTAATATAATGTAACTAATGAATCGGCCTATATGGGTTCGGGTAAGCGCGGAAGCTTATTTGTGTAGAGGAGGGTTCCGTAGGTTTTTTTTATGAAATGACTTCATTTAAAGAGCTTTTGGTTTTGGTTGCTAAGTGAGTGTGCTGTACTTGGAATGAATTACCAAACTGTGGAATGAATTGTCGCCTGCGGTATTTCCGGACCGATACGACATTCAAACCTTCAAGAAAATACCGTACTCCCATTCCAAAGGCCGGCAACGCACTTGTGACTCCTCTGGTGTTGCGGGTATCTATGGGCGGCGGTAATCGCTTACCATCAGGTGATCCGTCTGCTCGTTTGCTAGCTATGCCATTAAAAAAACTTACTTTTATAGTTTCGTATCCGACTGTCTAGGAGAATAGTAATATTTTCCGTTTTGTGTGTATGTATGACTGTATATTCGTTTTATTGTTATCGGCTGCAGCCAAAAGGACTTATTGGATTTGGGAGTGTGAGATATCGTTAGATTCACCAGATATTCACATAATTAAATTTAATGTAACTATTATATTTTTTATGAGTTCTCTTCTACATATAAGCTCCGTTCGTCAAAATCTGACATATCATATAAGTCGGTTTACGAGTATTTTGCTATTCCAACATTCACACGAGAATTGCAATTGTGCAAAACTTTATGTTTTTCATAATGGATATTGTACGAATTGGAAGTTGAACAAGAAATTATTTTGTTCGAAGTAGGTAGCAGTGCACAGTTTTCAAAGGTTTTTTCTGCCTTACACGATGTTCCTACTGGAACTCCGTCATTTTGGGAAGTGTTTGTGGGGTGAGAAGAAACGTCTGGCCCATAAAAACTCCCTTCAACGCATTTTTTCTAAAATGGCCCTTAGGGTTTTAGGACCAAATGCTTAAATTCCGCAACTAAACGCTTAAAAGGTACCTTCTCTCTCTTATAGTCACGTGGGACAATCAAATGAACTAACCCTAACTAACAGATGGAGTGACGGAACCCTAAAAACCCGTATAGTAGCTACAACCCGCAATCCACACTAAAAACTAAAACAAAGCTACCTTGCAACATCATTAACCGTCATTACTAGTGCTATCCGCGTCGTTAATCATTAAAACGCATTATGAGGCTATCATTTTTTAACGATCACTATCTCACGGAAATAAAAATACATACTGTAGCTATGTTATCCAACTTTTGTTTGAAAATGGTATTTATTTCTATTGGTAAAGAGTGAACAGTTGGATTGTAAATCGTGACGATGAATTGTGATCGATATTTGCAAAAAGTGCTGCAAAATAGCTTACAGAGGGTGATGTAAAAGTGGTTTGAAAAATATTTATGAAAACTACCATCCAACTTTATCATCATTTTTTTTTATAAAATATATATTACCTACAACCGCACTAATATTATAAATGCGAAAGTATGGATGTTTGTTTCGCTTTCACGCTGAAACCACAGAATAAATTTGGATAAAATTTGGTAGGCAAATAGATTTAGTACCTGGCTAACACATAGGATACTTTTAATCCCGGAAAACTCGAAGGTTCCCGGAGGAATGACTAAAAACTGAAATATTTCTTCGCCACTAGATGGCGCTTCCTTAACATTTTATTTCTCTGACCCAATTCTGAAGTTTACACAGACAAAGTCGCGGGCAGAATCTAGTTCAAAATAATGCAGAAAGAACAATTTAAAACATTTTATAAACCTTATTTCGAAAAAAAAATACTTCTAAAGCAAGCTTTTTTACCCCGCTTTCTTTATAAGTAACTATTTAATTTGAGAACTGCGTTCTTTTCAATGTATCACATTGTACATTTCTGGATCTTTCATTTGTATGGATGTTTCATATAGTATATCACGGCAATTTTTCATAAACAGGCTATAGAGAGTTTACATTTTTAAATACCAACACAAAACTACTACCATCGAATGGAAGAATACGAGTATTTTATTGTAGTTTCAAACACCCCGTACGTATGATATTGATATATGAATGTTCAGATAAGATAGAGACGAAATTAATTTATCTTGTGATATTGCAAATTCTAGCTAATTGTGTACCATTTGTGGGCAATAAATAGTGTTTTTGTTAGCTTTCTTGTACCTAAATTATGGTTTTTATTTAAATATATTTATTTCTCTTAAAACTGTATAAGGGATGTATGGTTTGACTCAGGGTGGGCTTTTTGATAAATATATTTTTTAGAATTTGTCGATATAGTTTCCATATATTGCAAGAAACAACTCTGAAAATGAGATTTTTTTTGCCTTTATAAGAGGAATCTTTACAGTTAAATTATTATTACATATACAGGTGTAACAGAAGTGTGTGACAATACTTCAAGGTTGGCTTTTACCCATCAAACTGAACAATTTTTGTTCTACAACTTTGTTGAAATCGCAAAAAAATTTTTGGACTTTTCATACAAACTTGGTTCGCCAGCTGATCGATTTGTAAGAAAAGTCCAAAAAAAATTTTGCGATTTCAACAAAGTTGTAGAACAAAAATTGTTCAGTTTGATGGGTAAAAGCCAACCTTGAAGTATTATCACACACTTCTGTTACACCCTGTATAATTTAATTAATTATATCAAAGAATTTAATACCTTCGCTCAAAACTGAAAAGAAAACTCTGGAGAAAACTTGGAAATAGTCCGACTGGAATACGACAGCAACTATATGATAGGAATACAACAATGGCCAAAAATGGGCAAATGGGCAGACTTGCACCCCGGGCAAAAAATATAATTATAATTATGATTTCAGTGTTATCAAATTAGCACGTTTATGTCAATCAATCTTTGTGTTCAGCTTAACAGCACACATACTCATTATCCAAAATTGAGATGTACAAACAACATTTGACAGCACCGAGCTGTCAAATCAAATCAAAATGTCAAAAGTCAAAAGAATTCTGACCCCGAAAACTAATCAGAGGCGAAGAGGCTAACAAACAAAAAAGCAACACGACGTATTCGAAGTTCCAAAGCGACTGTTAAATAAACACTTGAAAGCGTGACTTTTCATATCTTTATCCGTTTAAAAATATCAAATTATAATATTAAACATACGGAGAGTGGGTTCATTTATCTGGTCCCACAATGGCACCCCGGTGTGAGGGGGGAGGCCGGGGCGAGGCGTCAAGTGAAGCTACTCTTTAGATTGCCTCCAGGATGGTAGAGACGATTTTATTATCGTGAGGTATCGTGTTACAAGGTGATTTTTATTTGTGACTCTACGCTTTAAAGGATATTACTTTATAAAGATTCATATTCATTCCAATTGGTTACTGAATAGATATCTTCTTCGAGTTCTTGATCAACTTTTGAAAACACCAAAGTAACTACAATCGTTTATTTGATTGTTTGTAATACTAAAATAAATTATTTAATTTACTCATTTGTATATTTTTATTTCTGAAAGCCATATACTCCTAAGAATGACGCATCTATGATTTCAGTAATAATAAAAGAGGGCCAAAGACAGAGCCTTGTGGACCCCTTTAGGCAAAAACAATTTTGAAAAGAAATAAGATTCATAGCATAATTTGTAATCAAATACATGTTTGTATTCAGAAACCTGTTGCAGAAATAAACATTTTAATATAAACTGCAATATGAACGATTCCTAAAGACGCAGATTTAATTTTAATAAATAAAGTCATTCATACGATAATCGCGATTTCTCCGCATGTCCAACCATTTATATTAACTCACCAGTCTAAGCAGACTCTACCAACATTCTTACTGCTTTGCAATAAGGCATGCTTTTCAATAATAAAGGCTCAAAAGATTATGGTCTTTAAGTTTTATTGTAAAGAAGAAGTTATCACAAATCTGAACGAATGTTGTTAAGTAGGTATGCGTTAGGGTTCCTTAGGAGATCTTATTTCACTTGTGACGGTAAACTAAAGGAATTATCTTCTCTTTAGTTGTGTTTGACTTATAGCTTTTATAAGATTGTTTAATTCTTTAACTGTGTTCACTTTTTTAACCATAGCTGCATTATTTCACTGCATTTTTAAGCTTTAATATATTTTTGGGTTGAATTTTTATGTTTCGTTTCATTTTTTTCCATAAACTTTACAATACTGTCTTTATTTTCTTCAATATTCACTTATTATTTACCACCTTTTATAATTTTTTCATCTTCTAGCTATATAAACTGATTGGCATTATCAAAGAGTTTGCATTAAAATAATACTCTCCAATGAGATTTTATATCCTTTTCCTTCTGTTTTTAATTTTTAATTTTCTATAATAATTATTACACGACTCACACTTAGCCGTTAATTTTTAATCCTGCTTGTAGTCATTTAAAGACTACTATATCCATCCAGTCTATATTAATTTGAATAATAAATTTTATTAACTGCCATATTAACATTTTGAAATATCATTATATCTTTAACATCCATGAATTAGTGGTAGTTTTGATTAAAAATTCAAAATTTGGTGTCGACACTAAGATAAATAGTTTTAGAATCGTGAATTTACACAAAAATCTGTGCTTATGTTAAAAAGTAATTAATCAAGAGATGCGCTAACAAATTTCCAAGTATTTACAAAGGTAATTATTTAATTATGCAAAAATAGAGAATATATTTCCTTTTTTGTTTGTAAAATTTGTTTTTGCTCCTATAAGTAATAAATATAGATGAGGCGCGCAGCTTGGTCTGAATGTATATATTTTTTATGACTGTATTTTATCGTGTGCGGTACGCGAGCTGCAAGAGGCTTGCGAAAGAGGGACTTAATTTTTTATTAATCGATGTGGATAATATTGTGTTCCCGTAAAAAGTTTGCCAAACAGCTTTTTTAAGATCGTGTAAAACCTTGAAGCATTGCTACATCTCTTCTGCACCATGTATAAGGGAAGCAATAAATCATATTGATCTAAGACTTGCTGAAAACTAAAAAAATGACTTATTGTATTACAAATCGATCAGGCAAAAGTCGGTTTTGTAGCGTCCTTAAAATAAAATAAAATAGTAGCATCCTTTGTAGTCAAATATTTCATTAATACTTTACTATAGGTCTACTGGAGAAAATTGTTCGCTTTTTGGAAGGAAAAACCCAAGTTAACGGTTCTACTATTGAAACTGAACAACATTTCTTATAGAACCTATACTAAATTTGCAAGAAAAAAATGTAACTATAGGTACATAGAAATTGATGAGCTAACAAGTCAATTTTGTATGGAGAATCCAAAAATGTATTTGGGAATTTAGTTTTAGATCCTTGGCAAAATTTGTTCAGTTTCATGAGTGGGAACCCACAGTTTCTTCATCTTCTTCTCTATGTTTTTGAGATTGATCTTTTTTGAAACCATTATTCTGGATTTTGATACATTTTGTATAAAATATAGAATAAATAAATATCCGGGACAAATCACACACGGTCATCTGGCCCCAAACTAGGATTTCCTGTATCACGGTAACCAGAGACTGATATACATACACATATACGTTTAAATACATACATATATAGGTATAATACACCCAGACACAGAGCAAACAACTCTGCTCATCACAGAAATGTTTGCCCTGAGATCGAACCTACGACTCTCGGATCAGTAGTCAGGAGCACTAACCACTGAGCCACCGAGTCAGTCAAAGATTCATAAGTTGTACAGTTCACACCCTGGTTTGACCCCACTTACACCTCAAGCTGATACCTCATACCATCTCACTATTAACCTCTGGTTCAAACGTTCATAACTCTTACTGTACAGTTATTTCCTATAGTAAGTTTGACAGATAAAAAATGCTACCGTGGCTGGTATAGTAACAACATCATTAGCAGGGAACGCTTAGTTATAAAAGAGCAAATAACTACTAAGCTTATGCCTTATTAGGTTGCAGTGGCCATGGTTTTGGGAAAAGGCTGGACACTTGAGCTTAAATAAAAAAAAAAAATCAATAAATTGGTTTCACAAAAATATCATTACAGTGCACAGTTTCGGCGTAGACGTCACACTAGGATACTTATATCTATCGTTATTAAAAAAAAATACTCGCTTAAGTGTATTTTATCCATCAGTCTAGTAACAGTTTTCATGATGCAGCTAAACTCTGAGAAAGTCTTGTAAAAGTGAAAAAATGCATTGTTTATTCATTTACATATTCATTTTACTAGAATTAAGCATATTCATATACTACAATCTAAGATATTGCTAATCAGTTTACTTAAAGTAAAAGAAAATATATTTTTAAAGTCGGATGACAGACAGAATTAATCTGGGTAAGTTTTTTTTGCATCCAATTAAATATTAGGTAACTCGCATATCTATCAATTTACATAATAATAATAATAATAAAAAATATGGGATAATCTAAAACCGTTGAGAAATAGATGTTTTTTTTAATTTATTATCTAATTTGGACTTGATTTGAAAAGGATGATATACTATATAGCTTATAGCTTATTATAGCTCCTCTTAATTTATTTCAAAACCAAGTGTACTGAGCGGATAGCACTGAAAACCTTAAAATATAGAAAACATACAATTTTATTCTTTTCCACTGTGTTGTTTAATCACATTTAAATGACAATTAATTTCATGAATTACGTTTTATATCCTGATGACATTTATATTTATGTTTTATCCACAGTCAAACTCAAACTCAAACTCAAAATGTTTTTTATTTAAGTAGATGCTTGCTTTTTACACATGCTTTTAAATCGTCAATATTTTTTTCTACCTAGTACAAAGTCCCCTACCACGCGGGACTTGTACACTCAATTCAGTTGGTAATAGCCCTTGGCATTATCTCATCTGATGAGTTCGAAATGATGGTCACCCCAGCTAAACTGCTTGAATAAACATCGTTAAAAGTGATAGATATGGGTAGTTATGAAAATAAACTAAAAGATCACCTTCCTAACGATCTTACCTGTCTACCTTGCTCCTTAGGAATACAACCTCCGTCAGTACGATATACATGGCCGGTTTTCTTCCATGTTCAACCTTGTATAGTCTTTGGAATGCGGTAATGTATAGAGAATTGAAGGGAAACTCGTTGGATCCTCGATAAGGAATTTAAAGGTGTCTGCAAAGGAAGAACCCCGCTGTGACGTAATAATTCTATGTTCATCCTTTTCATATCAATTGAGGGTTTGTTATATTCGTCTCTTTTTAACGCTGACAAACAGTTTAGTGGCGTGATTGTTTTGTAGGCTTAAGTTGGCTTTGAGGTTAGAAATGGCAGGTAATACCCAATGGGAATTATATTGGTCACTCCTTTGATAAGCTTTTAGTTACTAGAATTTGTATGTATTAGTAATTTTAGTATAATTTGTTTATTTTATGATATTATAGAACCCATACAACTTAAAATGGAGGTGTTAGGAAGAGACGCGATTTTCTGAGTAAAAAGCTAAAAGAATCATGTATGTTAACTGCTGTCCAGAATTCCGTCAAGAAAGTAATCACTGCAGGCCAGATCTTGTTATTAAACTGGTATCCTGCGCGGGTAGCATGAGGCGTAGACAAAGCTCTTTGTCGCGCCAAACGCGAGAAAACAGCTCATCTGTCTCTTTCATTAGCTTAGCGTTAGAACGGAACAAATGCTTTTATTTGCTTCACGCGCGAGATATGTCGTCATGCTACCGGTGTAGAAGTCTTTTCACAAGTCCCATATATCGCTGCAGTTCAGTTTCAGAAGTCACCTTAAGGTGGACTGAAAACTGGCACTAGTGAAACTCGGTATATAATACTTACATACTACATATGGATGTACTTACTTCCATCTTCGGCATCATCATCACTTACCATCAGGTGATCTTATCAATTGTATTAAAAAAGTTCGCGGATCGGCTATGTGTAACGATGTTTTTTGGCAGATTGCTTGCTGACGCGCATCTGACAGTGACAGATCAGTTGAATGCGCATACAAATAGCTGAAAGTTATCATATTAGTTTATAGTTCATTCCAATCAAAAAAAAAGCAAAAGGTAAACAAACTTACTATGGAAATGACACATGTCAGATGCATACTATCTTTGTTTACCTGTTGCTTTTTTTTATTGGAATGAACTATAAGTGTAAGGCCTTGGGGAGGTCTATGTATATATAGCTAAAATGATTTATGATTTGAATTGAATAATTATGAATACAGCATTATTTTAGGAAGCGGTCGTGGCTCAGTACGGGTAGCTTGGTCGCGATCACGCAGCTTAACTGACTACAGACACGGTCATTACCTGGATAGGTTTGACTGTTAGTGGTATTTATTTTGACCGTTTCCGTGCTTCGGAAGTCACTTTAATCCGTTAGTGTCGGCTGCTATCGCTAGATGGCAGTCGTTAAGCTATGTCAGAGGCCTTAAAGGTGGCTTGGAAACATCTGAACACAACCTCCTCCAATCCGGAGTTGGCCCCCATGTGTGGAGTATGGCCTAACCTTCCCGATTTATGAGAAGAGACCCGTGCCCCTGCAGTGGGGACATAATGGGTAGTTAACAGAGTATTATTTTATATTTATCATTTGTCACCTCTACGCATTCTAAGCTCTGCAAGTATTATGACCGCTCGCTCCGGTCGCGTGTGAAGCGATATTATGAATTAATTACAAAGCGATATCATTTCGTTAATATACAGCCGTCCCGATTGCCTTAAGAACACGTAATAACGACGTTTTGTATGGCTGTGTTATGTTTCCGCTATGCTCTGATAGTTAATATATTTTTTATGTTAATATCTAGACTTAAGCTAAGTTTTAAGTCAGGTTTTAGGGCTGGATGGTGCAGTACAGGGGAGACATTTGCCTAGCAATAGGACTGGAGCAAAAAAAAGTAGAATTCCGAATTAAAAAAAAAAAAAAAAAAAAAAAAAGAATTAAAAAAATGGACTCTTCTCCATTTAACGAAGGAACAAACTCATAATCTCGGTATTTTTCTTCTAGATTAAGTATAATATTTTTTACAAATTTATTTAGTCTTTTTTGAATTAATTACACAACGCAAAATAATAAGAAAAGAAGGATCCCTGTGTGGAAGAGACCTTTCCATTAAAAAAACCAACTTCCTTTAATTTTTTATAATAATAATAAGTATATTCATTTTAATTATGTACAAATGTCACAAAATAAGTTTTCAAATCATGTATGCCAGCTCCTTTTACGTTGTCTTTCTCGTTTTCCAAACTAGTGGCGATCAGATGTCAAAATTCGGTAGGTATTTAATTCATAATTCCCAATTTCATTCTACCTTTAAAATTTTTCTCGGTGTTAACTTTCAAAATTGCTGTCAATCATTATATTATTCTGAGTAAGTATTTAAAAATTAAGAGCTTAGTTTTGCGATGAGTATTTTTATACTTAGTTATACATTTTATACTCATCAAAAAAGTCTAAGCAATACTTAAGTATTTAATATCGTTATTATTAGTTATATTATTTTACTCTAATATGATTCGTTATATTGATTTTATTTAAAAAAAATAAACATACCTAGCGTATGCTGAGTCAGTACACCTCATAATTATTGTTTAACAAATTATTTAAAAGTAAATTAATAGTATTAAAATTAAGAACGAATTGCTTAGACTTTTTTGATGTGTTTCGATGTATTTCAATGTTTTTGATGTATTTCGACTCCGACTCTTTTAGAAGTGTAAGTTACCGGTGGCAAGCATTGAATTTATTTAGGTTTATTAAAAATAATTTTCAAGCTCATTGGAATGAATCCATGGACCCTAGCGGAATGGGCATTCTTAAGGATGAGTTATAGAAGGGGAGAACGAATGATTGGTTATTTGCACTGTAGGTATGAAATGTTCAATTTTATTTGTTTATTTATTAATTCGAGTGTTATATTGAGATGGGGCGTTTATTTTAATGGACTGATATAAAAATGAAAAGGTTTTTATCCGTTCATAGAGTTTATGTCGAGTAATCATTTATGTGGAAACGTTGTATAAAGTTGATAATACTTCTTCAGCGACTGACTGATTCTGTAAAAACAGAATATATGGGAAACATTAGATAAGGTTACTCGCTCTGTTTGTTTCTGAACCAGCGTGTTCGTCTTGCGGGGGCTGAAGCGGGGTGAAGAGGGAGGCATGTATTTAAACAAATATCGCCGTTGTGTGATAAGCTTAAGGTTTATGTATTTAATGTTATCTACTAGCGACATCTATAGCGACGAGTAGCGTAGCATCACTATAAAATGACAAAATATTCATAAAATAACAAGAAAAAAGTGATAAGAAATGTTGCTGTTAGTTTTGGTATTTGTTTTTTTATTGTTTTAGCACATTTCACTGCTCTGTAAGACATATTTTCATTTAAACACGGGATGTTTACTCGTCGCTTGTCAGATTGCGAATGGTGCGCGAAAAGGCGGCGCTACTCAACATAGGGGAGCAAACCACTATCAGCGACTACGCAGTCGGGAAGTATTAACCTCATCTAATGTTTCCCATATGGATGTGTAAAAAGATGATATATTTATCTTGGACTTTATTCCATGATAAAAAAATCTTTGCTGCCTCAGAAGTAAAGCTCCATACAGTTGTTGTCACTATACAAATACAAAATTTTATGTATTCTATTTATAAAGATTCCTAGTCAGTAGCAGAGATTAGAAATAGTAATCTTAGGAATTGAAAACGTATTTTCGTTAAAAATTATAACACCCATTTCTCAACGCATTCCATCGCAGGCCATCTTATATCCGTACTGGAACATACCAATGCTTTTAACATTGATGTTTGGCGGCAAGCCTTAGATAAAACGATGGAAGTTGCTATTCAAGCAGACCTAAAAAATGACCTACCCACCAAACTGAGCTCAATTCAATCAATATGCTTATGAAATGAAATATATATATTTGCTTGAATTTTGGTAAGTACAAGTACAGAATGTTAATAATATTAATTTTCGCAAAATTCTGCTTAAATTCAGCGTGCAAATTCTTAAATCACAATGGAGTTTTTACAATCTTAATATGTCAATAAGTACACAATATTAAATATTTAACAAAAATAACACCTATTTAATAATTCACATTCAATTTTATTCAATATATTTTCTCTAAGATGTCATAAATGATTAATATAATACTAAAACCGCCCCGCCCGAGATATTTACCAATAGAGTAAAAATGCTTAATTGCTTTAAAAAACTTACACGAAACACAAAAACAAAAAAGTTTACAAGAATAGGAATTGGCAGCAAATCCACAAAGTTGAACCCCGCCGGTAATCGAATCCCTGGTCTTCTGACGTGAAAGCAAAGTCGACTAACTATTACGCCAAGGAGTTAGTTAACTATAACATCATTATAATAAACCACGTTACTTTGTCTGTCTGTCTGAACTCATTTCTATTACTAATTGTTTTCAATCAATCGTAACAAATCGTTCACTCTTCGTTCATTCGTTCTCGGTCACGACTTAATTACGAGAAGTTCCATATTTGAATAATGGGCCGTTTAAACTGTGAAATTGAGAATATGTAAGTAGCGTCTTTATTTGTAAGCTTGGAAGACAGACTACAGAGACTCGGTGGCTAAAGTGGTTAGCGATCCTGACCTCTGATGCGAGAGTCGTGGGTTCGATCCCCACACAGGGCAAACTTTTCTGTGATTAGCAGAATTGTTTGCTCTGAATCTGGGTGTATTATATCTATATATGTATGTATTTAAAAGTACATGTGTATGTATATCAGTCTCTGGTTCCCAAGATACAGGGAATCCTAGTTTGGGGCCAGATGACCGTGTGTAATTTGTCCCACATATTATTATTATAGTGTATATCTTCGTATTCAAATGCAAGGAGTAAGGAGAATGCAATTGTTATTTTTAAATATCGTGCAGGCCATAAAAATTTCATGGTAAAACTGAAAAAAATTTTTTTAGAACTTTGCAAGAAAACATTTGAACTTTTTATACAAATATTGTAGATCAGCTCGATTGGCCAATTATGTATGAAACTTTCGTATGTTTTTTTTCTTATTTCACAAAAGTTGTAGGACAATTTGCTATTTAGTCTCATATGTACAAACTCTTAACAGGCGGAACATTCTGAGTTTTGCTACATCATGAACCTATGTCAACCGACAGCTAATATCATTGATCGATTTTTGTTTTGCAATTAATAATAATAATAGTTTCAAAAATGGATTAAGAACACTTAGTAATCATAATTACAAAATGTGGCTTGTTCTAAGTTCTTCAGAAATACATGCAACACGTACCCATACTAAGTATAGTAATATACTTGTGTCGTGGGCACGAGTTACGATCTCCCTCCGTGACATAGCCCTAATTTAGATGATATTGTTCTAGGAAAATAAGTTATAAAATGTGTGTGTGTGTGTGTGTGTGTGTGTGTGTGCGCGTGTGTGTGTGTGTGTGTATTTTTACTGAATAAAGAGCTCTGACTATAAGATTCCTTCAATTCCTTGATAAGCCCGCTTCCATCTTCGGCATCATCATCACTTATCACCAGTTCAGTCAGTTAATGCCAAGTTTATAAATTGTGGATAAAAAAACTGCGTCGCTCTACTGCGCAAAAGCCAATACTGCGCATGCGCACAGTACTCTACTGATCACGAAAGTGTTAACTCTACAATACCAGCTAACTAATCTGTTAAAGCATGCAGTATGACCACATTGCATTGCACACACACAAAACAAAATCAACTCCTGCGCAGCTACAAGTACTAAATAATTGAAGCGATTGCCTCGACCAATAGGAGAGAAGATTGCCCTGCACCTTGTCTGTGGAGTTTTGTGATAGTTCTGTCCTTTTCTAGCTTATGGAGAGGTGAGAGTGACATCTCTTTTTTTCGCATAGATAGGAAAAACTATTGGTATGATAGGTTAAGCTAGTGTTTTTTTATATGTTAATATTTTTTTGATAAATATATATGGGTACTTAAATGAATTTGTAAGCTCTTACTATTATATTTCTCTGGAAGTGATAAATTAAAAAAAAACAAAGCAAACCTGAAAATAACGAAGAAAATAGGTTAAGCCAATAACTTTAAATACAAAGACTAGGCCGATTAGGCTACTGTATGTATGTCCGTTTTACTGTTCGAGCCTGTAACCAAAACCGTTTCATGGACTTTAAGGTGCGAGCATAAAATCAGTCTTGTTTTTTCTGTCACATCGATTAAACATTACTTAAATCAGAAGTTTAGTTTTCTTTATATTTTTTTTATTTATTCGTTGCGGGTTTAAAAAATATTTTATTGGAATTTTCTTAACTAAAATCTTCAAGTTCAAGGCGAAAGTGAATAGGCATTATTTGAGTTTGCGTGTTCCATCCTCGACTACATTATAATCCTTACTTTCCATCTGTTGAGATGTAGTCAAACGCACTCAAACTCAGAACTCAAAAAACCTTACCACTGTGCTTTTGAAGAAGAAGAACCACGTCTTTGCAGACAGACGACACATTTTTTTTACATCAGCCAACAAAGACCCACAGAATACGCAAAAACTAATACTATAAATACAGGGTGAAATTGAAATCGCGGACCAAATTTCAACTGTGGCTTCTAGTCATGAAACTGAACAACTTTCTCTAAGGAACCAATTCAATCGGAGCAAAAAGAAATTTGGGCTCTTCATACAAATCGATGAGCTGAGTAGCCTTTGTATGGAAAGTAATTTTTTTTGCTTCGATTGAATTGGTTCCTTAGAGAAAGTTGTTCAGTTTCATTTGTTCCACGATTTCAATTTCACTCTGCATAATACAGTTATTAAGGGTTTTTTTAACCGACTTCAAAAAAAGGAGGAGGTTCTCAATTCGTCGGAATCTTTTTTTTTTATGTATGTTCACCGATTACTCGAAGACGCCTGAACCGATTTAGAAAATTCTTCTTTTGTTGAAAAGGGTATACTTCACAGGTGGTCCCATATAAGTTTTATCGAAATCGATTTAGCGGTTTTTGAGAAAATCAACAAAAACATAGCAAAATTGTAGTTGTTGCGATTGAAGTCGGTTGTTTATTAACCGACTTCAAAAAAAGGAGGAGGTTCTCAATTCGTCGGAATCTTTTTTTAACGTATTCAGTGTGGTCAATTATTAAACTATTGAGCAAGCAGTAATGGTTATATTTCCGTGGCAGTGGTCCGCAAGCTCCCACGGTATGTCCGGAACACCACACCCTTCGGCCAAAAGTCCTCCCTGGTGAAGAATTCCAGCTGCTGCGTCAGGACTCGCACCAAAAATGATTTGAAATGTACACCTAAGTAATGATAGCGTCACTGTAATATTGTTAAGGTTAAAAATAGTACATTAACATCATTATTTTTTTACTGTACCCATGTACCAGCGTTGATATCTTTATAATAGCGCCTTCATTACTCAAAATGCTATCGTTTAAATGTTATTTCCTCAATTTAACATTAAGTAATGAATGAGTTATTATTACAAAATGTTTTGTTCATTGCGTTGTTATGAGTAATTTGTACAGATGAGAAAATAAACATCTGCCGTATTATCGAATTATGTATTTTTATGAACTATGATAGTTTTGGTTGATTGCCGGGACTCTGTACCGAGCACACGTCTGCTGAGTTATTTTTTTAATTAAGTATTTCCGATTTAGAGTAGTCTCGTTATTTTTTTTATGGCGAAATAGCTGTGATTCCGATTCAGTGATATGATAAGCGTTCATAAGAAGATGATTAACTCTGGAGACAGCTCGGTTTTCCGAGATCCAGCAGCAAACCACCATGTGGAGCGTTTTTAAGTGCTTATCAACCCTTAGAGTTCTTTCACTTGACATTGGCGTTTCGCCATTTTATTAATTGAAGATTCTCCCATTTTTCACTTGACATTGGCAAAATCACTCCTTAAATGAGATGTAGAATGCCAAGTAGAAAAATAGAATAGAACTAGTTGTATTGACTGTGGCTTCATGTGGTAGGCAACGGGTTAAAAAAGGGTTTACCTGGTTAAGTAAGTCTGGTCTTTCTCTCTCTTACCGTCAGGCATAATTTAACGGGCTATCACAAGGAATAGATGGCAGTTACCTGGTGAAGCTGTCGTGACTCAGTTGCGTCGATCACGCAAGTTAACTGACTACAGACACGATCATAACCTGGATGAGTTTGACTGTTAGTTGCATTTATCTCAGTCGTTTCCGTGTTTCGCAAAGCATGTTAAGCCGTTGGTGCTGATTGCTATCACTAGATGGCAGTCGTTAACCCATGTCGGAGGCCTTGTAGGAGGCTTGAAACTTGTGACATTGGGGTTGGCCACTAGCTCCACAACCTCCACCAATCCGGACTTGGCCCCCGTGTGTGGAGTATGGCCTTACCATCCCGAGGCATGGTAGAAGACCCGTGCCCCTGCAGTGGGGACGATATGGGTTGTTAACCACCTGTTATTGTCTTAGCATCACCTGCGATCACGTGTAGGCGGCATTTTAGATACCAATGGATGTGTGTAACGCGACCTTCGTATATATCTAGTAATCAGATGTGCAGGTACCATTACCATGTGGAAAAGTGCGTCGCTCCCGTATTGGCTTATACAGGCACCAAAAAAGATGTCTTGCAGCAGACATTGCTTAAATCGACTGTAACAGACGTACGAGCAAATGTATGATTTTTTTAAAATTATTGTACACATTGAGCAGTTTTTAGTTTAATAACTTTACGATAAGCCCCTCTAAAAAACTTTTTTGCTGTGTCTAATAGGTACTCGAACTATGCATGTATATTTAATTCCAAAATTAGTAATATTAAAGTATACAAAATATTTATGATGAACATATTCTGCCAAACGTCTGACGGTCCCGCTGATGTCTTTTTTTCTGAGCATTGATTATATGAACAAAATGAGTATTTGAAACAAAACATTTAACATCTATGGCATCATTTAACATTTATCGTATGGCCAGGGGTACGGTGGGTCCGCAATGTCTAAATCCATCAGCTGTTCTGTAATTCAGTAGGGAAGTCCACATTTTTTCCGGGAACTGACTATGGATAGCTGTTCAGTTTCAAGAGGAGAAACCCATCTTAAAGTATTGATTGCTTTTTATTATTACCTGTTAGGTATGTAGATTATATTTCTTTTTGTTGGAAATAGGTGTTAAACATTCTTCTGTCTGTCATTTTTTATGTCATCTGGGTACTGATGCGTTCATCTTTTTTTTGGTTTAAAGAGACTAAAGACTAAAGAGTCTTTACTTAATTTTGTGCATAGCGTAGTTTAAACTCTTTTTAGTGTGAGGTTTCTTTAACTAGGCAGTCTCTTAAATCGGTAATTTTTCCTAGTACAAAATTCCGACCACTTAAAACTAATACATCTATAGTAATTTATATTATATAATATAATCTATAATATAATCAACGTTTCGGAAATATTTAATAGTAAAGCCTTCGTGTACGTAGCCGTAGAAGTAAATCTCGACACTTTGACATAATTCTCGTCCCTACTAAACAACTTGAATCCAAGCGCCATTTGAAGCGAAGCTAATTATTACTAGGTCCCCAGCCATCTTATTAGCGCTAATTTGACCATGTTAAAACGACCAGAGGGTTCATTTTGAAGTCAATTTAGTTTGCAGCCTCGTCGCTGCCAGTATACATGGTTATTTGAAGATGCAGGTATGAATTATTGGAGGGAAAATGAGGGATACGCCCATTGCCCGCCGCCTCGAGCGGTAGTGGTGGGGTGGTGTCGATAGACATGATTATCGATATCGAAATTTGATGGAGCAGCTGCGGCATTAGTTGGGATGTCTTTTAATAAAAGAATATTAAATTCCACACACAAATTTAAGTTACCACTGTGAATTCGTGAGGTGAAGTGAACTAGACTCCTGATTATGATAGCTGCAAAATTAGGTAGGTACTTCGCTAAAAAGCGAAAGACAAATTTGTCAATACTCTTCAAAAATATTTTTTTAAGACTCAAAGAAATATATTATTTTAATAATAAAAAAAATCTTATTATTAGTAAGATATTTTTAAAATAAAACTTTATAGTTAAGAAATTAATTTAGCCATTTTTTTAGACAAGGACAGTACTTTTTTCATTTCTATTAATTTTATTACTCCAGGACGATCACCGAGTAAGTTGTTGATGCTGATCCTCTTTGTGTATATGTGTATAAAATGTGTATATTTTTTTAAATACCTTAAAACATAAAATTGTGATGTGTGATACCTTTAATTCTTATTACATACAATTCTATGTGTTTTTTATTCTTATTGCAATAGGTATTTTTACTCAATATCGAATAATAATTACTTGTCGGGATTCGTTCACATCACTATGGCTCAGTAACAAGGCAGCCTCGTCGATACTTTCCAGTGATTAACCGTTATTATATAAAGTAAATTCAATAATAGCCTCTCAATAACGCAAATGTTTACTGATACGACACCAGCAAGTAATTTTCACCCTTATTAGAATACAGTTACGATTTATATTGCATACTCATTACTTTAAAAGAATTTGGCAAGAACAATTTTGTTTTTGCACTTCAATAGTGTTGTAACATCTGGTGTTTAAGTCCAAATTTGTTTGCATTGATGTTTTTGTATATTTGTTTAAGTGATGATTTTGAGTAGTGTTGTCAGTATTTGCAAATTACCCAACATAAAGGGTAATTTCCCCTGATTTGGGCCGCATTTTCTGACGTGAACAGCAAATGTGTTGCCTTCAAGCCTTTTAGGGTAAAGAAAAGTTAATGGCCAGTACTCGAAGAATAATAAGTGGTATAAATGAGACTTTTGTTGACATGTAGGTAACAATGAGTTGGTTGGGACGGCGGCGTAAAGGCGTAATTTTGACATAATTATTTAATTTTTATTGTTACAACGATGGGTTTGTCGAAACCGGTGAAAGTTATCTTCGAGATTGCAGATGCATTCAATGAGAATGCAATTGGAGTTTTCATAAAAATGCATTATTGAGTAGTTCTAAGAAGGACGTCACATTTATTTATTTGTTCCTTACCTACCTAAATATACGTACATATAATATTCAAAATGATTTTCCCTAAAGCTTGTAAGGTCTTCCGATTCTACTATACTTACTTTATCTTATCAGTAATATGCAAACTCAAAATAAGCAACGTTCTGTATTCCGGCAGAGGCATTTTTATTTTAGTCAACTAGGGTTAATAAGGCACTGTGATAGGTGATAACCCCTCGTAGGTTACAGATGCTCATAGGTGGCAGTAGTCACTTTCCATCAAGTAGGTAGTTCGTCAGCCTTTTGTCTCCGTTTATGAAAAAATAAAATAATAAAATCTGTTTTTGTTGAAACTATTTTGAATTTCGCCGTCGAAAATCATACACATAAATTTTATTGATGGCAATCTCAGTGATTGTTTACAGAGAAGTCGTGTACCCAATGAATTCGTTTATTTTCCTACCTGAAATTTGGTCCAAAAAAATTTTGTGTCACAAACGCCATAAAACTTGTATAGGGGGCGTGTAAAATAGCTAGTTAGTTAAATTGATGCGAAGGCAATATAAACATTCTTGTATCAATAGCACTAACCCCGGGCGAAGCAGCAATATTTATAATATTAATAACATCTAATTATACGTTTAAAAGAAATATTTTATGCGTAATGACGCGATATAAATCTCGTCCGGTTAGAGAGGGGGCGTGTCGATGAATTTTTAATTAAGTGTCGAGTGTTGGAGTCGATGTTTTTTGTCGATGGAATAGTAGGTGTGTAGGTTTATGATGCTTAATGCAAGTTAAGTGGATAGTTTTAGTTTGTAATTTAAACATAATATTTGCTAGGTGATACTGAAGAGCGCACTTTTGATTAAAAATTGATTAGTCTAGAATAGTAAATCTATAGAGTAAATAACTACGTAGTGTGTATACCTATTATGCAGACTCCGTTTCATAAATCACAGTTTTTTTTGTACATTCATGATAAAAGCAAACTAAAGCGGATAAAATAACTGGCTATTAAAGCTTTTTCATATTTAAATAGTCTTTTCACTAAATAAAATTAAATTCATGAATTTCAAGCTCATTCAATTATATATAAATTATAAAAAGTACGAGTAAGTTTGTTAATAAAAAATAAAAGCATTGCCTCAATTTAGAAAGTGGAGTAAAAAAGGAAGAAACCGCAAAGCGTAAGTCATATTTCAGCTACTATCGTTTCGCGAAGAAACTGCGCATTAAAACACAACAATCTTTAAAACACAAACAACAATAAAACAAACCTCGTATTGAAATCACGATCACCATACTAAAACCGTTCGCGTCTCGTTTTCAATAAAACATTTCATAAAACAAACGCCTACACGAGATTCGATCGAAAATAAAGCCCGACTCAACACAAAAGTTTAAAACAAATAGTTCCGAGAACACACAACTTTCATAACTCGGCCAAATTGACACCTTGTTGGGCCCGATGCGGTTCTCGACGATTTGCGCCGCGAATAAGTGGCCCATTATATTTGCACCGCTTTAAAACTATCGATAAATTTATCGATACTCAACCTTATTGCACTATTATTTAAGAAACGGCAGACTGTTTAATTAAATTAGTTAGTTTGGTCGAAGAGGTGAATATCGAACTGGGTATGTATTTCATCGATAATTTTGTACTTTTTTCCCATCACGAAATATCAATGGAAATTTGTTCGCCAGCAATTACCTGTATACCTTTATTTCGGATGAGTTTCGGTGTTTCGTTGTTATATGAATATGGATATGGTCGTTT
Organism: Coleophora deauratella; assembly: GCA_958295455.1. NCBI lineage: Eukaryota > Metazoa > Arthropoda > Insecta > Lepidoptera > Coleophoridae > Coleophora > Coleophora deauratella. The sequence goes on along the minus strand of OY282410.1, from coordinate 10,866,587 downwards.
ATTGATTCGACTTTATTATGGCTATTGATTTTTATAAGAAACCTTATTAAGTGGATGGATTATAAGGGTCTTATAAGAATCGTTTTATAATTTTAAGGCGTCTGGCGTGTGGATAATTTGGTATAATTTTAATCACATCTCAAGTTGTTGATTAATTAATGATTTAGTTTGAGTTACTTAATTAAATGTAGTTTCTTGTACATATAAAAAAAGTTTTCTGAAGGAAAGTCAAAGAAAATGTTGTGCTCTTTTATTGGATTTCCAGTCTCCGATTAGCTAGTCGATTATATTATTTACATTATAATATTTAGTTTTGCGTATAAAAGTAGTTTATATATTATAATATTTAGTTTCCGTATCAAAGGTGTTCAGTTCATTAATAGAGTACCAAGTCCTTAAAGTTTGGTGTATAAAACGTCAGCCTTTCGTTTAATCTTAAAATTAATTAAATTAAACAAATTAGAGCTAAAATATTGACACGAAACCAAATTACCGCCAAAATGATCCAGTTGAGCTATCACAAATCATAATCAAATGTTCTTGGAAGACCATAATTGGCCCATATTGGTCCATATTGGCCCAAATAATACCCTTTAAGAGGCCAAATTTGGTGGCCATAAAATAATGATCTAATGGGTTTTGCCTGAAGCTAACATGGTTTTTTATCTCTTTTGGGATCGTTAACAAATTTTCGAGGTTTTAATTCGTTTTTTATGTAGTTATGGCGCTTATTATGGGTTTTGGCTTCGGAGTTACGGAGGTTAAAATTTGAAAGTTATTTCATTGGGTTTAGAAGGTAAGAAGACTTTCGTATAGTTAATATCATGACTAATTTAATTAAATATCATACCCAATTCCTTTTTATTCGTATTTTTGTATGGAGAGTAATTTTTGTCGTTTATTTAAACGGTCGTAGAACAAAAAATCTTGTTTTTTTTTGTCAAATTTGGCCCATAAAATAGCCTGGTGATTTTCATATCTGGCATTGAAAATCACCTTATATGCTATTCTTATGCAGTAACTACCCATCTACTATAACTGGCTATACTTAACTTTTGTTTAAGCTTGAACCGACTGCACTATACTTAGCGCTTGTTAGTGAGAGTACTTTATAAATTGTCTTCACGTACACTCATAGTGTAAATAACTTTACTATATGTATATGTACCCAAGTGTAGCGATACTTTGTTTGTATGTGTGTGTGAGATTGTATATAATTTTAACCTTCAAAAATTTTGTGGACTTTCCACACTAAGAAAGCTGATCAGTTGATTAACATGATAGAAAAATCATTTTCTTTTTGCCAATTGACTATGGGTCTCTTCACAGAAGAACCTGGCTAAGAGAAAGAGTGGTGGCAGTTCTACCAGACAGAAACGGCGTGGTTCGAATGGCCGATGTGGCCAATAAGGGAGGCGTGCTGGTCCCTTGGGGAAAGTTGTTCAGTTTAAGAAGAAGAAGAAGCACAAGTAGAAGCCCCAGTTTTAAAAGTTAAGTCTGATTAAGTTAACCTTGTATAGATGACATTAATTCGGAATCGGGTACTCTAAGATCTATGAAATCAAGTTAGATATATCTATGGTAGATTATGTGAGTGTGTGTTTGTATGAATGTGTATGAGTGGTGTTTGTTAGTGTGTGTGAGCGGTGTTGAACTCAAATTGGCTCCCACTTCGCCTCCGAGCATGAGCTGTGGAGCTAATAGGCGGGGCTGTTTGCTAGGGTTGCCAAAAATTAATTTCCTCCTTAATATGCATTAAATACCTTAACATCCAGAATCTGTTCGTTACACCTGGTTAATTTGATCTAGGTAGGGAATGAACTCATGACAAAGTGAAGTCAGTCACCACACCCCGGATACTTCAAACAAATTTCGCGCCATTGTTTACTACATAGACATTCATGTTTGTACATATGTAAATATGTGCGTGATGTACTAAGGTTGAATCGAGGTTCAATTAGCCCTCTTTGTTCTTTATTTTCAACCGACTTCAAAAAAGGAGGAGGTTCTTAATTCATTTGTATGTTCACCGATTACTCGAAGACGCCTGAACCGATTTGGAAAATTCTTTTTTTGTTTAAAAGGGTATACTTCACAAGTGGTCTCATATAAATTTTATCGAAATCGATTTAGCGGTTTTTGAGAAAATTAACAAAAACTTAGCAAAATTGGAGTTGTTGCGATTAAAGTCGGTTGTTTTTAACGTATTCAGCGTGGTCATTAGCTAGACTTTTACAAATGAAGTGAAGGCTGTATACACCAGACAAGGCTGTATAGCGGTCATAACCTGGATGGGTTTGACTATTAGTGGCATTTATCTCGACCGTTTCCGTGCTTCGCAAGGCACGTTAAGCCGTTGGTGCCGGCTGCTATCGCTAGCAGTCGTTAAGCCATGTCAGAGGCCTTGAAAACTTCTGACTCTGAGTTATGGGAAGAGACCCGTGCCCCTGCAGTGGGGACGTAATGGGTTGTTAACAGATCACAAGGAATAGAGGGTGGCGGCTTCCTGGTGTTGCAATTAGCGTCACTAAATACTAGTACTTACTAAGCTATTAATCATTTAATCTGCGTAATAGACACGACAATTTAAGTTTACGTTTTTTTATTGTTGTACTTAAATTATTAATTAGGTATGTTAAGATAATTTACTCTTGCATTCCTAATTTATCAGTCTGAACGTACCTCTAATCAAGAGATGGCGTAATCAGCTGCGACACAGTTTAATGTTCCTAGCTGTTTATGAACTATAAAATAACTGTAAAATTTTGTTGGATCATTAAATAATAATAAAACTTAATAATTAAATATTTCTCTGCATTAAGTGACAGCCCTGCCCACCACTAACCGCTGCACCATCAATATAACAATTTAACAGCAACGTTTCAACAGCAATAAATTAAACGAGTTAACAACACTACAAATTCTGCCTCGGCCGGGACTCGAACCCGGGACGGCCCTGCCCCGAGGTACGCCCGCTTGTAAGAGTAAACACATTAGCATGGCTTGCTATGAGCTAGTTTTCGCATTAGCGAGCCAGAAGTATATTATTTGATTGCTATCTTTGGTTGACATAAGTAAGGTGTATTTTAATGATGTTTTCTGAGTGACTGCGGAATATTTGTGGGGCAATGTGTACGCTTTTATAACAAAATTCCGAATGACGTGTGTGAACTACCAGAATGTAAATTTAAGAAACATATAAAACGCTGTATTTGTTCAAGAGGATACTATAAGACTGTAGATTATTTTAATGATAATGACATTTGGAATATTCCTCCAGCAAAATGATATGACGTTTATAAGAGTACTTAATGTACCTACGTAAAGAAATAAATTATTTTGAATTTTGATTTTGAATTTTGAATATTTTGGAGCAAAAGTCGTTGCTTCTGATCTGAAACTAGATCTCTCTGTATTTTGGGAACTAGAAACTGATATCTCGAAATTAATTGTAGAAGTACCGAGTGATTGTGGCAGGTACTTAATACGTGGTAGAAAAATGTGAATGGGAATATGTGATTAAATAAAACAAATTTTGAATTGTTTAAATATGTACATTCATATGATACACCCAGGCACAGAGCAAACAATTCTGCTCAATACAGAACTGTTTGCTCTGGGTGGGATTCGAACCCTAGATTTTTTATTATTATTTTTTTATGGCAGAGGTGGCAAACGAACAGACGGATCACCTGATGGTAAGCAATTACCGCCGCCAATAGCCCATAGACCCGCAACACCAGAGGAGTCACAAGTGCGTTACCGGCCTTTGATATGGGAGTACGCTTAGTAGGTTTGAATGTCGTATCGGTCCGGAAATACTGCAGGTGACAATTCATTCCACAGTTTGGTTGTGCGAGGCAGAAAGTTTGCTCTGTGTCTGGGTGTATTATATAAGGTGCTACTTTATTAGTGCCCGAAATTTTAGTCAGTGCTTCTACTCCTGATTCTGATCAACTTTCTCCAAGGAACCCATAGTCAAATCGCAAAAAATTTTTGGTCTCTTCATACTAATTTGGCCGCTCGGCTGATCGATGTGTATGAAGAGCCCAAAAATTTTTTTGCGATTTGACTATGGGTTCCTTGGGGAAAGTTGATCAGAATCAGGAGTAGAAGCACTGACTAAAATATCGGGCACTAATAAAGTAGCACCTTATATTTGGAACCAATTGGCTGTTACATACAGACATATGAGTGATCTTAGAATGTTTCTTTTTTCCTTTTGTGGCACGGAGCCCTAAAAACGACTTCTCATTCAAGTTAACCAATTCGCTGACTGATTTATTTGATGTCCTTAATTTTTTGGGTTTTTAGGGTTCCGTACCTTAAAAGGGAAAAAGGAACCCTTATAGGATCACTTCTTTGTCTGTCCGCTGTCTGTCTGTCAAGACCCTTTTTCTCAGGAATGCGTAGACGTATCAAGTTGTAATTTGTATCAAATACTCAGGCCTAAAATACCTCGAAAATAGAAGTTGTGAAAAAATCAAACTTCTAGAGACACTCGTATGGGAATCAAAACCTATAGGGTACTTCCCGTTTACCTAGAATCATGAAATTTGGCAGGAAGCAATGTGTTATAGCACAAGTAAAGGGAAAAGTCCGAAAACCAAACATTTTTAGTAATATCACATTTTTTTGTTCAAAACATGTGTGATTATGAATTTATACGGAACCCTCAGTGCGCGAGTCCGACTCGCGCTTGGCCGGTTCTTTTGAATAGAATTTAATGTATATGCGAAATTATGTTTAACAGTATGACTACAGAAGCCCTCATAGTGTTTATAGCCTTTAAGTATAGGTATATGTATATGTGTCGTCATCTCCCGTAAAAAATACTATAGAATAGGTGCCACAAGATATAACGCAAGTTACAAGAAGAAAAACTAGAGTACACAATACAACATAAAGTAATTTGACGAAAACTAATATAATTTATAAAGCCAGCTGCTTAAAATCTATCCTACGTCAAACAAGGGATCAAGCAAGGCTAAATCTAATCTTCTTAGGTCCTCTAACTCCTCGAGGAGCAGAGGGCCTCAACTACAGCTTTCCACTGCTTCCGATCGGTGGTGACAGCGAAATTCCCTGGCCAGCTTTTCTGTAGTGAAGCGGCTCCCAGTGCCACAGTCCTCCGCCAAATAGACTTTGGTCGACCTCTCTTCCGTTTTCCTGCAGGAGAGTAACATTGAGCCTTCTTCGGGAGTCCTCTTGCCGCAGTATGTGGCCAATCCAACGCTATTTTCTGTCAAGGATCTCTACTTGAATAGGACGTTGATTCATTAATTTCCAGAGAAGAGAATATACCCAAAATTTTTCTGAGGCACTTTTTTATAATGAATGTTACAAACTATATTTGAAGCGGTCGTGGCTCAGTGCGGCTTGCGTGCTCGCGTCGATTACGCAGGTTAACTGACTACAGACATGGTCACAATCTGGATGGGCTTGACTGTTAGTGACATTTATCTCGACCGTTTCCGTGTTTCGCAAGGCACGCTAAGCCGTTGATGCCGCGCCTGTTGCTATCACTAGATGGCAGTCGTTAACCTATGTCGGAGGTCTTTATAGGCGGCTTGAATACTTCTGACACTGGGGTTGGCCACTAGCCCCAAAACCTTCACCAATCCGGACTTGGCACACGTGTGTGGAGTCTGGTCTTACCTTCCCGAGTTATGGGAAGAGACCCGTGCCCCTGTAGTGGGGACGATATGGGTTTTTAACGAAACTATATTTAATCCAACATCCGTCAAGCCGCTTCGGCCACAGACGGCAACATTAAAAGGACATACGTACATACTTAAACCTGAACAAGATTAGGACAAAGATACTACCTCTATAACCTCAAAAACATTAACCTCCACTGAGGTAGTCGGGTAATTAGTGAAGAGTATTTGCCTTTCCCGCGTTTTTTGGTTTGCTTTCGGCATCCATAACTCAACGAGCCCTAACTTGAAAGTTGTTCAGTTTCATAAGTAATAGTCACAGTTAACGGAAACGAACGCAAAGAATAATTTGTCACCCTATATACAGAGTGTTAAAAAATTGGATTTAAAATTTTAAGGATTACTCAGAAACAAGTATAGAATAAAGGAAAAATATTGATTATAATTAATCCGATCTACGTTTTTTTTTGAGTTTCCCATACAAATTCTTGATTCACTATACAGATTTAGTATGGACATTGAAAATAATAATTGTAGAACGGTTTTTTTCCAACATTTTTCCTGTATTCTATACTTGATTCTGAGTAAACCCTTAAAATTGCAAACGCACTTTTTTAATATCCTGTATTGATCTGTAATGCTGCAATGCTTTATAACTCAAATATTATTATGTTCAAAATTCAAACAAAACCAGGGACTATGGATAGAATAAGGCAACAAAACACCAGCGTCCGAAAGCTAATTAAAAGCTATAAATAATTGTGGAACGCCCCCGAAGGAGGTTTAGTTTCACTTGCGTGCCGTATCTATTGGGTAAAAAAAAAAGTATTTTTATTTTATTATACGCCGCACACATTCTTTTAAATCTTTTTCTGTTCTATACCTAGTACAAAGTTCCTACCACTCCGAACTGGTACACTCAACGTTTCGGGAAGTGTAAGCGAGGCGAGAAGAAACGTCGAGTCCAAAAGTAACTCGCCCCAACACATTTTCAGTAACAACTTTTCTTACTATAATGTTTTTGATGCAATATTAGATATTTCACTTTTTAAAGAATATTGTTATGAAAACTTTAGGAAATGAAAATAACTACTCGTGTTAAATTTAATTCAATTATATAAAATAAGCACTGTAGACGCCCTCTGTTCTCTGCCCCACCTAGGGGACTTAGGACATTAAGTCAAGTCAAGTCATATAAAATAATAAAAACACCAAAACCTTCACGCCTCAAAAGCCGTCGCAATTTTATAAAAAAAAGCATAAAGCTTGTTGTGATATAAAAAACAAGAACAGATCAAAACTATGAGTCAGATTAATGCTAACTATCCTAAACTGAATAAAAATAGGTATATATTTTTGAGCAAAGTATAACACAAATATCATTATTGTCTTATGACCGATTTTTTGTTTATTAAACTTGATATGTTTTTAAAAAATAGTTGTTTTAATCTCGTCTAAATTGTTAAATTAAAAACTACTCGTTAGTTTTATTTCCCAATTGGAAAAGAGACCCAGCGTAACCGACCCATTCTTATCTACATCTGCACGTTACACGGTTTAAACCTTTCAACACTAATTCTGACCAAGCTTAATAGAAATTAGACGCAGATTATTAGACAGTTCAGATTTCACGAGTTATAGTTAACTAGTTATATTTATAACCGGGTTCTCTAGTAGTTATTAATTATAGATCGTTTATCCGCTGAATTGTTGCCGTTTTCCAAGTAAATAAAATAGTAATTGAATGGAATATAGAATACCATCTGAGGTTAAGAAGTAGTTTCCTATAAGTCAGTTTATAATTTGTTCTCGATAGTTCTCGAATTGGAATACTATAGAGTAGTGTTTTTCAAACTGTGGGTAGCAACCCCCAAGGCTTCGCGAAAGCCTCTCTCAAGGGGTCGCGGGTAAAAAAAAGGCAAGTGTTTGTACGGCTCGTTAGCTTAAAAAAAAGGTCAAATGCTACATGTATGTGAAATTTCATGATTTCTGCCGGTTGGAACCGGATTTTGAGCTAACGAGGCGTACTATAGATTCTACACTGCAATAAAAAAAAACAATTTCAGCGACAAGGCTGGGCCAGTTTACTTTTAATTATTTATCAAAATGTGGTTTTATTTTGGAGACGTTAATAACTAAATAATTTTCTAATTTAAGAAAATTACAATCGTAATTTTTAAAATCACTAACATTTTGTATGTTTATGGCTCTAGGGCAAGGGGGTCGCTAGAATTTTGAACTTGTAAAGGGGTCAAGTAAAGGTATTAAAAAAAGGTTGATAAACACTGCTATAGAGGGTGAGCAGTAAATCTCTCTACTGGTGGTTCTACTCATGAATCTGAGCAATTGTTCCGCAGCTTTACTGAAATCACTTTTTTGATATTTTGTAAGAATACATCCCCGTTTGTCATGTTACCAAATATAATACCTTAGGCGGCTGGGACTTCGAGGCAGACTGATAATAGCGGCTATGCAAAAGGCAGTCCTCCTCGACAATGCCCGGATTGTCGGACGCTTTCTCTCCTCGTCGCACTGACCTCCAGCCGACTCTGCTTCTGCTGGAGTAGCTCCTGCCACTTCGCCTAGCGCGAAGTGGTCACAGTAGCCCAAGTGTATATCTCAAAATAATAATAATATCCGGGACAAATCACACGGTCATCTGGCCCCAAACTAGGATTCCCTGTATCTTCCCTTTATCCTATTTATCAAATATATAATGAGTGTACAAGTTCCGAGTGGGGTAGGAACTTTATACTAGGTAGAAAAACAATATGATTTAAAAGAATGTGTACAGCATTTTTTTATGGCAGAGGTGGCAAACGAGCAGACGGATCACCTGATGGTAAGCGATTACCGCCGCCCATAGACACCCGCAACACCAGAGGAGTCACAAGTGCGTTGCCGGCCTTTGATATGGGAGTACGCTCTTTTCTTGAAGGTTTGAGCATCTACCTACTTAAATAAAATAAACCATGTAAAATTGCTAAAACTTTTTCTTCTTAATGCATTAAAAACGTTGTTTATTCAGAGAATACAAGAATTACTTTTGGCCTCGATGTTTCTTCTCTCTTCGCTACCACTTCCGGAAAAGTCGAGTGTACAAATTCCACTTGGTAGAAACTTTGTACATAATAGGTAAAAAATACGATTTTAAAAAATGTAGGTATAAAGTATCTCCTAAAAAAACATATTGCGTTTTACAAAAGGAGTAGTTACGAGTATTTACTTGATGTACCCTACTTACATGCACTTGATGAATATAACTTAACTCAAGCTTAACTCAGTGAGTTAAATTAATTAATCCATCATGTAAAATCATTGTCAACACCATCAGTTTACTCACTTGAGAACATTTAAAAGTAAAATAAATAAAACAAACGCTTAATAAAACCTCTTTGCAAACGTCATATTATACCCAACGCGCTGACTACGCGCATGCGTGAAATTGACGGGCCGGAAAATTAATTAACTGTATATTATTCATCGGCAATACGTCCCCACTACTGGGGTACGGCTCTCTTTCGATATCTTAGAAAGGTTATGCCATACCACGGTTCTTATGAAAGACCTGAAAAAAACTTACCACTATCTTTTCTCTTGAAACTGAACAAATTTCCCCAAAAAAAAGTGACTCCTCTGGTGTTGCGGGTGTCTATGGGCGGCGGTAATCGCTTACCATCAGGTGATCCGTCTGCTCGTTTGCCACCTCTGCCATAAAAAAGCGGCCAAGTGCGAGTCGGACTCGCCCATGAAGGGTTCCGTAGCAGCAAGTAACATAATATAAAAGTTTTTGTAGTTCGTTGTAACTTGAATGAAAGGTAAATTGCGGTTTACGATTTATGACGTATTAAAAAAAAACTACTTACTAGATATCGTTCGAACCAATTTTCGGTGGAAGTTTGCATGGTAATGTACATCATATATTTTTTTTAGTTTTATCATTCTCTTATTTTAGAAGTTACGGGGGGGGGGGACACACATTTTACAACTTTGGAAGTGTCTCCCGCGCAAACTATTCAGTTTAGAAGAAAATGATATTAGAAACCTCAATATCATTTTTGAAGACCTTGAAGGTTTGATGAAAAAAATTTTTTTGAGTTTCAGTTCTAAGTATGGGGAGCCCCCAAAATTTATAGTTTTTTTTCTATTTTTGTGTAAAAATCTTAATGCGGTTCACAAAATACATCTACTTACCAAGTTTCAACAGTATAGTTCTTATAGTTTCGGAAAAAAAGTGTCTGTGACATACGGACAGACAGACAGACAGACAGACAGACAGACATGACGAATCCATAAGGGTTCCGTTTTTTGCCATTTGGCTACGGAACCCTAAAAAGAGCCTATACCTACTTAATTCGCAAAAAAATTGTGTTTCTCATAATAATTGATCAAGTAATTCACCATTTTTGTATGGAAAGTCCAAAATATTTTTTGCGAATTCATAATAAGTTCCATAGAAAAACTTGTTTTGTTTCACGACTTTTTTTCTGCTATTTTCGAACGACCCTATACTGTCGCACAGTACAGCACCATTTACCTAGATATAAAATTTTCCGAAAAAACTTCTTGGTAACCTGTACATTTTTTTAACATTCAGGGGCGTCACACACTAGAATGATACTGTGCTTTAAAATCCGCCACACTCTTGCATGGAGTGGGGTGACCGAAAAGTTATAAGCCTCATGCTAGAACACCCGTCGAGTTTGGCGGATTTTATAGCACAGTATCGCGCTAGTGTGTGACGCCTTTTAGAACACTCTTACGTTCCCACGGCTTCTTCAAACAGTGCGTAAGACGTCCACCAATAACCATTATCTGAAACTACTTTGCAATAAAACAAACACGTCAATCCTAATTCTTCTTTCGGCGGAAAGAAACGTAAAGAGGCCTACAGATGCTCGTCTCCAATACAAACTTAATGATTTTAGTCTCTTGAAGATTCGTAAACTAATGGTAATGAAACTTTGTGAGTATGAACGAGAACTGACTATTTTAAGCTGATACTCGTATATTTTATTTTTTTGTGAAACTATTCTAATGAATTATTCTAAAACGTAATTATATTGTATATAAAAAAAAACATACTACATATTTATAAAAAAAATACATTATTACACCCCTACAATTTAGTGGTTTGATATTCAATAATTATGCCTTTAAATCCTTTTTTATAACTTTATATATACTTTTTAATTTATTTACATGTTTTGAGTGTTTTTATTTACGACTGAATCTAAATTTTCCCGTATGGTTTATATTTTTTTAGTTCTTTTGTTACTTTTACAGTCTGTGAGTATCTGCAAGGCCCCTTACAAGTAAATATTCTTTAATTTGCTTATTACGGAACTGTCATGTCAAAATGTTGAACACAAATTTTCTGTCCTCGTAATTAAGAAGGCCGCAAAGTATTATACAGGCTGTTAAAAAGTGCGTTTGAAATTTTAAGGGGTTACTCAGAATCACGTAAAGAATCCAGGAAAATCATTGAAAAAATCCGCTCTTCAAATGCTTTTCTTCAGTTTTTCATACAAATTCTTGATTCACTATTCAGATTTAGTATGAGAATCGGGAAAAAAATTGGAAGAGCAGATTTTTTCGATATTTTTCCTAGGTTCTATACACTTGATTCTGAGTAACCCCTTAAAATTTCAAACGCGCTTTTTAACACCGTGTATATGGAGTTTCCGTTTGCGGCCTTCTCGCTTGTGAAGGCAGTTTTGTCGACTGTTTATGTGTTGAGGCCGAAGCTTGGGAGCCTTTCGGGAGCCCAGAATCGGTCGTAAGTTTCGCTAATGACAACTGCATGTAAACTGGTTGGTTAAAACTTAAGGTACCTAATTTTGTTAATGGTGAATAATTTTGACAGTATTTAAAATGTATGAAGTGATGCAATTTTAATAGTGTGTTATGGGTAGGCTCTGCTCACGATACTGAATAACTTTTGATTGAAAAAAGAAACTGAAATAATCATAAACGCACGCTTACTCAGATAAACAAGTAGTTTTAAAATCGTATAAATATAAATCCCCAGCAACGGGTCCTTCACCCATTTTATTTACGTACTGTATACGCTACGGTTGAGTTTCTTCCATATTAAAGACATCAACACAAGCTACAGCGCTACTGAAATTCGGATAGTATTTCATCGCGCATCAAAAAAATACTAGCTGCACATCAAATTAATGGTTAACATAACATATAGATGGTGAAATAGGTTTTTTGCTGTGCGATTGAGTATTTTTTGTTGGAGGATTCAATGTTTCCCTTTAAAATTCGACCTATGACCAAATTCGGATAGTATTTAATCGCGCATCAGAAAAATAAAAGTTGCACATAAAATTAATTGCAAATCTAACCTAACCTATACATGGTGAAATAGGTTTCTTGCTGTGCGATTGAGTATTTTTTGTTGGAGGATTAAATGTTTCCCTTTAAAATTCGACCTATGACCGAATTAGAATAGTATTTAATCGCGCATCAGAAAAATAAAAGTTGCACATAAAATTAACTAAATTGCAAATCTAACCTAACCTATACATGGTGAAATAGGTTTCTTGCTGTACGATTGAGTATTTTTTGTTGGAGGATTAAATGTTTCCCTTTAAAATTCGACCTATGACCGAATTAGGATAGTATTTAATCGCGCATCTGAAAAACACTAGTTGCACATAAAATTAACTAAATTGCAAATCTAACCTATATACTATACTATATACTATACTATATACATTATACATAGTGAAATAGGTTTTTTGCTGTGCGATACAGTAATTTTTGTTGGGCGATTAATTTTTTCCCCTAAAATTCGACTTAGACGACCGTGTAAGGTACAAATAAGGTAAACTGGCAAATACAAGATATGAAAGTGTGTAGCTATACGTAAGGATGTTATTATAAATATACTTGTCAACTGATTAGATAGATGAAACATTTTTGCCTAATGGATTTTTGAAATTACAAAAAAAGGCTCTTCATACAAATAGGTATACAGATTGACATAATTTGTATGGGAAGAAAAAATATGTGTATTTCTTTCTATAGCTTCCTCGGATACAGTTATTCAGTGTTAAGTTTGCCACACCTTTTAGTTACAGCTGTACCATTAATTATATTTTATCTGAAGATATCTTATTTTATTTGAAGCGTTCGAAGCTCAGTGCGGCTTGCGTGATCGCGTCGATCACGCAGGTTAACTGACTACAAATACGGTCATAACCTGGATGGGTTTGACTGTAATTAGCATTTATCTCGACTATTTCCGTGCTTCGCAAGGCACGTTAAGCCGTTGGTGCGGGCTGCTATCACTAGATGGCAGTCGTTAAGCCATGTCGGAGGCCTTATAAGCGGCTTGAAAACTTCTGACACTGGGGTTGGCCACTAGCCCCACAACCTCCACCAATCCGGACTTGGTCCCTGTGTGTGGAGTATGGCCTAACCTTCTCGGATTATGGGAAGAAACTCGTGCCCGTGTTAACATATTTTATCTGATAGTATTGTTACACTTTTTAAATACATTCTGTATTTTTTAAAATTCATTAGGTTGTTTTCATTAAAGGAATAAAAGCTGAAAGAAGAAATGTTCAAAAATAAATCTGTTATATTAGGTAAGCCTAAAAAGATCCACTTAAAAATATTATCATACCTCATGTTGGCCTAATCCAATGTCCGTAGCGTATGTTGTTTTATTACTAAGGGTTATCTGGAAGAAAGAGATTTCAGCGATAAGATCACCCATAGTGTATTACCGTGTATTATTTTTACTTTTGTCTTTGTAATATGCTTATTTATATTTGCTCATACAATAAAGAGTACTTGTTGTGATTGATTTTAAGCACCCAAGCCTATGGATAAAATTATCAAACGATGCAAAATGTACCACTTATCCAGTTCTCCAATAAAAAAAATATTCCCACGAAACCAACAACAGCGAACAATCAGTTTGCTGTAAACGAAAAACGCATTTTTACTGCTACCAGAGTTTTGAGCAAATTCTGCCTTCTGCGATTTAAAAGTAAAATACTGGACAGACGGACAGACTGACGGACGCCAGAGTGACAGAGATAGACGACCCGACGCAATTGTCCCGAAACAATCAAAGAGAAGAAAAGAAAGAGAAAAAACTAACGACAATACAACAACATGGTACAAAATGAACAAAATAATAGTAGTAAGGAAAGTTTTGAGAAACTATACTGAAGTTTAGATGTTGAGATTGGAGACAAAATTGTCGCCTTCGTAAGGGAAAGTCAGAAATCGAAAATAGCCACACATATATATATATATATATATATATATATATATATATATATATATATATATATATATATTATTACACATCATTAAACTAAAATTGATGTGTAAAATCTGCTTTTTATAGATATGGTAGAGTATTTTTGGAGTCCACTTGGCTTAGCTACCCACTCCACTCTACTCTATTCTTGATAGAATCTTGTCGCGAACATCAATGCTAATAATGGCATTGATTTCAATTATGTCTTACAGCATTGATATAAGATAGCCAAGTTTCTGTTCTGTTGGGGAATATTGGTAAGCCCATTTCCATCCTTGGCGTCCTCACTACTTATATGGTTTCTTATACTGTCGAATCTATGATGACGTTAGTAATTGTCTTATACTTTCTTGGACCACTACTCGGAGATCAAAACGTGAATGTTAAAAAACACAATAACAATAAAGCTCAAAATATTCTCCAATAAGCGTTCTTCACTCCGTATCAATACAAACCAGAGCGTCTGCGCAGCATTCCTTGCATTCCGTCCATCCCAATTAAGATCCCGTAAGATTGTCCCCAGTCCCTTTTACCCTGTTTACTCTATTTACCTTGCTTTCCCTTTTTTACCTTTTTTTACCCAATCTGTTTTTCAACACCTCTTATTTTTGGCATTTAGATTAGTGGACCGATTACATGTCCCCGTGGGAATATAGAGATTTCCAACTCATTAGTTATGGTTTCTCCGATTCGAGATAACTATATTAGGTTTGTCCGTAATTTATTTTTGTTTCGTCTGTGTTAATAATTGATTCGTTAATTAGTTGTGATCTTGGGATTTCGGTTGATGAGACATGTAAATGTATGTAAGGGTATACTGATGTGAATTCCACGGCACAGGGCATATTGATGTGGGTATCAGGGCTGAAATAGGGCCCATTGATTGCATCAACAATACGTCATCAGCCGATAGACAAAGGCCTCCCCCAAGGATTTCCACATACTGACCGGTCCTGCGCAGCCCGCATCCAGCGGCTTCCCGCAACCTTCACCAGTGCTATTAACATTGATGTTTGGCGGCAAAACTTAGATAAAGTGGTGGTAGCTAGCCAGCCGGGCTCAGAAAATGCCCCCACCAACCTAACCGAGTCCTACAAAGCCCCCGTCGGGAATCGAACCCGCGGCCTCCTGATGTGAAGTGGTAGAACACGGAGGCGGTTACAAATCAGTTTATCTTTTATTTCATGACTTAAGAATAAAGATACAAAGTGTTAAAAAAGTGAGTTTCTTTTAAGGGGGCTTCTCAAAATCAAGTATAGAAGAATACAGGAAAAATATTGAAAATTTTAATCTACATTTTTTTCAGTTTTCCATACAAGTTCTTGATTTACTATTCAGATTTACATAGTATGGGAAACCGAAAAAAAAATGTATAAATCAGATTTTTTCAATATTTTTCCTACATTCTATATTTAATTCTGAGTAACCCCTTAAAATCTCAAATGCACTTTTTTGACTAAATTTGAGGAAATAATACAAAAAAAAACGACAAATAATGAATAAAATATAAATGCTAAACATTATTTACAATTCTGTTACTTTATCCCTATTGCCATTGCCTAATTTCTTTTTTCACCTGTATTCTTTCGATTAATCATTGTTTTGTACCCACATTAATTAAATGTTATTCTAGTCTTCATGTATTTGATGACTTGTATATTGTTTCATTGAACGATATCTGTTTTGTGACCATAAACATTTCATGAATTAAGAATAAGGTTGGATGTTTAATTATTTCTCAGTAAAGCTCGCAGTGATTATTTTATGAGGCCCTTACAAGGTTCGTATTGGCTACCATTACCTTATTGTTATAAGCTCCTAAAAGGGATGTCTTTACACCGAAGAAAACTGTGCTTATTGCATTAACATCTCACTTTGAAGAACGAGCTTGTGAAAGAGCTCAATCGTTTGAGAAGCTCCTATATATTCAAGTCCAAAATACCCCAGTGTCCCAAACTAAGCTTTTGTTTGAGACACTGCGCTATTTTGGACCTTAGTTACTAAAGTCTTGGACCAATGTGTGTTGCCAGTGATACGGAACTAAGACTTTAAAGAATGGTTTCAAAATGATTCAGCTGTTTTTTTCTGAGTGCCTTACGTGATTCTTTACGGAATAACCACTATATATTTTAACCGACTTCAAAAAAAAAGGAGGAGGTTCTCAATTCATCGGAATCTTTTTTTTTATGTATGTTCACCGATTACTCGAAGACGCCTGAACCGATTCGGAAAATTATTTTTTGTTTAAAAGGGTATACTTCATAGGTAGTCCCATATAAATTTTATCGAAATAAATTCAGCGGTTTTTGAGAAAATCAACAAAAACATATCAAAATTGGAGTTGTTGCGATTGAAGTCGGTTGTTTTTAACGTTTTTAGCGTGGTCAATTACGTTTACGGTATAGTTATTTGTGCATAATAATTGTACTTTCGGGATGTGGATTAATAAAATGGACCGTGTACGAAATTAATAGAGAACTTTCTTATAAATCTTATAAGAATAACGTAACCAACGTAACGAAATGAAATCCGACGGCATATTCTGATTCATAAAATATGTATGCCTTAGTGGCGGGACATACGATAGATGTACTTCATCTTTATTATTTTGACATCTGTTTCTAACCTATGATCCACAATAAATTATTTGAATTGACTTGAAGATATACTTATTTCTATGGTTATATCAATGTTCAATGGAGTTTTGAACTGGACAATCTATACATGTCCATTTTACATTAATCTAGTTAGTTATTATGACTTTTACAACACCCTTTTTCTGTATTATTTATACAAGTATATTAGGTTCTGATAAATACCGCGTTTTTTCGGTGTAAAAGAAGTCCTTCACATATTATAAGACAGCCTCTGTTTGTCCGTCCGTCAGTCAGCTAACGAGGTGCTAGTAAACCAATTATTAAGGGCAGTAAACGCCAATCCAGTAATTATCTACTTCTCAGTAAAAATATTTTTTTTTTTACTTGAAAAAAGGGACGAAGGAATTTGGGTGAGGTAACATAATTATGGGTTAGCGTTAAATAAATACTTTGGTTCATAATTAGGGATAAAGTATAATTAAGGTTTTGTTGATAATTATCGTTTTAAAACATAGATATTTGGTATTTTTCGAAAAATAAAAAAAGTTTAATAAATGATACATTATATGTCTATTGTCTAGGTACTAATATTTATCATCACTATACTGCCCTCAGAAGAAGGCCGCAAAGTATATTGATGACTTTAATATTGATGACTTTAATATTGATGACTTTAATACTCTACCCTCATACGGAGACTCAACATACTTCACTGTATCGTAAACAAGTTCTCGAGTGGCGACCGCGCACCGGAAGCCGCAGTGTGGGCGGGCCTCCGACGAGGTGGACCGACGACCTGGTGAAGGTTGCGGGAAGCCGCTGGATGCGGGCAACGCAGGACCGGTCGGTGTGGAAATCAGGAGGTCTTTGTCCAGCAGTGGACGTCTTTCGGCTGATGGTGATACAAGGTGTACCAAAATAATTATAGGATTATGAATACATCAAAAATAGATTATAAGCTGAAGTTCAGTAAGTTGCTCTTCTACTGAATCTCACCTTTTTTTAATCACAAAAATGAATCCATTAAAGACGCTGAAAAACTATGACGTCATGTCTTGGTATTTCAAACATTTTAAGAACAAAATGTCGTTTTTAGCTGATATTATAAAAAAAAGAATGGCAGTTTCTATGGTTTCGCCAATGACAATAATTAGAGGTGAAGAATCGAGAAGATCGATTGGAATAATGACAAAAAGTAACTCAGTTTCCAATTTTACATGTCAATCATGTCTTGTCTTTTTTATCTCTTGACTGTTACAACCAAAACTAAATCATCTTATTTGTTTAATTACAAACATTTAAATATAAAAAGTGTTGTGATTCAAATTGGGCAGTTAAAACTAATTGGTTCGTAAATCTCGGTTTGTTAACAAGCTTCTAATAAATGGTTTAATTGTAGGCCCGTTTTGTACTAATAATTACCAGCTTGAGTTTATAACAACACCACAAAAGCTGCATCAAGAAGCATGATTAAAAAAATATATAGTTGAAAAAAGATTAGAATTTAGATAATAATGTGGCAGTGGGAAGGGTCTATAGAAGGGCATTTAAAATACCTACCAGCATAAGTAATAATTTTCTATCTAGGTACTGTAAGGACTGGGGACGTAGCTCGGGATCCGTAAAATAACACTTTAACCTTTTAATACTTAATTTTTCACATAAAGATATACATGGGGTGATAGTTGAACTAAGACTAACTGTCAATACATCTGTAGGGACACCTTCATTTTACCAGTTATTGGATGGGTGTGTCGATCCAATATAGATCAAGAATGATCGGTGGAGCGAAGAAATAAAATCCCATTTCAAAGGCCGGCAACGCACTTGTGACTCCTCCGGTGTTGCGGGTGTCCATGGGCGGCGGTAATCGCTTACCATCAGGTGATCCGTCTGCTCGTTTGCCAGCTATCACATAAAATAAAATAAATAAATAAATAATAAATAAAGAGGATTGTTCTTCGTATAGAACCGTGGTACAGTATCCAACGTTTTTTTTAATTATGATAACATAAAATCACATTTCTGAGGGTAGCCCTACACATCGTTTTCTGTTCTAATTCTTCAAATATTTAAATAAAATTCTATTTATTTTTCATACAAGCCCATGAAGTAAAATCTCTACAGTACTAGTTTATTTTTTTTTGTTGTTTTACATTTATTTTTGATGCCGGAAATAAAGATTGTCTATGTCTACTCATGGAACAGCCTCTGTGGTTCAGTGATTTTGGTTCCCGGCGGGGTCCAACTTGGTTTGGTTGGTGGTAGGGCATTTTCTGATAGCTCCCCGCTTAGCTAGCTACCACCATCTAAGTCTTGCCGCCAAAGGTCAATGTGGCATTTAGATAAGATAGTAGTTTCCCATTGAGTTGTGGAACCTTGGGTAAGATCGCTTCCAACTTTCGGTATCATCATCATTTACCATCAGGTGAGATAATGCCGACGACCTGGTGAAGGTTGCAGGAAGCCGCTGGATGCGAGCCGCACAGGACCGGTCGGTGTGGAAATCCTTGGGGGAGGCCTTTGTCCGGCAGTGGACGTCTTTCGGCTGATAAATAGATATATAGAGATAATGCAAACGGTTTACCAATTGTAGAAAAAAATTAGAGAGTTACAGAGCGCACTGAACAACAAAACTAACTCTTAGACTTACAAAAAGAAAAAGTAAGTATCACACACGTTCAATATGGCCTTAAACCAAAGATTGATAGAAATACATGTTTTTAAATACATACAACTGCAGACATTAATTCAAGACACAGATAATACATAAGCTTGCTCCTTACACAAATTTTTGCCCTAGGTGGGGACCGAATCCACTTATCCGACCACATATCTTCAGAGCAGAAGTCATAAGCACTAATCACACTTCACCGAGTCAGTTAAAACGTTGCTACCAAAAATACAATGAAAATCTTATAACACGTTAAAAAAACTGTCTTCAATAGAAACAATAGTTTTGCTATGTTTCTTATTTTGTCAAATCGATGAAAAATGTGCTGAACCGTTTTAGGTATGATTTAAAATAATTTAAATGGCACAACTTCGGAGTCATTAATCATTCTCGATCGAATAAAAAGGAATCACTAGAATCTGTTCATAATCGGTGAACATATCGCGTAACATACACATACAAAAAAATATACAGTCGAATTTAAATCTCCTCGTCTTTTGGATTCAATTAAAAATTGTTATTACTCTATACACTCTTCACCTATAGATGCTGTATAGTTATTTGTTCTGGGAACTGTAATGGCGGCTACGCAAGCCATTTCCGGTGTGGTCTCCACCTCCCTATACCTTTGAACTCTGGACTGCGTTCTGACACATTGTCAAAAAGATTGGTGTGCAAATTTTTGGGTTTTCCATACAAAGCTAATCAGTCAGATGATCGTTGTGCTTTTACTACACCTTTACGTTACAACATTTTAAGTTACAAGTTAAAATGTATAATAAATAGCTATAAACTGGGAACTAAAGGGATCAGGCGATAAAAACGTATTTAAAATTACTGCCAATGATATTATTACTTAAGACCCTGTTACCATGTCAGCCAGAAGACGTCTCATGTAGAGCAGTAACCCGCCAACCACCGAATAGATTTTACTCAGCATCATTCTAAATCTTATGCATAGAATATAAAGAGAGACCTCGCAAAAGCCATGTTGACCCACCTCAAAACTCAGTCTATACTATCCTGGCGCACTAACGTGACAAAGCCCGACCACAAGTACCTAAATGGGAACAAGGGAAGGAAAGGGTGTGTATCTCGCGAGATCAATAACGCAAATTTAGATTTTGATCTGTTCTGTACCAGCACCACAGTTGTAAGGAAAACTATCTCTAAAAGCTTCTTTCCGTAATTGGTTTGGTAATCTTCAAGTATTATCTTGGGTATCTTGTTTGTTTTCCATTGCTCACATTTTACATATATACATACTATTATTTTTTGTCATCCCCAATTATCTTTCATGATTGTGTGTAGCCCCATATCCTTGTATAACTTCCTTCTTTGTTACACATAGGTGGAGACTTGTAATTAGCATAGACCTATTAATTTGATAAGATATCGTAAATTATTTTGCTGTAAGACTCCCGAATAATAATAAAATAATAAATAATAATAAATAATAATAAAAAAGATTCTAAGTCTCATGCATCCAGCGGCTTCCACCATTCCTCCTATAAATCTTCAGTCCATTTAGCGGGTGGGGATCATCAAAGAACCTTGTACGCTTGCCAATCAATCCGTCAGTGTGTCTCCAGTACATCGTTCTCGTTCATTTCATTAGCGATCGTGAGCAGATATCGTTATTGCGTGCCGTTCTTACATCCAGTATATCGCAGTACACTTGACGAAGCCACATGCTTTGATCGTACGTACTTTTTTTGGATAACCTAATTAATTTAATTAAAAGTTTAACACCGGAATGTATAAAAAATCCTCTATTTCAATGTTTCAAACGAGGATAATCTAACGATATCTCGCAAAAATCGTTTTGACTACAGGCAGTATTATTAAAATGGACATAAAAATCCGAAAAAAATCCATTTGATCGCCTCCGTGATCTAGTAGCTAGTCCGCTCACTTCACATCAGGGGGTCGCGGGTTCGAATCCCGGCGGGGTCCAAATTTATAGGACTCGGTTTGGTTGGTGGTTGCGCATTTTCTGAGCCCGCCTGGCTAGCTACCACCATCTTATCTAAGTCTTGCCGCCAAACATCAATGTTAACAGCATTGATGTGTTCCTTCGTGAAGATAAGATAGCCAGTTCCCCATTGCGTTGGGGAATCTTGGTAAGCCCGCTTCCATCTTCGGCATCATCATCACTTACCATCAGGCATCAGGTTAGATGATACCAAGGGATTACCAATTAAGGGTAAAAAAAAATTAAGTCACTTTTCAATTTTCATTTATTTGTGTTTTATTTACCTTACCACGTGGATAAGTCATTCAGTGACGCTCGATGTTACCTTTGGATGTTGGAAGATCATACCTCTAAATTGACATCTTCTTTGACAATATGACATCTTATTTGTACTATATTTAATGCAAACAATTTCAATTCAAATCATTCCTATTCTTTCTCATCAGTAAGAAACGGTATTGGATCATCATCAGCTAAATGACATCTATTGCTGAACGAAGGGCTCCCCCTAAGATTTCCATGGTACAGAGTGGGACTATTTAACTCTTAGTATTTAGTCACTTTGCTAACACTTCCCGAACCGTTGAGTCTATTAGTGAGTGGTCAGAAACTTTATACTAGGTAGTAGGTAGAAAATAATTATGTTTTAAAATTATGTGTAAATATCTACTTATAATTCCTTCTAACCTTCCCGAGTAAGGGGAAGAGACCCGCGCCCCTGCAGTGGGGACGCAATGGGCTGTTTACATATACTAAAATTATATAAAAATTATTTGATTCGAGTCTCTTTCTCTCTCTCTCTCTCGTCGTGTAGCATAACGGTTGCCTAGTGCTGCACTTAGGGCATTTTAGATTTATACCTCTGAACAATGATTTATAATGTTACTATCTGAACATGTGCAACGCGATTTTCTTAAGCAAATTATCTTTCCTTACAAGAATTAGGCTGTTGCCCGAAAGACTAACATGGTTTATCTGAAGCTCCCACCTATACTATGTTACAAAACACACTTGCCTCTAAAACATAAATAAATAATTACATGATTACCCTGAATGGAGCTTAATCACCTGCTAATCACATCTCCTCATGCCGGGCTAATAACATAATGGTGGGGGAAAGGGACAGCCCTATACGACAGAGAGAGACAGGTGATGGTCGGTCGCGATCGACTAGAATTGAATTAACGGGCTGCGTATGCGTTGGTTGTTCCGCTGCGATTCGATAGTTCGTTCTACTAATTCTTATTGAAGAAGTTGTGCAAATTATGTGTAAACTGAGCAATTATTCACACAGTATACAGAAAATAATCTAATTCAAAATTTAATGTGATTTGATTATATTATCTTACAGGGCTAGAGCAATCAAATTAAAAAGATAAAACAAACATCGGTTTATTCTACGGGGCTCCTTGGCAAAGGAATAAGAACGAGAAGAAGAAGGAGCCCCGTAGAATTAACCGATGTTGAATTCATGCTTGTTTTCTGCAAAAATCATTATCATCTCAGCAGGCCTTTCCCACTGATTTTCAGTTAGACTTTTTCCGGGCCACATGCACCCAGCATCTTTCTGCAATCCTTTTTTTTACAAATGGAAAAGTTATTAGCATAATTTAGTTGATGGTCCATCGAGCATTACATCTACAACAATCAGAAATAACCATCACAGAGGAAGCCCCGTCAGATCATCAGTATCTCTTGCGGAAAGCATTAAACCACCTTAGTGGAGGTTTGAGTCCCGGTAGGGTCCAATCTTTGCAAGCCTGCATCCGTCTTTCGGTATCATCATCACTTAGTTTCTGTTAAAAGAACTGCATTAATGTCAATTAATACACTTTAGAACTACGATGTCAAAGTAAGGTAGTCATAGAACTTTTTCACTCTCTTTAAGTCAATATATACTGCTCAAAAGAAAATAATTGCCAGCAGGTATTTTCTTATTTTTTTTTTATTTTTTTTATGACAGAGGTGGCAAACGAGCAGACGGATCACCTGATGGTAAGCGATAAAACTAGCATAAAAATAAAAATATATATTATATTATTAAAACTAGCTGTTGCCCGTGAATTCGTCCGCGTGGGATTCGGTTTTATTACGCACCTATGTTTTCCCCTTTTTTTAATACAATTTTTGGGAACAAATGTTTCAAAAAATGCTGAGTAGGGGTCTAACAATGATTATCAAATATTATAACAAAAAACCTGCTGGCTCTTATTTTTAACCGACTTCAAAAAAAGGAGGAGGTTCTCAATTCGTCGGAATCTTTTTTTATGTATGTTCATTCACTCGAAGACGCCTGAACCGATTTGGAAAATTCTTTTTTGTTTAAAAGGGTATTATACTTCACAGGTGATCCCACATAAATTTTATCAAAATCGATTCAGCGGTTTTTGAGAAAATCGACAAAAACATAACAAAATTGGAGTTGTTGCGATTGAAGTCGGTTGTTTTTAACGTATTCAGCGTGGTCAATTATCTTTTGAGCAGTATAAAATATTTTCATACCGAAGTAACTAAGAGAACACAGTAGAATATACCTTTTTGTACGCGCAAACAGAGTGAAAGTCAAAATTACGTGGTGCTCGCTACATTGTTCGGCCGGTTATTAGAGGTTCGGTGGAAACTGTGTTGTATCAAGTGGTCGCTTATTTGGTATACAAATACCAAGAAAACCTTCATGATGTGGTTGTCAATAGTTTTTGTGGTGTCTTAAAAATACTACTGTGCTGGACCTTGTTCCTTGGGTACACTCTGACAGTAACGTTTTTGTTCCTTCTCATTCGGATTTACGCGAGTTTTATAAGGCTGTAGTGTAGTGTAACCACGGAACGGATTACTGTGCTTTTGGATGTAACAGAAAAAAATAATTATAATAACAACTCCAATTTTGCAATGTTTTTGTTCATTTTTTCAAAAACCGTTGAATCTATTTCGATAAAATTTATATGGCCTTTTAAACAAAAAAAAAAATCTTCCAAATCGGTTCATCATCTTCGAGTAATCGGTGAACATACATAAAAAAAAAGATTCCGACGAATTGAGAATCTCCTCCTTTTTTTGAAGTCGGTTAAAAAGCGATCTGTTCGCTACCCATAGTTTTGACGGCTTGGTTGGAAAGAGCCATTAGTGGCCATGATTGCCACTGAAGTCGCTAACAACCCATATCGTCCCCACTGCAGGGGCACAGGTCTTTTCCCATACCTCGGGATGGTTAGGCCATACTCTATACTCGGGGACCAAGTCCGGATTGGTAGAGGTTGTGGGGCTAGTGGCCAAACCCAGTGTCCATATAAGGCCTCCGACATGGCTTAACGTCTGCCATCTAGCGACAGCAGCAGCACGGAAACGGTCGAGATAAATGCCACTAACAGTCAAACCCATCCGGATTATGACCGTGCTTGTAGTCAGTTAACCTGCGTGATCGACGCGACCACGCACCCGCACTGAGCAACGGACGCTTTAAAGTCACTTTTTAATTTAATTATTTTTTTCTTTGAGATTTATAATTTCAGTTTTGATCGTATTTCTTAATCAAGATCCATATGAAATGTTTGGCCATACAAAAGACATCAACGAGTGCTGTAAAGCTCTCTGAAAACCACTCTCTAAACTTCAAGGACCATATCCTCATACTAATTGATCAACTGATCCGCAAATTTTGTATGGTAAGTCCAAATTTTTTTTTGCGAATTGAATTGAAGCGAATTTTCCGTGGGGCTTTCCCTGGCGATCTTTTAAATAAAAAACATTGCAATGCATTGGAATTAGATACAAAAAAGTGTTTACATAGAGTTCAAACAAAATATATATTTTACTTATATAAAAACTTAGTACGTCAAAGTTTTTTTTTCAGTGTTACAAATGAAATCATGCTTCAGGACTGAGCAGGATAGGTTTCATGAGTACAGGCCACTGTTAATTTTTTTTCAGGTATTTAAGAGAGATCCTATATACCAAACCTTCCTAAAATTCTTCCTCCGAATAGCTTTATATCGAAAACAATTTAAATTTTAAAATTCACATAAACCCATAAACAATAGAGCCCTAAAACTCAAAAATTATTAGTACTCTGGAGGAGTGCTCAATTTATAAGGTTTATAATGCCACTGGTAATAAAATAAATAATAAATATTGGTTTTTACATACAATGACCTTAAGAGGATGTAGTGAACAAATGACAGTTAATGTCCATAAAGAAACAATACTGTTTTTATAACTTTATTTTAATTTATTATTCAGTCCTATTCCGGCTATCAAAATTATTATTATTTTCAGTATACTTACCTAATATTTTGCTTCTCAGCATAACTGGCACTACGTGAAGAGGAAGGAATTTCCTCCAGCAAATTATAAAATTTATATAAAATTTAATTAAAAAAACATAATATACTTATTAAAATATATATAGATTTACCCGATTGCGAACATACCATTTCAGTGCTAATGCCCGAAACGGCTAAACGTATTTTATCGTTTATTCGGACTGGATCCCTAGATTGACAGAACATTTTTTTTTATGTATTTAATGATCATAGTTAGGTCACAGAAAATTTTTTTTAAAGAGAAAAAAAATACTCCCCACGGTAAGATAGAGACCTTTTTTGTTTTATTTTACCCCGAGATGGGGAAGACAAAGGATCAGAGCCACACAGCCTAGTCTGTTGTAAATCTTCTGTCGTATTTAAGGCCAAAAACCATTTCTTCCGTATTTCTTCGTCTTTATAGGAAAATTCAATTAAGGCCAAAGCCATTTCTTTCCTATTCTTCAGCAATATGATAGCACTTTTGATGAAGATTTCATGGACTTCTTGAAAGATAAGAGACCCGCGCCACAGCAATAGGAATGTTAACAGACACACTTAATTAGTGTACTTACTTATAAAAAATGCATATAGGTATATATAGGTATGTATAATTTAAATGTACTTTGCTAGTATATCAGCATCTAGTCTAGTTCCTTTAATACAGGGAATTCTAGCTTGGTCTTAAAGACCTGTGTGTTTTGTCCGTGGATATTTATATGTTTTAATTTATCTATCTCTTTTATGAAATTCATATGGCATCTCTTACATGAATTCTACCAGTGTCATATTTGTTTTTACTTTTTGTTAAAAATATAATTCCTTCTTAACTTTGTCTTAATAAGTACAGTTTTATTTAAATTATAATATCTAAGCTCATAGTGCCCTGAGTGGCACGCGTCGCCCCCATTATTGATTCTTGTCAAGCTCCCAGTGGCTAGTAACTGCTTATAATGTAGCACAGGGAGGTATTTAGGGGAGCAACTAGGGGGTACGTGTCTGTTACGATCACTATTGCTGTGTCACAGGTCTCGTGTCTCCGCAATCTTTCAACCATACTCTTTCCATACTTTTAGATTTTCTGTTTATGCATAATGAGGACTTAAATATAATAAAATCTGAGAGTTACTTCTAGGTCGCCCCCTGTTGCAGTATATTGCCCATGCGAAGATGGTTTCTTGATTATCAATAGAGTAATTGGACGTTTAGCAGAAATGACTCAATCCACAAACTTTTGTTAGTGGATTAAGTACTTACTTTAAGGTTCGTGGATAGAGTCCTTTCTGCTAAACTACGTGTTTGTGGATTGAGTCCTTTCTCATATACTAAGTACGTCCAATTATTAAAAAAAAACATCAAATATAGTAAAAAACATATATAATTTTGACTAGGGAAAATGCAGAGCCCATTGATCTCTGCTTAGATACAGCGCCAAACGCATCGCAGCTGTGTTTCGAAACCTTCACAATTCAAATAATGATAATTTTAATTCGACTTTTTTTGGCGTCAACTGATTCCCTAACTGAATCCTCAACACCACCTTGACAAAGTAGGTTTAATAGCCACGTCGTCGATGCAGTTTCCTGCATACGCTGAGTGCATCGAATGCACAATGGCGTGCGCGGGCGCCTACCGATCACGTCTTTACCGATTAATCCCATACATATTCAAAATTCAAATCGTTTTCGGAAACCGATAATTAAATACCCCCCTGTATGTTTTGGAATGTTATAAATGAACACATACGATTCCTTATTATAGGGTTGTTAAGTAATTTAGGTATATTTTGCAGAGAGAAAGAGATTTTACGCAAATGATTTTGAAAAAAAACTTTAGGTTAGATTTGTTACATGTCTGTTTGGGCATTTTAATTTGGCTTTCTTCTAAATACAGGATGTTAAAAAAAGTGCGTTTGAAATTTTAAGGGGTTACTCAGAATCAAGTACAGAACCCAGGAAAAATATTGAAAAAATCCGCTCTTCAATTATTTTTTTCAGATTCTCATACTAAATCTAAATAGTGAATCGAGAATTTGTATGAAAAACTGCAAAAAATAATTGAAGAGCGAATTTTTTCAATATTTTTCCTGGATTCTATACTTGATTCTGAGTAACCCCTTAAAATTTCAAACGCACTTTTTTTAACACTCTGTATACAATAAAAAAAAAATTTTTACATAGTGCATTTAATTGTGTGTTTGCAATTTTTTTAACTTATTAACTCTTGTGAATTTTCCAGTTGGTACTTTTTTTAAAACATGTCTTTTATGCTAACAGGTTGCAGAAGTTGTACAGATTTGTGTGTCAAAGAGTTACTGACATTTGTAAGAAGAAAACAATGATACAATAAAACTCTTTGCAATATTAATAGAGGAATCATAGAAAGCATAAGTTTTATCTCCATAAAAGATATAACCTATCAAACAACAGGAATCCATATGAATCCCTAATTCCTATCACAATTCTAAGCACAGTGGCACGAAAGCTTTAAAAGAAGCTTTAAATCACACTACCAAGTAAGCACAAACCACACAGTGTCTTACCATGTATACAGGGTGACATAATAACTGGAAGTAAAAAGCAAGGTTTTTTTTTATGTGATACGTTGCAAACGAGCAGACGGATCACCTGATGGTAAGCGATTACCGCCGCCCATGGACACCCGCAACACCAGAGGAGTCACAAGTGCGTTGCCGACCTTTGAAATGGTATGGGGGGATGGGTGAATGGGGAAGGGGGGGATTTCTACTCATAATTTCATGAAACTAACAAAATCACTAGATAAAATAAATTTCAAAGGCCGGCAACGCACTTGTGACTCCTCTGGTGTTGTGGGTGTCTATGGGCGGCGGTAATCGCTTACCATCAGTCTGCTCGTTTGCCACCTATCACATAAAAAAATATATAAAAAAAATACTTTTTTTATAAAAAAGCATTACAACTTTTAAAAATGGAGACTATATGTATTTTAATATAAGAAATATAGTGACTTAGGCTGTTTTAGGCCACAGTTTTAGGGTATTTTAAGCCAAGTCAGGATTATTATTTTTTTGTAAATAGGTTTGGTTATTTGTTACATTCTGTATATACAAATTATATCCAGTAAGTATAGCCGGGTGGTCGATCAGGCCGTGGCGATGCAGGATGGGTGCGCAGGGGCACCTAAACATAACTAATACGAGCTGCGCGGTGCATTGATAAGTGTGCAGTAGAATGCATTAGTAGGGTCGGACAGTAGTGGAACATTACAGTAAAGGCAGAAATTTTAAACAGAATAATAAATTAAAGTCGTCAGAAAGTAACATCTCATCTCATCTCATCTCACTAATATTATAAATGCGAAAGTATGGATGTTAGTTTATTTGTTTGTTTGTTCGACTTTCACGCCGAAACTACTGAACGGATTTGGATTAAATTTAGTACTTAGATAGATAAAGCACTCGGCTAACACATAGGATACTTAAGGGTTCCCGGAGCAAAGCTTAAAACGTCAAAATCCCACTTCGTCTCTAGATGGATGGCGCCAACTTAACAATTTTCTTTATCTCTGGACCCAATTTTGAAGTTCACGCAGACGAAGTCGCGGGCAGAAGCTAGTTAAATTATATAATATTGACTCTGGACATTAAAGTTCAGGATCAGGACATTAAAGTTCTCGAGTGGCGACCGCGCACCGGAAGACGCAGTGTAGGCAGGCCTCCCACTCGGTGGACCGACGACCTGGTGAAGGTTGCGGGAAACCGCTGGATGCGGGCAGCGCAGGACCGGGTTGAGGAAGGCCTTTGTCCAGCAGTGGACGTATTTTGGCTGATGATGATGATGATAAAGAGACAGGATCATAGCGATCACCACATCGTAGCCGCCATTTTATTTGACTTATATTGTATTTATAGCTAATAATAATATTAATATCTGGGACAAATCACACACGGTCATCTGGCCCCAAACTAGGATTCCCTGTATCTTGGGAACCAGAGACTGATATAAATACACTTATTAATTTAAATACATACATATATAGATATTATACACCCAGACTCAGAGCAAACATTTCTGCTCATCACAGAAAAGTTTGCCCTATGTGGGGATCGAACCCACGACTCTCGGATCAGAGGTCAGGATCGCTAACCATTTAGCCACCGAGTCAGCTTGTAAACCTATTGACCACTTGACCGCGGGGGATGCTAAGTGCAACACCAGGCAACCGCCACACAATCACGCCACACGATAAAAAGAAGGATAGAATATAGTGTCTACTAGTTGACTTAAGGTGTCTACTGGTGCTTGCCTTTCACAGCTGTGGGCAAAATCTCATTTATTTTTAACCGACTTCAAAAAAAAGGAGGAGGTTCTCAATTCGTCGGAATCTTTTTTTTAATTATTTTTTTTATGTATGCTCACCGATTACTCAAAGACGCCTGAACCGATTTGAAAAATTCTTTTTTTGTTTAAAAGGGTATACTTCACAGGTGGTCCCATATAAATTTTATCGAAATCGATTCAGCGGTTTTTGAGAAAATCAACAAAAACATATCAAAATTGGAGTTGTTGCGATTGAAGTCTGTTGTTTTTTAACGTATTCAGCGTGGTCAATTATTGTCCATTCTTCTACTTTGCGAAAGTAAAGAGATAACGTTTCATTTTTCCTGTTACTCATACACTCAAACGAGTCGGAATTCTAAATATAAATCAAACTACAGTCTTATGCGGGCCTCGTACATTTTATTGCCAATCATTGACCCTTAAAACAACGAAAACACATTATTTTTGGCCACACAAGGGTTCTGTTTAGTATTTATCAGCGAAAAATCTGAAGCTATTAAACAGTAGGAGCGTATGAAAAGTTAGGGCTATGTTACACCGGCTGAGCTATGCATGCGATGTTATTGTACCGTGCTATAGTTAAAGTAAGTATACTTGAAATAGTTTAGCTGCAAGCTGCAGAAAAATATTAATAAGCTCAAATAATAATATAATCTTATCAGAAATTAGGGGGTTGTAACAACTAAGGCTGGAAATCAAAATTGATTTTTATTATTTTTAATAAGTATGATGTGAAATATCTTATTTGTGCATTATTGCGTCTAACAGGGGCCACGGAATTCATAATACTTCCCTACGGAAAATTCAAGATGCGAGACTGAAGTTTTAAATAATAGGTATTTTCGCCACATTCGTTTTAATTAACTTTTGTTCCATATTTGATGCTAAATTAATTATATTAATGTAGACGAATTTTTATCTTACATTTTCATACTTAAAAACTGAAGATAGGTAGTTAATTCTGAAATTCATTGCAAAAATTATGTCAAATGGTTAGTAGCTATGTTAAAAAAAAAACATATCCTCAGACTATTTATTTGTCACATTTGCATAACAGTAGTATAGTATAGCATAGCATAACACTAGGTGAAACATCACCTTTAACGTCAAAATCCGAAGCGCGGGAAAATTTTGACATTAAACAAACTGTCAATGTCAAATCATAATTCAGGATCAGATCAACATCGCTCGATAGTCGAGCATTGTTTAGTCCAAGGAGTTTTTATACTTACCTCTATGGTTTAGTCACATCCATAAAGGGAACCAATTAAAATCAACTCATGTGTGGAGCATAAAATTTGACCCCGAATTCGAAAAGTTCCAATGACTTCTGGGAATTGCGGACCGCTTTTGGTGTCCCATAGTAGGCGATGGAATAGTTAGTGTGTGGTGTCAAAGTGATTAGCTTTTTGACACGCTTCCAGTTTTCGTGTTAAATTTGTAGTTTAATACCTTAAAAAAATCGTCGGTTTCGCATCGGGTAGTGACTCCGTCCTCCTAACCAGAGGTCGTGGGTTCGGATCCTGGCCAGTGCACCAATGAGTTTTTCGAAACTTAAGTGCATTTTCATACCGACAGCTTTAACGGTGAAGGAAAACATCGTGAGGAAACCTGCACATCTGATTTCTAGATGTGTATGATGGTCGCGTTGCACACGTCCGTAGGTGTAAATCTAAATGCCCTTCACTTGACCGCGGGTGATGCTAAGTGCAACACCAGGCAACCGCCGTCTATACCTTGTGGATAGAATGGTCAAATGTGCCACACGATAAGGAGAAGAAGTTTAATACCTAATACTTTTCGTAAATTCAAAATAAAAAAAAACATCCTAATAATTTATGATTCTAAATTGACAATTCACACTATAAGTGTCATAAAATATATTTATATTTATGTATTTTATAGACGATGCATTTTATGATGGGAAATACAAAATTATGTCAATTTTAAGAACCTACTTGTACAAATTAATTTTAGATAAGTACCTTTTATACTATAATTTTCCAGTCATAAAGTCATCTTAATTATAATAACATTTTTCTATTAATGATAATTGCAATCTATTTATAAATTCATCTATTTTAGTTTCCGTTTAGGGTACAGATATTATTGAATAATATTATGATGAAATAATATGTATAATCTCAGAATGGAACTTCCTTATATGATAATTTGAGGTTTTTGATTTAGATTTCCTTCAACGAACCTGGGCAAACATTCCCCTGTACCTCGCTTGTCATGTATAACGAACTAGTACGCAAAAGAGAGTCTATAGATTTATTTGATAAATCTCTAAGTAAATTTAAAAAACAAATATTAAATGTGTTTGTTGGACCTTGAATTAATTTTATAGTTATACTGTTATCTTAAATTTTTCTTTCTATTATTGTAATATTTTGTGCACGATGTGGTTGCCTGTAATAAGAGTTGCAATAAGTACTTGTTATTAACATTTAATTTTTATTTCATGTAAAATTGTAAACTCTGTTGGCAATCCTTAAATAAATTAAAAAAATATATCATAGTCCTCTTGGAATTCAATATTTTAAAATAGGAACATTAAAATAAAATCAAAACTTCACAAGAAGTGTCAGATAGTTAAATATTCTAAGAATGACGTTCAAATTTCGAAGTTCGTTAACTGAAATCAATGAAGTGTTAAGTGGCGTTATTTATCAGTCAACAAGCGATACATAAAACTCAAGACGCCGTGAAAATTGATTGTCAAACAGATGATTGTCACATACCCTTGTCGTGTGGTACATTTTTTCCCATCCCATACTGCATCGTGTCGACAAAAATATTAATTTTATATTAGCGCATCCGTGAATGGGAATTGACACATTTGGTATATCGGTTTCCACTTCGTCTAAGCGCCATTATGTGTAATACTCCGAATATCGTTGTGACAAATGAAACCCTGCGCCTTAACAGAATAGTCACACCCTTAACTCAAGGACGCAAAGTTTAAACATGGAACACGGAAGAGAAAACAATTTTGTACAACGTTAATAATGTTTCGAAATTCGAAATCGATCACAAAAGATCAAAAAGAGATAAACGGTACAAACGAGTGGGACGCGTGTATTTTTTTCTTCTTTTTTTCTGGCCAGCAACTGTCGAGCTTCCAAGAAGGTGTAAAGTGGTCCGTATTTTGTGTTATTTGTTATTTATTTTATTGTATTGTTAATAAGCATGCGATGGGGACCGGTGTGAGCAGTAAACTATTATTAAATGGTTATTTGGAACTAAATGGAATATAATGGCCGTGTATAATCGGTGAATAGGAGCGGGCAATCAGGCTTCATTGTGATGCTGCCAGTTTGACTTTTGACGTCTTCATTCTATTGCCGTTTGACAAACTTATTTGTTACATCACTAGTTTCGATAGGTATTTCAAATCGAAGCCTATAAGATCGAAATTCAAATGCAATTTTGGAATTTGGAATGTTGCTTTCAAAAAGTGTAGTTTATTGATTGAAATGACAATCGATCGAATTTAATGGTAGAATAATTTAATATACTCGAGGCGCCTAGAACTTCGCAGAATCACTGGCTGGCAATTTGTTAGAAATAAAATTTGTCTCTTGCATTGTTAAGGGAAGGAGACTTGTCAATAAAATTTTAAGGCTTTCAATATAATAGCTCCTCGTTTGGATTGATGACATAGATATTATATGAGTTTGCGTATATTTTCTTACACGGTTCACGTTTTGCAGATGTGCAGATGTTTTTTACAGGTGGCAAATTAGATACTAGGGATTTTAATAATTGACCAATGTTTGACTGTGGCATCCTATAGGGATATTTGTTTAGTATAATGATTTAAAAAAAATGATTTATATATTTATTGAAAATAACTTAACACTACCATTACAGGTATGACCCAATTCAATAGCGTAGTAACCAAAATAAACATTACATATGATAAATTACACAGATTACTTAATCAAATAATTTAAAAATACTTTTTCTAAAAAAAATGTGTTGGAGGGAGTTTCTTGAGGGCCCGACGTTTCTTCTTTCTCCGCAAACACTTCCCGAAACGTTGGGTATACGAGTTCCGAGTGGTAGGAACTTCGTATTAGGTAGAAAAATATGACGTTCGAAAAGTGTACAGAGATACCTACTTCGAATAAATATTATTTCACTTCATTTCATTCATTTCTAATTCCGTCAGTGTGCTCTTAAAAATATTAACACCCTGCGCAACACTATCAATTCCCACCGCCCTAGAAATGGGAGCAAATTTCCCATATTCGTTCAGATAATGTTTCTCGAACCTTTCCAAAGCTTCGTGCTTGGGACTACTAGGTAGTTTTAGCGTACTCAGAATATCAGGATTATTTATTTTACCCCGAAAAATTGCAAAAACATATTTGACCAAAACTAAATCTCTCTTTATACATAAGGTACTCGTAGTAAGGTGTTGATAGATAGAAAATTACTTACTTCTTGATCGCATTTTTCATAGCCTAACTCTATTGATCAACTTTGATTTACAATACTACCTTTGTATTTAATGTAAATACTAAATACATTTTGTCATGGACAAAATGAATGAAGCCCACAATGAAAATCGCTAAGTACCTATTCAGAACGACAAAACAATTTCGACCAATTAAGAATTGTGCCCAAACAATGATTTTATGGGCAATTGTGGCAACAAAAGTTTGCGGCCACATTGACCATAGACAAGATAAAGGCCCATCCATTTGTGGCCTCAGACAGGGCCATTAAAAGCCCATATTTCTAAAAGCAAAACCATAAATTAGAGACGGCTATTATTTTGGAAATAATTAGTGGAATCGTGTATCAGGGTGATTTTTGTAAGTGATGAGGGTTTTTGAGTGGGCGCAGTCCAGGGATGTACTCAGGTGCGCGCTTAAATTATTTCGTACCTATGCAATTCTTGATTCGAGTGTAATGCGAAAATAATAAAATACGCCCTGGAAAAAATATTATATACACAAATTTCAACAATATAATTGATATTCAGCAACATTTTTTGTGTGACATACTTTAAGAGAAATCTGAAGTCAGGTATATAAAAATCATGAGACTTGCCACTTCAAAAATATATCAAGCCCATACATGCTCAGAAAAGGAAACAGACATTCCTGCACAAAAATATATTTTGATTAAATTGCTGTAACAAAAATTTTGCCACTGACTCGAAAAGAAGAACCCCCTTTGTATACCCCAATCACCCTACTAGGTCCGTCCCTGCCCCCGCCTGCCTGCAGCCCACCGGGGGGTCGTACCGTAACGCCTCCGCGCCGACACTGCCCGTCACGGGATTCGAACCCATAACATTCCGACCATTGTCCAACGAGGCTACATCTGCGCTTTAGAGAAAGATGACTTTCTCTACCATCGACTTTGTAAAAAAAATTTCGTCCTTCATAAGGTTGTTTTACAAGAAGTAATATTTGTAACTTATATGATAAGTTAAATAACAAAATTAAAATGTTGTCTCGAAGGTATTGCTCATAAAATTACGATCGCATTCTTGTACGCACATCTCATGATATTATAATACATATGTCGCGGCCAGATCATAGAATTGATCATTTCATGATGTGGCCGACCATTTCATGAAATGGTCGTATTTCATGAAATGGCCAGCTAAAACTGACCATATCGTTTAAACGTCAACGTTTAATGATATGTCCATCCACATTTGGCCATATCATTAATGTAGGGGTACCATTATATAAAAGGTTTAATAAAAATTTAAAATACGTTAAAAAGTTACTGGCATCTTCATGCCATGACATGACATCTGGGAACAAATCTTGGAAATTATACATTCTTAATACTTATCTACTAACCTATGAAACACTTTCGGAACTTCAAGGTTTTTACGGTGCGCTCGTTTTTTGATTGACTTTCGAAAAATTATTGTAGTTTAGTATCGTAATGACATTAAACTTCTATTTTATTTTCAATTAGTGCATTATTAATAGCCTTTTTTATTATTAACTGTACGCCGCCATGATACATCACAAAAACTAAAAGATATCAGCGCCTCTAACGGTGGATACTGTAACTATTTTACGATATGATCACTAATGCTTGACCATTTCATGAAATAGCCGTGCGTTTAGCTCTATATCGTGAAACGTTGATGTATTCATTGATCTGGCCCGACCATATCATGATGTGATCAGCAGATATTTTTCATTTCATGAAATGCGACCATTTCATGAAATGGTCGGCCACATCATGAAGTGATCAATTTTATGATCCGGCCACGACACATACGTTACTATTAGTTACATATAGATTTGGGTAACAAATGAATAAAGTAAGAATTTTACCTCCCCCAACAGTAAAAGTCAACTTGAAAATTACTGAACTGATTTTCACCAAAACGTAGTTAAAAACACTGAGATTCTTGCTTATAAAACATATACATAGCTATCATAAAAGTCAGAGAATCGTGATTTAATTCTTGGTTGGGATTATTCTTTAGTAAACACATATACCCTTAAATTTAAAGAAATAAATTAGTGGTAAATTTGCACAGAAAAACGCGATAAGTATATTATTATAATATGTCGTAGGTTTTTGATAAAATCAGGGTCTTGATCAAAAACTTAGACTTTTGATCAAGAACCGGAAGAAGTCAAAATTATTACTTATTACATATTATCATAAACCTAAGAAAATCAGGAAAACACCAATATTTATTTTAATTTGTGACCATTTTTCTGTCAAATTAGGTCGTCTCCATTCGGAATAAGGTATAGGCATTTGTTAGAGGAACAATTTTGATTACCTATTTCCTAAATGGTTCTAAAATTAAAAGAAATATTGGTGTTTAAGAATTCCCTACAGCAATTTCGTTACAAAATGACGAAACCATCATCAAATCAGTCATAACACAAAATACTTATGTCCCTTTACCTATATTGTTCTAACTTTCAAACCCACACAAATGGAGAACAATCCCGTCCAATGGGAGCCAGAATGATACGCCTTAAATCTCTCCACCACATTCACCGTATATAGGTGATGGTAATCTGTTAATCTTATGGGCACCTACACTACACTACACTACACTAGCTCAACGTGTGTTGCGGTGCAAGTAAGAAATATGACCGTACATAAACGAACTTTTATTTTCAGACTTACCTATAGAAACTTTTCAATTCAATTCAATTCAATTCAATATACTTTATTGTAATAAATACATACTTATACAAAAGTGTGGTTAGAAATGGAAAAGAGATACAATAGGCGGCCTTATTGCTAGGTAGCAATTTCTTCCAGGCAACCTTAGGTAGGAAAACATCGATAGAATAAGTATGTAAGATAGGGGGGTAGCAAAAATAACATGAAAATAAAATAAAAATACATATCTAAATGATCTTTCATAATGCAGTATAAATATATTATCAATTCAAACATTTTATTCGACACACACACAGAACATGATAGAGTACAAAATATACGAAACAATGACAGAACTACAAAAATTCAACTAAATAAACACACAAAAACAAATGAAATGGTAACTCAGTTCAAATTTTAAATAATGTAACTTCTATTCTATACAATAATGTTTTCTCTGTAATATTTTTTGGTTATAGTTTCTCTTTATTTGCAATACATCCTTTTTTAAGGTTCCGTACCTCAAAAGGAAAAAAGGAACCCTTATAGTATCACTTTTTTGTGTCTGTCTGTCTGTCTGTCAAGACCCGTTTTCTCAGGAACGCGTAGACATATCAAGTTGAAATTTATATCAAATACTTAGGTCTTCAATCCCTTGAACTTTAAATAATCAAAGCCCTTGAAGCTGTAAAAACATCAAACTTCTATGCCAACGCAATCAAGAGATACGGCCGTTTATGCCGCATATTTGGACACTCGCATGGGAATCAAAACCTACTTCCCGTATACCTAGAATCATGAAATTTGGCAGAAAGCAATGTCTTATAGAACAAGTAAAGAGAAAAGTCCGAAAACCAAAAATTTTTTGTTACATCACAATTTTTGGTTTTCGGACTTTTCACTTTAAATCCGCCTCGCTATTTTGGATAACATAATATGTCAGATAATATATAAAATTTCTGATTCCGATTCTCCTTTATTGAACAATCTTTAGGACATTTCCAATATTTCAACATTGACTGCAACATATACACCCACAGAAATCACAGCTCCTCTGCCCCATAAGTTAAGACGTAAGCAACACGGGGTCGAATACGTGTTTAACTGGCTAATGTTCCATGGCCTGTGGTATGTGACCCATGGGATTACCATGTGAAATTACCAACACTTAGGACTTGTGTTTTGGTTTAGGGAAAATTTGACATTGTTGTAGGACTGTCATTTCTATCGTTTATACAGAATGAGACTTGTCTGAACACCTCTTAAGTGGTGTTTAAAGTTTTTGTTTTAAGTTTGATCCCGGCGGAAATCGAACTCACCACTTCCTGATGTAATTCCGAATGGACTAACGAACGACTATGTCATGGAGGCGGGTTGAAGTAATGAGAATGTTTGTATAATTATAGAGGCTGTCCTTTTGGTCAACAACCCCTTTTTCAAGGCAGATTTTTTCCTCAGAAAGTTTTTGCTTCTTTTTATTACAATATTCTAATTTTTTATGAGTTTTTAAATCACTTTTTTAGCATCACTATGCCGCCTGCAAGGTGTTTGTGGGCCAAAACAACATTTCTAGTCATAGGGTTAGCTTCAAATACTTCTTCAAAGGTTACGTAAAAAAAAACATTTATACAATATCTTAACATTTCCTAAATGGGCCAAGAAGAATAGAGACATCACATAAACAACAAATATCTTATTCAAATTGTTTGTAACTCTATCCGCTAGTGTGTACGTGCTACGGTCCCGATCTTTGTCAGTTTTGGGTGTCTGGTCGCCTCGCGTTTTTAATTTATTTTATTTTGTTTTTAAAAAGCGGCGTTTCGGTTGATTCATTGTTGGGTATGTTTAGAAGAATTATTAGATAAGCTTGGATGAAGTAATCTTGTGTTGCGTGTATTATGCAGCTATACGTATATGGTCCGAGAGATCTCCAATAACTTTATTGTACACTACATTTTGTATATCAGGTAGGTATAATAATTATAATAATAATAAATA
The DNA here is from genome assembly GCA_958295455.1 of Coleophora deauratella. Classification (NCBI taxonomy): domain Eukaryota; kingdom Metazoa; phylum Arthropoda; class Insecta; order Lepidoptera; family Coleophoridae; genus Coleophora; species Coleophora deauratella. The sequence continues at coordinate 10,827,654 of OY282410.1, read as the reverse complement.
AATGATTGTTTATTTAGGTAAAAACCCATAACTTTGCAGTATATACACAAAATTATTCTTTCTAAAATTTTATTTTTTTATTTTTTATTATGTAAGGATAAAAAAAAACTAAAACTAATTAAACCCTAATTTCTAGACATTGATCTGAAAACATTTTCCTAACGAACCAATAGTTAATTCGCGAAAATATTGTTGGCTTTTCTACAAAGTAGATCAGATGATCGGCCAACTGGACTGGTATGAGAAGCCAAATTATTTTTTGCGAATTTACTTTGTGTTTTTGGAAGAAAACTGACCATTTTTAAAAGTAGAAAAACTCCAATTACATTTCTGACCTTTCTTACCTATTTTCTTATGGAGTGGCAAATTAACCACGCTATCCTCACGCTAGTCATCACCCGCGGTCCCGAGTAGGGCATTTATACAGGTGTTAAAATAAGTGCGTTTAAAATTTTAAGGGGTTACTCAGAATCAAGTATATTCGAAATATAAAACACCCTATATTGACAGCTAAGAACATGTGTAATGTGGCTTTCGTATATATCTAGCAGTCACAAGTGCAAGTGCCCTCACGTCGTCTTCCCTCACTGTTAATCTGTATGAAATTGTACGTATATGTAAATTTTGAAAATCTCATTAATAGATATGTCGCAGATGGATTGTATAATCCGCTGTTTTACAAAACCGCTAGCGATTTTAGAAAACAGCGCCGTTTTGTAAAACAGCTGAACGACGTTCAGATAGATTACCATTGCGCTACGTTTTACAAAACTGTTATCTGGACGGCTTATCTGGAGCCACAATAAGTTAATAAGTTTGGTGTATAAAGGTACAAATCATCGTTACAAAATTACTTACTGTTTCCACTTGAGTTAGGATCATTTTCACTCATATTACTAATATTACATTATTTATAATTTTCGTCAAACGGCTTTATGTTTCGGACGCCATTATTGTTGTTATGGCACACAGAGCCACGAGTGGCAAAATTTAGAACTAAAATCTACAATCTGAAGTTTTATTTCACGCTGTTTTACAAAACCTCTAATCGTTGACCCGCTGCATTGACGAAAGCAAAACGTTTATGCAATTCTGCGTATTGTTACCCAGTTATTATGGAAAACCGCTAAAGGTCGTTCAGCTGTTTTACAAAACTGCGCTGTTTTGTAAAATCACTAGCTGTTTTGTAAAACAGCGGATTCTGCAATCCATCTGCGACAAATACATTGGCCAGGATCGAGAAATATAGCCACCGACGCTAATTTTGAAATTAAAAATTGACCTCCTATAGGTACAAAATATAACTTTCGCCTAGATTGTTTTATAGAAAATAACGTTTTTTTTAATCGCCTATAATACTCTTTTTTAATAAGTTATTCGTTCCACACCATTATCATTTTAAAAGCCTATTTTCAACCATAACATATTTAAATCTGTAGAATAGATTTCTAAATAAAGATATTATAAAAAGCGGTAGTCAGCTTCCATACAAAAAGAGGACTATTAAACCGCGGGACACCATATCAGGGTCATCAAATTCATTTTCTCCCATACAAATGCGATACAAATGTCATACGAGTTTATAGAATTCAGATTGCGATAGACATTGTTATTAATTTATGTCGATATTTTATTTTAGTAGTGTTTCATATTAATTTTGGTTCCTATTTTTATTATCTTCATTTTTTAAGATAAATAAATAAATTGCCGCCATTGGTATTGCTGAATTATACTTACACTAGCTTCCGTCCGCGACTTTGTCTGCATGAACTTAACCCTCCAAGCGAGAGGCTATATTTTCTAGTGTCGTTGTGATTCTTTCCAGCCTCGTGAAAAATGTCTCACTAAACTTATTTAGTGTTTCAGAGACTTGCCTGTCCTTGGTTTCTTTAACATCATTTGTTATATCATTTTTAAACTGGGAAATCATATCGAGACATTCGTTTTCAATTAAAGTTTTTTCATTTATAGTAAGTAGATCCGGTTAAGTCATGGGTTTGAGGTGTCGCTTTCTTTGGTCTTTTAGTAACATAATCAAGATCAAACCCACACGTTTCCACGAGTTAAGAATTGGGTCCAAAGAGAAATAAAATATTAAGGCAGAGCCATCTAGTGACAATGTAAAAATTTCAGTGTTTAGCCATTCCTTCGGGCACCCTCGAGTTTTCCGGGATCAAAAGTATTCCATATGTTAGCCCAGTGCTTTATCTATCTACCTACCAAATTTCATCTATTTAGATGAAATTTCATCTATTTAGATGAAATTTCCGTTTAGATGTTCCGTTTAGAATTTCTATTTAGATGAAACGGATTTCCGTTCAGTAGTTTCGACGTGAAAGTGGAACAAACACAAATAAACAAACAAACATCCATACTTTTGCATTTATAATATTAGTGAGATAAGAAAGTACGGTATTATAGGAACTTACTTTAAGAGAGACCGTGCGCTCGCGCAAATACTTTAATTAAAAAACAATGATGCAAAATATACACCATAACACAAATGTTGACTGATCCGTATACTTTTGTATATTAACGCAAAAACTTAAAGGCATAGCTTAGGTAGTTTCGCTAATAGGTGTAAATAGGCTTTAGGCATACGCTTTGTTTTTAACTTAAATGTCATTTTCATTTTGGTTATAATGGTTAGAATTAAAAAAATGAAGTCTAGATTAGATTATTTTGTATTCCAATTGTAACTGGCGATGAAAACGTCTTCTACGATTTTTTTTAAATTATAGAAATGTGTATTACCTTTATTGTCAACGAGCACAATAATCATACAATTTCAAAAGCCATTGAGTCGCTAACGAGCATGAAATTTGTGTACCATTCGGATGACACTGCGCAGTTGATATTTTCACGCTCAATTAATCCTCCATACAAATTAAAAACCCATTATGAAACGCTATTTATACATTTATCATTGGCAGTTGTAAGAATAGTATTATATGTTATGTATTTATTATTTAAAGATAGTGTTATTCATTTGTTTTTTAATTAAGTTATTGAATTTTAATGCTCTTATTTTGGCAATAACATGTCAAAATATTTCTTAGTAAAAATATCGATATAAAATACAGATACGGGAATTGGGAAAAGTTGTTCAGTTTCGCTATCGACATTGTTTCTTTGAATGAAAATTTAATTTGAATGCAATGAAAACGAGTAACCAACAAAAATAAGGGCTCTACTCATTAAAATGGTCAGTCTTCGTTCCACTATTTTGGCGAAATTTCAAAATTGTTTAACTTCCCAAATAAAATTGATAAACCAGCTGTTCAATTTGTATGAAAAGACCTCAGAATATCTTGCGATTTCATTGAAGTTGTCAGGCACAAGTTTATCAGCATTTTTAACCGACTTCAAAAAAGGAAGAGGTTCTCAATTCGTCGGAATCTTTTTTTAATGTATGTTCACCGATTACTCGAAGACGCCTGAACCGATTTGGAAAATTCTTTTTTTGTTTAAAAGTTTTGTCCCATATAAATTTTATCAAAATCGATTCAGCACTTTTTGAAAAATCCAACAAAAACAAAAAAAAACAGCAATATTGGAGTTGTTACGATTGAAGTCGGGTGTTTTTAACATATTCAGCGTGGTCAATTATAAGTAACCCACCATAAAACATTCATCTATTCATTTCAACAAACATTTGTTAAGTCTCAGTATACTCTTTAATCAGAAGTATAACAATTTTATACGTAACTACATCACAGCAGATATACATACATAGTTGCGTCATTATATCCCGAAGGAATCTCACGCGCCGATAACTGTCACATTTCGCGAAGATCAAGATCACTTCCAAAAATCAATAATTCAATTGAAATACGCAACAATATCACAAATAAACTGTCAAGGAACAAAATAAAAATGTGAGAAGCCTAATTCACGGCTCTGTCCTGTTTGAAGCGATCTGAAAGTAAAAAAAAGATTTGTTGTAAAAAAAAAAAAACAAATGAAAAGATCAACTGACCAAACCGAATTCGCCCACAGAGCATACAAAGGATGAATAGCATATAATTGAAATCGACACTTCAAGTCAATAGTTCTCGAGGTTCGAGTCATGGAGACACAGACGCACAAAAGGTTTGGTAGTAGAAAAAATGTTTGTAACATCTGCTGGATAGGTTTGTGGGTAGGACATTCGCTAAAATAGAGTGCGGGTTTTTCTATGAGAATTTAATGCGTGTTGAGAGGTATTTATATGCAAGTTATGCCGTAAATATTGACAAAATTCAGTTTAGGTTTTCTCGAATAGACGGACTGATAAGTCATCAAAATGGTTGGCGGCAATTCACTGCAGTAAATCAACTGTAATAGACGCAGAGGCCATTGATTGATTGATGTCAGAATTTTTTTTTGCAACATATACATAAAACTCGATGAAGGTTTACTGTGATCTACGCAAACATAATCGCAGACAACCTCTGTTTTTTAGTTATTACTTTGTTAGTTACTGATATTAATAATAAAGCAATGACCTATCTAAACTAAAAGTTAAAAAAGTCCTAGTAAATTAGTTAAAATGAAGCTTTAGACACAATAGCATTATATTCCCTATTAACCTAAATTTAGCCCTACAAAGTTCGTCCTTCCGAAGAAATAATAATTTGGGCTTAACCTTCTTATATACAGATGTAACTTAAGCATCATCTAAAGTTAACCAACTAGTAATTATTTTAAGAAATTTTGCGCACCATTATTGAGCGAACATATAATGCAATCTAGCAATAATTTGCAACCAATTGAGCATAAACTGCCCTAACATTATTATACCCTTACAAATGCGTTGCCGATGATGGTCGCTTGCTCCACAGCGGCGCACTGTCACACCGAAGTGGAAAATAAAAATAAAACTTATCAATAGGTTCCTTTATACAAAATGTTAAGTGGTGGCTAATGCAACAACAGGGGTCCTCCCCTTAGATTAAGAAGAAGATACAAAATGTTAGGATATACTTAGTAAGTGGAGATATCTATATAGCTTTCATCGTGTTCTACAGTAAAGGTAAATACCTATAAATTGGCACAAAAAATCTAGAAAGCATTTTGGATGTTAATCGTGTGATGTAGACGAAAGTAAAGACGCCTCGCACTCCAAAATCCATGAAGCCATTGGACCTAACAGGACATGACTTTTATTCGCTGAGAAACTGGTAGATGCTACTCATGAAAGTGAACAACTTTCCTCAAGGACTTTACATTTCATAGCAATAGTCAATAATTAACTGATTGTTCAGATAGGGAACTGCATGAAAAAAAAAATTGTACTCCGATTGTAAAAAAATATATATATCCACAATTGGTAAGCCCTTACTTTTCTTAGGGAAAGATGTTCAGTTTTCCGAGAAGTATCTACCATTTATCGCTTGTTGGTGAATAAAAATATGTCCTGTTACCATTCTATGTATACACTCCGGAGCCGTCTAAGGCGGTCATGGACTACGCAGTCTTATCATTCATAGAGAACTATGAAATCAGTACAGATTAGTCCGGAATCAGCCCATCTAGTGAAATTACATGACGCAATAGACCGAAGAGCACCACTACAAGCAAACTAGAGAGAAACAAAAAAAATAGAATATTAATACTATTCGGTGTGACAGCAATCCGCCAATACAGACCGAATGTTTGCATTTAATCACACCATGACAAGGGGTGTTACGGGGAGGGTCTGTCCCGTCTCGAGCCAATTTTACGTCCATTCCAAACGTATTTCACGTCAATAACGTCATTTCACGTCGCCAACGTCATTACACGTCGATCACCGAACGCTATTTTACGGGTTTTAAGAAATGTTCTTTGATATGCCGCGGATAATTTTCGGTTAGGTTTACTGCTAATCCGTATCTAAATATGTTAGTTTAAGTTTTTGCGGATTCCGTGAATTTGTTCGAGTTGTGTATTTGGTTAATTTTATGGTTAGTTAAAACGTGTTATTTTATTATTAGAGTCTGGTAACCATTTTAAAGAATAGCCATGAAATTTCTGTTTTTTTGTTTCCTGTTACATAGCTTAACTAAAGAAGAATTGTCCTTAATTGTTATTATTAATTTGCCTGACGAATAATCAAGTTATGAACAAATGAATTTTCCGAAGTTTTACTGCACTTTTAAAGAGTCGTGGCCACTTTAAAACATAGTTAAAACTTTTAATCATTATTTATTTTATTTATGATATATGATCAATCACTCAAATATTAATTAATAAATACCATTTTTTCTTATCGTGTGGCACAATTACCCGTGATATCACAAGAGAGTTGCACTTAGCGTCACCCGCGGTCACACGTTAGATTTATTTATACCTACGGCCTACGGACATGTGCAGTACGATTTAATACACACCTAGAAATAAGATGTGAAGGTTTCTTCCTAATGTCTCCCTTCCCCTTAAAACAATTTGGTTTTTAAAACTTATGATACTACATTACCTGTCGAAAAACTCACATTGGCGAGGATTTGAACCCAAGACCTCCGATACCGTGGCGCCACCCACGACGCTTCTTGCCCATCCGCGCGTGCCCCCAAAACTAATATTTATTTAATACAACAAACATAGAGTGTTAGAAAAGGGCGTTTTTAATTTTAAGGGGTTACTCAGAATTAAGTATAGAATACAGGAAAAATATTGAAAAAATCTGATTTAATTTTGTCTTTCAGTTTCTCATGCAAGTTCTTGGTGACTGTTCAGATTTAGTATGAAAAACTGAAAAAAAATTGTAGATCAGATTTTTCTAAATTTTAAAGGCACTTTGTTAACACCCTGTATCAGTGTATCCGATCGTTAATTTTCACATTTTAATATAATGATTGCACTTACTTCCTTGTCCAAAAACCTTTGCATTTTTTCACGAACCGTTCCTAGTAGACAGTTATATAACGAGAATGGTAAAACACAATGACTCAGAGCAGTTCAAAGAGCACAGTTAACCCACATAAGATAAACTAATAAACCGGTCATAATAATAATATTATCATTGTAAAACGCAGCCGTTTTGACGGAACCAGTCGTACCAAACTACATGTTACAAAGACCTTAACTCCAAAGACGAGGTCTTCCAAGACGAAATTATTTTTAACAGTAAGAAATAAAGAAGATGGTAATACAGGGACCTTCTAAAATACCTAAAAAATAACGACCACTTCTATTCTGAACCTAAAAAACTAAAAAACCTAAAAAACCTTCTTGCAATGTTTGTCGTGGATAACTGACTAAAAATGTACTGGGGCTGAGAAGTAGTTTATTGTACGATGGTCGGATATAGAATGATACATCAATTAATTATATTATTAACATAACATCGGTTTACGTAACTAAGTATTGTTTTAGAATATAATTCAAACGCTGTGTAGAGACATCTTAACCTAGTTAAGAGTCAGCAGCAGTCGGCTATTTTATGTTGCAGTCAAACTCTAAATCTCGGCATATTACATTCTCCAAGAAGCTTATACTCAAAACTTTTTTTTATTTCCCATAAAGTTAAGATTAAATTGGTGTTACATATCCAAAAAATTGTTTTGGGATATGAGTATTAATTTTTAGTTTCTTAGAGAAAGTAATTTAGTTAATTGAGTAGAAGCCATAGCAATTTTTTTTTTATTTAGTTTAGAGAAACCCTATATAAGTACATATGTTTGGGGCCGTCCATTAATCACGTGATGTTTTTAGGAACTTTTTAGACCCCCCTCCTCCTTGGTGATACATGGTGAGGTTTTAGACTAATCCAGTTAAGTAATTGTATATAATCCACTTAAGTAGACAAAATAATTCGCATACGAAGAGCCCCTCTTCGTATGCTTATTATTTTGTCTACTTAACTCCTTCAGAAAGCAAAGTCGCATAACTTTATTAAATGTATTACCAATCATCTGTAAAGTCGCCAAGCAGCGTACTGCTTACGCAGCAGTACGCTTCTGCAAATGGTTCTCAAAATAATGTACTAATTTTAATCGATGTCTTCGTCCATACCTAAAACGTCATTGGCATTGTGGAAATAACGAGAGTTTGGCTGTGTTTTCCCAGACAATTGTCTAGTATCAAGATTGTTTAGGCGTTTTTATGTTAAAGGCGGAGAAAGCTAAACGTTCATACATGTAAATTATGTATGAGTGTATGTATGTTCGTCTCGTTAAATTTGTCTTAATCCCTTGCTAGTTATATATACAGGCTGTTAAAAAATCCACGGAAATATTAACAGGGTGTTCTGTTGAAACTGATCATATTTTCCTATCAAACCTTAAAAACCTTAACCTTAACCTTTTCAATTTTTTAAGCGACTTAAAAAAAGGAGGAGGTTCTCAATTCTTCGGAATCTTTTTTTAATGTATGTTCACCGATTACTCGAAGACTCCTGAACCGATTTGGAAAATTCTTTTTTTTGTTTAAAAGGGTATACTTCACAGGTGGTCCCATATAAGTTTTATCGAAATCGATTCAGCTGTTTTTGAGAAAATCAACAAAAACGTAGCAAATTCGGAGTTGTTGCGATTAAAGTCGGTTGTTTTTAACGTATTCAGCGTGGTCATTTATAAAAAAAACTGTTACCATCAGGTGAGATGATGCCAAGGGCTTAGCGATTTAGGATTTTAAAAAAACGCAAAAAAACTGTCAATCAACCAACTATGTAAGAAGAGTCTAAGTAAAACCAACCGGTAAATCTAGTATTGCCAAAAAAAAATCATCACCGCAGTCCGGGAGTTGCCTGCATCAAAAATAAATTATGAAAAATTTAAGAGTTATTTTTTAAGCCCTTTCATTGAAATTGAAGAAAAACTTATTTGCTTGGGTTTTCATTACATAAATAAATAAATTATAATAAATAATAATTAAATGTTTTTATTTTATTTCAAAACGATCATAAATTAGTATGCAAACTACTACATTGAACAATGACGTCATCGTTCAACTTTTTAAACATTTTAGAACAAATTGTTGTTTTTGACATTTGTTAAAAAATAACTCATATAACTAACAGTCAACTACCGGATTACAGGATCTAATAGCTGTCATAAAAAATACAATTTAAACGAAACAAAAAAAAACTAAAATGAGATCAAAACAACGAGTTTTCTATGCTATTGTGGCGGTAATGTCGCGTTATAGCGGGCTTTTATGACAAATATGAGAATGAACTTTGACACTGTAGAGCGCAGTGTTGATACACAAAAACTAGTGTTGTGATATCGTTAAAATAACATGTTGTCAAATAACGTAAACATACTCATTAAGCTGTCTGTATAGACTAAAAAAGATTACATTATAATAGGTTGGTTGCCGGGACTTATACCTAGCACACGTCTGCTGAGTATTTTTTTAATTAATTCCGTTTTAGAGTAGTCTCATCGTTATTTTTGTGATGGGGAAATAGCTGTGATTCCAATTCAGTGATAAGCGGTCATAAGAAGAGGATTAACTCGGGAGACAGCTCTGTTTTCCGAGTTCCAGCAGCAAACCACCACGTGGAGCGTCTTTAAGCGCCCTTAGAGCCGCATCTTTCACTTGATATTGGCGTTTCGCCATTTTTTTAAATTGAAGATTCTCCCATTTTTCACTTGACATTGGCAAAATCACTCCTTAAATGAGATGTGGAATGCCAAATAGATGAATATAATACGTAACAGATATACATGCTTATGTATTAACATTGAACAATAATAAAAAAGCTTTACCAATTTCATTAAAATACATGAGGAAGAATCGACCAAATTGACACATTGCAGTCCAAAATCCATCGAATTTAATACTCAGCAAAACATATGTAGACATACATAAAATCTGCCAAAAAAATACCTCTTGAGATGGAATTATAATAAAATATTTAACCTTTTCTTACTAAAAACATCTTCTTCTCCACGTCACAATTTACTGTAAAATGTAAAATATACAAACGTCAGAGAACTTGAATCTTATCTACTCATTCCTGGTAAGTACGTGGCTCTATCTACTGTCAGATAATCGTAATTGAGGCTGCGCAGGAGTTGATAGCGCTGCGGCGCGCGTGACCTACGTGTGAACTGGCTTGTGAAAATAATAACCTCTGTTTTATAAAATGAAATGAAAATATTTTATTCGAAGTAGGTAGCAGTGTACACTTTTCGAACGTCATTCTTTTATCTACCTAATACGAGGTTCCTACCACTCGGAACTCGTATACCCGCCGTTTCGGGAAGTGTTTGCGGAGTGAGAAGAAACGACGGGTCCAAAACATCTCCCTCAAACACATTGTTTGAAATTTTATTATATCCTAAGGGGATTTTAACTACCGTCCCAAAAGGAGGTCAATGTTTTCGAGTATGACCATTTGTTTAGCTTTAACCTAAAGGCTTAACTGCTTAATGTAGTTTAGAATTCAAGGTTCGTTAAGGCCTAAAGCACACCCTGGATACTACATAAAAGCGTCTATCTCTGAACGTATCTATCTCCCATAATCCTAGTTTGGGGCCAGATGACCTTGTATGATTTATCCCGGATATTTTTTTATCCTTAAGTGGTAAGCCCTGGGCATCATCTCACCTGGTGGTAAGCGATGATGATGCCGAAGATGGAAGCGGGCTTACCAAGATTCCACAACTCAATGGGGAACTGGCTATCTTATCTTCATGCCGGAACACATCAAAGCTTTTAACATGTATTAAATTGTTTATTATTGCGTTGTGCAACTTTTTTACAACCTGTTTATTGTATCTATGGAAAAACAAACATAAATAATATACATAAATATCCGGGACAAATCAAACACGGTCATCTGGCCCCAAACTAGGATTCCCTGTGCTGTGGGGAACCAGAGACTGATACACATACACATATACGTTTAAATACATACATATATAGATATAATACACCCAGACATAGAGCAAACAAATCTGCTCATCACAGAAATGTTTGCCCGGGGTGGGGATCGAACCCACGACTCTCGGATCAGCAGTCAGGAGCACTAACCACTGAGCCACCGAGTCAGTCACTAATCAGGAGGTACACACTACAGAAACTCTATACAGGCGCCACGCGTACGTATTATTAACATAACCGTACAACCATTAAAGCTATTTCCACATAATTTATCCATTTCTTCTTAAAAAAAAAACTCGAAAGGCGACAGTTACACAATTACCTATTAAATCGAATTCGATAGAACTGGCCACAACGGAATACCAATGAGTAAAAATAGAATTTTTACTTTTAATTGTAATTCAGCCAGTGATAGAACAATTGAACGTTTCTACTTAAATTTTAAGGAACTTCTATTATGTTATCTAACTATTGGTGCGAGTGGGTAAACTGTGAACTTTTGCCTTCTCTTCGATGAAAAAGTATGGAGAAATATCAAAATATATGTTTTCAGATTCCTAAGAGTTTCACTTTAGTATTTTTTTTATTTTCTTGGCATCCAGAACGTGTGAATTTGAATAAATGTACTGTTTGAAGTATCTTAAATTTGTAATTTATCGTTTAATAAAACACCCTAGATTTTTCTCGTCAATACTTCTACACCTACTTTGGGGCCTTAATATATGAGTTTAAACAGAAAATCTATAAAAAATAAATGAAGTTCTGTTTTCAAGGTTTTTTAAGTTCATATGTGAGTTTGTTTCATCATTACTGCCTGTAGCCAAAATTTTAGTAAGAGCATGAGACGTCTTTGAAATCTTGATTTCCAGATTGCAATAACATACTTTATATACAGTGGTATTTTATTTATAAGTACGGCAAGGTTATTTAAGCATATTTATTATATCTCACTTACTTTTTGATTTAAGTTTTGTACCTAACTTCATTGTTTTACTGGTCACACTCGCACCATAGTGTGAGGAATTGAATTCAAATTAATTTAACGATAGAACAGTTTCCGAGAACGAAAGCTCCACCGCAGACAATGTTATGTGTGAGTTATTGTTTGAATTGGTTACATTAGAAATTGGTCAAATAAGGCTTAGTTCACACCACACCCCGGACACTTCATACAAATATCACGTTATTGTTTACTACATAGACATTCATGTTTCTACACATTGTATATGTGTGCGTGATGTACTAGGGTTGAATCAAGGTTCAATTAGCCCTCATTATTATTTATTGTTAGCTAGACTTTTACAAATAAAGTGAAGGCTGTATACACCAGACAAGGCTGTATAGCCTTAGAAGCCTGTAGCTTCTTCCTTAAAAAAAAATTCTTTGGTTAATAAACTGTGCTTTGGTTTGCCAACCCCTTGACAAATGGTCACTAATCGGTCACATAGGGGGGGTGAGGTAGCCTTCAGAGAAAGGCAGGGAGTGTCTATACTGTATAATGTCCTTTTACTGTGGTTCACACTTTACTGTTAAGACTCCAAAGATTTGTGTGCTACTGGAACCAAAGATCATTTACAAGAAGATTGAAAATCTATGTAATGACTTGCGTGACTCATTTTATTAGCGACATCTAGGAATGACCTGTGGAACTTCATATTAAATTATCAGTAAGTCTTGTATTATAATTTGTTATAATACATTTTGATAACATTTTAACCATATGTGAACTCGGTTTTGGTAAGTATTTTTAAGGCGCCACCTAGTTATAATCGACCTGAAACTACCTATAAGACAATATTTGTGACACTATTCTTAGTATTATGGTTAGTTAGCAAGAATTATTTTCTAAATAGTTCATCTTTGCTGTTGTGGTTTGCTGTGGTTCAGCTTTGCTGTTGTGGAATATGTGGAATTCCACATAAAAATCGGACAATCTAGATGACCTTACATCCTAAGCGAAGTCAACTAGATCCGCATTCCTGTGGCGTCACACATGACGTCATCACATACCACCGTGGCACGGACCTTACCGTCCTAGCTATCACTATTCCGCTCGTATCCGTGTTATTGCTGCCACTAAATTGTAGGACGTGCTCCGCATTTTATGTGGTCGCACTGTTCAGTTGTAGGAAGTGAGTTCGGTGAAGGCATTTACTTAAAAGATTTATTTACAATTCTGTTAAACAAGAGTAATTTCAATAGTTGCGATGATTCTTACTTGTATTTGTATAGTTATTTTATTCTAACAATTTTCCCCTAAATACTTATTTCTTATTTTTTTAGGTACTCTATCAGCTATAAATACAATAAATCTCAAATTCATACTCTTAAAGCTTAACAGTTTTACGTGGTTGCCAATAAAAAGCATATCAAATAAAATAAGAACATTTATTCGATATAGGTAGCATTGTAGACTTTTCGAAGGTATTTTTTTTTAGTCTACCTAATACGAAATTTCTACCACTTGGAAGTCTGCAAACTAGTATACCCAAAAATTTTTTTTTTACTCTCAATTGGTAAGCCCTTGGCATCATCTCGCCTGATGGTAAGTAATGATGATGCCGAAGATGGAAGCGGGCTTACCAAGATTCTCCAATGCAATGGGGGACTGGCTATCTTATCTTCATGCCGGAACACATCAATGCTGGTAACATTGATATTTGGCGGCTTACTAAGACTAGATAAGATGGTGGTAGCTAGCCAGGCGGGCTCAGAAAATTGCCCTACCACCAACCAAACCGAGTCCTAAAAAGTTGGACCCCATCGGGAATCGAACCCGCGACCTCCTGATGTGAAGCGAGCGGACAAGCGACTAGGCTACAGAGACGGATAAAATAGTAATACATAATAAGAGAAAAATGAGGAAATAAGTATAATTTTTCAACTTTTCTCTTCAGTCTTCCCTTCCTTGATGTTTTTTTGAACTCGTCATATCATAATGAGAATAATGAGATGGCTAATCTTGATCTTTCTGTTCTCAATCGTCATTTATTACACGGAACACCTAAAAGGAACCTATATTCTGGACTTAATAAATACTCTTAAACTGGTCATGACTTGAGATTAGGAGTTTTAGACCAGCAAAAACATATTTTTCAGTTTTTTTGAGTAGAAGTTGCAGTCGAAAAATAAGGCATCTCAGTACCCAATGTTTTCAATAAATAGTTATACAGAGTATAACAAAGTTGGTGTAGGACCCGTTAACTGGGGATTGTACTCATTGTACTGAAAAACTTTTGTTCTACGAGTTTGCTCAAATCGCAAAAAAATTTTTGGACTCTCCACACAATAATAGACAACGCTGAATAGAATAAAATAGAATAGAATATCGTTTAATTTCAGACACAGATTCACAAATAGTAACTAAAATGAACGCGTTAAAAAACCGACTTCAATCGCGTAACATACGGGTCAAACTAAAAACCTCCTTTTTTGAAGTCGGTTAAAATACTAAAACCTTCTCGTAAATATAAAAAACACTTTTCTGGAAACCGCATCAAAATCGGTTCAGCGAAACGCGAGATAATCGCGGACAAACGTACATACATACATTCAGGTCAAACTGAGAAACTTCTTTTTTATTGAAGTCGGTTAAAAATGGCAAAACAGATTGACCAATTTGTATGAAAAGTCCAATTTCTTTTTGTGATTTGAGCAAAGTCGTAGAACAAAAGTTGTTCAGTGCGGTGAGTAGAATCCCCAGTTAACGGGTCCTACACCAATTTTGTTACACCCTGTATAGCCGTCGTCTGTTTATCTTTTGATTGATATCATTGAATGTTATATTTCATGTCTTAACCACAATAGGTACAAAGAAGAGACAGACAGCCTATTGTTTCAAAAACTTCAACAGTTCCAAAGAAACATGTATGGGTAATCATTTCGACCAATAGAGCCGAATTTCGCGTCCGTTTAAGAATGGTTTAGGACTTTAAATTATCTAATTAAGAAATACAATAGGTACCTATGTGTTATGTGATGTAACGTTTAAAGTACATATTTACATCTACCTAAATTCTTATAGCCAATACCTATGACTTAAAAATAAGATTACTAATTGAATTTTTCAGGATCGTAGACAGACGAAAAATATAATATACAATATTTCTCCCAAGAAAGGAAAAACTGGGACTTATCGTAAGCAACTCACATCGTCCCCACTGCTGGGGCAAGAGTCTCTTCCCTAGGGAAGGTTAGGCCATACATACTCAAGCGCAGGGGACATTCAACACCTGCAGTGGGGTTAGGTAGCCTTCAGAGAGCGGCAGGGAATATAGCCATTATTATTATTATTTGGGGGTAAAGGAGTATAGGACCAAAGGAGGGCCCTAATGGATCACTGCGACCTGGGTAGATCTATTGTGATCACTGCCCCTGTTAAATTATATCCTCAAGGCCAATAGTTCTAATGAACTGTAGGATGCACTTGGGATCGAGTTCCCTAATGACCTCTGGAGTTACCATCGGTCCACCTAGAGATCGGCTTCTGGCTTGGACCAGTGCCTCGCACTCGCAGAGTATATGAAGAGGAGTTTCCTCTTCCTCGAGGCAGAATCGGCACTCGTCCGTATCTGCAAGCTTCATTTGATAGAGATGTTTGTTAAGCTTGCAGTGGCCAGTTAGACTTCTGACTAGAATCCTAAGTCCAGGCCTAAGAAGTCGTAGTGCTCTAGACGTGTATTCCCGCGAAAAACCAGATATGAGCGCTTTTGAATGCTTTTGGCCTGGGGCACTAGCCCAGAGTGTTCTACTCTGTTCCTTAGCCCATTCCTGCAGCATTCTTCTTCCAGTGCAACGAGGCACTCCCACTATTGGTTCGGGTCCAATAGCTGGTGCCTCCGCTCCGTTCCTAGCTAGCTCATCTGCTATTTCGTTCCCCTTGATGCCACTGTGCCCGGGCACCCAACATAAGGTGACTTTGTTGTGCCTTCCTAGCTGATTAAGTGCATTGGCGCACTCAAGGGTAAGTTTTGAATCAATCTCATGTGATTTCAGTGCCATAAGGGCTGCCTGACTATCCGAGCATATGATTATGTTTCTATTTTGATAGGACCTCAGAAGGTTTTCTTGTACGCATCTTATTATTGCGTACATCTCTGCCTGAAATACCGTCGCATGCGAGCCTAGACTGTATGACCGCTTCGTCTCCGAGTCTCCACCGCATACTCCAGCACCGGCAAAACCCTCTTTTTTGGAACCATCTGTGAACCAGATGAGGTCACCAGATTTGAGAGTTTCGGGAACCGCACAGTTCCACTCGTCCCTACGCGGTACGTGAATCGTGTACAGTTTGTTGAAACTGTACTCCTTTAAGAGGACGTCGGATGGCATGGCCAGTGCTGGGTTTACAATGAGTGCATCAAAGAGATCCCTCATTACCACTGATTGCCAGACTGTCCTGCCACCGTCCATAGCACGCAGCATGGCCATCCTGGCCTCCTTCTGTACATGGATGTGCAGCGGTTCGAGGTTTAAAATAGCCTCTAGTGCTGCAGTGGGAGTTGATGAGATAGAGTTTGTAGCCATTCGACAAGGAATTCTTTGTAGGCTGTTAAGTGCAGTGATGCATGTCGATTGTTGGGTCTTACTGTGCCACGCTGCACATCCGTAGGCAACCATCGGCCGCACTATGGTTGTGTAGGCCCACAGCACCGATTTGGGCTGCAGCCCCCACCGGGATCCCACCAGCCGACAGCATGCACCTAGCGCTATCTTAGCCTTCCTTACGATATGGTCAACTTGTTTGTTCCAGGTAAGTTTGTCATCAAGAATTAATCCTAAGTACTTAACTTCCCGTGAAAACGGTATGGTCCTGCCAAAAAGCGTTGGAGGCATTAAGCCCTCCATTTTCCTTTTCCTGGTGAAGGGGACTATAATTGTTTTCCCTGCATTTACTGAGAGCTGGAATTCGTTACACCACCGTTCTATCCTGAAAAGGGCCTGTTGCAGTTGTTCTGAAATAGCAGAGGGACACCCCCCCACTATTGACACAACCAGATCATCTGCATAGCCCTGTGTGTCCAGGTTTGCTCCGTTGAGCTCTTCAATCAGACAGTCAACCACAAGGGACCATTCTAGAGGAGACAAAACTCCGCCCTGCGGGCAACCTCGTGTTAGTCTCACTTCCAGAGTATCTCCTAGTAGTGTTGTTTTGACTGTCCGATTAGTCAACATTGACTTAACCCAGTTTATTGTAGTCAAGTCAATGTTCCGCATCTTCATACATTTCAGTATAACGTCAGTTGAGGTGTTATCAAAAGCTCCCTCAATGTCTAGAAAGGCGCAGAGGGCAATTTGCTTCTGATCTAGTGCTCTCTCTATTCTATCGGTAAGCTCCATCAGGGCCGTTTCCGTCGACCTGCCTTTCTGATAAGCGTGTTGTTTCGCATGCAGAGGTCGCTCCAATAGGTAAGATTCCCTAATGTGCACGTTAATGACCTTCTCCATTGTTTTTAGTAGAAAAGAAGTGAGACTTATAGGTCGGTAGGACTTGGGCTGTGACTTCTCACGATCTCCGGCCTTAGGGATATACGCTACTCTAACCATGGTCCACTTGTGGGGTATATGGCCCCAGGCAAAACTGGCTCTGAATATTTTCGTCACCACCGGAAGGACGGTATCAATGCCCTGTTGCAATAGGGCTGGGAAGATTCCGTCCTCCCCACCGGTTTTAAAGGGCTTGAAGCTGTCTATAGCCCATCTAACCCGGTCGGGTCTAAATACAACCGAGGCCATCCTCCAGTCCTCAGTCTTCGGTCTAGCGTTAGACTGAGCCGTGCTGACTGAGGTGAGCCTCGCGTTGACCACGTCCGACCCTGGAAAGTGCACTTCTGCCAGCAGCTGAAGGGTCTCCCTAGGCGTGGTAGTGAAATTTCCGTCTGGTTTCTTAAGGAATCCCAGATGATTAGAGGGAGTTTTGGCCATGATCTTATATATTTTGGCAACATGTGCAGCTCCCTTGATCTCCTCGCAGAAGCCGCGCCATGACCTCCTTCTAGCTTTCCTAAGTTCTTTATTAAATCCCGTGAGGGCTCTGCTATATGCATTCCAATTCCCATCTGCCTTAGCCCTGTTGAATAGGGCCCGGGCGGATTGCCTAAGTTTCTGTAATCTGCCGTTCCACCATGGTACGTTTCGGTTAGTAACTATGGTTTTAAGGGGACAATTGTCAACATAGGCATCGACAATACCGGCAGTTACAGCATCAACCGTGTATTCTAGTTGATCCCTAGTTTTGACGGATTTACTTATCGTACTGAGGTTCTCTTTTAGGTCGTTGCGGTAGCCGTCCCAATTCGTAGCCCTACAGTTGCGATAGGATTCTACACTTAAAGTTTTAGTTAAGGTTAGATTGAATCTAATATACCTATGATCTGACATAGATACTGCATTGCTTACATGCCAGCTATTTATACGGTCAACAAGCCGATCCGTACAAATAGTGATATCTAAAACCTCCTGTCTAGCGGACGTTACGAACGTCGCTAGAATATAGCCATACTGTATATACTTACAGTCAAAGACTTCTATAGAAGTCTTATATATATTTTTTAGAAGTCTTCTATAGAAGTCTTTGCTTACAGTCTCTTGAAACTAAAAGTTCACAGCCAAGTAGTGCAAGTAGTTAGTACTAGATGGCACGGCTGTCCTGTTCAACTGATCAACTCAAAGGAACCTATACAGGATGTTAAAAAATTTGTTTGAGATTTTAAGAGGTTACTCATACATTTTATATACTTTTAGGTGCACGGGACTGTACAATTAATACTATTTAATATACTGTGGTTCAATATGATATTCTATATATTGTACAATATTTCCCTAGCAGCTGCATACGTATGGTATTTGAAAATTAATTCACTTGCTACCGATCGCTCGTAAAAAAACCACTTTTAATAGACACATTTCTACATATACGTACGTACTTTTATGATACTGTCTTGCTCCACAGTAGTCTGGTTAGGTTATCGGACCCCATAGTGCGATAGAAAATAAAAATTCCCATAAAGACTAGGTGATAAGAAACATTTTCAACCGACTTCAAAAAAAGGAGGAGGTTCTCAATTCGTCGGAATCTTTTTTTTTTTTTTTTTTTTTTTTTCTATGTATGTTCACCGATTACTCGAAGACGCCTAAACTGATTTCAAAAATTCTTTTTTTGTTTGAAAGGGTATACTTCACAGGTGGTCCCATATTAATTTTATCGAAATCGATTCAGCGGTTTTTGAGAAAATCAACAAAAACATAGCAAAATTGGAGTTGCTACGATTGAAGTCGGTTGTTTTTAACGTATTCAGCGTGGTCAATTATGTTATAATAAATGAATGATATTGTAACAGGAAGCTATAAATTTTAAAGACACGGTGTGTATTATATCTCTATATCTACATTACTGAAAGTGAAATGTTTAATTAATACGGTAGGTAAATAAAAATCAATTACATTATTAGTTTTATTGTTTTGTAATTTTCAAACGCAGTTTGTCATGTAGAACAAAATATTTTTTCAATGTGATGAGCCCTAGTGAAATTTACCTACACCTATTTTGTGTAACCTTTATATTGTTTTAATAAAAAAAAACGTCTTAAATCTTTGGATACTTTATTTCTCAAAGGTGTTTTTGTGGCACGGCTAGATCTCTTTTAATTCTTCACCAAATCAAATCAATCAAGTCAAAATATACGATTTTTTCACCACATGAAACTCGTATACACATCGTTTCGGGAAGTTTTGCGGAGAGAGAAGAAACGTAGGGTCCAAAAGAAACTCCTTTTTAACATTTTGTTTTCCGCTTCTGACGAAAAAAGTTCAAAAATGTCTTTGTTAATAATCAGCAACGCTGAACACGTTAGAAAACCGACTTCAATCGTAACAGCTACAATTTTTGCTATGTTTTTGTTTTTGTTGATTTTTTCAATAAACGCTGAATCAAATTAGATAAAATGTATATGGGACTACGTCTGAAGTATTATCTATCAAACAAAAAAAGAATCATCAAAATCGATTTATAATTGGCGGAATAATCACGTAATATACATACAAAAAAAAAATACAGTCAAATTGAGAACCTCCTCCTTACAGTCCGTTACAGACAGTTGCGCCTCACGCACTGCACACCCTCAACGTCAATCATAAAAAACGATACTAGTAATAATCTTAATAGCTTTATTTTCTAGATTCTAGTTTGAGATTTGCTAAAACATTTTAAAATCTACTAATTACTTAGAACTGTTATAAATCATTCGCAGTGGATGGGCTAAAATTGACTGTTTTTATAACAAATAAAGCCAATAAAAATAATTCAGGTTCCCATTAATAACAGATCCGGTAGGATGATGTGAAATCACAGCGGGGCATGTCGGATAAAGATACGATACGATTAAATATACATATATTTTAGGTGAAGTGTGTTTGTATCTTTATCAAATATTTAATTAGTGTTAAAAAAAATTAAAGTAAGATTTTATACTGAAACGTAAGTAATTTTTTTTAACGTTTAGACGGGATTTTGACGAATCCAATGACACCTTCACATTCTTAAATTAACACGTTTATTAAAGTAACAGAGTATGAAATGAAATGAAATGAAATGAAATGAAATGAAATGAAATGAAATGAAATGAAATGAAATGAAATGAAATGAAATGAAATGAAATGAAATGAAATGAAATGAAATGAAATGAAATGAAATGAAATGAAATGAATGAAATGAAATGAAATGAAATGAAATGAAATGAAATGAAATGAAATGAAATGAAATGAAATGAAATGAAATGAAATGAAATGAAATGAAATGAAATGAAATGAAATGAAATGAAATGAAATGAAATGAAATGAAATGAAATGAAATGAAATGAAATGAAATGAAATGAAATGAAATGAAATGAAATGAAATGAAATGAAATGAAATGAAATGAAATGAAATGAAATGAAATGAAATGAAATGAAATGAAATGAAATGAAATGAAATGAAATGAAATGAAATGAAATGAAATGAAATGAAATGAAATGAAATGAAATGAAATGAAATGAAATGAAATGAAATGAAATGAAATGAAATGAAATGAAATGAAATGAAATGAAATGAAATGAAATGAAATGAAATGAAATGAAATGGAATGGAATGAAATGAAATGAAATGAAATGAAATGAAATGAAATGAAATGAAATGAAATGAAATGAATATTTATTTGCCATGTCCAAGGGTTACATTAGGAGTATTCAAAGCATGACACATATTAAAAATAATATAGAGAGTGTAACAAAAAGGTGTGGTGATACTTCAAGAGGGGCTTCTATGCATCAAACTGAACAACTTTTGTACTACCACTTTGCAAAAGAAACAAAAAAAAATTGGACTTTTCCATACAAGTCAATCAGCTTACGAGGTACTTACATGCTTTGTATGATATGAAAAGTTCTTTTCGTTTTTCACAAAGTCGTGGAACAAAAGTTGTTCACTTTGATGAGTAGAAGCCCACTTTGAAGTACCACCAGAGCTTTTTGTTACACCCTGTATACAGAGTGATCAAAAATAACTGCCAGGACTCAAATTCTACTCATTGATCTGTACAACTTTGCCCGAGAAACACATAATCAATTTACACAACAAAATTTTGAACTCTTCCACAAATTAATCAGGTATCTTCTAATTTTGTATAAAGATTCTAAACGCTTTTTTGCGAATTGACTACGCCAATGTGTTTTTGGGGCAAGTTGTGCAGATTACTTTTTAACCGACTTCAAAAAAAGGAGGAGGTTCTCAATTCGTCGGAATCTTTTTTTTATATTTTTTTTTAATGTATGTTCACCGATTACTCGAAGACGCCTGAACCGATTTGGAAAATTCTTTTTTTGTTTAAAAGGGTATACTTCACAGGTGATCTCATATAAATTTTATCGAAATCGATTCAGCGGTTATTGAGAAAATCAACAAAAACTTAGCAAAATTGGAGTTGTTGCGATTGAAGTCGGTTGTTTTTAACGTATTCAGCGTGGTCATATAGCTAGCTGAGGTTATTTTTATCAATTGTCAAAAACGTCATTTTTGTAAGTACTTATATTATTTATATATTATTATTATTATTGTTATTATTATTATTATTGTTTGAAATTGTGAACGTTGGCGTCATTGTTCAATATAGGTACAGATACGAACTCGACTCAAAGAAGAAACTTAAAAAAAAGTTGGTATACGAACTTTTTGTAAATAATTTTTTTTACATGTTATAATGACATATACCAAGCAAGTAATTTTTCGATAAAAGAGCTATCAATTCCGTTTTTTTTTCTTTTTTCTTGATATATTTCCCTTTATTTATCCTAAGTATTTAATTTTTAACTCCTCTATTATCCCAATCGATCTTCTCGATTCTTCACCTCTAATTATTGTCATTGGCGTCATCATGGAAACCATTCCTTTTTTTTTAAGTAAAAGAGCTATGATATTTAGTGAACAATATTTAATTTATTTTATATGAGGACATCAACCGAATGCTATATAAAACAAATCTACTGCACCTAAATCTACATTACAGACATCCATATAAAATTCATGGAATATAAAATGTAAAACATTAACATATTACAGAAACAACCGTAAAAGTGTCTAATAGTCATTAATAAGGCTTTAACGGCCATTAATTATAGTTAATGACCATATTAAACGACACTACACGGCGATGTCAACTCTTTTAGAATTTTTAAGTTAATAATATGATGATAAAACTTTTTGTTGGTTTGTTCGAATCATTTATTTTAGGGTTTCATACCAAAATGAAATGTACGAGCACCTATGTCCGCGATTTTCTTGAAAACTAGATAGCAGTTGGAGGCCTTATAGACGGGTTGAAAACTTCCGACACTAGGGCTGGCCACTAGCTCCACATCCTCCACCAATCCGAACTGTACCTACCCATCTGCGGAACCTAACCTCGAGCGAGTGACTTCACCGGGTGAAGCGTCGGTGGCTAAGCGGTATTGACTTCGACCTCCTAACCAGAGGTCGTCGGTTCAAATCC
This sequence comes from Coleophora deauratella, assembly GCA_958295455.1. Classification (NCBI taxonomy): domain Eukaryota; kingdom Metazoa; phylum Arthropoda; class Insecta; order Lepidoptera; family Coleophoridae; genus Coleophora; species Coleophora deauratella. The sequence continues at coordinate 10,804,837 of OY282410.1, read as the reverse complement.
TGGCCAGCGCACCAATGAGTTTTTCGAAACTTACGTGCATTTTCATACCGACTGCTTTAACGGTGAAGGAAAACATCGTGAGGAAACCTGCACATCTGATTACTAGATGTGTGTATGATGGTCGCGTTGCACACGTCCGTAGGTGTAAATCTAAATGCCCTACACTTGACCACGGGTGATGCTAAGTGCAACACTAGGCAACCGCCGTCTCCTAGTGGATAGAACGGTTAAATGAGCCAAACGATAAGAAGAAGACCTTCTCGAGCTATGTGAAGAGACCCGTACTCCAGCAGTGGAAAAGTTATGGTTTGTAAACTGCCATCTGCTAAACGAAGAGATAGGTACTCATCTCTCCCTGAAGGTAAGGGCATAAGAGTAAGTACGACCGATAGTAGGCCCATACAGTCGTTACTCAGTTATCCTCCTCGCTCCGACAACAGACAGATAAACACATAGTAGGTACTCTTTCATTGCACTTACGTGGAGCGTCGCCAACATTACGAATTGAAACAAAGCAATGGTTTTATAATTGACCACGCTGAATACGTTAAAAATATAAACAACCGACTTCAATCGCAACAACTCCAATTTTGCAATGTCTTTGTTGATTTTCTCAAAAACCGCTAAATCGATTTCCATAAAATTTATATAGGACCATGGGACTGTGTGAAGTATATAAGTATAAGTATAACCTTTTAAACAAAAAAAGAATTTTCCAAATCGGTTCAGGCGTCTTCAAGTAATCGGTGAACATACATAAAAAAAAAGCGACCAAGTGCGAGTCGGACTCGCCCATGAAGGGTTCCGTAGCAGCAAGTAACATAATATCGAGGGTTCACGGGCGACTTGTATTAAGCGACATTTTTAGAAATGTTCAGGAGACTGATTTAAAAAAATATTTCTTAGAAAAATAATCATTAAAACTTAACTTCTTAGTATTATATAGATTGTCGATATTCTTAATATTTTAAATATTATTTAGAAGTTATTTTTTGTGAGGTATTTTGTAAGAAATAAATTTTTAAAGTAGAGGTTACCTGTGTTTCCAAAAATGTCGCTTAATACAAGTCGCCCGTGAACCCTCGATATAAAAGTTTTTGTAGTTCGTTGTAACTTGAATGAAAGGTAAATTGCGGTTTACGATTTATGACATATTAAAAAAAAACTACTTACTAGATATCGTTCAAACCAATTTTCGGTGGAAGTTTGCATGGTAATGTACATCATATATATTTTTTATTTTTATCATTCTCTTATTTTAGAAGTTACGGGGGGGGGGGGGGGGGACACACATTTTACAAATTTGGAAGTGTCTCTCGCGCAAACTATTCAGTTTAGAAGAAAATGATATTAGAAACCTCAATATCATTTTTGAAGACCTATCCATAGATACCCCACACGTATGGGTTTGATGAAAAAAATTTTTTTGAGTTTCAGTTCTAAGTATGGGGAGCCCCCAAAATTTATTGTTTTTTTTCTATTTTTGTGTGAAAATCTTAATGCGGTTCACAAAATACATCTACTTACCAAGTTTCAACAGTATAGTTCTTATAGTTTCGGAAGAAAAGTGGCTGTGACATACGGACAGACAGACAGACAGACAGACAGACAGACATAACGAATCCATAAGGGTTCCGTTTTTTGCCACGGAACCCTAAAAAATGATTCCGACGAATTGAGAACCCCCCCCCTTTTTTGAAGTCTGTTAAAAATAGGTAGGTTAACATTCGTAAACACCCAAACAAGATCTCAATAAAAATCTCACTTTTATAAATAACATAATAATATTGCTGAAAGTCGAACATAAAATGTAATGTCACTTAAAGATAAGTACCAAATATAAATTTTGTAATTCAATATTAAGCACACTTAGTCATGATTTCCTCGAAACCCGTTATAATGTGGGCATTAAAACACATTATATTGACTTTTACGACTGAATCAGGGTATCTCGTGACTGTTTAAGACTGCAAATACATTGTAGAAACGTTAAATCAGGCAATGTCTATATGCCTACTATAGGAGGAATGCTTTTCTAATGCCCTAGAGCGCATTTCATACAAACGAAAATATTCTCTTACTAGCTTTTATTTTATCTGCGGAACTGTATGCAGATCTTTGAGTCTGTGTTTTTTTTCTAATTTAGCCAACTACAAACACAGATACGTGTTAATTGAAAGTACGAAATGAAATCAAATTAAATATTTTATTCGAAGTAGGTAGCAGTGTACACTTTTCGAACGTCATTCTTTTATCTACCTAATAGGAAGAGGTTCCTACCACTCGGAACTCGTATACTCGTATACGTATTTACAATTTTACTATCTTTGATTGATTTATATAAAAATAAAAATAATTCTGCATATATCAACGTCTTTAACTACCTATTCAAGATACATAGATATTCCAGAGAAAACAAATATTTTCCCATCCCACTAATACCAACACTAAAATAATAACAAAAAAAACAAACAAACAAAATATAATAGTTAAATGTAAACATAATAATAACAGATGAACACACCCACAGAAACTGTCAGAAGTGTTGTATTGGTATTAAGGCCGGAATAAGTTATCTATGGTTATCATAATCTCACAAAGGATCACAATAGACGTAACAGCATCATCAATATATAAACTGAGATTGCGCGGCTGCGTAATCTTGGCACTTGAAATAATTTTGATACTCTATCTGTCTTTTGCAGGGCAAGAGGGCGCAATCTAATGTAGCAGTTAGCATCACACACTGTCACATGTATTTATAATTACGGAAGTATGCGTAAATTGGGATCTTTGTCATCATTAAAGACCTGGTACTTCTTTTCAGAAGGTTTAAGCAGTGTTCAACCTTCATACATCCCAGATGTCCAGGTTTTCTCACAATGCCTTCCTTAACTTTATTATTAAAGCAATGATTAAATAGGGAAATTTACAAGTTGATACTTATGTAATGCTTGGAATAATGGAAAACTACTTTACCACTCGAGCCACTGTCAATGTGGTTATTATTAAATATTATTATATTTTTTTTGCCACCGGTTATTTCATTAAAAAATCCTGGCGCTGTCGCTGCTAATTTTACAAAACTCAACCTACAATGAGCTGACACAGTGAGCATTAAAAACCTCAATGAATGCATCAAGTATCAAACCCATCCAGTCCAAGTGCACCCTTGTAAAACCGAGTGAAGGTGTGATGCGCGTGAATTACCAGCGCAGCGGGGACCCATCCCGGCGCGGCCGCAGCGAAGTACACTTCCACGAAGCGATCAGATAGGGAACGGCTTCATTATGCTGTTCTCTACCACCTCTCTATTGGGTCCAAGCTCCGAGCTCCAAGTTCTGGTTTTTAGTTTGTGGTGAAATGACTAGATCTGTTTCTAAACTTTAGATTTGGCCTAGAATTTTCTGTAGAACCTTGGTATGCAGGTCGCAACAAAATTGCTGTAGGAGTCGTTAACTGGAGCTAAAAGTATGTCATACTGAACAACTTCTGTTCTACGACTTAGATGAACGATATAAAAAATATAAGTATGTATATTTCAAGTCTGTTGTTGGAGTTCCATTAAGCACCTACATTTTGTATAGGAGTCCAAAATACAACCATCAAAATTTTGGCTGTAAATTAATTACCTTAAGGCTTAGAAATTATATCATACATTTTTATTTTTGCTATACCCAAAAGGTTTCAATACTTGGTCCTTTGGCGAAGCGGTCGTGGCTCAGTGCGGCTTGCGTGGTCGCGTCGATCACGCAGGTTAACTGACTACAGACACGGTCATAACCTGGATGGGTTTGACTGTTAGTGGCATTTATCTCGACCGTTTTCGTGCTTCGCAAGGCACGTTAAGCCGTTGGTGCAGGCTGCTATCGCTAGCAGTCGTTAAGCCATGTCAGAGGCCTTATAGGCGGCTTGAAAACTTCTGACACTGGGCTTGGCCACTAGCCCCACAGCCTTCACCAATTCGGACTTGGCCCCCGTGTGTGGAGTATGGCCTAAACCTTCCCGAGTTATGGAGAGACCCGTGCCCCTGCAGTAGGGACGGAATGGGTTGTTAACACTTGGTCCTTTACGCCAATTGAAATTTCCGTCATCGAAATTGGTTCATCGGTTGTTGGAGAAGGCGAAAATATTTTCGCAAATTGACTATAGGGATCTTGGGCGAAGTTCTCTAGTTATATCAGTAGAATCTTTGGCTTAAATAATGTCAGTAACCTTTAAAAACAACCCATAATAAATTGTTATGCCGTGCGTATACAAGGTGTAACAGAAAGGTGGGATAATACTTTAAGGTAGGCTTTTACCCATCAAACTGAACAACTTTTGTTCTACAACTTTGTTGAAATCGCAAAGAAATCGGACCTTTCATACAAACTTGGTTCGCCGGCTGATCGATTTGTATGAAAAGTCCAAAAAAAATTTTGCGATTTGAACAAAGTTGTAGATCAAAAGTTGTTCAGTTTGATGGGTAAAAGCCTACCTTAAAGTATTATCCCACCTTTCTGTTACACCCTGTATATTTGTATATTAGCAGACAATAAGTATTCCAAAATAACGTGAATCCACCAAAAAATTTGTCAATTAACCCCAATTCCTGTCACATCTCAATACTAAGAAACTTTTTCAAACAGTTTATTGCCTTCCGGTATCGCGCCATCTCACAAGATATCTGATGGTAATCGACCAAGAACAGGCTGCGGACTAGGGTTGCCCTTCATCGGATCTGGTTACGGATATCTAGAAACCCCTATGGTTTCTTGAAATACCATTAAGATTAAAATTATGGTTACTTTATTACCCAAAAACCTGAATAGCTTTCCCCAAGAAACACATAGTCAGTTTACAAAAAAGTTTTCATTACAAAATTGGCTGAAGTGCTGATCAATTTGAGAAACACGGGCGGATACGCGTGCACATTTGCCCAGAAAACAAGAAGTAATATACTAAAAAAAACTCTTTTTTTTATGAGAGTATCTGCTCTAAATACATAATTCCTTTAAAAACTACCTTGTACAAAGTCCCTACCACAATGCGAAACTTGTACACTCAACGTTTAGGGAAGCGAAAAGAGTCCGAAAGAATGTCTATTATTTCTTATATCTATTTAATTTAGATTGCATCAATATAGTGATGAACTGAAGGATCTAAAAAATTCATAATGTTCATTTCGGATCTTGGTAGTAAGTAGGTATTATGAATTCGGATAGGTATCCGATTATTCCTGTTACGGATACGGACTACGTAAACCATTCCCAGTGTCGCTTGCTAAGGACAACGTAACGTAACGTAAGTTTTATGCGTAAGATGGAACGTAAATCAGTAATGCGATACCCAATGAGGGACAAGTTTCACGCAGTAAGAGCCCTTTTAGGCGCGGATTGAAATGTTTCTTGTGATTTTTCATTGAGAACGTGGGCTTATTAGGGATCCGTGACCATATTTGAGATTTAAACAAAGTCAACGGAGAAGCATAATATTATATTTAATAACGCAATATATTAAATTCGAGACACAAGTGCCTTGTTCGAAGCATTCCTCCTCTAAGGGATGTAGTTTTGTTCGGTTAACTCCTAAAAATAAAATTATTATTATTAGATTAAATCGTGGAGTTCCAATGTTTAATGTAAGAGTTAAAAATCCAATCAATACATATTTTTCCTAACTTAAAATAAACACCGTAGTTATAAAAATATTATCATCAAAGTTAGAAGTAAAATGTCAAAATTAAAATTAACAAATCTATGCCAACTAACTGAGATGTAATTTAAAAAGTCATTAGCCGACCTAAATCTAAGGCTCTTTGTGCTATACAGCCTTAAAACGCTTATACAAAAAATCTTGAGAAATATGCATGTATTAGAATAATTTTATAAATTTCAACATATCATTTCAATGAAATGAATTATATCATTTAATCGCCTCTTTTACCTTAAACGTGAAAAATGTGCAGAACCCTATTACAGAATTAAAGCTGTTGTGCTTAGCTATCATATCTTTGGAATCTTTATTCCCTCTTCAATTCCAAAGTGTTAGATTGAGTTATCCGTAGTGTAGTCATACTAAATAAAAAAATAAATTGTGAGAATTACTCTAACTAATGAGCATTTTTAACGTTTAAGACTTGTCCAATTTATGGATGGTAACACCGTTATTTATTTTATTACGCTGGCAACTCTTTAGGTGTAAAGTTACCAAGATTCTGATTGAGACAGTGTTTTGATCGTTTTTGGTTTTGAATTTCCAATTTCGGTCGGTAAAAATGGTAATTACGGGTTAAATGGCATTACATTTCTATTTTTATTTTAATTAATATCAATGTTATTTTACTTGGCTATAAGATAAGGTGGTTTACGTTTGAATGTCACCTTGAGCTGAGCTTGTCCAACTAAAGAAAGAGCGTTGACCATTTTCTTGTAGAAACAAATTTTTGTAATATGAAGATGACTAGCTTTTACTCGCGTTCCGCCTACTCCTGCATGGATATCATTTTTACAATTTACTGAGATGCTCAGTTTTTGAGTTCCCTGTGTAATTCCTTAATGAAATATATATTTTTACGTCATAAAATATAGCACACCCCGTCAATAATCTCTGTGTAAAAAAAAGACGATCCGTTGAACCGATCGCAATTTTTTTTTGCACAGAGATAGAGAAGCGACTTGAAAGAAGGTACAAAAGTCGCTTCCGCATTTATTTCATTAGAAAGAATAAGGATTAAAGAAAGTAAAAAAAACACAAGTTTTTGTTACAGGGTCAGCTAACAAGGCATACATACGCATGAAAAGATTATACGTTTTCTTTTTAGGTAGTGTATCAAAAAACGAACAGATATACAAACATACCTACACCTGAAACGAAAACATAACTCTCCACGAGCAGTTGGGTAAACATTATAATTACAGCTCAAAATTAAATTAACTTTCACTTAACTACCACACACAAAAAAGTTTTAAATTTCAAAAAGTAGTAAATGTAAATAAAATATCAGAAAAAGGTGTCAAATTATAAAAGTTAATGTGACACTATTTTATGGAAATCTTATCATAAACGACACTATGTAATGTAAACTTTTTTAATTAAATCGTTTTATGTTTTAATTAATTTTATCTTAATCGTAGATAGGATAGAGTCATTACACTCTGTAACTTGATATCGATAATTGAGTAAATAAAGATACAAGGGTTTTATGTTGTAAGGCCGCGATTATACTGGCCATAAAAACTCATTCCGTATTTACTTACTACATGGTGTTACAAAATAGGTTTTAGGAACTGTTCAGCTCATCATACTGAAAAACTTTTGTTCTACGATTTGGTTGAAATCGCAATTTAATTATTAACCGACTTCATAAAAGGAGGAGGTTCTCAATTCGACTGTATGTTGTTTTTTTGTTTCTTTTTTATGTATGTTACGAGATTACTCTGCCAATTATAAAACCTTCAAGAAAAGAGCGTACTCCCAAATCAAAGGCCGGCAACGCACTTGTGACTCCTCTGGTGTTGCGGGTGTCTATGGGGGGCGGTAATCGCTTACCATCAGGTGATCCGTCTGCTCGTTTGCCACCTCTGCCATAAAAAAAAAAATATGAATCGATTTTGATGATTCTTTTTTTGTTTGGTAGGTAATACTTCAGAGGTGGTCCCTTAAAAAGAAATTATCAAAATTGATTCAGCACTTTTTGAAAAAATCAAGAAAACCTAAAAAAAATCGCTAAATTGTAGTTGTTACGATTGAAGTCGGTTTTTAACGTGTTTAGTGTTGTTATTTTCGACTTCCTATTCAAAATAATCATGTTTTTTAACGAAACTTGTATTACCATTAAATCAATTAGTATGAAAATTTACGCATAACTTTCGAAAGAATCATTGATACATTGGCCAGGATTTAAACTCGATGCCTCCTTTAAGAAGTCGAAGGCCTCTAGATGCCTCTAGTCAAAGTAGGTACAAGCTTTCCTTTCATGCTTCCCTTTTTTAAATGAATCAAAAATACACTTTTATTGTATTTACAATACGAAGAAAGTTTTCAACTCAATGTGAACAAACCTTTATCCATAAGATGTGAGTCGCCATCGTAACCTTACGTTCCGTTTGGGCATTTCTTGTTTTTGATAAACAACATAAAACGCTTAAACAAATACATGGGTATTGGGATATTTACTTTTTTATTGTTTTAATTTCGATACCAAAGCAAACCAATGTTAAATTTAATCGAAGACATTTGACACCGTGACAAAATTAAGAGTGTGAATAAAAATACATAAAAATAACAAATAGTATTGAATTCTTTGTAATGAATAAAAATTCGATTCGACTGACTCGGTGGCTAAGTGGTTAACGATCCGAGAGTCGTGGGTTCGATCCCCACACAGAGCAAACTTTTCTGTGATGAGCAGATTTGTTTGCTCTGAGTCTGGGTGTATTATATCTATATATGTAAGTATTTAAATGTATATGTGTATGTATATCAGTCTCTGGTTCCCAAGATACAGGGAATTCTAGTTTGGAGCCAGATGACCGTGTGTGATTTGTCCCGGATATTATTATTATTATTATTCAATTTCAAAATGTTTGTTCATTTATATTATACTACAACCAAATTATCTTTTAAATTGTATTTTTTCTACATAGGTTTCTAGTACAAAGTTACTACTACTCGGAACTGGAAGGTCGGAATTAATTTGTTTAAAATGATCTTATAAGTAGGTAAGTTCACATAATATGGTAGGATAATCAACAAAGCTGAACACGTTAAAAACAACCGACTTCAATCGTAACAACTACCATTTTGCTATGCGTTTTTAGTTTTTGTTGATTTTTTCAAAACGCGCTGAATCTATTTCGATAAAATTTATATGGGACTATCTCTGAAGTATTACATACCAAACAAAAAAAAATCATCAAAATCGATTCATAATTGGCGGAGTAATCGCGTAACAAACATACATTCGAATTGAGAACCTCCTCCTTTTTTGAAGTCGGTTAAAAACGGGTTATTTGTTAAATATTGTCTTATTTTACGTAGCATATTTTGCTTAATTGAATAGATAACTATTTTCCTAATAGGTTTTATCTAATTATAGAAGGTGCAAGACAAATAATCCCAAAAAAGATTTTCCAAAATCCACTAACATTACTAATAACAGCTTAACTCAACCTACCTCAAAAGTCAACAACCGATTTGGAATTCGAAAAAGTCGTAAACATTTTCGGTTAACAATTACTAAGGGCAATTATTCACGAACACCGATCAGTTTAGCAGGTAACGCGGCCCGATCGGACAGACATACGGACAAATTTATAAGCGGGCGCTAACGAGATGTATAGCGCGCAGTGATTAGATGAAAAACGGTGTAACTGGTAATTTGGTATATTTTTTAAACTGACGGATTTAAGTGAGAAATAATTATTCTGTAAATTCAATAAATAACTGATAAAAGCAAAGATTGATTTGTATTTCTTTTTATTTTATTGTATTGTTAATTTCATTATAATCAATTACAATCAATTACATTTGATATAACTAACAATAATCTGCAGTTAAAAGACATAAAAGGCTTATGAATGTATTAATTTAATGATGCGTGAACTAAACAAAAAAGCTGAAATTAAAATAATCACTTACGAGTTACGCTCTTATTCACTGGACGCGCTCCAACGACGCACAAAAATAAAAGGCGTTGTTAAACCTCAAACAAATAAACAAACCAAATAACGTGCAGGTGTGAATCGACATCGGCTGCTGGTGTGAGCAAGACGCGAGATACATCAATATACACGCAGGAATAAGACAAAAACATTATTGGTTATTGGGACCTGGAGCTATGATAACATAGATATGACAACTCAATTTTCGGGAACAGATTAACATACAGAAGAAAATAGATAGATCTGATAAAGTATATACTTATTATTACGTAACATTGACTCGGTGACTCAGTGGTTACAGTTCCTGACTACAGATTCGAGGGCCGTGGGTTGGATTCCGAACCAGGGTACCTAATATTTCTGAGAAATGCAGATTGTTTACTATGTATGTTTATCCGTCTCTGGTTCATTCATATAATATACATCCTGATGCCGAATGACCGCCTGTGATTTATTTCTGAATATTTATTATAATTTTTTGTTGTACATATTTTCAAAATCTACGGGATTTTTTGCATCTGTTTTTAAAATATAAATCAGTAATCTGACTAGATGAAAAATCATAACTATTATAGGTTTCGTTTAAGATTTTTATATTTAGACATTGGTTTTCAATATTTTTAGCGTGAAATTTTGAAAATTTATAAAGTTACGCGGCATCACTCGTAGATCTTTTTTGAGATGATTTACTAAGATAATTTACTTAACTATGGTTAAACTAAAAGTGTGAAATAACAACAAATAGATACATAAAATATTAAGAATATTATAATAGTAACTAGGCTTGGACAGCATGCAGTATCAAGTAACTTTCCTGAATTTAATAAACGCGCATTAAATCGGAGTCCAATATATTCGTCTTTTCCCGAGCTTACGACTCTATCTGATGAAGTTACATTGTTTGTGCTTATTATTTCTTTGTAACTCGCCATTTTGTAAATCCAAAATGAAAAATTAATGACTTTGTAGTGGAAGAAGTCCTGACTGCTAACACCGAAAGTAATGGATTCGATCCTGGGATTTGTTTGCTCTATGAGAAAGTGTTTAAAGTTTTAATACATATCTATATGTGTACATTAGCAAGTTTATAAGTGTTTCAATGTCTCTGGTTTCCATTCCATAGTGCAGATACTCCTAATTGCAAGGTACTTACATGACCGTGTGTGATTCGTCTTTTACAGGGATGTTCAAAAATACGTAACGGTAGATTCAAGAGCTTTAGATGAGCTTCTATTCAAAAAAGTTTGCAAGAAATGTTTCCGAAACGCCAAACTTTCTCATAAAAATCGTAAGAGCTTTTAATACAGATCGATCAGTTGCTTTGACCAACTTTTTTTGGAAAGTCCAAAATGGCATTTTCCACACAGTCTTTAAGAACAAAAATTGTTCAGTTATAAGTTATAAGAGAATACTACTCCTCCCTTAACTTACGTTTTAAATCCTGTATTTTATCGAAGATATACTCACTACATACATTGATGATATCGCCAGATGTTAAAAAAACATGAACCATTAAGGCAATGACAATTCAATTAGATCGAAACAACTCTATATCCAATAATAATAAAGTGTATGAAAAATCACACATTTCTTACTTTTATAACTTTGTAAAGGGATACTTATAGTAATTTTGTCATAAAACAATGTTGTTTATAACATAATTGTTTGACTAAATGGGTAACATTTACGCTATTTATGATACAGTCACGTCATAAAAAATTCGCTTAAGATAAAAAGCAGTAAAGAAGTACCTACTCATAATTTATCAGAAAGGCAATCAAAAAATACAATGTAGAAAGTCTAAAACAAACAACTTTCGAGTTTGTTTTTTGAGATTTAATAATAATAATATCCGGGACAAATCACACACGGTCATCTGGCCCCAAACTAGGATTACCTGTATCTTGGGAACCAGAGACTGATATACATACACATATACATTTAAATACATACATATATAGATATTATACACCCAGACTCAGAGCAAACAATTCTGCTCATCACAGAAAAGTTTGCCCTGTGTGGGGATCGAACCCACGACTCTCGGATCAAAGGTCAGGATCGCTAACCACTTAGCCACAGAGTCAGTTTATTTCTAGCCAGTTTTTTTATTTGTCTGTCATTTTTATGAAAATACCTATAATAACAGAGTAATCAACCAAAAACGTTCCGAGTAGTAAAAAAACATAATTCTTATAGACAAAGTAGGTACTTAAAAAACCAACGTAAGTAAAAGAACCAATAAACATTTTAAAATCCCTAATTTGAAATTTAATAAGACCAGTCGCTCGCGCAACACTAAATAACATATTCGAATCGTTTAATATCTCAAAATGGTCATCCCAAAACGAAGAACAAAGCAAAATGGAGGCGAGCGTAATGCAAAAATTAATTTTCGACAACACGCGAAAAATAAAAGGAATACAGCGGTAATAAAGTGAAGCTCACACCGTAAAAGTCAGTTGCGACCTTCTTTACGAGTCGCGCGATATTTATTTATATCGATATAATTGGGACGCGGCGTTTCTGCTGTTTTGAACATTGATTTTTCTTGTGTGAAAACGGGTGTGGGTTGAAATAATAGGATTTTCATTAATTAAAGTATTGAATTTTAATATTTTGTTAATGTGTTTAAAACATTGCAATTAAATATTGCAATGTTTTTAACTGTCTGGAATAAATTAACCTTATCAATATACTTACTAAAAAAGAAATTCATTAAATTTATCCTACGTCTATACGTCAATCTAGGGATCAACACAAATCTAACGATCGATAATCTAACGAAAAAAACATACAGAAAACCCTGAAAACTTTGAAAATACTTACCCTTAACTTGAGTAATTTCATAAAAAAGCTAAATTCGACTGAGCCAGCCAGAGAACAGTAGACGACAAAAAAATTAAGTACCTAGTTACATATAATGTAATGCTTATAAGTATTTAAATCTAAGTCGTTTCTACACCGCTCCCAAAATATTTTATTGCAAATCTCGATTCAAATTTCATATGCATGGCCGTACCAGGTTTTATTGCCAACACCGAAATTGCTTTCAATGAATAAAGGGTCCAATTCAATAATATTATACGAAAAATATTATATTTTATTCGTAACATGTTATAAATAATAAGTATTGTTATCGAATCATGTTAAATGATGGCTTGGTATTGTACTTTTATTGCGATAAAAAATATTAAAAAAAAAGTGTCGAAACAAAACAGTGGATTATCAATTTTTGCAATTAAAATATTACGAAGACAGATTAACACTTTTACGTAAAACGCCTAAGTAATTATCGTATTAATTAAATCTCTGCCTAAGTAATTATCGTATTAATTCTCTCAATATCGTTTAACACAAAAAATAACCATGTTCTCCCCAAGGGACAGGCAGCGTTTGCCTGATGTTGCACTTATCATCACCCGTGGTCATAATTATAGGGCATTTAGATTTACACATACGAACGTGTGCAACGCGATCTTTGTATAGGTACACTACACATATAGTAATCTGATGTGCAAGTTTCCTCTCGATGTTTTCCTTCACCGTTACAGTTTGTAAACAAGCGGCCAAGTGCGAGTCGGACTCGCCCATGAAGAGTTCCGTAGCAGCAAGTAACATAATATAAAAGTTCTTGTAGTTCGTTGTAACTTGAATGAAAGGTAAATTGCGGTTTACGATTTATGACGTATTAAAAAAAACTACTTACTAGATCTCGCTTCTAACCAATTTTCGGTGGAAGTTTTCATGGTAATGTACATCATATATTTTTTTTTAGTTTTATCATTCTCTTATTTAAGAAGTTACGGGGGGGGGGACACATTTTACCACTTTGGAAGTGTCTCTCGCGCAAACTATTCAGTTTAAAAAAAAATGATATTAGAAACCTCAATATCATTTTTCAAGACCTATCCATACCCACAAAAGTTGTTCAGTTTCACGAGTAGAATACCATGTCAAAATTTCCGGGAGTACATTTTTACACTCTGTGTAATATGTTACACAGTATTTATTAATGTATTTATGTATGCATAAATTTTGAAAAACTCATAGAGTACTTACATTGACCTAAATTTCAACCCACACTTCTAGTTAGAAGAGCCGAGTTACTACCATAGAGTCATCGAGGCTTTTATTAAGTCAGTATTTTTAATGAAAATTGCCCCATAACTGTCCCCATTACAAATATTAAAATACGATAAGATCTAGGAATAAGCAGTACCTGACCTTTAATCGTAGTCTACATAAAATAATTAGGTCCAACAGCGAGTCTTATTTTCCATACAAATTATACCATGCATCATAATAAACGGAACCGGCTCTCAACTAGTTGCGTATATTTAAAACGCCATTTTGTAAACATTAAATTTGCATTTCCTACTCATTCTTAGACACACACAAGTCGTAAATAAAATTAACTATGACTGTTAAACAAACTTCATGTTAAATTATATATAAATAACGTTTCAATTATTTTTTATTATATTGACAATCTAGTACGAGTAAGCGACTCATGATCACACTGTAATATGACTGTAATGTAAAAAGATAACATCAACTTTTTAATAATAATTATAGCATACAACCTCTTTAGTGCCGAAAATAACGAGGCCACCGAAAGCTGGCTGTTAAAAAAATAACCGACCGAAATTGCGCTTCGCAATATTCAAATAAAGAAAAACGAGGATAATTATAAAAATTAACATTTTATTGATCAATTATAATAAATGATTTAGAAAACTGTTCTCAGTTAACGATCTCGGCAAAACGGTGACGGGCGGTGATTAAACGCTTTTAAACAAAAATAATCGCCTTTAAAAATAAATATTTCGCTCGTTTTTTCGAGTTCACCACTGTTACATCGCCATTATGTTGCCTGTCCCGTTGAGGACGAATCACGATTATATACATGTCTCTTTCGCACGCACATTGTCACGTGAACACTGAAGTGTTGCCGTCTCTGTCTGCCGTCGTGGCAATTTGCTGGCATGTTGTTAAGTTGCAATCAATTGCCATGCGCAAACAGACGCCTATGATATATCCAATTAAGTTGAGGCGGGGAATAAAGACGTAACTGACTTTTCGGCGCTTTATTATTTTGACAGAAATATTTAATAAGCTCATCTTTCACAATATTTCTCTTGTAAAAGATTTATTTTACGAAGTGTTAAAAATGTTTGACTTATTTATAACTAAGTATAGATAAATTTTACAATACAAATAAGTAAAAAAAGTTTAAGTTTTAAAATAGCGTTTAAAATTTCAAGGGATTACTCAGAATCAAGTATAGAATACAGGAAAAATATTGAAAAAATTCCTATCCCTATTTATTACCCCATACGGGTCGTTCACCAAAATCTTTAAACGTAATGACATTTCAGAGAGTGTTACCAGGATCAAGAGTTATTTTTTTTCTTTAGCTTTGAAATAATGTGATGGCGCTGATGCAATCAACGTAGGTAAACTCTGAGTTTCTGAGCAACCCCTTAAAATTTCAAACACACTTTTTTTAACAACCTGTATACTTACATCGTATATTCTTCCATATGATATTCTTTCTTAATATTTATTCTTTGTTACATTAACAACATAGTCGTGTGACTTAATTCACGAAAATTATCTTAAAAATTGTAACGCATAACTAAAACAGGTTTTTTTAAACCAATTGCTCGCGTTTAAAGTGAATAAAGTTGTTGGTAACAAATAAGTGACAATCAAGTCAATCAAGATACTTATATCTGACGAATGAAACTCAAAACTGAAGCACAAAATACATACTTAAAAATTATAATATTCATGACAATTGCACTGAGTGCTGTGTTAAACATGGGTAATCTCTGGGCTGACGTTACAAATACCTACCTAGTTTATTTTCAAATAAGTAAATACAATAAAAGCAGAACAAACAAATTTTTTCGTCAAACATAAGACTTAAGTCTCGGCTAACTGCTAAGAAAAAAAACCGATTTAAAGTCATAAAAAACCGAGTTTAAGTCAATAATAAAATAAAAAATGCTCTCTATTTTAAGTTCTTCGCACACATTTTTTATTTTTTTCACAAGTCAATATTTTTAGTCTACATAGTTTTAAACGTACAAAGTTAACGACCACACTTAACTATTTGGGAAGTGTCAGCGAAGCAAAAAAGAGGAGCACAAAATCAAATTCAACTTAACTTTCAGTTGCTACGTTCTTCACCGCATCCGCAGCTCCAGGTAACGTGAAGAAATTTACCGTGTATTAAATCTCTGAACAAACAAGTTGTTCGCGCTTGCTCGCACACTTGTGCACTCACTCACACACTGGTAGAGCGAGAGAGACTCGCTGATGGTCTGCGGCAGACAGTAAGATGTTAAAAAAGCTTTAATGCTAAGTACAAGTGAAAAGAAATAAACAGTTTTGAATCCTTAGAGTCCTTATCACATACGTGTTTTTTTTACTACGGTACTCACTCAGGAACCTATAATAAATTCGCAAAAAAAATTGGACTCCTCATTCTAACTGAACAACCAATTGTAAGTATCGGAAGTCCATTTTTTTTACGAATTTGGTTGTAAGGTAAGTTGTTCAGTTTCATGAGTAGGAGCCACTTTTTTTTTAGGTATTTTAGAAGGACCCTCATTCCTACCATACAGCATGGTCATTCCAGGGAATTCCCCTCAGGGCAGGCGCCTCTCTAATGGCGCCCTCACCCCCTTCGAGTAAGATTCGGTGACGCTTAGCGCAACACACGCAACATACTCGTTCAATGCTCGTACACATATTGACACAAACGTACACAAATGTCATAGGTAAATATTGTATTACTCGTCATTGGATGGAGTATCCGTCGTGTGGTTGAGACAGAAGCAGAACGAATTTTCATGTATTTTTAGGATTCCGTAGCCAAATGGCAAAAAATGGAACCCTTATGGATTCGTCATGTCTGTCTGTCTGTCTGTCTGTCCGTTCGTATGTCACAGCCACTTTTTTCCGAAACTATAAGAACTATACTGTTGAAACTTGGTAAGTAGATGTATTCTGTGAACCGCATTAAGATTTTCACACAAAAATAGAAAAAAAAACAATACATTTTGGGGGTTCCCTATACTTAGAACTGAAACTCAAAAAAATTTTAAAATTTAAATAGGTAAATTTTAATGAAAGTAATGTTTTTTAGGCCTTTGCTAAGAAGAGCAAACAGATAAAGTGATTTCAGGCATACGGAAACTAGACATTGTTATTAATATAAAACCTCTTGGAACTTAATATGGGTATACGTAGATTTGTTTATTTTTGTTAATATCTTTATCTGAATAAAGGCTTATATTATTAATGTTTTTTTACTATTTTTATATTACTCTCTGACTTGTTTTATTTAAAAATACTCTCCATAAACTGAATTGTTTTCTGTCACCACTTTCCTGTAATTGACAACATATGGCTTACTAATTTGCTACGTGAAGCCTTACTTTTTCTAACTTTTAGCTTAGTTTTAAAACAAAACTTGTTCTCTCCGTACAAAATTGATCAAACAGCTAATCAAGTTACATGAAACGTACAATTTTTTTTTGCTATATCAGTAAAATTGTAGAAGCTAAGGAGTCCCGCATTTATTTATATACTATTTACTGTACACAGAAAATACAAAGACATACATTAACAAGGAAAGAACATACAAAAGGTGCAGCTTATTTCTATAAGATATTTCTTCTAGCAGACCTTGGATAGTGAAAGTTGAAGAAAAAATGGCAGAAAAGACGTGTACAAAACAAAGATATAACAATTTTTAAATAGTGCCAAACGATACAAACTTATACCTAATTCTTAAAATAATACATAAACATACATTAGACAAGACTGACTCGGTGGCTAAGTGGTTAGCGATCCTGACCTCTGATCCGAGAGTCGTGGGTTCGATCCCCATACAGGGCAAACTTTTCTGTGATGAGCAGAATTGTTTGCTCTGAGTCTGGGTGTATTATATCTATATATGTATGTATTTAAAAAGTATATGTGTATGTATATCAGTCTCTGGTTCCCAAGATACAGGGAATCCTAGTTTGGGGCCACATGATCATGTGTGATTTGTCCCAGATATTATTATTATTAAATAATAAATATATATATAATACCTACATAACACTATTATATAAATAGACTAAAAAGTCATAGTCACATTTATTTCGTAAGTATCTCAACATGCAGTTATTTTAATAGTATCATTTAACATTATTTGTCTTTGAAGGAAAATAACAATAGTATTCTTTTTAAAAAAGCCTCTACGCTTAGAACCGCCTTAATCCTACAGAGTTAACCGACTAGTTAACCAGCCGCAGTTTAAGTAGATTTACACTAATATAATTACCACCCTCGTTCTTTTGAACCCTCGCGGCAGTGAAAGAGTTAAATAATCAGCAGATTAAGGGTTAAAAATAACTGCGTTGACTGATTAACTGTTACTTTAATCCTTTTGGTTATTAACGGAACAATGTCACTCAAAATCGGCATCATCTTATGCCGATTTTAAATAAGTATTCAAAAGAAGTTTGAAGTTTGAAAAAAATTACTTGGTTTTTTTGAGTATTAAAATTTCATTCAAACAAATTCAAGACATTTTTTAATATAAAAAAAATATATAAAAATAAATAGGCATACTTTTGCAAATTTAATAAAAATGTCTTGGATTGTGGAGAATTACTTAAAATGATGATAAAAATAGAATTTTTGGATATACCTACATATTACCATTCGAAGCTAGGTTTTAATACAATAGGGTAGGTGACTATCAGTCATTTGAGTTACTTTTTTATAGTTTTATAGTTACGACATTTCGTTTTAAAAATGTTTGTAATACCAAGACGCGACTAAGCGACAATTTTTTTTAATTTATGTAAGTAAAACATTGAAGATGGGGTGGAAGACAAAACAGATATGGATTTAGAAATTTCATTAGGAGAGCAATTTAGCGAACAATGGCTCATAATTTTTCTTTGGTGCAGTCATCTCAGTCGACTGACTTGGTGGCTCAGTGGTTAGTGTTCCTGACTACTGACCCGAGAGTCGTGGGTTCGATTCCCCCGCAGGGCAAACATTTCTGTGATGAGCAGATTTGTTTGCTCTGTGTCTGGGTGTAGTATATCTATATATGTATGTATTTAAAAGTATATTTGTATGCATATCAGTCTCTGGTTCCCATAACACAGGGAATCCTAGTTTGGGGCCAGATGACCGTGTGTGATTTGCCCCGAGATATTTATTATTTTTATTTATTTATATCTACCTCATCATATAAGAGTGTCCATTCGCACTACTAAATCAAGATTGGGCTAGTTGAACCTGAAAGCCTTTTAAATAGACGATTTACACTAAACGGTACAAAATAGAAGCAAGTGGTGTAATTTAGTGTCGGAAGAGCCAACATTTTGACCCAGCGATATATAAAGGGTGTATACATTACCTATTCTATTTTCTACTTCTTCTTAATCTGAGGGGAGAGCCCTTATCGTTGTTGCATTAGCCACCATTTCCTTCTATCTCTCGCTCTCTCATTCAATTCGTGGTATAACTGACTACCAGACCATGTTTTGAGTTGTTGAATGTAAGCGGTTCTTGGTCTTCCTCTCTTTTTTACCGTTCACTTTCCCTTCTGTTATTTGTGTATTCAAATGACGGCGTAGGATGTGTCCAAAACATTTTGCTCTCCTCTTTTCTATCTTGTTCAAGATGTTCCTTTTTTCCATTTGCAAGTTCCAAAATCTCCTGGTTTGTTTTTATTTCTGTCCAGCTTATTTTTAACATTCTCTTCTGGAAACGTAAAAGTGTGTTCTCACTTTTATTTGGTCACCCGATCGTTCATGTTTAGAGATGGGTTTTTGTCCGGGCATTTTTGGGCATTTTGAATAAATGCCCAATAAACGTCCATTTACGCCATACAAATTGGGCATTTATTGGGCGTAAATGGACGTTTATTGGGCATTTACTCAAAATGCCCAAAAATGCCCGGGCAAAAACCCATCTCTATTCATGTTTGTATGGGAGAACGATTTTCTTTTTTCAGATTTCGATATAGTTTTCTAGGGAAGAGTTGTTCATTACAATAAGTTGAAAAACTTGTTTAAATTTCCGGGTAAAGTATTTTTACACTTTATCTAGTTAAGTATTAAGAACGTTACCTAACATAAGCGTCAAACGGCTAAACTAAAAAGCAGTTAATTTAACTACCGCTCTCATAACAAGCAGTTTAGTTAATAATCCCAACAGTGGGCAGGTAATGTTGGGCAATTTGCCCAAAGTGGGCCATTGTGATCGAAAACCGGACGATTTCCGAACGAGTGCTTAGGGACACGCGAAGAGTTAACGAGGTTATGGGCCCGGTTTAGCTAATATTGAAAGGAAATGGTCAAATTATTCCTTATTATATGATGATACCTTTTAAAATAGGTGTAAGAATTTAAGTAGGTTCTAAAATCCGCAGTCAAAAAAGGGAAAAAGAATGCTTACTTAAATCGCATTTTTTTAAAATTAAAACAGTATTATTAGCGATATAACAAAATGGGTGTAGCACCCTTACCTGAGGCTTCTATCCAATAAAACTGAACAACTTTCCCCAAGAAACTTTTTTTTTACTTCCTATACAAAATTGGCGGATCAGTAGGTCAATCAGTAATAGGAGTCCAAAAATTCTTTTGCTAATTGAGTATAGGTTCCTATGGGAAAGGTGTTCAGTTTCATGAGTAGAAGTCGCTGTTAATTTTTTTTTAGGTATTTGAGATCCTTCTCAATATATATCCTCCTCCCTATATTTATGCATATACAATTTTGTATAAATATTTGATGGTTCTCTTCTACGTCAATCTACAATATATTTGGTATATAACTATAAACAATAAGAAAAGTTATGACAAATGTTTTGTGTGCACGTTCGTGCTTTCATCAAATGGGCGGTGTTGGGTAAATTGCCCAAAATGGGCATTTAAGTACCCACTTAGCCCATCAACAGCGGGGCTAACGGTGGATAGAATAATGAGGGTTATGTTTCCATTGGCCTAAAATTATCCGTCAAAGTCGACATAATCGGTGGCTCAGAGGTTAGCACTTCAGGGAGTCGTGAGTTCGATTCCCATTCTGATAAAACGTTTCTGTCATAAACAGATTTGTCGTAGACAAATTGATCACACTGATTAACAAACTTTTTTTTTTCTTTATCTTAAGAGCTAGGCTCTTGTCGGTGGAGTACCGCCATTCTTTCCTACTCCTCGCCAACTCCTTGACTTCCTGGTACGACACGACACTTGATCGGTGTATCTTATTCTCAGCCTCCCTCTACCTCTCTTTTGCTTCTATCTTTCCGTCCATGATGTCCAACAGACTTTGTAAGTAGTGTACATTTTTTCTTTGCTCCTCTTGTGTGTACCTATTCTTTGGGGAATGTTGAAACAGCCCGACTACATAAAATGTATCTTTTACCAATATGGCAATCAAAAATAATCGAACGCCACTTGCTCTACAAAATCTGTTAAGATATTTTAGCTACAAGCAGCAGCAATGAAGCTGGCATACCGCCTCCACCTAGAACATTACCCTCCTCTTGGATAGAAGGACTTTCCTACCACAAACGCATCCTATGTCATGTTAAACCTTTTCCGGGAATCGAACCCGGTACTGCCCATGGCCAAAACAATAGACGCACATAATTTCGGTGCCTGAACACAATGAAAACGTGCCCAGCAACTTAAATTAGACGCCCATTCACCCATTTATATAAATATAATACTTCCCTCCCCATTTCATAACTGATAATATGTATTGGCTAGAAACTGTATCATTAACATTATCCTTAAATGTTAATTTGATTCGTAAAAAGGTCGAAAACCTTTTATTTATGGACGAGGCATCCGATGATATCGTCCCTCGCACGACTAACCTCCTATCTCATATTTCTTAAGTTTTTAAAAATAACCTTAATTCAATTACATAAAGTCCAAACTCAATTTACCAAAAATTTGAGATAGGAGAGTTAGTCGTGCGAGGGACGATATGTCATTTTTTTAACAATAAATCTCTTTTCGAAACAAAAGTTTTCTCTCTAAAGTCAGAGCGTCAAACGGCTAAGGTCGCTAAAATGACCCAACCTTTTGCAGGTTTTCAGTATTGTTATGTTGTTCTCCTCAAGCTCGTGTAATATTATATTTCGGAAGTACTGTGGATCTTGGCGTTTCTAGAGCCTTTACGTAGAAAAAAACATAATGCAGTTCTCGTTGATGTCTTTTGTATGGCCGAAACAGTTCACTTGAGCTATGCTAATATTATAAATATATCTTTTTAGTTTAACTAACTTAGTTTAACTAAATTAAAATCGAAAAATGAAATCAATGTAAAGTCAAACTTTGGGGCCGCGAATTTCCTTAAATTTTGGATATTTATTTACGAGTATTAAACCTCCGAAAAATGTAGAGCGCTAACTATTTCTAATTATTTTTCAATATTCTCGATATTTTTGATTAATTATTATTTTTATTTGCAATCTGGGGGCGTGGCATGGTCCATAGATAAAGATCTTTGTAAAAGACCCTATTCTGAACGTTTCTGTCTTATAATTTGACAGATGTTTTACAAAACCGCACTTTTTGTGTTGAAAAGGGCAATTTGCTTAAATGATCATTTTGATCATTGAGGGGTTGGTTCCATAATTCATTTTCCATTAGGAAGAGACAGGTTTAATTCATATTCGTTTAAAATAAATTGATAAATAAAAGTAGTGGTTTAGATGCGACAATAACCTCCTCAGTCCTGAAAAATCATTGCGTTTGTAACATTAAAAAAATTACTTAGAAATATTAAGGGGATTTTAATAATAAATAAATAACTCTTTATTTCGGACCAAAGGAATCCATAGAATATTAGTGTATTAGTAACAATTTGTACTTAATGTCTATGTGAGTATGTTAGTAAAGATTACAGGTTTTAATTATTTTAAATTTCCAGTGACTAACCCCACCCAGTGTTTTTGAATGGGGCAGTCAAATCTGGCAGCGATTATCTCCAGGATGCTGTTATGACTGCCACGTAAACGACGTAGCAGAGACGCTGCTTTCTTGCGCATAATAGCATAGAAGTCGTCGGTTCGCGCTTCCGCAAACATGCCTGATGCGCTACAGCGCCACGGCAGTCCCAACAGCATCCTGAAGGTATTATTATATTGAACGCGCAGGACGTTGTAAGCTCGGCGCGAATATCTCACCCACAGACCGCTCGAGTAAAATGACTGACAAAAGGCTCTGAAGAGTGTCGTTTTTACTTCTTTTGTGCATCGAGCAAATCTGCGAGCAAGCATATTGCCCCTCACCGCCAACGCCCTACGTTCCCGCTCAATATCCTCGTCGTCCTTGAGGTCACCAGTCACGATATGGCCCAGGTACTTAAATCTGTCAACCAGCTTCAATGGAACGCCGTCGAGGAGGACTGGAGGTATATGATTCGGTCTTCGCTTTCCTGACTTGAATACTAGGATCTCACTTTTCTTCGAATTGTACCTCAATCCATGCGACTCTGCGTACTCGCTGCAAATGGCCAATAACCTCCTCAACGCGTTAATCGAGGGACTTAGCAGCACCATGTCATCTGCGTAACTGATATTGTTGATACATATTTCGTCTATGTAGCATCCAACATGTGTGCTGCTGAGCCGCTCGACGAGCTGGTTGACATACATATTAAATAACAGAGGAGAGGTGAGTCCACCCTGCCTCACACCACACTCCATCGAGTACTCATCCGACAGAGTACCGGCCCATCTCACCTGGTTCTTCTGATTTAAATACCAGTACTTTAGAAGGGCAGAGCACTCCACCGGTACACCCGCGTCCCTCAACTTGTCCCACAGGACATCATATGCTACTAAGTCAAAAGCTTTTGACAAGTCAAGGAAACACGCGTACACCGGCGTCCTCCTGGCTGTATAGTACTCGACAGTGTGCTTTAGGCTTAGAATGGCGCTTTCTGTGGACAATCCTGTTTTAAACCCAAATTGGGCATCATGCAGACCCACGTGGTTTTAAAGCTGACCATTGAGCAAACTGTCAAGTACTTTCGCAATTGTAGTAGCAAGAGAGATGGGCCGATAGTTTCCTTGGTCAGACGTGTCACCCGTCTTATTTTTCACTATAGGCACTACAACAGTATGCATCAGGGCCTTGGGAAGATACGAGTGACTTTATGTCACACAGATTAAAAAACATAGACAATACCCGTGGTAAATGCACCCCGGCGTGTTTAAGATGCTCAATGCTGAGACCATCGTGGCCTGGAGATTTTCCTCTTTGCATAGACTTAATTCGTTTTTGAACATTTCTTGAAGTGAACTTCACATGTCTTTCCATCACGTTGGTCTCAGCATTGCACACCTCACGCGACGGAGGACCCAAAGACGACTTCACCGTAAAATGTTCTCTGAACAGGTCAGCAATATGTTTGTGGTCCTGCGCGCCGCCGACGCTCACAGGAAGGCTAGGTTTTACATTTAATTTGTTTGTATTTTGCCAAAAGTTTTTAAATTTCTTTGCCGAATGATCTGCTGCCAATTTATCCATTTTTAGTTGATCTTGCCGGTCAATGCACCACCTTAATATTGATTTGAAAATTTTCCGAGATTCTGTCATTTCATCAAAAGTTTTACCACTACGTGGTTTTCCTGACAAGGTCCACATTTGAAACTTAATCCTAGCTTCCCTGTGCGCACCTGCGACGTGCTTGTTCCACCCGGTTACATATCCTCCCTTTCTTTTACAATTTGTAGCAGACGTCTGTACAGCTGCTTCAGACAAAATTGTAACAACACTACTGTACATTTCATCTAAAATATAATGGTGCTCTCGATTATGGCAAAACCCGTCACAACATTCGCTAAGTTCTAAAGGAAAGTCAATCATTCTGAGTTTTGTGTTACAGATGTAATGGTACTCATTTATTTGTTCTTGTTTCCGAAAACCCCATAAAACCCCGCTCGGTCTATTTCCATTCGGGGGCACCACTAGTTTAGGCTTCAATTTAAATAAATCACATTCGATTACAAGAGGAACGTGGTCAGACCAATACACGTCATATTGAACCCGCACATTTTTAATCGTAGTGCGAGCCGATTCAGTGACAATGCAGTGATCCAACCATCTCTTGCAGCCATGCGCGTCGCTTACATACGTATAAGTTCCTGATTGTATACCTAATACGTCTACATCAGCACAAGACCAGTTGTGATCGTCACAAAAGCCTACCATTTCATTATAAAACAGTTCATTCGGATGGGCGTTAAAGTCTCCCAAAACATAAAAAGCCTCTACCCCGTTATTCACTTCCACTTCAGTGATTGACTGTATGGCACTTAGACACTCGGTAAACACTGGTAGATTTTCATAAGAATCATTAGGCATATAGACAGTAAAAACAACTATAGATCTATCACTCACAGTTACCCTGATTGCTGCCACGCGAACATTATCACAGCTCAGCACAGAGACCGACTCGAAAGCGCTCTTTCTCCACAACAGCGCGACGCCGCCAAAGGGTCTCCCCTTAAGCGGACCAGCCGACGTATCCACCGCCGAGGTACCGGTATTTTATATAAGTAAAAATAAATATATCTGTTGTACCCTATGTAACAATTTTTAGTACCTAGTTCCAATGCATTGCAATAATTTTTATTTAAAAAATCGCCAGTGAAAGCCACACGATAAAGGTCCCCTATGAGGACCGAGGAGGATAAAAACTTTAAAAGTATGTATGTCTCTTTGCCTGTGACACCAGAGTTCTCAAACAGACGGATCAAATTTTATGTGGTTTATCCACATGAAAGCCTATTTTAATTTGGTAGTGTTTAGCTATGTTTAATGAAAATCGGTTCAGTGGTTTTCAAGTGGTTGGGGTTTTACATTTGAGAGTGAGCCACCTACGAAGCTATAGTGGTTTTTCAAAATTAAGTCGTCAAAACAGAATATTCCCATAGTGTCGTAAAAATTGAACTAATCTAAAGGGTCCTTCTAAAATACCTACAAAAAAAAATTACAGTGGGTTCTACTCCTGAAACTGAACAGCTTTTTCAAGGAACCTATACTCAATTCGCAAAAAAAATGTTGCACTTCCCATACAAAATCGGCGGATCAGTTGATTGATTAGTATGAGAAGTCCAAAATTTTTTTTGCGAATTGAGTATAGGTTTCGTGGAGAAAGTTGTTCAGTTTTGTGATTAGAAGACGTGGTACAATTTTTTTCAGGTATTTCATAAGGACTCTATACGTGACCTCGTTGTGTAGATTATGGCCTCTAACCTTCCCGACCTATGGGAAGAGACTCGTGCCCCAGCGGTGGGGTTAAGGGTTTTATAAGGAAAAACTAGTAGTAACGAAATTATCTAAAAGGTCAGTGGAAATTTGTAAGTACTACACTTAAATTGATCGATTTTTGGCGTTTATTTAAATAGTCCTAGAAGATAAGTCAACACAAACCAAATAACACTCGTAGCCTGGATATGTTAATATTATATTCATATCAGCCATTAAAAACTTACCTTGCATAATAAAAT
Organism: Coleophora deauratella; assembly: GCA_958295455.1. Lineage (NCBI taxonomy): Eukaryota > Metazoa > Arthropoda > Insecta > Lepidoptera > Coleophoridae > Coleophora > Coleophora deauratella. The sequence continues at coordinate 10,778,635 of OY282410.1, read as the reverse complement.
GTATTTAAATCAAATGAAAGACTTGTTAGAAAACAAAACTAATGCTCCAATCAGTATCAACGTTAAATCTGTAACCGTTAACAAAACACTATCTAATTGATCTCATAGTAATTAACCAACGTATTAACCAATCTCTTTCGGCTTATATCATACGGAATAAACCAAAATACGTAAACCTCCACATCAAACAATTTAGGTCTTAACTCGTTAGCATTAAAGTCGAAAATGATGATAAGATAATTTTGACAGGTCTGTCGGTATGTTTGTCAGTGTCAAGTGACATTCATGACATGTGTCATCTTTCATAGTGAATTAATATTAATAATGGTTTGAAGCGATGAAAGTGTAGCGACAAACTTGTAGGCATCTATTCTGATAAAGTTAACCCAAAAAGATGTAGCTATCAATACTGGTGATCATAAAACAGAATAGATTTTTTTCCACGAAATTGGCTGACATGCAAAGAAAAGTTGAGTGTACAAGTTCCGCGTGGTAGGAACTTTGTACTAGGTAGAAAAAAAAGACGATTTAAAAGTATGCGTACAGCATCTACTTAAATAAAAAATATTTTGACTTTGACTTTGACTTTGACAAAGCATTGGACTTTTCACACGAACTCATCAGCTGATCGACCAGTTTCTAAGTTATCAAATGGGCCATTCAAACTTTTTGCGAAATTGCCATAAAAAATTAAAAAGGTCTGCACTTTTTATAAAAATTCTATACAAGGCTGTAATTAACTAGACATATAAATATAAACTTTATTCAGAAACTACAGATCTAAAAGACTAAAATGCAAAAAATCGATCTAGAGAAATAATAACTGTAACAAAATTGTTGATATAAGTATTTTTATGGCTGAAAGATGAGTACAAAAAAACTGTAGTACTGAAAGACAATGACTGACTATTGCTGGGTTGTGGATACGATTCCACATCCACAGAGTTGGTATTCTGTAGATAGCTAAACGTGGCCTGAGAGTGAAAACCTCGAGAACGCATTGCTATTTTTAACCGACTTCAAAAAAAGGAGGAAGTTCTCAATTCGTCGGAATCTTTCTTTTTTTGGAAAATTCTGTTTTTGTTTAAAAAGGTATACTTCACAGGTGGTCCCATATAAATTTTATCGAAATCGATTGAGCGGTTTTTGAGAAAATCAACAAAAACATATAGTACGGGCAAGTTAGGTGAAGCTAGTATGGCGAGGTCGAAAAAAAAAACCTAAAGCTGATTTTTTGCACAGTCGTTCCTTGGGACCATAGAAGTATACCCTGAAAAGTCCCAACTCCTAGGGTGCTGGCGTCCCCCTCTCCCCCCCCTCAAAAGGTCCCGATTTTCAGTATTTTTTATTTTACTCAAAATCAGTAGGAGTTAGATGAAAACTGTCAAAGAGGCAATTAATCCTTATTAAATTACCTATCAAACGGTACTAATTTCATATCAATAGGAGTTTTAGTTATTGAGATATGCTTGTCTATATATGACAAAAAATTGAAAATACCCAATTTTGTACCAATTTCTTGATTTTCTGAGAAAACTGTTAAAGTATTTATAAAACATTGTTAGTAAAAATTTTTCCTTTCATGTTTAGCAACAAAACGAGACTACATTAATAAAAAATTACAAATAATTAATTAAGTTGTAGTTCATTACATCTCAGCTGATAAATATGATTATTTTTCTACATATAAATTTCAACTCTAAAGCATCGTGACTGACAACTTGTAGTTATTATCTATGTATAAAGTTGTCACATGGATACAAAAAAAGCCTTAAAATAGAAATAAAATAAAACATACAATTCTTTAATATTTACGAATTACTATATTTATTCGCCCTTATGGTCATCGATATCTATGTTATCTTATTATTTACGAGATGAACCACGGTGTCGACCTATAGTGCCTGCCACATTATATTAAATAGTACTATTTACATTAAGTATGAATAATCCCTGTTGCTCTCTGAAGGCGACCCCACCACTCCTAAGGTCAGGTGACAGTCCATACAGTCGCCAGTCGACACTCGTCACGCACTTCTCGCTCGCGTCTACATTTTAGATAGGGAAATTTTAGTAGGTAAATAACTCAAATGATTAGTATGGATTGTCCAGGATGTGAATCTGCAACTAGTTTAGTGCAAATGGAAGCTTGGTAGCCACAGGTATAACGCTTTACCCCAAAATTTTCCACTCCAATCCTGAGGATTCCATTGATGTCCATCCAAACTATTAATGCACCTGCAGGTACACACGTACAATAAATATTGCGCACTCACATCAGAAGCGGTAGCAAGGATGCCAGTTAAACTGAAGAATATACTCATTGTGTGGATTTTGCACAGATATTGATAGAGTCATGGTATTTTCTCCAATAGCGATTACCTATGTGTTTTGTATAAGCATAGTAAAAAAAATCGGTCAACTTAATAAACCATGGAATATACTGTATATTTTTAATGTTTGATTGTTTCCTTTTTTGAAAAGGCACTTGTTGAAGGTATCAGAACATCGTTTTTCTAGTCTTCCTTTTTAATTGTGCATTGCATGACCCCAACCGTATTCTACGGCATAAATATCTGCGCAAAATCCAAACATGCAAGAAAATGCTTCATTGCGACTGGTATCCCTGCCACCTACCTCTGATGCGTATCAAGAACAAGAATAGTTTGGAGGAACATCAATAATAATTGAATCCTCAGGTTTGGAGTGGAAAATTTTGGGGTTAAGCGTTATACCTGTGGCTACCAAGCTTCCATTTGCACTGAACCAGTTGCAGATTCACATCCTGGACACTCCATACTAATCATTTGAGTTATTTACCTACTAAAATTTCCCTATCTAAAATGTAGACGCGAGCGAGAAGTGCGTGACGAGTGTCGACTGGCGACTGTATGGACTGTCACCGGACCTTAGGAGTGGTGGGGTCGCCTTCAGAGAGCAACAGGGATTATTCATACTTAATGTAAATAGTACTATTTGATATAATGTGGCAGGCACTATGGGTCGACACCGTGGTTCATCTCCTAAATAACAAGATAATATAGATATCGATGACCAAAAGGGCGAATAAATATAGTCATTCGTAAATATTAAAGAATCGTATGTTTTATTTTATTTCTATTTTAAGGCTTTTTTGTATCCATGTGACAACTTTATACATAGATAATAACTACAAGTCGTCAGTCACGATGCTTTAGAGTTGAAATTTATATGAAGAAAATTAATCTTATTTATGAGCTGAGATGTAATGAACTACAATTTAATTAATTATTTTTAAATTTTTATTAATGTAGTCTAGTTTTGTTGCTAAACATGAAAGGAATAATTTTTACTAACAATGTTTTATAAATACTTTTACAGTTTTCTCAGAAAATCAAGAAATCGGTACAAAATTTGGTATTTTCAATTTTTTTGTCATATATAGACAAGCATATCTCAATAACTAAAACTCCTATTGATATGAATGTAGTATCGTTTGATAGGTAATTTAATAAGGATTAATTGTCTGTTTGACAATTTTCATCTAACTCCTACAGGTTTTGAGTAAAATGAAAAATACTGAAAATCGGGACCTTTTAAGGGGGGGGAGAGAGGGACGCCGGCACCCTAGAAGTTGGGACTTTTCAGGATATACTTCTATGGTCCCAAGGAACGACTGTGCAGAAAATCAGCTTTAGGTTTTTTTTTTGACCCTAAACATTAAATTGCCCGTACTAATAGCAAAATTGGTGTTGTTGCGATTGAAGTCGGTTGTTTTTAACGTATTCAGCGTGGTCAATTATATCGCTTATAACTATATTTGTAGCTTTTAACGAATTTAAGGCAACATTTCAAAATTAATTGTAGAAGCAACTGAAACATCATCTTTGCTAATGATATTTTATTTTGTAATAGATACTATAGAATACATAGGAAATAATCAAAAAGCATCTCCTTAAATAAAGACAACAATGTTTTTTTAAAGTAATTTTATAATTTGAAAAAGAAAAACAACATGCTTGTTCAGATACTATTTTAACCGCTATAATTTGATTACTGTTATCTAGATGGACTTGTCAATTTGACTGTTATTAGATGAACGCCGTCTTGACAGTTAAGTCACGATATCGATTTAGATTTAACTTAGTAGTTCTTACTTACATATATTAAAAATCATGTCTAAATTATGTTTTTCGGACTGGACTTTATTTAAGATACTTGTCTTAGCACTGTCATATATGTAGTGCCAAAGTGAAATCAAACATTTAAATCGGTTCAGCCATTTAAAAGTTAGATTAGATTAGATTTATTTATTTCACAAATTCATAAGGTATATACAAATTATAAACTATGTCAATAGTGAGTTGATCGTCAAAATACAATATTAATAAAATAAAAAGCAATAAAATCAATAAATTCAAATAATAATTAAAACAAAATGTCATAAGTATTATAGTTTAACTACAATAATATATCATCAAGACAAAATAAATAAAAATAATAAGTTATGAAATATAAAAAAAATACTCACCCACATAAAAATACATATACATATGAACCCTTAAAAACATTATACTCCTTTTTGGGACAGTCGCGTAAAAAGACTACTACCGGAATCTTAAACGGTGGGTCCCAAACATGAAACTATACAACTTTTTCCAAAGATTTTATGATGGATTCTCAAAAAAATTCGTTAACTTTTTTTTAGTTAGGCAAGCTTAATTTTTTTCTTGTATTTCTGTCGTGTTACCTACTACAACCAATAAACCTTCCTTTCTTCCTTTCAAAAAAATTCTCAGTACAAAACTAGGTGATTGACCGATCCGTGATTGTATAAAAAGTCGATTTTTTTATTGAGAATTCACTATGGGTTCCACAGAAAAAGTTGTCGAGTTTCACGATTGCAAACCCAGCGTTTAAGTTTCCCGAGTGTTCTTCATACGTTCTTTTTCGTACCTATAGCCTATGTCAATTGGGGACTGGGAATCTCACACGGTAAAAACAATTTGATTCAAAAAAATATAGTTTCATATATGCACCATGAAAAATTTTTTTCAATGGAGAGTATGAGTTTCTTGAATCAAGAATGTCATATTTTTATTGCGAGAGTCGGAACTTTCGTTATAAAAAATATGATTTCTGCGGTAAGAAACAAATCCTAAACATCAGAATCTCTTGGCGCAAAATAATTTTAAACTCTTTTTTTTCAGCACACTTCCAAATCAGTCAAGACGTTTGGAATACATGCGGTGGCAATGAAATGGACAAACTTATATTTATCTATCTCTCTCGCTCTCTCTCGAACTGAACAAACTCTCCCGAAAACGAGATTATGACCATGCGCTCCACACTCCATAAGAGGTATACTTAATCCCTAACTATCCAGTTAATATAATTTACACGCAAGCAAACGTCAAACCCGCCGATCAAGTGACGCGTAACAGTCAAACGGCTTACGAGATTACTCAGCCCTACTTAGCAGGTAGTGGGTTCAATTCCCAGACGTGGCAAATCCAATTTTCTGGGAAACCACGCGGGTGGCGCGTTTTTAAGGACAAAAATTTGAATTTTGCAAATAAAATACAGATAAAGCAGTGTGAAATTGGCTTTTAGTGTTATAAAAAGAGTTTTTGTTACGAATAAGAGTAAAAAGGTTTTATTAAATTCCATTCTGAATAGTTAATGAGATTCGTTTAATCTTTCTTTTTTGTATTTATTTAAATAAGCACCGGCAAGGTGTTTTTAAATAAGGATTATGTTGTTTTTAATACTCTTTAATCGGGTATCCATTACAATAAGTAAGTATTTATGAAAAACGCGGCATTCTCTTTGGTATTTTGGCAGCACCAAAAGGGAAAAAAAAACTTTTATGAGTACCGTAGAATATAGCAAAGACAACTATCTACCTACCAAACCTTTTCTTTAGCCCCTGATAACTATCGGTAGATCACTAGATTACAGAGGTGATACCTTATTTTAGCACTCATTTGGGGACGTAGGTTCGATTTTCGGCTGGGTGCATGTTTTAAGGACTGTTTGCTTGTGTTAGGGCGTTTTCTGAGTCCTTTTCGCTAACTTCCATCTTGCCGCCAAACATCAATGTTACTTGCATTGATGTGTTCCGGCATCGAAATAAGATGGCCAATTCTCCGTTGCCGATGCAACGGAGAATTGGCCATCTTATCTTGATCTCGAAAAACATGACAAATTTTAAGAAACGATACTTTTCCCCACAATTTTAATAGGTATGCCCAAGGCGTTATCTCACCTGGTAATCATTGATGATGATGCCGAAGATGGAAGCGTGCTTACCACGATTCTCATCGGAGAATTTGTCATGTTTTTCTCTATATTGTGTTAACAACTCACATCGTCCCCATTGCAGGGGCACGGGTCTGTTCCCATACTTCGGGAAGGTTAGGCCATACTCCACACACGGGGGCCAAGTCCGGATTGATGGAGGTTGTGGGGCTAGTGGCCAGCCCAGGTCAGAAGTTTTCAATCCGCCTGGCCTCCGACATGGCTTAATATTGTACTAAATACTTTTATTGGCTAAAGTTAAAAGAGCCGCTCCCGACTCGTGGCCCACCGCATTGACCCATCGACGAGTAATTGACTGTTTACTCGTGGTCCCACCGATTCACTCTTGACTATTCTTAGAGGATATGAAACAATGATGTAGCAATACGGTACGTTACTGTCATAAAATAATCGATTTAATTTGTTCATTTTAATTTGTTTAAAAATTATGGTGCTAAACATTAGTACCTCAATTTTATAATTCGTACCTACTTAACATTGGCAAAAGGTCAAACTGAGGTGCAGGACCGCCGGCATTTCCATTGTATGCAGTTGAGCTGCCCAAAATGCAAATGTGAAGGTTGTTTAGATGTCAGTGTCGTCGTCCTATTTGTTTCTATATTTTAGGCTAAACCAAGTCATGTTCTAGAAGTTTGTTGTTTTGAGTTAGACTTACTATATTTTTATTAAGTACATATACCTAATTGTTACTCTTATTGTAAAATCTTATTTTTATAATTGCTTTCATTTTTCATTATTTTTGTTGTACTAATATTTTTATGTTTTTTTTTTTGTTTTTAATTGTTTTGGTTTACATCTCAAACCTGTAGAGGTGGGTTTTTCGCAGAATACGTGCAACTTGCAACTAAATGGCCCTGCTGAAAAACAGCGCTGCACTGTGTTACCACAGACTGTAGCATTTGCTGAGTCGGCACCAATTTTTGGCACACACACTTAATACTTATGTTATATTTCTATGTATTTTTAATTGTATTGTTTTGTTATTATATTCCAACATGTCTTTTTTATGATGCCAGAAATAAAGAATTGTCTATGTCTAAGTTCATTTATTGCATTAAGCTGACTTCTAAAAAATACTTGCGGCACCAGAATCAGTTACCTAGGTAGGTATCCTTAATCTATCTCATCTCATTTCATCTCACTAATATTATAAATGCGAAAGTATGGATGTTTGTTTGTTTGTCAGTTTGTTTGTTTGTTTGCTTGTTCCGCTTTAACGCCGAAACTACTGAACGGATTTGGATGAAATTTGGTAGGTAGATAGATGAAGCATTCGGCTAACACTTTTTATCCTGGAAAACTTAAGGGTTCCCGTAGGAATGCTTAAAAACTCAAAATTTCCACTTCGTCACTAGATGGCGCTATCTTAACATTTTCTTTCAATTCTGAAGTCCACGCGGACGAAGTCGCGGGCGGAAGCTAGTTTTTTTTATAAAACAAAGAATATTTTGCATTTTTTGTTTAAAAAATTAAAGAATGCAAGAATTACTCTGAAGTCCTTTGACCATTACGAAGCCACTATTTAATGATTCAAACCAAATTACCAAACAATGCTTTATACTGATCACAAGACAAAGTTAAAACTTTAATAGCCGGGACACTGTCCAAATCTCGATTGTGCCTATAATCGATCGACTCGATTCACAGTCGAGTCACGAATCGATTACGTATTCAAAGATTGTACAGGGTGTTTATTGCGATGCATTTGATGACAACATCAGCCTGTATGTGTGGTCTGTTGCCACTTTATTTGTTTTATGGCTTTTTTTGACGGCAAGTCGTATATTACTTGGTAAAGTGGTCATTTCTAGTAGTACGTTCACGTTTGCATACTGATACTGTAGAGCCTTAACTATCAGTGGCTTTACAGTAGTAAATTGGACCTCCTAATCAGATGTCTCGGGTTCTAATCCTAGCCAATGTACCAACGAGTTTTCCGAAGTGAAGGAAAATATCGTGAGGAAACTTGTACACCTGATTCCTAGATGGGTACAATTTCCTTTCTATCTATAATGGTTTAAGCTAAGTGCTGTCAGTTAGTCAATCACAGAACTATTTTAAAGGTATAAAAAAATCCACTCTGCATTCTAAATGAATCAGCTGATAATAACACAAACCTATAAATCGTAAGTCTAGGTTTCTTTATAAAGACAAATGAACTTCTTGGCAGAATTTGAAAATTCTGCATAAATTAAGGAAATATAATTTCAAGTGTACACACAAGAAAACAACATAATAAATGAGTAAAAACATATATTTTTATATCACTCACCACCTTTCTAGATTGACATACATAATCGCAGTTAAGTAGATAGTCAACTGATCAGAAATTAACCAGCTTAAAAACAGAAATCCAGTCAAATTAAGCGGTCTCAACCGAAGTTGTATTAATAACGCGACTTTATCGTATACAGGGTGTAACTAAATTGGTGTAGGACCCGTTAACTGGGGATTCTACTCATCGTACTGAACAACTTTTGTTCTACAACTTTGCCAAATCACAAAAAAATTTTTGGACATTTCACATAAATTGATCATATTATGTTTTGCTATTTGTGATACACCAATTTTGTTACACCCTGTATATTTGGGTGCATGTACAATTGTACAGTATTTATTTAACATTATTTATTTATGTAACAAATTGCGGTTAAGACAACAATCAACGTCTTAGGGGTCGTCCATTAATCACGTGAGGCTCAAAAGGGGGGGGGATTCGGAAAAATTACCAAATATCACAAGTGGGAGGGGGGAGTGTAGTGAGATATCACGTGTATTATTATTTTTTATTTTTTCATTGAACGTGCGATTTCTAGAGTAAGTTCCAAAGGTCGGAGTGTGTTTGTTAATTGTTGTGGTTGTAAGCCAAAACCTCACCACGTATCACCCGGGGGGAGGGAGGGGGTTAAAAGGTGCTAAAAACATCACGTGATTAATGAACGATCCCTTAAGCTGAGATGATCAACGTTCTTTTGTCTTCACGTATTTTTTAAATTTAAAACCGCAAAAACTCTGATGATCTATTTAATTAATTGTACTCCCAAAAATTATCCGTGATTTACTGATACACTTTTTACCATTATTAATTTTGAGAGCTATTAAAATATCGCTAAAAATACAACTAGATTGAGCTTCTCTTATACAGGACTTTGCCTTCACGGTTGTTTTAGTAAATTTAGCCAAATATACACACAATACACTTAAATGTATTCTATATCCTACCACACATATTTACACTCCTCTAATAGCGTATTATAGTTAGTTTATGTATAACTAAAATACTTAATAAAAAAATTACAGATTTATTGCCTACAAGAAATTGATGCCGATTTTGCAATATTATGTCATAAATTTAACGTTCGATTATTTTGACAGTAAAGTACAGTGAGCTGCAAAAGTGTAAAACGAATTTTAAACAAAAAAATATTATTAATGTGAAATCTCAGACTGCAATCGGCAATTTATTAAGGTCAGAATAAGCACGCAATTTTTTCAGATGACTGTGGAGTATAATTGTGTAGGAGCTTTTAACAAAAAAATATTTTACTTTCATATGGTAGCAAGTGTTGCCAGTACCTCAGTAGAAATTAATTACAACGAATCCTCATTGGAGTAAGAAACTGCTGGGTATATTATCTCTAAAACCAGAACCGAAGAGCTTAGGTGCATTACAAATTCCTTCGCCGGTACAATATAATTATAGGCATTTATAAATAAATGACTTTTCATAAAATTATCGCCATGTAATTTCCAACAAAAGCATTGTAGCTAAGTACTAAAAAATCAATTCGTTTCACAAATTACATGTTTCAGTCATATTTTACAATATAAACATTTTTTTTATCGGAAAAGTTTATAAACAAAATTCAATTCAATTTTAGATAACACGCAAAATCGGCTACAATAATAATATAGGTAAGTAAGTAGGTACTTTATTTTATTTTATATTTTATAAACATATATTTTATTTTTATATTTACAACCGTTTTTAAGTTTTAACTATGGCGTTACAAAACCCACGACAACTGGTTTAGTGGATCCAACAAGCAAATCGAAGATATGGAATTTATTATTACTTTTAACCACTGAGCGATTTAGTTTGAATGTAGACCTTTTTCATATTATGTTCACAGGTACGAATCTAGAGCCCCTCACAATAATATTCCAGGACAAATAGATCACGTACGGTCATCCAGTTTCAAATTAAGATTCCCTGTGCTTTGGGAATCAGAGACTAATATACACACAACCACGTTTAAATAAATACATAATTATTCAGATTTAAAAAAACAGAAAGGAATGCAATACAAGTTCTTGGCAATTATTTTCTGTGCAAGTATGAAAATGATCGCATACGATGCATGCAACAAAAATAATTCCGCTACTTATTTCCTTTTTAAAAAATCGCAGTGCGCACTTATTCTGTCTAAAACTTGACCCCCATGTAGTTGCACCTAGATCCGTACCTGTGTTGAAACGACAAAATTAGTCAGTTATATAGTAATAGTTATATTATAATACTGCATCTAACAAGATGTCAAGTTTTCTCATAATTAAGTTATATCTTCTAAAGGAACTCTCTTAATATAGCTAAAGTTAGGTACAATTTTAAGTTGAGCCATTTATTACAATTCACAGTCAACAAAGTTACCAACATTATTGAAACTGGGGCTTCTACTCATGAAACTGAACAACTTTCTCCAAAAAAACCTGGTTACATCTAAAAATATATATTTATTGGTGTTCAGTTTTGTATAGCTTCATACGGGGTATAACAATTAACGTTTATTTTTATGTTACTTTTGTATATAACTGTATTTAAGTACAATAAAGAATTTGCAAACAAACAAAACAAAGGGTAGTATACTGAAAAAACTGAACAACTTTTGCTCTACGACTTTGCTGAAATAGCAAAATAAATTAAATTTTCATAGAAAGATCTCAGATTTTCCATACAACGTTGGCTACTCTGTATGGGAAATATTTTACCAATTTTAACTTTTAAGTCTTAAAATGAAAGTTGTTCAGTTCGATGAACACAATCACGAAATAAAGTATTGTTACACCTTTTGTTACACCTGTATAGAGAAGTCCAAAAGTTTTTCAAATTTTGGTAAACGTAAGTAATATTAGTATCTCTGCTGACTCTATATTTCTATTGTATAATATCATACAGATTTTTCTTATATAATATTCGTGATGTTAGCGTAATTCTATAGAAAACTAACTACAATCCAGGTATGGGTCGAAATGGCCAAATCCCATTTCGATAGAGTTAAATTCAAAAGTCACAATAAGATTAAAAAGTTCTTTCAGAAGTAGCCTGGTCTACCAAACTTCATAATGGACAGAGGCCCTTAAATCCCTGTGATAGAATGAGATAGACATATCCTAGATCATTGTTTTTTTTGTCATAGCTTTTTACAGAGATTCCGCTCAACATTTGTCTCTTTTATCAACGCGCCGCGGCCTATAATGAGTAATCCAAGTTTTCTGAAAGGAGATTTTATCACCTACTAAAAAAATAATTAGCTTTAAAACAGTCTGGCTGAATGACAAAAATGCCTTTGCTATAAAACCCACGGAAAAAGCAATTTCAGGCCTAAATCGTTAGTCAATCACTAGTAAACGAAATAATGTCACATTCTTAATCGGAACAGCAAATGGCATGGAGACGTCATTCTGTAATTAAAAAAAGGTTAGTTGCAAATGCATTTGACATGGTCGCTAATCGCGGCGAGTTAATAAGGAAAATACGCAATTAATACGACTAACGGTCAATTGACTTGAAAATGGAATCTGCGTTCTCATTTTGTATTAGTATCGTCTACACGTGTAGATATTGAAAAGATATAGAGTCGGCAACCATATTTTTTTAGCCTTACTTTTATAAAGGCATTTAGTCGATTTTGTGAATAATACAATATATTTTAATGTAGTTATTTCGTTTTGCTTTTTAATAGCTGTTGTAATTTTCTTTTTTCGAATCTCATTTAGTATTGCTAAGTGATTTTCTTCAAAGAAATTTTGTAACATTTTAAGTCGCATAATAGAGAAATAGGTTATTACTACATCATCGGTCATTTTTGAACACAGGCTAGGTAAAGGAAATAAGTATGTAAAAATTTAAACAAATTCCATTTAGACCAGATGGCAGCGGCTATTACGTTTTTTAGGAAAGTATACAAAAAAAATACTATCATTATTTTTAACGAATTCCGCAAAAAAGAGGAAACTACATCGTCCACCTATTTTTACAAGTGTTTCCAGGCATATTTTTTATTTAATATGACGCCGATCGATATAAAATGTATAGTGAATGTCACAGTAAAACACGGGACAACTTATGACATTGAAATTATAACTTAAACTGATTATTTGACTGCGTCTTGAACTGAATTTACTGGAGTTCATAAGAATTTGATACTTGCCACATGAGAATCGTAAATCAGTTAAACAAAAGACGGAAAAGGGAAATACAAATTAGCCCTATAATCGAGCATTAAAGGATTCGTGATGTGACCATAACTTCAATGAAAGTTGGAATTTATAAAAGGAGACTTTAGTCACAAAATAGACACAGAAGGTCCGCTCAATACAAACCACTAAAATCGTAAGCGTATACATGCTTATAGAAATATACGGTCGTTCGAGGCAAGGTCACGATCGCACAGTACGTGATCTTGCTTACAACGACCGTATACATGTATAAGCATGTATATGCTTAGGATTTTTGTAAGCGTATAAAACGGACCTTCTGTATCTATGTGTTTTGTGCTTTAGTGCCACACTTTACGTGTCAAAAGCGTCTACGAAATAAAATTTGCATCGCATTCTTTTTTTACCCAAATCGGTACCTACCGACTATTTAATTTCATCACTGTTACTGTGAGAATTATTTGGAAGCTAGTCGTAGTTTTTTCGAACTTTTTGCTTCTTGGGAATATCATTGGGAAAGAAAGATAGTATCACAAAAGGGTTTCAATCAAATATTGTTTCTTGTAGTAGACGTGTGAATTAAATTTAAATTCCATGTAAAAATTTATAATTAGTAATTTCCTACTACAACTCGAATAATGGTCACCATACAAAATCGCGCATGTTCATTCCCGCCAATTAAGTGTTTTAAAAATGCCCGCAAACAATGCCTGTTCGTTTCATTGCGAATAATGCGCCCGCCTGCGAGAAATTAAACGATTAACTCTACAGTACAGCCTCTTAATTCTAATTAAAAACTCTTTAGTTACACATGTATTTACTATTTGCTTCACTTCGAATAATGCTGACTGTTTGAAATAGAACTCAAATATCTCCGGTTATTACGAAGGACTAGACTGTATAGGTATAGGTCTTTTTTGCTGAAGGACGAAAAATATCTATGGTAACGTCTTTTAGTTTTTCTTCTTTTTGATCTCATTGTCAGAGACGGTCAGATAGGCATAATGTATCATTACAAAGTTATGACGCGCGAAAGAAAGCGAGTAAGATCTCTATCGAATAATCAAACGCGCGTAGACAAATAGCCGTGGAGAACAATCGGCAACAGTTTAAAAACAATTTGGTTGCGACGCGAGCAATAACAGAACGCGATTAGACCCACAGATAACATTAGACGCGCTCATCGCTGCAATAACAAAACGTAATCTTACCAAACAAGGCTGAATATTCATTGTAACTGACAGCTCAAACGTCAAAACTCATGTAGAGCAACATCAACTTTAACTAGCCCTTTTAAGGTCTAAAATGAGCGGAAGACGAAATAATTTATATCGCTTGATTTACAATGAAATTTCGACGCATCTCATAATAATAGACCCGCACAATCGCGCCCATCTCTATAAATGTATCTCTGTCCTGCTCTAGCGCGTTATTATAATATTCATCTGTCTTTCTTTAATGTTGACAGCCCTCGTTAGAAACTCCGGAGCTTGCCTATCGGCGTTTAAAATCTAAATATCTAATTATACCCACATCATAGGGAGGCATCGGAACGAGGCATTTTTAATTAATTTAACTCCAAAACTATTATAATAGAGCCAATTTTGGTATCTAATAAGACGTGAACCTAACGAGTGAAGCGCCATTTTGGACGTACCGTTAATTTAATGACATGATCGTTTAAATTATTTATGGTTTGATATTAATTAGACAGACAAGGCTTGAATTTTTTATATCACATCATTACTCATTAATTATTTGTAAAGTGTGGGCTTCAAATGTGGTGATTTAAAAGCGAGAAACGATTGAATAAAAGTGTGGATGACAATTAAAAAATCAACAGTCATTTGAAATAAAGATTTGTATGTAATTAATCTTTTTACGAGATATTTCTTATGATGGTTTTGGGATGAGGGCAATTCCTTTTTTGAAATATCGCGGTTGAATTACTCTATTATTATATCAAATGACATCTGTCATTTCTATAGCTTTACATGAATTTTTGGCTTTTAAATTTCTATGAATTTTACGACCAATATTATCCTGTTATTAAAAACTCTATGTTAATTATTAAATTAATATATTTTAACTTCAATAAATAATAAACTATACAAGTAGGACGACCTAACTATACTAACCTAAAAATGTACAGATATTTACAAAAGTCTTTCCGTCACTATATTTTACTTTATTTGTTAAATTACGTTTCATTTTCACTTTCACTTAATTCATCCATGTCCATATCAATTAGTTCTTCGTCTTCTTCTTCGTAGGAATTGTTGAATTGGTTACCGTCTTCTGGTTTTGAACTTGAGGAACCAGATTTGGTGCCAGTTTTGGCTTCTTCCTCTTGCTGCATCCTTTTGTGTTTCGTTCTCCGATTTTGGAACCAAACTTTTACCTGTGAACAAGAGAAAAAGGATATTAATAACGTACCCAAATTAATCCAAGTCAATTTACATTTTTTTTTTATGTGATAAGGAAGGCAAACGAGCAAGTGGGTCACCTGATGGTAAGTGATCACCACTGCCCATAGACACCTGCAACCCCGGAGGAGATTGCAGATGCGTTGCCAACCTAGAGGGCTAAGATGAAATAACATTAAACATTAAAACGAAGTTGTGCATGAATGTCGCATTTCCGGTGTCCATAGGCTATTCTGCAATGCCCAAAGAAAAAAAACTGGTGTACTAGTTATAATTTTTTTGAATTTTGTCTATAAACATAGCCCCTTCCATTTCTTGATAGTAATAAAAATACGGTAGTCAATGAATAAAAAGGATTAACGGAAATGCCAATAAAAGTAACAGGACAGGACCCCCTTCGGATCATAATCCATAACTCATACATATCATATGCTATTGAAAGAAAATTCGCTGCCGAAATTTTTCTACGGACAACACAATGCATGTATTTCTCTCGCAAAAAGTAGCCGCCATTTTGTATAACAATTTGTCACATGTTTAATGGCTTGCGAAATCTATTCACGGTGCTTTCAGCCAGTATTTTGAGATTGTACACTAATGTGAAAGGAGTTTGGATGTCGTTATATTTTTGGCAGCTTTTCCGTGGGGTAATGGCCTATTTGTTGGGTTTATTCAGCGTAAAAAAGCGATAAAGCTATAGTAATTCTCGTACTTTCCAGATTTTTATTTCTCCGGACATTGTTTTATCTCTAATAAAGCCTTTTACGTCTTGTTTTTAATTTGAAACAATCAGAAAGTAATAAGAATGAAGTTTAAACTGCGGAAAATGTGTTTCCAATTTCAATTATAATAATACTGACCGATGAGAAAGTCTTTTAAAAACCAATTTCAGATAAGTCAAAGTGGTATAAATCATATTGGCGTTATCATGGGCGAATAAAAATGTAATTTATTCGTTGTTTGAACATTTGTAATGTTCGGGCCATAACATTTGTGTACGGAATGGGCGCAATTTCACGCACATACATATTAAATGTCGGCCTAGCTGGCCGGGAATTAAACGTCAGACTTGCATTTTGCACTGTGCGCATACCTTTATGTGTTCAATGCATTGTACTGTACTTTGATAGGAGATTTCTCAAATAAAAAAACAAATTATTTAACCAAATGTAAAATGTACAATCAGCGTCAAATGTTGTATCTGTCAGGCTCCTTTAAACACATAAAGTGTTAATCTTGTATTTTTTTCTATTTATAACATTGTAACTCTGATTCAAGAAATCATGACATTAATTTTTGCGATAAATGTGCTTATCTTACCAACTGAAACAGAGGGCTCAGATCATACGTTAATTGATGTGTCTTGTAAATCTTATAATCAGTACGATACCACTAAATTTAAGAGTGGTTCAGCATAATAAATATTCCCACTCAAAATAAAATGAAAAATTATACCAGAACAGCCATCGATTATTTTTACTCCCTCCATCATTTCTACATTATAAACACAGGGGGAGCCGAAATCAGATTAGAGACACCGTCACGGCCCATCAACACTTCATATATCGACATCAAATATCAATCAGTCAGTTTCCTCCCACCCTTTGTGTAGAGGGTAATGGCGCGTGATAGAGAGAGAGGTACCTTCAGAGAGAAACGGGAGATACGATATGTCAAACTGGTGGAAAATCGGACGACAAAGAAGAAGATGCTGCGTGAAATGTTTTTAATATGAAAAAAATATATAAGGTGCTACTTTATTAGTGCTCGATATTTTGGTCAGTGCTCCTGCTCCTGATTCTGATCAACTTTCCCCAAGGAACCCATAGTCAAATCGTAAAAAAATTGTTGGGCTCTTCATACTAATTTGGCCGCTCGGCTGATCGATTTGTATGAAGAGTCCAAAAATTTTTTTTCGATTTGACTATGGGTTTCTTGGGGAAAGTTTATCAGAATCAGGAGTAGAAGCACTGACTAAAATATCGGGCACTAATAAAGTAGCACCTTATATAGGTACCAGGGTTCGCATGATATATATCAATTGATATATATCGGATATATATCATGATATATATATCAATTGATATTTATGCTTGATATATATCAATATTGATATTTATATTTTCCTAGCTTCTAAGAGCTGCTTCTTACGAATGAATGTGCTAAATGCAAAGAATAAAGATATGATTATCACAATAATAAATAAATGAGTTTAGTTTAATTAACTATCTTCAAATTTGCAAAAATAAAATATACATTTTAGATTCAGTTATTTCGAAAAACATATCAGAGTATAAAATTTGAATGATATTTTAATAAAAATCTTCAAATTATCAAACATATACCTACATTTTAAATTAAGCTATTTCGAAAATCATGTATTAAAGTAAGAAATTTAAATTAGTATGTAATTTTGATAAATATCAAAAATATCAAAAATATCAAATATATCGAAAATATCGGATATATATCAAAAATATCTGATATTTTGATATTTATTATAAATATCGGATATTTTCGAACCCTGATAGGTACTGAGCAGAAAATATGAAGTAAGACCCGATTACAGAAAATGATTTGTAGCGTCGATTTTACTAAGTTTCAAACTAATTTATTTTACTATTCTCTTAAACTTTATGTAATATCATGTAATCTCGGATACAGTATAGATCAGATTTTTTGTGTGTGTAGAGTAAAGAGTATATCAATCAATCAAAACAATTTCAATGGCACCTCATCGGCTTCGACTCAGTATAATTATTTCAGACTAGGAAACAAATTTGTATGCATCAGAATTAATAAGCAATTTATTTGTTTTTTAAAGAAGGAAAAATAATGGATGAAAAATTATAAGAAAAAAATTAAGATGAAAAGCAATAATTTAATGATAAACAATCTAAAAAGATAGTTTTGATCCAACTTGAACAATTCCAATACATTCGTTTAGAATAAGTTAGGCTTTTATTATTTAATTATTATTTTTTACAAACCGTAATCTTTTTGTACCCCACCCCACCATTTTGTCTTGTCGATAAAATTGATTGCAGGTATTATACGTCCCTAAAATAATGCTAGTCACATCCCGGACACACAATATAAAAATTGGCTCAACAGTTGAGAATAAAGTTAGGTATAATACCAAAAAGCAACATGGCCTAGTTGACTGTACAAAATTTATTTAAAAAAATCGGCCAAGTGCGAGTCGGACTCGCCCATGAAGGGTTCCGTAGCAGCAAGTTACATAATATAGAAGTTCTTGTAGTTCGTTGTAACTTGAATGAAAGGTAAATTGCGGTTTACGATTTATGAAATATTAAAAAAAAAACTACTTACTAGATATCGTTCAAACCAATTTTCGGTGGAAGTTTGCATGGTAATGTACATCATATATTTTTTTTAGTTTTATCATTCTCTTATGTTAGAAGTTACGGGGGGGGGGGACACACATTTTACCACTTTGGAAGTGTCTCTCGCGCAAACTATTCAGTTTAATAGAAAATGATATTAGAAACCTCAATATCATTTTTGAAGACCTATTTATAGATACCCCACACGTATGGGTTTGATGAAAAAAAATTTTTTGAGTTTCAGTTCTAAGTATGGGGAGCCCCCAAAATTTATTGTTTTTTTTTCTATTTTTGTGTGAAAATCTTAATGCGGTTCACAGAATACATCTACTTACCAAGTTTCAACAGTATAGTTCTTATAGTTTCGGAAAAAAAGTGGCTGTGACATACGGACAGACAGACAGACAGACAGACAGACAGACAGACATGACGAATCCATAAGGCTTCCGTTTTTTGCCATTTGGCTACGGAACCCTAAAAAAGGAGGCGAAAGAGACTTTTACTGAAAACTTTTAAGACAATTATTATTCCGTTAACTTACAATAGCCAACCGTATTACAGACTAAACATTACACATAATTTTGTGTTTAAATGTAAAAAATTCGTATAAAATAATTTATTGTTCACTTCGCATGTAATATTAAATAATGTGGGCTCAAAGGAATCACTGTATTTATTACATTTAAGTAGTGGTTCGGGATGCAGCGAGTTATTACAGATCGTAAATGTAATTACATTGTATGGGTATTTTGTATGGAAGTTTTAGTCTTTTTGTTAAAATGTTGACATTGGCCTGCGGATTTGAAGGGATGCTTAATACTGCGTGCAAACGACCAAACGTAAAACGTACGCGAAAACAAAATGCCGATTTTATGGGCTTCAAGTAAAGTGTAAAAGACCAGTGCTTTTAAGCGGTTGCAGAAAAAGCTTCTGAAGTACAATAACTAAGGATACAAAATGGAGAAACGACAAAAGAAAATACACATAAAAAATAGAAACTTCTGCAGCATAAATTTTGGTCGAGGCCAGGCTTGCCTCGCTGGACAAAAGTTCTTAATGTTTATTTCTGTTAATGGCTATCTAATTGCAAACCTTTGTTTTTATTCACAATTGGTAAGCCTTTCGCATATCACCTGATGATCTAGGATTATTCTCTGGGATATTATGTTCCTAAATGTATAAGTTTGGACATAGGATGGAATATTTTGTAGCAAACTCTATTATCATTTGATCATTTTTTATTTAATTTTAATAAAAACGATACGATAAGCTAAATAATAAAAACAATCTCTAAAATTACAGTGAATATAACAATTACACAGTGCTCGATATAGAAAAATAAAAATACAACAAAATTCAAAATGGCTGACGCGTGTTTTTAATGTATTTAAAAAAGACCCAACCAATGAACTCAATTATTACATTTTGATGCAAATTTAATACGAGCATAAAAACTACACACATTGTGAACAACAATAAAATTTAATTTCACCCTAACTCCACTTAAAACTTGCATCTGGCAACATTAACAATGGGACCACTCTAAAACTAAATATCTTCCATTAAAAAGGTCTGCAGCAAACGGTCGCGAAATACAAACTTATGATGTTATAAGTCTCGTCAAACAATGATTTTAATGAGAAAAGGGAGTATCGAATAATGCCTCCGTGCAGAATAAATAGCCGACCCCTCAGCCTAAATGCGATTAAGCACTTATGTGCGCGATTATACCAGCTCCCCCAAGGATTAGCGGACAAAAGAGACGAAATAACAATATCTAATGCGCGCGAAAGGGATGGCTACACGAAGGGGAGATACGCAATTAAGGGGTAGCGCGTGAATTGGGCCAAAATTTAAGCGGAAAGCTATTTATCTGTATATTACTTTATTGTCGACCCATTACCGAGCGAAAGAGCCAGCTACATAAGAGCGACAGAGAGATCATTCTAAACAAATTGGGGTTGTCAGGCGTTCGCAATTTTTCCGCGTTACAGCTCCCAGAGGTTTTCGTTCGCCCCTGTTTGCAAGACAGAGAGAGACAATAGATTTTCTGAGTGCTAGAAAGGGACAGGCGACTGACATTTAATACGGTAGTTACGTAAGATCAATTGCTTGTTAATAATGAGCGCTTTTGTCAGGAGTAATTGAGAATTGGCTGCTATCCGACCATGGTAATTGGACAGATGGTTGTAATCTTATTCCCAAGGTACAGAGGTGATTATTGGTGGCTCTAACTACATAATTATATTGGTCGGTTAGGAGATAATTTATATATTCCAACTCGGTAGTTTAATATTGATTAATGTTTGCTTTGAAAATTAAAGGGTAGCCATTTTGATATAATCTATAATATGGATGCTAGTTGCGCAAATATGAGAATACTGAACGGTTCGGAATTGTGAATTCGCATAAAAAAATAGTTTTATAAAATAATAAGAACAGGCTGTAGATGACAAAATACGAACACTTCAGTTTCAAATGTTAAACATTATAATTTAGCGATTTATTAAGACATAATTAAGTATTTTAATAATTATTAATGTGATATCTTAGATTTTAGTTTTGTGTTTGATGTCATACTGACACAGAAGAGATGGAAAACAAACTAATATCTTTTAAATGAAAAATATTTTGTGAACAGAACACAGAACAGAACAAGTTCGCTATTTATTTTTGATGCGGTCACTGACCATCTCACCTGATGGTAGGTGATGATGATGCCGAAGATGGAAGCGGGCTTACCAAGATTCCCCAACGCGATGGGGAACTGGCTATCTTATCTTCATGCCGGAACACATCAATGCTGTTAACATTTTCGGCAAGACTTAGATAAGATGGTGGTTGCTAGCCAGGCGGGCTCAGAAAATGCCCTACCACCAACCAAACCGAGTCCCATAAAGTTGGACCCCGCCGGGAATCGAACCCGCAACCTCCTGATGTGAAGCGAGTGGACTAGCCACTAGGCGGTTAAAATTATCTAACCAAGTCAGGTGATCCGTCTGCTCGTTTGCCACCTATCACATAAAAAAAATCCTATCTGTAACCAATTGTCCTAACTATACTCATGGACAAAAATATCGACTCAAGGTTTGTTGCACGACTTTTGAAAATATAACTCTATCTAGCAAAAAAAACACTAAATCAAAAGTTCAAAATCTGCGTGTTTACTCTTGATGATTTTAGTTTGGTGATTTTCTAGTTTTTTGTTTTTTCTATTAAGTAGTTTTGTAGACTGAGTTCTTTTTTCAAAAGTCGGTCAACAGATTTTGAGTCGATTTTTTAGTCCACCAGTGTATTATTTAAATATAACACACACAATGCATCACTTATTGGGTAAGATATTATTTCTTCGCCTTATAAAATGTAAGTTCCTGTTAGGTTACAATGCAATAAACTAACGGAACTGTGCGGAAAATGTCCGGAAATAACATATTAATCGGTTGATGACTTCGATAATGAGCGTCATATTAATTCTAAGAATGTAAATTTATACCTAGTGTTAGCTTTAACCGTATGTATCCGTGGAGTAGGAAGTAGGGAAGAAAACTGACAAAACTCGCCGACAGAGGCGCTGATATCGCTTGACTCATAACAATCATCACTAACTGTCAAAACGTATAGAAAAACTGTTTACGTGAACTAAACATAAGATTTATTTAAAAAATGCCGCGTTGTGTGGCGATTGGTTGCAATAATAATGGAAATCATTAATTTCCTAAATATTGTCGGATGAAGAAGACGTGAGAAGAGTTACGTTTTCAATTATGTATTTTTGAAATTCGCCTTTAATTGAGGAACAGTCCAAGTCGCATACATTTTCCATTTAACAATTATACAGAAAAAAAAACTTTTTTACTACACCTCGATATTAAAAAACGCGGAACAAATTGAAAGTTGTTATGAGTCAAGCGTCCGTAGCGCCATCTGCAAATAGCTTTGCGTTTCCTTCCCCATTCCCGATGAGGTCTTTATAGGAGTTTTGGTGATATGGCAACCCATACAACCATTTCGGTCGCAGTGTAGACAATGCTACATGCTTCTGTTTCGACGCAAGCACGATAGCATTGTCCACGCTGCGACCGAAATGGTTGTATGGGAAAGATATGGCTAGGTACCAAGATTTTATATAAGTCTTGCCGTCAAACATCAATGCTGTCCTAACAAAATGTATGTGTTCCAAAATGGAGATAAGATAGCCATTGCTTTAGGAAATCTTGGTAAACCCGATTCTTATCATCGGTAGCGTCGGTGACGCAACGGTAGTGACTCCGTCCTCCTAACCAGACGTCTCGGGTTTAAACCCTGGCCAGTGTACCAATGAGTTTTTCGAAATTTACGTGCATTTTCATACCGACTGCTATAACTGTGAAGGAAAACGTCCGTAGGTGTAAATCTAAATGCCCTACACGTGACTGCGGGTGATGCTAAGTGCAACACCAGGCAACCGCCGTCTATACTTACCTTGTGGATAGGACGGTTAAATGTGCCACACGACAAAACAAAAGAATCACTTATCATAAAGTGACATTATCTTCATGATTTTCTTATCTTCTTCCAATTGCGCTTAAGAAATCATATCATCTCTCTTTATGAACACCTATCTATACTCATAGCTTCAAGCACACCCAGTGACGTGATATGACGTATCACTACCCCCCGCTGCGGGGCGTGTTAACATCCCAGCACCCCGCGGTGGGGACAACGGGAATGCTTCGAGGGGGAAGATGGGAATATACATTGAGTAGGTATACCGAGATTAAGGGGATGTTAGAATAAATATTTATGTTAGATCATGGTAAGAAACGTTTGTGCCATCTTTTCTTCATTGCCAGAACTAATGCTGTTAACATTGTCGTTTGGCGGCAAGATTCGTTTAAGATGATGGTAGCTAGGTGAGGTAGTTTCATGAAAACGCTATGCCATTAAAAAAATGCATTCAATGTTTTCTATTCTATTCTATTCTATTCTATTCTATTCTATTCTATTCTATTCTATTCTATTCTATTCTATTCTATTCTATTCTATTCTA
This sequence comes from Coleophora deauratella, assembly GCA_958295455.1. Classification (NCBI taxonomy): domain Eukaryota; kingdom Metazoa; phylum Arthropoda; class Insecta; order Lepidoptera; family Coleophoridae; genus Coleophora; species Coleophora deauratella. Next base: position 10,755,095 of record OY282410.1, on the reverse strand, counting down.
TTCTATTCTATTCTATTCTATTCTATTCTATTCTATTCTATTCTATTCTATTCTATTCATTTCATGTTTAAAAAAAAACTTTAGTTAGAATCTGGACGCTCGCTCCCGGAAAAAGCTGGATGGGAGTAGCACAAAACCAGTCATCGTCGTGGAAATCCTTAGAGGAGCTCTTTGTCCAGCAGTGGACGTCTTTTGACTGATGATCATCATGATTAGCTAATTAAATAACAAAATAAAAAAGTAAGAACGTTACGAGATGAATACAGTATTATTAACAGTGTGTTCTGTCTCGATATAATAATAAATAATAATATCTGGGACAAATCACACACGGTCATCTGGCCCCAAACTAGGATTCCCTGTACCTTGGGAACCAGAGACTGATATACATCAGTATACATACACATATACTTTTTTAAATACATACATATATAGATATAATACACCCAGATTCAGAGCAAACAATTCTGCTCATCACAGAAAAGTTTGCCCTGTGTGGGGGGATCGGACCCACGACTCTCGGATCAGAGTTCAGGATCGCTAACCACTTAGCCACCGAGTCAATCAATAATATTATTTAATGTAAGTCTTGTTCTAGGTTGTAAACATATAGTGATGTACAGGTATGTTACTAATTCACTAGTTAAATGTTAAATTATACTACATATTGCTAATGGTTCCGTATTTCTTAATGGTCTCTTTTTAACTTGCAAAGTTAATAAGCTTCCGTTAACAGCAAACATTTTAACAGTCGTTAAAAATAATGCAGAATTACTATTTGGCGTTATAAAAAACAAGTTAATTTTTAGCTCGTTATCCTCGGGATGTTAAAACTTTGTGTGAAGTAGTTAACAGCATGCACGCGGTTGATCAGGGACGGTTTTGTTTTTATTTTTAGGGATCCCTAATAAGGGATCTCAAGAGTCAAGATTCAAGATGATTTATTTACATTCATATTATTATTTTTTACTTTGTTTTCTCCAATGTTGTTTCTTATCGTGTTGCTCTTATCATCTGTGTGTGTTCTTTTTGAGTGTGCGTAGGACCATTTAATTGTTTCCGCCTGTAGCCTAAACAACTTGACATATTTTGATGTGACGTGTTTCATTTTGATCCCTAGACAGACTCGGATACATTTTATACAGTCGGATTTTAATAATATAACTACAGATTAGAACATTATATTATGTATTTTAGTTCATGTAGTTAATAGAGCTTTAAGTACAGAGACGCATAGACGCACAACCACTGAAGATACAAATTTAAATTTGTTTATTTGTTTGTTTGTTCCACTTTCACGCCGAAACTACTAAAAGGATTTAGATGAAATTTGGTAGGTAGATATATGAAGCACTCGGGTAACACATAGAATACTTTTTATCCCGGAAAACCTAAGGGTTCCCGGAGAAATGGTTAAAAATTCAAAATGTCCATTTCGTCACTAGATGGCGCCACCTCAACATTTTCTTTCTCTGAATTCCACGCGGATAAAGTCGCGGGCGGAAGCTAGTTAATTATAAAATAAGATACGGAACCCACCCTACAAATCCCAACACACTTGCCCCATCCACAAACAGGTTGTACCACATATAACACAACGTACAATTTCGTGTTATTACCTGACCGCCAGCCGGCGCGGGTGCAGGCTATCCTTAGCGCTATTACGATGATATGTTTGCTATAAGTAATTTGATTATCGACAGAATGTCGAGGGACATTTTTATTCCGTGTTTTTTTTTTGAGGTTTAGTTATGAAAGGTTAAATGTTTATTGATGGTGGAAGTATGAAGACATTAAAGAAAAACGGTTTTTTTATATTATAATTAATTAAAAAACTCCAAGGTTCCTTGGGGAAAGTTGTTCAGTCCCATGAGTGGCGTCTACCAGTTGTTGCTTGTCAGTCACCCTGTATAAGTGTAGTAAACAATAAAAATAAACACAATAAATAATAGTAAACTATTATATATTTCCAAGACTGTTAATTATCCACTAGGCTAATGGCATTTACAAATTATCATTGCGCAAACTTCTAATGCCACTGTAAAACTTCGCACTCGACTTATTCGCAAAAAATCTAGCTCGCAGAACATAATTATCAAGTGATAAATTTGATATAGCTCTTCAAGGCTCATTACCTGGTAATTTTGTATGGTAATCACGTGGTAATTGTAGTGAAACTAGAGCAGAGTTGTATGGAGCGCGGGAAAAAATGTGATATAAAAAACTATTATTGATGCATTTGTGGCTAGATTAAAGTATAAGAGACTGTTTTTCTTTGTAAGTCAATACTAAACTTATGTTACAGTTAGATATTATTTTGTGTAAACAAGAAAAGGATCTAGGTATACTTCTAATTGGGAGAGATGTAACCTGGTAAAGTAAAAAAAGGTTTACTTATTCCTCTGAGAAATTACTATAGTGTTTTAAAATTATCTGATTATAAAAATATTGTCACATCGAACATATTTTTTTATCCACAATCGGTAAGCCCTTGGCATCATCTCACCTGGTGGTAAGTGATGATGATGCCGAAGATGGAAGCGGACCTATCAAGATTCCCCAACGCAATAGGACAGTTCCCTATTGCTGTCTTATACAGTTGCGAACAAAAAAGTTCACACCCTCCTCCGCATTTCTGCAGGAAGAAAGTGAAGATCCGAGACACCATTTTGGAGAAATTTTAAAAGGCAATATTTAATATTTTCGTGTCTTACATATCTATTTTAAAACACCATTAAATTATCAACTGAAGCTAAACTTTTTACCGTCTCAAACCTTTAATATTTTAAGTTCAAAACTCTCTTTTTTTAATTTTCGCAACAAAAACAATTAATTATTCGCTCACTGTATATGTATATACTTCGATACACCGCAACTACTTTTTGCGAGTGATTTAAAAAGGAAATTATTATTGAGATCTCTATGGAAATTTACGTTTTTTTTTTTTTTTTTTATGGCAGAGGTGGCAAACGAGCAGATGGATCACCTGATGGTAAGCGATTACCGCCGCCCATAGACACCCGCAACACCAGAGGAGTCACAAGTGCGTTGCCGGCCTTTGATGTGGGAGTACGCTCTTTTCTTGAAGGTTTGAATGGTTGGTTTTGTTTAAATAATTATTTCTTCACGATTTAATATTTTTAGATTTTTGTGCCGCAACTCAGAGTTTGTGGTTAACTGTTTGAAACTGTGTTAATTCCAAGTAATTTTTAATATGATGATATGAATGAAGCTGCAATAAAATTAATGTTGCACTTAGCGGTCACGTCTAGGCCATTCAGAGGTACACCTACGGATGTGCGCACCTTAATACACATCTAGTGAACAGATGTGCAGGTTTCCTCTAGATGTCTTCATCACTCGATTTGAAAATAAATTTAAGTTTCAAAAGAGTCATTGGTAAATAAAATTGGAACCGTCGGCTGATGTGATATTTACATACTAAACGAATAGCTACTTAAAATTGCAAATAATTAATTGCCCCTTAATAAGGAATATAAATTAGCAGAACATAATATAATGTGTAATATAGACGCACTACTAACATAATGGCCGAATGTGACACGCAACTATGGCCGTAATACGTTATTTATGTGCTCCGAAACCGTGCAGGCAGGGAGGTATTCAGGTGAAATAGAGGGCCAATCGCCAATAATGGGAAAGCCAGGTAGTAAATTGGATACTGGATTACTGGAGATATAATTCGATAATAGATATAATTTAAATAATTAATGATTTTATCGAGTCATTGTATCGAGTATTTTACACATTTGAAACTTTTTTAAATGTTCAAAGTTACACGCATACATGCCGCGACTTTATATTCCTTATGGAATACTTATAAAATCCATAAATTTTGCACATTTTTAAGTCCCTGGGTTATACAAATGATACGCATTTTCTCATTGTATTTTAATACCAAAAGTAAGCGAAGTAAGTATCAAAATAATATTTTGAAGGGGCCCCAAAATATGCCTGATTGCATCTCTGTTCTCAAAGCCTGTAAATTACTAGACAGTCCATACTCTGACGCTAATGTGAAGGTATTTTGCTATTTAAACACAGCTGCAGCCATATCGATCAAGACATAAAAATTATGCTTAACGTTCTACCTAATACATATTCATATATAGGGTGACCCTAAATTAGTTCTTGATACGAAAGGCTATGCATGTGCTCATGATAACGAACAACTTTCCCTAAAGAACCCATAGTCAAATCGCAAAAAAAATTTGGACTCTTCATACTAATTTGGCCGGTCAGTTCATCGATTTGTATGGAGACTCAAAAATTTATTTTGCGATTTGACTATGGGTTTCTTAGGGAAAGTTGTTTGTTATCATGAGCACATTCATAGACTTTCGTATCAAGAACTAATTTAGGGTCACCCTATATAGTGCCATACATAACGCATGTTACTCATGGGTTTTAGATGCATTTCAATAGGTATATGCATAAATATATTAGGTATGTACCTCTGTTAGATACCTCAATATAGCGAACAAAAGTTTAAGGGTATTGATTGCATATAACTTATTTGTAAAAAAATCTGCTTATCGGCAAACTTCGTATGAAGAGGCAAATATTTTTTTGCAAATTTACATGTTACTGGCAGCGGTTGTAGGCATCGACAGAAAAATACCAAAACCAAAACCTAGTTTATCTGCAAAAAGTTTACCACAATGTGAGATAAAAAGTGCATTTATTTGAAAATAGCCCACCATGTAAAAAATATGGTTAACTGACATTGCTACCGTGTTAACTATGAAATAGTAATGAAGTTACAGAATAACAATGACAAAATCATTACGTTTACATATTTGTGACAAAATGAAATTAATATCTTATTTTAAAATTATTATTGTTTTGACAAAGTATTACTTTTAAAACGATATCAGTTACTGTAACTGGTTGAAGGCCGTTGTAATTGAGTTGAATAAATCAATAAATACATAATAAATTTGGAAAGTCAAATATAAATTCACTTTGGTTTGACTTGTAAATGGATGTAAACCTATTATTGGATAATTAGCGGAAATTATAAAATATTCAATTCATTAGAAACTAAATTATATCGATTTGTCCGGCCGCACCCTAATAATTATGATTAATATAACAGATGGCTATCGATTTTAGTTTTATTCTATATTTTAATAACTTCAATAAGAACCGTTCATTAATGCACGTTATTTACCAAATTCTTTCAAGACCTTTAGGTTAGAAGCTCATCCAAAGAAACCGACAAAACACCCGAAAAAAAACATTACATTTCTTTAAGGAAAATAGGGTTACAAATATTTTAACTCATGTAAAAAACTCCTTGACGTTGTGAGAGCGGACATGAGAGCAAATGACCTCACTAAGGAGGATGTTGAAGATCGGGCAGTGGAGTAGATTGAGTAGGAAAGCGGACCCTGGCTCCAGCCGGGATAACGCTAAGTGGAAGAAGAAGAAGATGTCAAAGAAACGTGATAATGAGGTGTTTTCTTAAACAATGCAGTTCGGCAGATGTAATGTTTCATTGATTATACAGGGTGTAACAGAAGTGTGTGACAATACTTCAAGGTTGGCTTTTACCCATTGTCACACACTTCTGTTACACCCTGTATAATACGATAAAACTAATCTCTTTACTATTGAGGAACTTATTCTTAAAAAATACTTATAGAGTTCTACTTCTATCACAACTCAGTCTCAGCCAACCGACAGCAACCACCATTTGTGGCGTAGTAATAGTAACTACCTACACTACAGTATAGTTAGTACACTCACTGCACATCCCGAGGTCGCGAGTTCAATTCCCGACGCGGTCTAATATTGTAGGAATCAGTTGAGTCGGTCGTTGAGCTAGCTACCACCATACACATATTTTTTTATATATTTTTTATCCACAATCGGTAAGCCCTCCTTGGCATCATCTTATTTGATGGTAAGTGATGATTAGTGATCGGAAATTCGGATGCAATTATACCTAAAATTGGGGAGCTATCATAATATGGACATGCCGTTTTGAACAGAATTGGAAACTATTGGCCATACATATGTAGTGTTAAATGTTTCACATTTTAGCCCCCCTATCACCTCCTAAAAGGATTACCAGTAACCCTGTGTATATAAAATAAGTTGTGGATATAAACGCATAATAGCATACATAAAATTTTCAATAATATCAACATTCACTACAATCAGATCATAAAAATTAATAATCCCAACGCTTTTTACGATCCCGGTATCCCAAAATTTTTTTCTATGAAAATCTATACATTTATTGGGAAAGGCATATCCATACTATTCTTTCTAAAAACGAAATTGCATCCGAATTTCCGATCACTAGTGATGATGCCGAAACATTAACCAATTTTTGCCGCCAAAATCAACAGAATTGATGAGTTCCAGCATTATTATATAAGGTAATCAGATCCAATAAATACAGTGTATATAAGGTGCTACTTTATTAGTGCCCGATATTTTAGTCAGTGCTTCTACTCCTGATTCTGATCAACTTTCCCCAAGGAACCCATAGTCAAATCGCAAAAAAATTTTTGGATCTTCATACTAATTTGGCCGCTCTCGGCTGATCAATGTGTATGAAGAGTCCAAAAATTTTTTTGCGATTTGACTATGGGTTCCTTGGGGAAAGTTGATCAGAATCAGGAGTAGAAGCACTGATTAAAATATCGGGCACTAATAAAGTAGCACCTTATATACAGGGTGTAAGGGACAGGTTTCCGAAAACTTTAAGGGCTTGCTCAGTAGACGAAACTGAACAACTTTCCACAAGAATTTTTTTCAGGAAACGAAATAAAAAATCGGCTTCTCCATACAAACTGTCCAATCAAGTTTATAATTTTGTATGGAGAAGCCGATTTTTTTTGTCGTTTCCTGAAAAAATTTCTCGTGGAAAGTTGTTCAGTTTCGTCTACTGAGCAAGCCCTTAAAGTTTTCGGAAACCTGTCCCTTACACCCTGTATTTAAAAACCCTAAGTATATCAAGGATCCCATGATGAAACTCCATGTTAGATTCGCTATGTGAATCCAATGTTAGAAACTATGTGTGATTCGCCCCTTATGTTAACAACCCATAACGTCCCAATTGCAGGGGCACGGGTCTCTTCCCGTAACTCGGGAAGGTTAGGCCATACTCCACACACGAGTACCAAGTCCGGATTGGTGGAGCTTGTGGGGCTAGTGGCCAACCCCAGTGTCAGAAGTTTTCAAGCCTCCTGTAAGCCGGCACCAACGGCTTAACGTGCCTTGCGAAGCACGGAAACGTTCGAGATAAAACGTCACTAACAGTCAAACTCATCCAGGTTATGATCGTGTTGTCTGTAGTCAGTTAACCTGGGTCATCGTCGCGACCACGCAAGCCGCACTGAGCCACGACCGTTTCATTATTATATTATATTACTAATTATCCTTTCATCCCATTTTCCCACAAATTGCAACCGAGCTCAGTAAAAAAAACGTATTTCATTATCGGCAAGACAATTATCGATGCAATCCTGCCACAATTAGTGTCATCGCAATGAAGAATAACGTTTCCTTCAAACTAACATTAACATTACACGTTACGCTAATGTTTTAATAATTACTGCTTTGTGTTGTGTGTAAGGCAGTTTATTTATATTTTTTATTAACCATTTTTGTAACGCGGATATAGGAATTAGTAATAGAACTTGTATTTTAAATAGAGCTGTGTTTATGGCCTATCTGTTCTATTTTAGTCTTTGTATAGTTAGGTACTGACAGATTTAGTGTAAGTTAATGTCTTCTGTTTAATTATAGTGTGACATACACAGCAGTGTTATGTAGTTGACTGAAGTCATCAGAGTAATTTTTTTTGAAAGGTCAAAAGCGACATTTTGCTCCAAAAAGATTTTACTCGCGGAGGAGGGGTAAAGTCGCCTTTACAAGGGCTTGTTTTTTGAAATGTGTCATTCATCCAATCTTATTTATTCTTACATCATTTAATTTTGAACTTATTTCTATTGACATTTGATGGTTTCGGCAGGTGTCAGCTAAGTGTTTCACTGTTTTTTGTCAAAAAACTTACTGTTTTCACGGCAGATATACTGTGGCCAAAGAACAGCGCAGAGGGGGCAAATACCCCCCTAAAATAAAACGGCGGGGGCCGCACCCCTCCAATTTATTGTACTACCTTGATAAAAGTTTCTCTGTGTTATCCTTCACCAGGTGAGATGTAGTCAAACGCACTCAAATTAAGTTTGCCCCGCCCCCCGTGAAGGAGTACCTACTTCCGCGGTTCCTGCCAAAGAACTTGTATATTACTGTGACATATTATTGCTGATTGCGATGAAGGACGAACAAGTTGGTAAATTAAGTATTTTCAAGATTTTATCTTACCTGTGTTTCAGTCAAACTTAAGGCCTGTGCCAGCTGTTTTCTCTCAGCTCCCACCACATAGTGGTTCTTCTCGAAGGCATGCTCCAGCTTCAGCAGTTGCGAGGGGGAGAAGGCTGTTCTGATCCGCTTGGGCTTGCGGAAGGGCTGCAGCAGGAATCCTGGGATGTCGGGACCTGGGGAAAGAAAGTTTATTTTTAAAATATGTTAAATTAAAAAAAAAAGAAGAACGCCGTAAAATTGAAACTTTTTAGAGTGTTTTAGAACTTAGCTGATCTATTTTCTTGTGGCCTTATGAAATAAAGACTTTTTTATTCTGTGCTTGTGGCTTTTAAATGACATAGGTACCTATATTCTGTTAACTAATGTAATGAAAACAGATCAAGTTAAATAAAAGGGCAAGATATCATTCAAGATGAGAGAGCTTTCATACAGTTTTATTTTTATTTTTGACGTTCCGTAACATACCTACAGGTACATCTCTCTCTCAGTTATCTGTTACATCAGAGAACTGTATACCACAGCTTACGAGGATTTTATTAAAATATTAATATCAACTTTTAACCCCACAACGGCAACCATTAAAAGTCACTCAAGTCGTATTTTGTGCAATTTGCGAATGTCATTTAATTATCGGATACGACATTATTCACTGCCACCTGTTGCGCTGTCAACCACCCATTTAAACTGTCACTTTGACAGTTCTATGATTATAATATTTATTTAGCGTATTCGCATCTTGTATGTTTTTAATTTACATATTAATTGTTAATAAATACATAACTATTAGTATATACTAATTACAGTAACATAATATTGAGAAGTCAAACGTAATAACGAATATTGGAAAAAACATTAATTAAAATCACTGGAAAACAGTATTGACAATTACTGGGTATATACAAATATTTCTTTTACGCTGATTATTGGAGAAAGTTATTCGGTTTCCCGAATAAATCTACGATATTCCGCTTATAGCGAATAAAAAAATTCGAATAAGTTTTAGAATGCAATAATATTAACACAAGTCAAATAACTATAGTTTAAAGCAACTATTCGTATCATATATTGCACGATGTGGGCTCCCATTGCCCTGACATTTCACTAATGACATTTTAATTGCGCTCGCAACCAACTTTAACTTGGACCCTTATTCACAAAAAAAAGCAAACGAATAATAGTGCAACTGAAGTTAGCCCGTTTTTCACAGCGCCGTAATGTTAAAACGATATCAATTACTGCCGTCTTTGTTGAGGACATTAATATAGTGATATTATCTTATATTTATGGTTCAGTAAATGAGAAACGCTTTGAATAAACGATAACATTGTCATAACTAAGGTATTCTGAGGTACTTTGTCATGTTACCTTTAAAAGATAACAAAAGTTGCCAGCAAATAAGTATAATTAAAGGTAATTTTAGCGAATCTCTTGACCGGATTGTGCCTATATACTTACACTTTCTACATTATTATTTTTTTTTTTGATAAGCATATTATATGTTACATGTAGATATTCATATCAGGGTCTTTATCAAAGAAATAGCGTCCGCACTGCAAGGGTTATGGGTCTGTTTTAATTTCTCGGGAAAAGTAGATTATTGCACACTATATATACCTATAGGTATTACTTAAAAAAACTGGATAGTATATTTACTTAAATATGAAACAGGACGTTCGAGGACGTCGAACAATAAAAATAATTAATCAATCATATCAAAACATTATTGTTATCGAAATAAAAAGAGAAAAGGTCAAAAATAATTTGGGTAGAGATGAGCCAATAAATATTTCGTCAATATTTTATCGATAACTTCACAGTTATTTGTTAAAATGTCAGTCAAATACATTTCGTCTGAACTTTCAACCTCATAGTGTTACAGCAGTGATAGTTCAAGACACCTAAAATAGAATACAAGCGTTTTCAGACCTCTTGTATGTGATAACACCTCGATAACCAAAGAGATGATTTATAATAAAACAGGACGTGATAGAAAATAAGAGTTGAAACAAAAATTTTCTATTGGTATTCACATTCTTATCATGATACTTAAAATAGCTGGAGCCGAGAATATAACTTGGTTTTTTTGAACACAGCTCTATCAACTGAAAGATTTTTTTGCATACAAATCAATCAACTGAATGGACCATTTTGTATGTGAAGTCAAAATATTTATTTCCGAATTAAAAAAAGTTACGTTTTATACGCCTAGTATTACCTACCTAATTAGGTCGTTGCCTAGCAATTAAATACCATTAAACCTATGAAAGAACATTAAACAATATGACATTAACGCGTCGGCTTCAGAGAAAAACAAGTGCCTAATGGTGTAATCACAATTTAATTATAAGTGTATGTCAACGCAAATGTAAGAATCGCGTGTGTTTAAGTGAGATGCAAAAAGCTATGGATTTGAGTTATGCCATTTTCGCACCGCACCGGACAGCTGTACGTATTTAGGCCTTGTAGCATACACAATTTCATCCAAATTAGCTAAATTTATAAAATGTATCAAAGTTAAAAATATTTGAACTATAAAACAATGTTGTATTTCCCGATTTCTGTTAAATAATTAATTGGAAACAATAAACAATAGTGTCATTCATTATGATTATTACAAATTTTAATGAAGCTAGGTTTACTTATCTAAACAGATAACTTGTAGGGTAGATATGTGTCAAACAGCATATAACTTCACGGTTTTTACGACCACAGATAAAATTAATGATCAAACTTAGTTGAAAAACACATTGATAAAGAATATTTTATCAAAATAATTAAAATAATAGAATCTATGTAGCAAAATTCTGATTTTAGATGTTCATGATTTCCTACAGAAGCTTTTATTTTTTGGTGTTTTTTCTTAAATTTGGTTTGATAGAAAAATAAAAACTTTATTTTCATATTTTAACAAATAATAATAACTCGATGTTAATGTTTTAACAAAATATATGTAAGACGCGGGCAGCGCAGAACCTTTGTCCAGCAGTGGACGTCTTTCAGCAGATGATGATCATGATGATGATGTGTAGGACCCGTTAATTGGGCTTCTATTCATTATATAATACTGGAAAAAAATTGTTCTACCATTTTATATAAAAAAAAATTGGTGAGTGATTTGTTTGGAAAGTACAAAATAGTTTTCGCGATCACAACAAAAACATAGAACAAAATATCCAATAGTGTGATGCGTAGAAGTCCCAGTTGATTACCTATTTTTTACACCCTGTATTTATATGTTTATTTAATGGCACTCAGTAAAAACTTTGATTGATTTGACATTTCAAAAAAAAAATGTTCTTGTTCTTCGTCTTCTTTGTATGGGAGGTTAAAAAAAATACGATTTCAGCAAAAATATAAAAACTATGAAAATAAAGTAGGTATTTCATTTTGCCTCTTTACGAGTAAATATCTATTCCACTCTATATAGCTCAGCTCAGTCAAAACTGCTGGGTCATCTATTCAAATTAACTTCTCCAAGTGCTCCTTTGACAATTAAATATAATTAACTGTTTTTCTTATCGACTGCGCGTGAGTCGCGTGACTCTATAAGAAATTGTCCTCAGCTACGCATGTGATTGATAATTCAAATCAAAATGCTAATTTTTATTATAGTTTTTGTATTTCATACATAATTTAATTAAAGTGGGTTAAGCAGTTTAATCTAATGTTGAACAAATAATAATTTATAGTTCATTCTATTCTATTCTATTCTATTTTTCTATTTGGCATTCCACTTCTCATAACGAGCGTGATTTTGCCAATGTCAAGTGAAAAATGGGAGAATCTTCAATAAAAAAAAATGGCGAAACGCCAATGTCAAGTGAAAGACGCGGCCCTAAGGGTGATGGGCACTTAAAGACGCTCCACGTGGTGGTTTGTTGCTGGAACTCGGAAAACGGAGCTGTCTCCCGAGTTAATCCTCTTCTTATGACCGCTTATCACTGAATTGGTTTCACAGCTATTTTCCCATCACAAAAATAACGTTGAGACTACTCTAAAACGGAAATAATTAAAAAAATAACTCAGCAGACGTGTGCTCGGTACAAGTCCCGGCAACCAACCATTTTTATAGTTCATTCCAATCAAAAAAAAGCAAAAGGTAAACCAACATAGTATGCAGATGACATTGACATTTGTCAGTTCCATAATAAGTTTGTTTACGTTTTGCTTATTTTTGATTGGAATGAACTATGTATATATAAGAATCGTAACTTTAATTTTGAGTACAATGTAATTTTGCTTTTAACTTTTTTTTATGAAACTCATTTTCTGATTTGTAGAAATACAGGTATGGAAAGTAATAGAAGAGTAATTTAAATAGGCAACTTTTTGTTTTAATTTTTTTTTTTTTTTTTTTTTTTTATTTGAATTGTTCGCGTTTTACCCGACTGCCTTAACGAATGTTTTAAAAATTTGATGTTTGTCTGACCGTTACATTGTACCTACGCGCCTATAGCCAAAACGAATTGATGAATTATTGAATACAGGGTGTTGTTAGATTCATCTGGATCTCCAACTTTACATAGGATACGTTTTACGTAGGGTTTTTAAATTTTATTAAAATTGGTGAGGTTTGGTTTATGTATAATATTTTTGTACGGGAAGCCGCTTTTTTTCGAGATTTCACCATAGGATCCTTGGGAAAAGTTGTTTAGTGTGATCAGAAGAAACCCTGTACCTATAATAGTACATTTTTATTTAAAATTCTAATTTATTTAGCGCCATCTAATCGTATTAGAATACCTTTCGAAAAAATGCTAATTTTGCCTTAATATACTATGCATAGGTATGCTACTCGAATAACGATTTACCTATTAAATGTTACCTACTTACTAGATTAATTAATTAATGAGGTAAACATAAGAAATAAACCGCATTTTAAGAGCTAAGTACAATCGTAAAAATACGTCCTAAATTCAATTACGACATTTTACGCTGAAACTACCAATTCGTTTATTGTTAGAGTTTCAGTGCTGATTGCAAATTAAAACCTATTAAATTTCATTGCTTATTCGTTAATCATTAGCCCAAATGTACGCTATTTGTGAAGATTGGATTAGAATAAGAAACTATATAGTTTTAAAAACGGGTTACTAAATATATCTCTATACTTTTCTTGCAGTAATTAATAAGGTTAAAATAATAGTTGTTGAAAACGAACTAATTAATCAAACAAAATACTGGCCACAAAAACACAAGCTCCATTGTAAATCATTTCCTAACAACCAATCTCTTTACAAAATGGCTGCCCCTGGTGGCCAGTACTAAACGCAACACCGATTATAAATGGTCGTCTCTAAACTGTAATCGTCCCACCATCGCTCCACAACAAAGTAGTCTCAAATTACATCCAATTATAAGCCATTCAATCCTTTTAGAATAATATTGTAAAAAAACACGGCAACAATCGTAGTAATTAAGAAAAAAGGCGCGTAACGAAAGATGTGACGTTGTGTGCTACCAACGCAGTTAACGAGAGGCAATAGTGATGTGCCCAATTTTAGTGACAGAGTATCACTATCGATAAATGGGGCGGTCGTTAATCAACGCCCAAGATTGAGCTGAGGTTTCCATTGTGTCTATAAAAGGTCAGCGCAGCATCAACAATCATTGCGTACAATTTTACGATTTCACACGGGTGTAATAATTTTCTGACACCATATAAGATGAGATTACAAATCAACCTCGTAAACGAGACATTTATGTCGACTATAGTCTTTTAACGAGACACGGTTGTTCATACTTTAATAGAATTTATTGTTGCTTTAACGAAGTCCACGAAATAAAAAGAGAGCGTTATTTGTTAACAGAAATGTCAATGTTGTATCGATCAAGTAATCATTGAGTGTAACAAAAGTGGCAAAAATATGAAAGCATGTACCAATTCTTGAGTTTTTGGTATCTCTTTTTTGCCAAATGCACAATACCTTTAATATTGTTCCAGTACAGTCTAAGTCTAATAAGTACTTATCGACATTAGCACATCTCTACTAAACAATCAAATTTCGAACAACAATGGCGTCGGTTGATAATCGCGGGCATTCGTCCCTACTTCGTCCGTCAGCGTCACATAAAGACTCTTTGTGGAACACACATTTAACTACTGTAAAAAATATACTTTATTTTTCTGGGGTGACGATTTTGACGCATTGCTGGCTGGAATAAGGAACGCGTTAAGCCGGTTTAATTAAAAAAGTTTCTATTCTGCCAGTTCATAAAAATAACACTGTTATATTATAGGGGTGGCACTTTATACGGGGTATAATATCGAAGGTTATTTGCTGAGTAATATTTTCTTTGTAAACGAAACGGGGAACGAATTAGATCGGTTTTTTGTTGACATTTATAATGGGATCTGTATCATAGGCGGTAAGGGTAAGATACTATCATTTTTGCGTGCAAAGCTTTGGTACTTAATAATTTTATAACAGAAGGTCGGTTGAAAAATGATTAATTCCTTCAATTTGTGCCATTTAAATTAATTTCAAAGGTTAAACAACAATGTTTTTGAAATCTTTTTTATTTTAAAAAAGATTAGCCATATTACATGGTTTGTATTTTCAAATAATGTAGATGATTCAAATAAAAAAACTCAAACATATTTTTTTCTTTTTAAGGACACTGAGTTTTGATTCAACTCAACGTGAAGTCCTACAATTTATTGAATTACTATAAGTATGTTAATTATCGTTATAATTAACTTATCACATTTATAATTATGACTAAACGGTGAGATAGTCACAATGTAGTAAGGTCGGAAGAGGGCATCACTGCTTTTAAGAGTAATTATGAAATGAGACTGTACTCGGTCACAGGTCATAGATAAATGAAGTAACAAAACAACTCTATAATTGAACAAAATACAGAACTCGCCATTAAAAATAAACAGATATCAATACAAATAAGTTCTAATTAGAATAATAAGATTGATTGTTCCAGTTATTTTGTAGATACCTATTAAAAACATCGATCTTTGTTATTATTCTTACTTTTTAATGTTAACTCATGTGCCATTAAATTTATGTAATAATATAATTAAAGAATGATTTTCTAAATTTACTTTTATAGTTTTCCATAAAATTCAACGGAATTTATTATTATTAATTTATTATTATTTCATTATAAAGGTAACGATTGTTAGTTTGTTCGTGAATAACGTTTTATGTTAACATTAAAACTGTTCATTTTACTGTTTAAATACCTCTTTTTTAAGTGAACCTAAATGATCAAAAGACCACTCTGTAAAGAAAGGCTTAAACTGTTACAAATATTTAAATAAAGAACCGCTTGCTATAGTTAAAAGGATTAGGTATAGATAATACGTTAACAGTGTAATCTCTTTGGTTTTTGTTTTTAATTCATCTTTTTTCTTTAGAATTTAAATGTCAAACATTTTGAGCCAAGATATCGGTATTTTATCTCAATGCGTTGTTTCTAAGATTAGCTACCACAAGTTTTTGTGAAGAAACACTTTAGTCTGTCAACGCGGCAAGATTAAGTTTTATTTATTTGATATGCTGAGCTTCAATGTTGTTATCTTAATAGTTATGTTTTAGAGGATGACGACAAAAATTTACTATTAATTTTAGGAATTGATTTCGATCGGTTATCAAATCACAGTCATTGTTATATTTTAATAGGCTATGCTATTATACGTAATATACCTACGGTCAACATGGGGTAGAACGGACGCTGGTTGAAGGGAATGGAACTGGTCATAACCAAAACTTCTCAACTTCACAATGTAACATATTACAATGGTAACGCTGTCCGTGAGATGAAATAGATTAACAAGTTTTAATAATCAAATAGCACATTTTCACGCAGCAAAACACCTGAATTCTGTTTTTTTTTTATTTATACTACCTATATCTTTAAATTATTTTTTCTAGTACAAAATTTCTACCACTCGAATCTTGTACAAGTTTTGTGATGTGTTGAAAGTCAATGTAAAATCTTCCTTCACAAGCAAATAAAACTGCGTTGATAGTATGTTTTAGTCAATTTGTAATGTATAAGAAAAAGTCTGTAGATAATAAAGACTTTTTGTTTCACGACTTTTTTTATTGTACAAATCTCCGGCTCGTTTGAGCAACAATATGTTTTTGAATTTTATTTAAAAAACACTCATCGATTTTAGAAATATTCAACTTTCAAACGGTACCTGGTGAAAAATTGCGATGTATAAAACATCGCCGCCGGCCGGCGAAGTCATTGAAAGCAGTTCTTCTTCATTTTAGTCTTTTATTTAGCAGGGAATGTTTTTATTTTGAGATGTATTATTTTCAGATTATGACACTAAGATATTCAATGAAACGATTGCGCTAAGATAGATATGCCTCCAATTTAGTTGGTTATGTATTATACAATTAAGGTGGCTATCGGCCGGTCGGCGCGTCGTTTTGCTCATTTTTGGCTCGCTCGCTATTCGCATGCGGAGTAAAACTTTTTAATTAACTGGGATGCTTTATTAGCTTTAATGCCGCGAGATAATACCTTTTTTTCAGTGATTTGAGATTTTGCTCAATCTAAATCGATTCCTCATGACCCCATTCCTCACGTATACATATTCGTAATTATTGCGATGTATAAAACATTGCCGCCGGCTGGCGTTTTTTATACAATACCTATATACGAAAATTCTTCAGTCTTGTGAAAGCAGTGCGAAAGTAGATTTTTATTGACTGACTCGGTGGCTAAGTGGTTAGACTGACTCGGTGGCTAAGTGGTTAGCGATCCTGACCTCTAATCCGAGAGTCGTGGGTTCGATCTCCACACAGGGCAAACTTTTCTGTGATGAGCAGAATTGTTTGCTCTGAGTCTGGGTGTATAATATCTATATATGTATGTATTTAAATGTTTTTGTGTAAGTATATCAGTCTCTGGTTCCCAAGATACAGGGAATCCTAGTTTGGGGCCAGATGACCGTGTGTGATTTGTCCCGGATATTATTATTATTATCATTTAGCAGGGATTTTTTCTTTATTTTAAGATTATATTATTTTTAGATTATAACACTAACCATAAGATATTCAATGAAACGATATACGTTAAGATGGGTGTACGTCTCGGCAACTATTGGGTATTCTGTGGTCTCGGAGAAAAAATTTTGATAGCAAAGTACAAACATCTACCCAGAGTTATCAATAAATCTTTACACTTACATTAAGTATAAACACGTTCGATAAAAAAAACTGTAAACTAACGTAAGTAACAGTGTAATTGTAAGACTTTTACACGAGTACCTAAGTATGGAGATTTTGTCGCTCATTGTTTCATAATTATTAAATCTTCTAAGGTGGCAATATTAAATCTAGTACAGTTCAGTCTTTTTTTTACCAAATGGTCAGTCTCTAGACTCAGAATCAGTTACGATAATTTGTTTACCTAATACTTTCACTTCCAAACTTGGCCCCCGTATGTGGACTAGATATTCCCCAAGTTCTAGAAAAAGACCCGTGCCCCAACAGTAGGACGCTTAACATTACCGGCATATTTTACATGTCGTTACTTTATAAAGCAGGTTACAAGAACTTAATTAATTTAGTAAAAATTTTTTACTGTTTCTTAAATACCTACTTATTCCTTTTGTTTCGTTGTAAAATGTTCTAACTGAAGATATCTGCTTTTACCATTGTTAGATAGAGACTTTGAAATGTATCATTAGGGCCTTAATTCCAATTCACTTCGGAACAGTTCCCAGTGAAATCATGAAGATTAATTAGATTGTTCATTACGACTCACCTCCAGGAAACCTATGCGGGAATATCCTTCCATGCCTGTTTATTAGCCAGGGATAGAGTTGGTAGGACTCCCTCGGCACGGGAGCTGCGGGGTGCGGCGGCGGGTGCGGGGGCAGGGGCGCTCCGAAACCCTGCTGCTGATGAGCCAGCGCCGCGGCTAAGGCAGCGCCTTGGAAGTGCGCCAGGAACTGGTGATGATGGCTCTGAGCGTCCAAATACGGCAGCCTTTTCAACTCAGGAGAAGGAAAGACAGCCGGCAGTGCGCTAGGCCTCAAAAGTGGTCGTGGAGATGGACTTCTAGGCGTCCTAGGTGATGCTACGGGCGACGGTGAACCGGGACTAGCCAGCGGGGGCGATGTCTGCTTCCCCCGCTCCGAACCACCAACGATACTGTCTATACTGAATCCTATCTTCGGCTTCGATGGCACCGCCACCACAGGGGTCGGTGCGAGAGGCATCATGCTTCAACACACAACTTGTCCGTCACAAAATTTACACCAAATCAGATGCACATGTTACACATAACACAATCCATGATTATGACACAAGCGCGCGATACGAACGCCAAGGCGGCGCGCGGCCGAATGAGCCTAGCCGCTGCCGCCGACGCCCGGCGAGCGGGAAAAAAAATAACGAACATGGACGCCCGCTCTCCTATTGGCTAATGCGCGCTAATGGGCGTCGTCGAATTCCTGAAGTGCACGCTTTATTTGAGTACACGTCACGCTATTGGCCGAATACCGAACGGAGGCTGTATTTGTATTTCGAACGCTTTTGCTAGTGGGCGGTTCGAACTGAGAACTTGTGATTTAGCCGGGTAGTTGTCGTGTAACGTCAGATTTGTCGAGTTGGTTTGGAACGGGTGTGCTTTCCAATTTAGTTGGTTATGATTCAATTAAGGCGGCTATCGGCCGGTCGGCGCGTCATTTTGCTCATTTTTGGCTCGCTCGCCATTCGCATGCGAAGTAAAACTTTTTAATTAACTGGGATGCTTTATTAGCTTTAATGCCGCGAGATAATAGCATTTTTTTCATTGATTTGAGATTTTGCTCAATCTAAATCGATTCCTCATGACCCCATTCCGATTCACGTATATTTGTAATTATTGTTATCGATTATAAAATAATAGTTGTTGCAACAGCTAGATTGTTTTCTTATGTTGTTGAATTAAATTTTAATGAAACACGATAACGTTTGAATTTCACGGAAATTTTACGCCATTATAAACTAAACTGGTGTTGGTAAATAGTTTGATTTTTTAATTAAAATTGTTATGCTTTTCAATCAGTTGTGATTGATTTTTGTTTTACAAATAAAAGTAGATTATAAAATATAACTATTCAAACGTAACAACTACAATATGAAATGAGGAAATCAAAGCATAATTTTATGGCGCATATACTATACATTACTATGTTATACACATGTACGGAGGTAGAGGCTTTTACGTAATAAATATTCTGGGTTTTTTATGTGCCTATTATAATTATACCTTTAATGGACATCTAAAAGTGATTTTCTGCAAATACTAACAATTTTAAATTGGGGTTTGTTGTAAATTCATTTGTTTGTTTGTTTTAAAAGTATAATTATAGGTATTAATTTTTATGAGATAAAATAATAATAATATCCAGGACACATCACACATTTTTCAACTTATACCTTTTTACACATACATTTAATTAATAAACACTAAGTTTGTGTAAAAAGAGATAAGTAACAAAGTGCCCATTGCCAAAAAGAAAATTACAAAATTACGGTAACTCTACCACCTTGGCCCGGGAGCACTACCGTGCTCCCAGATATTATAGGCAACTCTGTGACACCACAGTTTCGGTTATCAAAAAAGGGTAGGTACCTATAATGTTTTTTGAGAATTTCTTATGAATTCCAGCGTCTCACGAGTTGTGTTCACCGTCTTTTATAGAAGTCCCTATAATTATGAGCTATTTAACAAACCATTAATACTTACCATTAATACTCTATGGAAAATAAACATTATTATTATTATTACCGCCGTTAGCCTTCAGCAGTAGCTTGATAGGTAACAAGTACTCGGAAGTTAAGTCGCGGTTGGACTTAGTAAAATGTTAAGTAGTTTAGTGGGAAACGTTACACATTTTGTTTCTAGATTCTACATTCATACATAGTCTAAAGAAATGGATCACTCTATTCACTTTTTTCAGTAAAAAATTGGATCCAATTAGGAACATATATGTAAGTATATTAATTTCAGTTTCACAGTGGCTTAAATTAGGTAAAATAAAAACAAATATTTTAAAAATCCGTTTTATATAATAAAAAGTCTGAATCAATTAATAGAATAACGGTAGTTTATACTTTTGTAGGTTTTTGGTGGAACATTACAGTTTTATTAAAAATTTATGTGGAATTAATGAAAAAACCCTACCAAAATGAGTAATAGAATAACGATTTTTATATTACAAAATCATTTTTTAATTTATACTCTAAAACAACATCGACAAACTACGACAAACAATATAATTGATATACAAATATATAAAATTAAACTAGTATAGCAGGCTTTTCCTTAACAAACACATTTCCTCTTAAATTCATTTAAAGTCTTAACATTGTTGAATTGGGAATAAAGCAAAACCTAGGCAAGTTTTACTCGAACTCTCTCTAAACCATTGTTCACTGTTAAAAAAACACCCTCAGGCTAGTAATCTAAGCGAGCAGCCCCTAAATTGTAACTAATTTCACGCATTCATACTGTTACCCTATCAGCGCATCGCGCTCTTATCTTCCAGACGAATTCCCCCGTTGCACCTTATCGCTCGCCTATCAAGACTAGACAAATTCCCCCGCCGTACCTTAGCGTTAAACTCTAATTAATTCAGTTCTAACATGTGTAAAGTTTGTAATTTATATTTATAGCTTTTGGTTGAGTAAAGTTGAAACTGATTTAAATGTAATTTAAAATGTTTGTTTGTATTTTAATGCATAATAATAAGGTAAAATTATTAGAAAACTTTATTGTAATTTTATATATATAATTTTATTATCAAGGTAATTTTATTTTAATTTAATTTAGATTTTTGAAACCAGTAAGTTTTCAATGTTATTTTAGGACAATACTATTTAATAGATAGGTTAGGTGACTGTATCAAAATAATTTTTGAATGAATAAATGAAAACACTTTAAAGTCATTGCGAACTATATTCATTACTCTCGTATTGAAATTTCAATATCACTTTTTTTGTTTTTCATCATTTCTTCAATTTTTTAAAATAAAAAAATACTAAAATTAATCCATTAATTTAAACACTAGCCGGGAGACCGAGCGAGCGTCGCTCGTTCAATCGGAGTTTTTATAAACTAAGATAACTTGTTAAGTAGTACAAAGATATATTTTCTATGAAACATTTTGCAGGGTGTTCTTTTAGTCGATAGTGGCCTTCTAAGAGACGAAAGGACAAGCAATATATGTTGTAAAAATATCTACTTATCATATTTTTTTATAATTTGATTCTATTGAAAAAAATACATGCAAATTATCCTTTTTTTGATAAAAAAAACAGAAAAATATTTAATGATACGTAATATTAGAAAGTTGTTCATCATTTATTATGATATGTATTAGTTAGTAACATCAATTAGTTTTGGCGACTTTTTACGAGATTTTCCTATTGCAAATGTTATCAGCGCCATCTAGTTGAGTTTAGTG
The DNA here is from genome assembly GCA_958295455.1 of Coleophora deauratella. Lineage (NCBI taxonomy): Eukaryota > Metazoa > Arthropoda > Insecta > Lepidoptera > Coleophoridae > Coleophora > Coleophora deauratella. Next base: position 10,733,296 of record OY282410.1, on the reverse strand, counting down.
AAAGCCGTCGAAATTTCCCTATTGTCAAACACAGGGCAGGGCGGCACAATCATTAGGTATGTAATTCACTTATATGGCGAAAGATGGCGCTATTTGTTTCTAAAATATAGAGGTTAAAATATATATTTTTTTATCACTCTTAAGTCTTTTTATTTATTTACATAATATTTACATAAGTTCAACAAAATAAAAAATAAAAAGACAAAAAACTATAAAGTCTCATGGGTGGGATTCGAATCCGGACCGTAGCAGCAAAATGTAAGTGTCTCGCACCAAAACCGCTAGCTAGTCTACCAAAGTAGGTACTTGCAAGCAATGGTTAAAATAAGCATTATATGCGTTCTCCTTTTATGTAATTTCGCTCATATCTCCCTTAAATAACTTTTTTCGAAGATAATTCCCTCATAGATCGATTTCTGGTGATTTTTAACCCCTAATCCTAGATTTTCGTCAAAAGGTTTCAAGTTGTTTTCGAAATCGTCGGGACACTTAACTCGTTTAATAGTATAGGATAATATTAATAATAAAAATTACCCAAAAAAAGACAAAAAATCAATGAAGTCTCGTGGGATTCGAACCCAGACCTACATAAAAGAAAGGTAGCACAGAACCGTTACGACAGATCGCGCTTGAACACAGCGTTAAAAATAAGCATCATATGCGTTCTGCTTTTATGTAATTTCGCTCATATCTCCCTTAAATGAAATTTTTCGAAGATAATTCCCCCATAGATCGATTTCTGGTGATTTTTAACCCCTAATCCTAGATTTTCGTCAAAAGGTTTCAAGCCGTTTTCGAAATCGTCGGGACACTTAACTCGTTTAATAGTATAGGATTTAAACATTTAAGAACTAAATGTCGTTACTGACAGATGCAAACTCAAATTCAAAACTAAAAATGTTTTTTATTTAAGTAGATGTTTTACACATGCTTTTAAATCGTCAATATTTTTTTTACCCAGTACAAAGCCCCTACCACGCGGGACTTGTACACTGAACGTTTCGGCACAAAACACATAGATACAGAAGGTCCGCTCAATACGCTCACAAAAATCCTAAGCATATACATGCTTATAGACGTATACGGTCGTTGTAGGCAAGATCACGTACTGTGCGATCGTGACCTTGCCTCGAACGACCGTATATTTCTATAAGCATGTATATGCTTACGATTTTAGTGGTTTGTATTGAGCGGACCTTCTGGTCTATTTTGTGGTTTCGAGAAGTGTTTGCGAAGCGAGAAGTAATGCTCAAAAGTAAGTAACTTATATATTATTGACTAGTTGTCTACTTCCCTATTTTTTATAATTATCTTTGATGCATTCGAAGATATTTTTGATACTGTAATTCCCTTATAAGATTTACTGGAACTGTTTAGTTATTTTATAATAATTTATTGTGTACGTAGTATACCAGGAAGTCAAGGAGTTGGCGAGGAGTAGAGAAGAATAGCTGTTACTCCACCGACAAAAGCCTAGCTCTTAAGAAAAAAAAAGAAGAGGTACAAAAAACAAAAACATTAACAAAAGATAAGGCTTAATAAAAAATACTGACTTGTCTGAATTTGACTGACTCGGTGGCTAAGTGGTTAGCGATCCTGACCTCTGATCCGAGAGTCGTGGGTTCGATCCCCACACATGGCAAACTTTTCTGTGATGAGCAGAATTGTTTGCTCTGAGTCTGGGTGTATTATATCTATCTATCTATATATGTATGTATTTAAAAGTATATGTGTATGTATATCAGTCTCTGGTTCCCAAGATACAGGGAATCCTAGTTTGGGGCCAGATGACCGTTGTCCCAGATATTATTATTATTATAGATAATAGATATATTATAATAGTAAAAAATACACAATGGGTACCGCCATCCTGTGTGTTAAACAAGCATTCGACCTATCCATTACCTAAATCACTAATCTTAAACATTAGACCTAACTCTAAGACCTAGTGTTAGGTCCGTGATTCATGAAAGCAAGGCAAACGCTTGACCATTGTAGTATCTAGGTATTGACTCACTTCGAAGTGGCGGGTGGGTCTAGGGACCTAGATTTGGTCTGAGAACTTTTAGTTTCCCTAAGTTTAGCTAGTGTTGCTAAGGGTGTTCTAGGGTTTGAAATAAAATCTAGACTTAAATGCTTATCCAATTGATAGAAACAACATACTGGGAATTTCTCAACTTATTTTATAAAAGAGCCAGCGTTCACCGTACAGTTTTTCAACAATAATAATTGGTACCTAAGCCCTTGGCATTAATTCACCTGATGATAAGTGATGATGATACCGAAGGATAGAAGCGAGCGTACCAACCAAGATTCCCAAACGCAATGAAGAACTGGCTATCTTCTCTCCAAGCGGGAACACATTAATGCCATTAACATTGCTGTTTGGTGGCGAAACTTAGATATAATGGTGGTAACTATAGGTAGCCTGACGGGCTCAGAAAATGCTGTACCACAAACCAAACCGATTCCTTCAAAGTTGGACCCCGCCGGGAATCGAACCTGCGACCTCCTGATGTGTAGCTAGCGGTCTAGCTACTAAACCACGGTGGCGGTAAAACATATTTTAGGTCCATTAGTAGTCTCTATTACGCCTACTTAGTAGCATTTTATCTTTATTTAGTAGTCTCCTCCTTTATTTTGTAACCCGTTGGCGTAATAACCTATTTTTTTTATTCCTATTTAAAATAAGTACTAAATTCAAAAAAAATATACAGTAAGGTATTTTTATACCTGACTGCCTAAGCAAAGTATGTTTTTCGATTATTTATGTGGGCATTGTGCCTAAAATACACGAATACCTATAAATAAAATAGAATAAAACTTATTTTCGAGAAAGCAGTTACTAAAAAAAACACTAGCAACACCAACAGTTTAAATAATTAACTAGGTATCCACATTATCGAACCCAGCATTCAGTTATTCAAATCCGCTATCTGTGGCTCACGACTTCTGCGCCTGAGCATGCCAGAGCGCGATAATACTCGCCTAGATGTGGGTAGATGATAGCATGAGGTGTAATCAGGTTAGAGTAATGGTATGTTTGTTTTAATGTTCGGGTTTCATGCACATGTAGCGACGTAACCGCTTAAGTGCCGTACCGGTGAACAAGTCGTGATGAAGTTGTTCATGAATTTTCGAAAATCGAATCCCAGATTTAAGAAAATGAGCCTTGCCTCTAATGTTCCTTAGAATGAGGACCTATCGATCATTATAATTAATTAATTCCCCTGAAAGTATACTCCTGTAGAATAAAACCTGTAATTCGTCAGACAGCTATTCGTAAGCTATGTTTTAATTAATTATGAAAAATTCATGAAATTTACATTAAAGCGTTTTTGTACCAAAATGACGTTTTTTTGAACACTAATGAAATGACGTAAAATTATATAAATTGCATATTTTTTCTATATTTCCCACGATCATACGCCATTCAAAACATGATTCAACAATTTTGGCTCGATAGAAAAAAAAACCAAAGATGCGTCTTCCCAGTATAATAATATGACGATATGAAGGAAACTACACCATTAGTCTGAACACTTTCAGTCAGAAAAAAAAAACGAAATAGGTAACCTAAAACGTAAATAATTCGCGTGGCGCATATGGTGGGACTTGCGCTAATCAATGCGCAGAAGCTTAGTACAACAGACGTTTTCACGGAATACCTCTTGTGATAGAACTTGAAATTTTGTCTTACGACAAAAGATACTTTAACAGTGGTTAACGCGGAAATATCGCAGCGTTTCGACCTTTAGATGTGCATGGAGCTTTAACACGACGGTGCTACGTGCGGGTCAAAGTTTAGGTTCGATGCTTGAATAGGCAAGTGAGCGAAGAGAAAAGTTTCAAATTAGGTGTTTTCAAAACTATCTGTCGATTAAAGTAATTTTGAAATCTTTAAAATACAGTTCCTTTTACAGTTTTGCGATCGGTAGCAGACATAAGAGTAGGTACACTGAAACTTTAAAAACGGAGAAACATTACTCATCAAAATACACAACATTAGTTTTACGACTTTGCTGAAATCGGTATGACATTTTGAGACTTTTTTAATAATCCTAGAGGCTGCTTGGTCAACTTTGAATGGGAACTCTAAAATTAACTGAATGTAGCCTCTAACTATGAATAAAAGGTAATTCTGTCTACCTACATACAGGTGACTTATTATTCGCTTCTAGATGCTACTCTAGAAACTGAACACATTTCCTTAAGAAACCTATACAATCCAAGCAAAAAAAAACTATTCTTATTTTTAGAAACAGAAGATCTCCTATTCGAATAGTTAAAAACAGAACAGTCAATTTGCAAATTTTCAATGATATACAGAATGTAGGGGACAGGTTTCCGAAAATTTTAAGGGCTTGCTCATTAGACGAAACTAAACAACTTTCCACAAGATTTTTTTCAGGAAACGAAAAAATAAATCGGCTTCTCCATACAAACTGTCCAATTAAGGTAATAATTTTGTATGGAGAAGCAGATGTTTTTTTTTTTCGTTTCCTGAAAAGAATTCTTGTGGAAAGTTGTTCAGTTTCGTCTACAGAGCAGGCCCTTAAAGTTTTCAGAAACCTGTCCCTTACACCCTGTATATTTAAAAATTCTTGCTCCAATTGTATATAGGGTCCTTGAAGAAAGTTAATCAGTTTCATGAATAACATCTACCTTGCGCTTAACAGAGTCTAAAGAATCACCCTGTATATTATCATCATTATCATATCCTGTGTATACCGAACCTAAAAGATTATAGAGTTCATTGATTTATCCACTACCGCTTCATACATTTCATCAACCATACAAAAATAAAAACAATCCGTCGAAAGAGCCCTGTGGAATTTTAATGTTTATCAAAATGTAGACAGGCAGCTTACAAATTGATTATTACATACCTATTGGAATAATATTAATCTGCATTTGAGCAATTTTAAGTTCATTGGCTCTTATTGTGTCTGTAAAATATTTTGTGTATGTATTAGTGATGGGCTGGCCATTTATTTTGCCGGCTAATTGGTTGTGGAATTGTCGACTAGTCAGCTATTCGGCAGCGCCAATCATTAGGTAATTTTCACCAATTATTTTTCTTGGTCTGTTGTGCCAGTCAGTTTTCAATTGTCACATCGTACGGTCCCCCAAACTGTGGACCATCTGACATCTTGTCCTTCCTGCCCTGCCACCTGTTCGCGGGAGGACTTGAGCCTGGCCACCAAGAATGCTATCCGCGTGGCAGGATTTTAGGAGGAATCTATTTGATTTGCCATCGACCCGAGAAGAAGAAGAAGAACAAGACGAATACTGTTTATAGATATTTGCTTATATAACCGAAGATAACGGAAAACATTGTTTTTATATTACTTAGTTACATTTCCATAATAATAATTTAATGTCCTGCAATCCAAAAAAATTAGCACATTATGGTTTACATATGTAGAATAATATAATAATTTCGGAAATATAAAATAATTTGCACTTGTATTCTTTTATGTAGTTTTTTCATGTATAGAATATAAAAAAACAATGCCAGCAGCAGCCGATAAAAAGGCATTAGTCGGCAATTTTTGCCGTAGTGGACTATAAAAAGTGTCGACTAGTCGGTACATCTCTAGTATAGTATGTATGTATGCATTTAAACATGGTATGTAAGAAGATATCGAAATAACTGTGTCTATTTAAAATATTGATAACCTTACCGAGTTCAAAACCTGGATAATATCGGTTAATAGGATAGGATCTTTCGAAGGATAGGATAAAAAAATGGGTGTGGGAGAGTCCAAAAATGCATGGAGCGTTTTCTTTTTTTAAAATTCAGCTAATTCGTAAAACAAAGTTGTTCAGTGTGATCAGTAGAAACTCCCGTTAACGGATCCTACATCTATTTTCTTACATCCTGTATAAGCTAAATATTTTAGGGTAAAGATACCAACCAGCGTTATCCTCTAATTCCCCTATCATCTATTCAGTCTTCTTAACCGTAATGGGTTTTCAGTTTAAAAAAAATCACACTATACTGGTTAATGGTCTCGATTTCAGCGATTTTGAAAATATCGTATGTAGGTGTGCAGGTGCGTGAGACGCTCCTCTAAACGCGTTATAGAAGTAGTAAGCAACATTTTTTCAGTTACATAAATATAACTAGAGTTCCTCTGAGATATCCGAAAAAAAATAACCGTTCTTTTACTTACGAAAAATCATCTTTCCTGAAGAAACGTATACAGAATATGCAAAACAAAAGTTGACGTTTTCATTCAAAATTTGCGTATCACTTGATTTAAAAATCCAAAAAAAAAATTGCCAATATAGTATTGGTTCCTTAAAGTTGTTCAGTTTCGTCAGTACAGGCGACAGTTTTTTTTTTTCAAGTATTTCACTATAGGTTGGGGGTCGCGAAGCCTTTCGAAAGGGGTCGCGAGAAAAGAAAAAGTTTTCTTACGATTTCAGTGAGAAGGCTGGTCCTGTTTATTTTTTAACAATTTGTCAAAACGTGGTTCTATTTTGGAGACGTTTATAAGTAAATCATATTCTAATTGAAAAAAATTATAAACGTAGTCTTTCAAATCACTAACACTTCGTATCTTTGTGGCCCTAGGGGGGGTCGCAAGAATTTTTTAACTTGTAAAGGGGGTATTAAAAAAGGTTGAACACTGCACTATAGGACCTTAGTCCCTACATATCTACCAGTTGAGAGGCTACACTGATACAGTTTATAAAATCTGATCCGGTGAACTTCAAATTACTTCCGGACCGATACGACATTCAAGCCTTTAAGAAAAGAGCGTACTCCCATTTCAAAGACCGGCAACGCACTTGTGACCCCTCTGGTTTTGCGGGTGTCTATGGGCGGCGGTAATCGCTTACCATCAGGTGATCCATCTGCTTGTTTGCCAGCTATGCCATAAAAAAAAACAAGTTCTGTCAATTTCTCTCTTCTAACCTTCTCCTTTTTGTCCCTTCTCCCAAGATCTCGTTTTAACCGACTCCCAGCCAGTACATATCTATATGTACTTATGCAATGAAGCTAAAAACACAGTATTACCCGCTGTAAGAGTGTATTGAAATTAATGGGGCGGGCGACCACGCTTCGGTAGACTGTGATTGTCGGCTAGGGATGGGGTGAAGGGTATCGAAGGGTGTCGTGGGGATTTATCGATATTTTGTCCAACTACCCTAGAAGTAAATACATGTTTCTTTGAGTCAGACTGTAGAGTAACGACTTGATTGTATCCGTGTAGTACTAAACTATCAGAGGAAATTTATATTGTAATCAATCAATATTTTAGTTTCTCTTTAAATTGATAACATATTGAGTTATTTTATTTATAAGTATAACTACTAGACTGTCGCGCGACCACGACATGGTCGGTAATGACGTAATGTCGTGTCTGCCATGGAGCCATCTGGTGGTTGCCGGCGTATGGTACTGATTTACCGTAACATTTAACAGTGTTCATATATCTTATCCTTTCTTTCACATTGTGATTCGTATATGAATGAGTAGGCCAAGTAGCAGGCCACTTCTGTGGCGCGCTCTTAGTATAAACAATGGCGGAGAATCTAAGTTGAAATACAGCCGTGTCACAGTGAAGTCAAGCATCGGTTTTCTTTGTTTTACTTATATAATTGTAAGTGATTCATGGAAATTTATTTAGAAAAACATGTAACGGTAAGTGATCTTTCATTTTTTATTTCGTTTACGTTGTAAGCTTTTGATTTTTTAAATAAATCTAAGCCCTAAACTGGTGAATCTTCCTTCTAATGAAATATAAACATAACATTGTTACGATTTTTTTCATATTAAAAACGTTTACATTAATATTATTTTTATTGATTCCTGCAATCATTTTATTATTTTTGTGTTCAAATACAATGTTAAACGTGTATGTTTTAGCAACATCTTAAAAAATATAATAAAATAAGTGAAGGTTCGCCATCACCCACGTCATGGCCGCGCGACAGATTAGGTTTGACACATGTTTGACAGCCCATCACAGCAGTTGCTTGGTGGCTAGGTTAATATGGATAGGACCCGTCGGCTTTTTCATTATTTTCAAAATATAATAATTTTTGAGAATTTATTATTGTTTTAGGTATATTTCACTCTTAAAATGTTGGAGTATATTTTTTTTCTTTTTTTTATAAATTATAATATTCATTGTAAAGCCTGGGACTTACAAATTTTTAAATAGTTTATCAATTTAAATAAATATTATAAAAACAAATGTTTTAAAAATGATTTTATTACATTACAGAATAATCAGCGGCGTCATTGCACAACATCGAGTTCGCCTATAAAAAAAAGTCATACATAAATTTTCTGCTATGACGGGAGTGTCTGGAAGAAGTTGCTGATAAGTCCGCATTTCGATGTATTTTATCCTATATTAGATTACTGTATGTTTATCCAATAAAAATATTTTACTTATTATTCAAACATGAAAAGATTTATAAAAAAAGTCGTATCCATACTTTTGTAGCCATTTTGGGACCAAAATATTTTTTGTTTGCTGTTTTTTGATAGCATGGTGCTTGAAATAATTCTTAGAAGTGCACTTGTTTGATGAGTGATTTATAAGCCTATATCTATAAAGATCTTAGAAAAACATTTGTTCTTTCAATTGCAATTACACAATACCCAATATTTATTGTTTTAAAAAGGTCTAATTTAAGTGCCATATATGAGTACTATTTTCATCAAACCATTACATAATATTTATATTATCATACCATTATGCTGCTATTGTATATTAAAAGCCCATAAGCTTAAGTTACTGTAAACATAAACTCTTTATCGCTAGCACCGAGAGCCACTTCAAATAACAGTGTAATATGAGGCCCACTTGATGATGTCATCTGAGTGGATCATTGTTTGTATGTATTCTTAGAACAACTGTGATATAAAAAATATGTATGGAGACATGAGGTATTATGGTTTTATTTGTTTAAAAACGTGTAATATTAATAAATAATACTGTATTAAATTAATCAAATGTTTTATTTTAGGTTTATTTCAGAAAATTAAGTTATTTGTAAAGTACCTCATATTAGAGCTTTTGTTTTACCTGGAATTCTCTACTAATGTATGGAAAGTTATTTTTTATGTTAATAGAATTATTTATAACGATTCTTATAATATGCACAAACATGCAGATCTCTTATTAGATTTTAATAAATTCCAATTAGAAAAAAAATGCAAAAAAAATAAAAAAAACCGGTCAGGGGGCCATGACGTGGCCTGACAGTTGGGTGGGGGGGGTGTAATTGATTTATGACATTTGAAGGGATAATAAATTGTGTAGATAAATGTTATGATGCTTTTTATTTTGCTCTAAAGTGGCGAAAGGCAAGCGTTTGCATGAGATTCTACGGAAGATAGTAATTAGTTTGATGCTATTTCAGTGATGGAACACGGGCGTATGTTGCTAAACTCTATACTTATATCGATAACGTGACCAATAATCAGCGTCCCATCACTTGAGGAATCAATAATAAAAGTGTCGCTGGAACAATGGCGGTGTGTGGCCGACGCGGGCGGTCGCGGCACATTAGCAGGGGCCAATGCTGTGCTTTACTGTTATCGATAATTTTTATTAGTCATATAATTTTACAGGATCTTATCAGTACCTAAATAGACTGAGGCTCCTACTCATGAAATCTAAACGTATCAGTCTAAAGAAAAAACCGAAGACTGAATTGGTGGGCATTATTCGTGGTAGTATTATCATTACAATATAGATGAAAAAATATCTATGAGGTTATGTGTCGTCAGTGTGAAAATACTTACACCATATTATAAAAAACCGAAGACTGAATTGGTGGGCATTATTCGTGGTAGTATTTGTCATTACAATATAGATAAAAAATATCTATGAGGTTATGCGTCGTCAGTGTGAAAATACTTACACCATATTATGATAAAGCTACTAGCAAGCTCAGCCCAACAAAAGACATATCTAAATACATCAAAGAAAAAAATATTTGTGCTAAAGCAACAGAAATACACTCCCGCTATCTGTATTTAAATTCTTAGCCATTACTTAGATGGTATACCTTCGACCTCATCTATTTACCCAAAGGGCGCAGACAGCATTAACCTGAAACATCTGAAAGACAATAGTAATTACCTACATTTACTCCTTATCTAAACAACCCTCAAAGGTGAATCGTTTCATTCCCCTTGCCTCAAAAAAAAGAAAAGCATTAAAAAATTTGCATAAAAAATAGTGATGTGAACGTGCCCTGAAAATTTTATCGATAAAAAAATAAAAATCGAACTCTGTCAACCATTTTGTTGAACAGCAACTTTACGATCCTCCATCGGGCGCCGTTTTAATGCGGCCGAGATTAATTTAATATTTTGTAATTGCTGTTTTTACTTCCGTTTGAGATTTAATGAGAAAATATTTTGATTACCTACTCCGGTTTTGTGGTCTTAGTTTGTTGTTGTTGTATTTATACAATGTGACGTTTTGATTTCCAATTCAAGTGATAAGATGCTACTCATGACACTACACAACTTTCCCTAAGGAATCTCTATAATAGACGAAAAAAATAGAGTTCCCTTATTTACTTGTCATTAATTGATTTTTAACTTTGTTTTTGTTCCGACTGTAGACATTTGTTGAGGACAGTTGCTTTTCATGAGAATACAATTACAATTTGACAACTGACAATTTGACATTTTGATTTTTTCTGACACGCTTGTCAAAAATAAAAAGTCACACCGTAAGTCATGATATCAGCTGGAAAACGTCCAATTTTGAATGTAGGCGTTCTCTTGTAGACTTCCACTTAGCACGGTTTTGAGCCATGTGCATCCAGGGGCTTCCTAATGGCCCACCTAATGGTCTACAGGCACCACTCTCTGTATAAGGTGTCTCTAAAATATCTGAAAAAAATTAAACAGCAGCTTCTCAAACTCATGAAACTGAACAAGTTTCCCCAATAAACCTATGATCAATTCGCAAATTTTGGAGTTCCCATACAAAATAGGCGGATCAATTAATCAATTGATATGAGGAGCCAAAAAATTTATTTGTGAATTGAGTATAAGTAAGACCCTATATTATGACAAATATAAATTATACTCATATATAAGGTGCTACTTTATTAGTGCCCGATATTTTAGTCAGTGCTTCTACTCCTGATTCTGATCAACTTTTCCCAAGGAACCCATAGTCAAATCGCAAAAAAATTTTTGGACTCTTCATACACATTGATCAGCCGAGCGGCCAAATTAGTATGAAGAGTCCAAAAATTTTTTTGCGATTTGACTATGGGTTCCTTGGGGAAAGTTGATCAGAATCAGGAGTAGAAGCACTGACTAAAATATCGGGCACTAATAAAGTAGCACCTTATATGTAATCAATACAAAATATGTAAATCTCGAAATAAACATTTATACGTAAAATAAGTTACCGAATTGAAAAAACAAATAACTCAAAAAAGCAGAATAACTCAAAAAGCACTGAACCAGTCACTCTAAAAGTATATAAGTGTTTTCTAAAGAAAGTAGTGTGGTTTTTACTGAGTATTACGAGAGTTTGGATTAAAAAATGCTGTCAAAAGATGGCTAACGGAGCGTCACAATTTACACCTCTAATATCGGAAGTAGCGAACACACTCAGTATGAACCGAGAACATTAAAGTTATCCTACTTCAAAACTGACTGACATTATTACTGCACCAGAATCACTAGGCAACCGTTGTATATCCCTTGTGACACATGATAAGAGATAGAGACCGTACTGAAATTTTTACGGGCACTAAATCTAGGTATAATTTTAAATATTGAAAACTCAAAATCAAGACTCAAAATGTTTTTTATTTAAGTAGATGCTTTACACATGTTTTTAAATCGTCAATATTTTTTTTCTACCTAGTACAAAGTCCCTACCACGCGGGACTTATACACTCCACTTGTACGATACATAATATCCAGGGACAAATTACGCATAGAAATCAGAGTACGTACGATATACATCATATACATAGGTATATACATAATACACCCAGGTGAGATGATGCCAAGGGCTCACCAATTAAGGATAAAAAAAGACACAGAGCAAACAAATAAGTTCATCACACAAATGTTTGCTCTAGGTGGGACTCGAACCTATGACCTGCGGATCAGTAATCAAGAGCGCTAACCACTAAACCACCCAGTCAGTTAAAATTCTAATAATAATATGTCGGATTTGTCTGTTTGTATTCTTTCTTTCTTCTTTCTTTTCGAGTTGATGGTTTTTATTTTATAGTTTATCAGCCCAGTAGGTACAGCATTATCTGTGGCCTCCCAAAGAGTTTGCATTTGTGTTTGCATTTCATCTGTGCTTATACTTTCGATTGGTAGCAATAGCTGAAGCATCGTAGCATCTCACATCCTGCCCCCAATGTCTAGTTAACAAGAAATGCTCATTATTCCACCCGTAACCTACGGCTACACAATAAATAACCCGCCATCCCCCATTTGTAATGCCTTTAATTACTCCCGGCCAGCTCAAACCCGTCAATTATACTTTGAAAAATAAATAAACAAAACTAAAATACGAGTTCTAGTTCTAACTACTTATTCTTAATTACCTTATAACTAAGACGTAACTCAACCGCTGAAAATAGGCATTTAGCGGACTTATCTTTGACTTGGGACGTTGATGTATCGCTGGGTGAAACGGAGCGTACCTATTTTTTTTTTCATTAATCGCCCGGCGGTCATGAGCTCGCCGGCCGTTCAGCCAAACCATGTAATTAGGTTGTTATAAAAAGTTTAGATAATTAATTGTGGTGCATTGTGTACCTACTCAATATGTGTTGGCTTAGTGTGTGTGTTAAATTGATATTTATTGTTGACATTTCATGCCGTGACCAAGGCTCGTATTTAATTGTTGTTAATTTTTATTCATTGGTCTTTTATTTTTAGTTTATTATGTAAAAGCGTTATGGAATTTTGCTCGTAATTATTTAATTAAAAATGACTTATAAAATTTTAAGTAAAATTATGTTTTCGGCTCGTAAGTACGATAAAGTCGTACATTTACATTTTCAATTAAAAACTATGCTTAGATACTCTAGACAAACTGTGAGCTTATATAGGTAGGTAAAGTAGTTAACTACTTACTTACCTTTTGGTGGTTAAGTTTTTTAAACTTAATTATTGTAATAGCCGTTGAAAGGGTGAATTACGAACTATTACAAATGCAAATTGGTTCTTTGGTCACGAGGAATTTCATAGAAAGGCTAAGTAAAGAAAAAGGTTTCTTATCACATTAAGCAATAACGATAAAGCGTCCCTTACGTAAATAAATCGCAGAACCAGTGAGTGATATCCTTACTTGATATAAATCTAAAACTCTGTTTTTACACTCTAAAAACTACCACTGATTTCACTGAAATTTGGAATTAAAATTTGTATAACAAAGCACATAAGCGAGCACAGCACACCCTCAAAGGTGGTCATACGAACGACATCAACGTGGGTGAAACCGCAAGCAAAAGTTAGTTCGTTAATAACCCATAAGCATCTCCAATGCTGAGGAGTCTCTACCATACCATTTAACTCTAGTATCATCTATAAAAATACAGATTCATTCTTATTTGATTACCCACTTAAATACCTACAACCAAAGATTAACTAATAGTTACTAACCAAAGACAAAAGAACTATAATTGCTTACGATTACGAAGTAACCAGATAGTAGGAGTTACTTAGTCAGAATGAAGTACCTACTTACATATTAAATTTTATTAAACGGGCACATATCAGAAGTATTTTGGCAGCACATGTATTGTTCATTCGCATAAAACAATAAACAATTAAAAAAGATCACTAACCAAAGAGTCAGAATACGCTATCGTTTTCCCGCCATGCGTGCGTAGCGGCCATTGTTGGACGATAAATTAGCAATTCAAACAAATTTAGCTTAATAACAACGGCTAAACTCAGTGCCCGATCGCTTTTAGTCGTAATTAATGCCTTCCTAACCATACGTTTCGCTTTGGGTCGACAAACTCCCGAATAAGTCACGATCTTAGTGGGCACGCTATTTCCCGCGCTTTTAGTGATGGGAAATGAGAAATATTAACTATCGATATCGACCCAGTTTTGTAATGGTGACATTTGTTTTGCTTGAATAATCCATAGGTAGGTACTCAAAATATTTTTTGACATCTTATTCATGATAAATAAACATATGTTTTATTTTTGTTTGATAATGACGTTTAAAATTAAATAACATTTTAATTTTGAACATCTGTTAAATATTTGCTCTTAGAATTTGAATTAGTTATAAGGTTTCTCTGAGAGCTTAACTAGTGATGGGCCGAATACTGATTTCACCGATTAAACCTATTATTTAGTTATTTCCGTATAATTTCTTCGATTTACGTGTAATTTTTAGCATTTAACTTCGCAATGAGCTTACAGTTTACAGATATTTGCTATTTATACTTATGTACATTTTAGCTATTGTAAACCTTAAGGATTTTTTTTTTGTAAGATTGTTAACTAACACACCTACCCCTAGAGTCCAGACTTAATCATTTCGGACCAATAAGTGGCGGTTCATTTAGATATTAAATGCTGTTCTTTTTTATATAAATTCGGCGATTTTTACCAACTAATTGCAGTGTCTAAGATTTTCTGACTAGTCAGACGTTCAATACGTCTCTCCCTACTTAACTACGAGATCCCATTAGCGACATCAATCAATCCAGTAGGTACCTAGGACTTCATTTTCATGATGTAAAATTGATACCCACCTACCTATTAGTAGGGTGCCTAGGGTGCGTAGCTAGAATATTAAACTTAACGAAACAGATCCGATCGCTAGAAGTTGATTAGAACTACTTAGAAACAGAACGATACTTATAGCGCCATCTACGTAACTTTAAACAAACTAAAATACTTACATTCCGTTCCAAACGTTTAACGTTCCATTCATGAATTTCTGAAATGGAACGTTGCTCAGATTAGAACTGTCAAGTTGACAGTTGATTGATTTTTTTTTTTTTTTTGTTTGGTTCTTTCTTGCTTTTGCAAGGAAAAGGTTTGCTCTTCTCTAAATATTTTTCTATTTCATTTGAATTCTCATTTACTATCAATTTCTGTCGTCTTTAACTTTTTCTCTATTCTTCAACAAAATGATAGCACTTTTGATGAAGATTTCATGGACTTCTTGAGAGCACTCGAAACACAGTCTACACACTTTTATTTCATTATCCTACATATTAGACACTTAAATGGCACTTTATTGAACAATACACTATCAATATTATGCATTAAAAACCACGATATCTATTTTTTCGGATAATAAAACAAAAATGACAAACTCTTGCCGCGAGTTCCCGCCAAAAAGTCCCACAGTTGATTGATTATTTTATTAATACCTATCTAGAAGTCGTTCCAAAACCAAGGTAGGGTGAGGTAGAATTTAACTCGGAGAAATGAAAGAGACGTAGCTATTTTGAGAAAGAGAAAAAAATATGATTTTGGAACGCTTGCGAGTGATTCCAGAGTGACAGGGTAACAAACGTCATCGAAAATAATTCAGAAAGGTTTCTAGCTTTTTTGGGTAGTGTTCTGTCTTATTTATGACTTTAACACCTTAGCAGATACAAGCAATCGTATTTCAAAACAATTCCGAAGATAAAATGTTTGTTTGTTTTAGTCTGTTTGACATTGACTACGAACTTCCCGCCGAATAAACTGTCAGGCGAATTTTAACGGTAATCAAACAGCGTTAAAAATCGCACTTGTCAGAGTGAAAATCGCATTCACGAAGGCGTTCCGAAATCCCGACGGAGAACTGTCAGGCGATCATTCGGTTACCCTCGGTTTCACTCGGCTCGGTTTTGGAACGATTTAGGGTAAAATTCGCATCACCCCGAGTGAAATCTTTGGTATTGGAACGCAACCCTAGAATTTAGACTTTAGTGAAAATACCTATGAAATTCTCAATTTTTAAATGAAATTATGGTCTCTAACTGTTTTGATAATATGACTGAAGATCTGAGCTATGGCGAGGGGTAATAAATTGTCGTCCCACAGAATTATGAGCTCAAAATGTCTCTCTATCTGCTTGGGATTAACTTTTATTGTAGGATGCTATTTAGCGTCGATACCAATACAATCTGGTAAGTGATAATTTAAATTACTAAGCAATATACTTCATAGATTCCAATAATATCTTATATTTCTTATGTACATCTTTCAGATAAGAAAGGATTGCCCAAACCAGTGACACTCCACCTAGCTTCAGCTAATCCTAACAAAAAGAAATTAGCGATAATAGTTCCGTTCAGAGACCGTTTTGAAGAGCTTCTAGAATTCGTACCGCACATGTACGATTTTCTAAACCGTCAACAAGTACCATTCCATATATTTGTCATACAACAAAAAGATATGTACCGTTTCAACCGTGCTTCCCTAATAAATGTAGGTTTTTTATACACTAAGAAAGACTATGATTACATAGCTATGCACGATGTGGATTTACTGCCACTTAATGACAATTTAAAGTATTTCTATCCAGCTTTGAGGCCGGTCCATATCTCATCCCCTCAAACGCATCCAAAATACCACTATGATACTTTCATAGGAGGCATATTGCTGATAACGAGGGAGCAATTTGAGTTAGTTAACGGTATGTCAAATAATTATTGGGGTTGGGGATTGGAAGATGACGAATTCTACGTAAGACTGAAGGACGCTGGGTTATCAGTGCAAAGACCAGCAAATATTAAAACGGGTACTGAGAATACTTTCAAGTGAGTTCTTAATTGTTTTTTTTTTAAATAATGGTGTCAATTTGGTGTTTACGATTAAACTTATTTGACAGGACTAAACTGAATTTAAGCGTCCTTGCCTTGTCTTTTTGATACAGAGAGAACAAGATAAAATACTAAAATTAAATTTAGTTCTGTCAAAAAGGTTAAACGTGAAAACCAAATCAACACCAATAAGTACCTAAAACAACTGTAATAAGATCTGTTAATATTTATTGATATTTACTCAGAAGTTCATACATAACAACAGAACAGCATATGGTTTAGTCTCCAGTGTGTAGTGTTAGCAAAATGCCTACTGGTGATGCATGAATCTCTTCCAAACTTGGGAAGATACAATCATACCCCAGTCACACGGGTTCCCTCCTTTTGCCAGTTGCTTGATGGTAGTTGTAACATGTCAGAGGCTTTCTAGACGGCATGAAAACTTCTGACACTATGGTTGCAAACTAGCCCCACAACATATCCCAATAGAACAATGTTATCCTCATCATCAGCTTAAAGATGTCGAATGTTATATGTAAGGTTCAAAGTGACAATTATAACTGATAATTATCTTGATAATAATAAAAATCTTAAAAACAATTCAATTTAATAAATGGTTAAACTATTATGTCGCTTTACCTATTTCCACTTCTGGGTATATTGTAATGAGTTAAATATTAAATTTTTAAAAACTCTCCAAAAATCGGTCACAAAAATTGTGTTCAACACACACACAATACTTCGTAAAATTTGTATTTGTGTTCAGTTTTGTTACTATTATAATGTGATTAAATTATAATCTGTAAGTCAAAAATTAAAATAATAAAATTATGAATCAGCAATTCAGCATGGATATTTACCGGATAATTATCAAAGAAAATAATTATCTTGATAATTACGAACCCTGGTTATATGTCTATTTTCTACCAGAGACCTATTCTTTTTCTAGTCTTCTCTCTACACTAGAGATATGCATTTCAATATAGTGTAATTTATCTTCCAGACACATCCACGACAAATCGTATCGCAGACGGGACATGCGAAAATGCTACAATCAGCGTGAAATCACTCGTAGAAGAGATAGAGTGACCGGTGTTCATGATGTGGCGTATAACATAACTAGCGAACACAGTGTGGTTATAGACGAATTACCTCTGACAGTGGTGAATGTTGAACTTAAGTGTAATACCACTGCTACACCGTGGTGTTTGTGTCCAGAACCGAGCAGAGCAAAGAAACCTGAGCGTACTAAGAGATAAGTGGATTAATTTATATCTTTATTTTAACCCATCACTTAATCAATTTGTATATAGGTTAATTTTACTAATAATAGAATGAACTTTGAAAATGCTCAAAATAGCCATATTTTTTGTATCAAAATTGTTATAGGTATTTAAACTACACCAAATATTATAAAAAATGTATTAAAAACGTTATATTGTTTCTTAATATTATAATAGTAATTAAATTGATATAATAATGTTAACAACCCATATTGTACCCACTACAGGGGCATGGGTCTCTTCCCATACCTCAGGAAAGTATTTTTAAAATATTTATTCGCATTGATATAATCGGCTTATAGTACTGCTCTTATTAAGAGCGTACTGGACGCAAACTAGCGCTTTTTGTTTCTTTAATTTTAAAACTAAGTTATTTTAGCCCTGTCCGCTGATTACAGCAAAGAACTTAGGAATGTTACTATTAAATAAAAAAATATGCAATGGAACAAAACAAAACAATTGTAAATAAATATATCATTTATTAGGCCGTTTGAAAAGCACTATTTTTACAGTTGAAAATAGATACTTTTACGTATTGTAACAAAGAAATCTATAACAGGTAGTCATATTAATAGTTTTACATTTGTTTGAACAATGTATGTAAAAAAATGAAATGCTTTTAAACAGAATTTCTTTTTATGAAGTATTAAGTACATAATAAATTAAATATATTATAAATTTTAAGATTAAGTATTTTATATTTTATTAGCTAGGTATGTTTATATTGTGGTCTCTATAAGTAGGTAGCTTTGGTCACTATAAGGTAGGCAATTATAAGCCTGGTTTCACAGCTCCTCGTTGGAGAGAGCAACTGGATAAAATAGATAAATCCTTATTTTCAAGTGACAAAATTACAATATGTATCCGCGCTGTCTGAAAAAAACAGCTTTGTGTTTAGACTCGTCACAATCTCGTCGAAGTTCCAATGTTTACATAAGATCCATTTTATTTATCAATTTGTTACTGATATAATTTTACATTATTTCTTATTGAAAGGCAAGCACTTTAACCCTTAAATGGGCCCCGTGCATACAGATATTAAAAAAAAAACTGAATACAGTTTCATATTTGTAAAGCACTGCAGAATACATTATGAAAAAAAACTAAACCATCAAAACTACATGCCCTATGCCTGTTTGTGTACTTATGTTGTCTGGTCATCTGGTACATCTGGTCTAGAATCTGGTTCTATTAAACCTTTTTACGCTAGTCAAATAAATGATAAATATTTGATTCCTTGTCACAGATTCGTACAACCGACCGTGAAGGTTTCAAACGCGAGGCTGTGAAACCAGCTTACATACTATTTAAACAGCAAAAGAAATGACAATAATAACATCCATTTTATTTGCAAAAATGTTATGCTAAATTTCGATATGCACTGTTAGTCTAACAGGCCCTGGTGACATTTTCAAGGTGACAATTTCATCACTCTTATTAAGATAGTGTATGGTCACCAGGTTGTCACAAGCGTCTCAACGTAAACTTTTGTCACCGTGACAATTTTGTCACACTCATCACGCAATAATAATAACAAGTTTGTCTTTGTTATTATAATATGGTATATTTGCGTGTCATCTGTAATTTGATATAAGATACATTAAATTTAAGAACACCATTTACCTACTATGTTCTTGAAAGTACATAAATGATACTTTGTGTAAAGGTGTGCTCATGTTGCAATGTGACAACCAAGTGATGACTCATACATTCATGAAGGTCAACATTGTCACGGTGACAATATCTATTGAAATAAGCTCTCAAGTATTATAATCGAATGAATAAAAGCAGGTCATACATCTTAAGCGTGTAATTCACAATTTTTCTATTTTTAATTCTATTAGGAATAAATTAAGCGATATTAATTTTATAACTTTGTTTATACAACTACCCACAGTCATTATTATAAAATTAAAGGAACATTTACTGAATGATATTAATACTTTTTATCTAGCATCTTTTTTCATTCCCCTGACGCGTCCTTAATGATGGTACAAAAAATGTAAAATATATTCTTGAATAATATAAATTATAACAAATATATCATCTCTATCTCTTACTCTTAGTATAAACTCAGGTCGATCCCTTTTAACAACCATAAAAATGTAAGTAAGTACATATCCCATATGCATAAATTGAGAAATAAATCTTTTAAAAAATCTTATGTCTAAGAGTGTTTCCACATTAATTAATTCTGCAGGTTGTAACAAAACAGATGTAGAACCGGTTAACTGGAGCTATTTTGTATGGAGAGTCCCAGTTAAGGGGCCATTCATAAATTCGTTAAGGGCTGTCACATAATGTCACACTTCGATGACACCCAACGAAGTGTGACAAGGATGGGGGGACTCATAATTTTTGTTTTCATTTATTAAATTCTGGGCGAAAAATATGTGATGTCATACCAGGGAGGGGGTGGTCCCACAAATGTGACAAGGACGGGGGGAGTCAAAAAAATCATGAAATTCGTGTGACGTAATTTATGGATGGCCCCTAACTGGCCTAACACCTATTTTGTTACACTCTTATATATCGGCTATCGGAGCAAGTAATACAATAAAAATATACTTTAACCAAATCAATTTTGCCTACATATCAAAAAGTTCAAGCGACAGTTATTTAACTCCGCTGTTAGACCTTATTTGTATGAGAAAAGAGCACATACTTCATATCTTTTTCTTTGCTGTAGCTCAAACTTCCTCCGTTAACTGATATCAGATTTCGGCCAAAATGAAAGCACTCTCTAATAAGCCCTCTACACGATATGCCATCATGAGCGAGTAAGAGAGACAAAGCTATATGAAAGTAGAGTAACGATGTAAGTACGTCCTTGTCTAACATAAAGTTCTGTCCCTCTTGCTCGCCCATGATGGCCCGTCGTCTAGAGAAGCTATAAGAAAAAATCCCGAATAACCACTTTTAAGACCATTCACTAAAGTTTACAAAAATATAACACTAAATAGATTGTTCTATTTTCCATTTCACCCGCAGATAAGATCTAAATGCATGCAAGCTATCACAAAAAACTATAATATCTAAATACAAAATAAGTATGTATGGCATTCATTACAGATGGGCATGGCTCTCTTCACAATAATTCGCAGCGTTTCTTCACCAAACCAACAGATGGCACTGCACCATGCATCATAGATTCTCTTCTAAACTCTAATCATGCAGAAAAAAATGTTGCACACCCCAAATCATAATCCCCCCCCCCCCCCCCTCCCGCGTCTGTCACCATCAACCTCTCGGATGGTTCACCGGTTTTTTAACTTTTACGTATTTCCCTATCATTACGTATGCAATGCAATACAGTATTTTGTACGTTCTCTCTCTCTTATCGTGGGGCACAATTTTACCGTCCTATCCACAAGGTATAGGCGGCGGTTGCCTGGTGTTGCACTTAGCATCACCCGCGTCCCACGGTCACGTGTAGGGCATTTTTTGATTTACACCTACGGACGTGTGCAACGCGACCATCATACACAACTAGAAATCACATTCGAACTTTTTACCGCTTAATTCAGTACGACAACAGTTTTATGAAGCACACGACAGACTTGTCGCGCTTCACGACAAGACAGTCTCAATTAAGTATTAGATCTGTGGAGATTAAAAAAGGTATGCAACATTTAAATATTAAAAAAAAACCTAAACTACTTACAAATAAATAAAAGTATTTTTATAAGACATTAATTAACATTTGAGATTTTTCACTAATTAAATAAAATAAGGAAAAAAGCTTGCGGCTACTTTAAAAGAAGCACATTTATTAAAGTAGGACAACAAATAAACGTATAATTTACGTTTTTATTTAAAATAAATAAGTAGCAACAAGCTTTAAAAAACGAAAAAATACAGCACTGTACAATAACAATAAATATTGTAATTGTAAAGTGTTTTACGCTTTAATATTGTAATAAGTAATTAATATAAAGCAGGATTCTAAGGGGACACGTGCAGCGCGCTTCCCGCGACGGGACAGTCTCGCGACAGTCGGGCGGCAGTCGCACGGCAGTCGGCCGACAGTCGTTAGAGAGCGTCGCGGCGAGCGCAGCACGTCAGCTACAACTGGCAACCCTACACATACACACAACCAGATATATTATCAGCCATAGACACTAGTCAAAAATATAAAAATGAAGCTAAAAAAATACACAATTAACACCAATACAATATGACATGGTTCTAATCTTATGCGATCAACATTTAAACTAAAGCTTTATTCACTTGGACAGCTATGAGAACGAATCGTCCAGGATTCAGTCGTGAACAACCGTTAACACGATAGCAACTCGACCATTCTATCGCCACTATGTGTGTTTATTTCTTTTTCTATCGCGTCGCTATTCGTGTGAATTTTCTTGTCAGACAAACGAGTCGTACGACCTACTACACTGTCGTTCGTGTAAATTATTCTGCGATATAAACACTTATAAAGGCTGTAAAAAAAAGGTGTGGTGATACTTCAAGTTGGGCTTCTACTCATCAAACAGAAGAAATTTTGTTCTACAACTTTGTCGAAATAATAAAAAAAAATTGGACTTTTCATACAAACCTTTTTGTTACATCCTGTAAAATTAATAATTACACTGCAATATTAGGGCTTCCAACTACGTAATACTTATGTAATCTTGATATGTGTAGAAAACATTTATGTGCTTCGCAAGGCACTTTAAGCCGCTGGTACTAGTTGCTTTCACTAGATGGCAGCTGTTAAGCCATATCAGAGGCCTTATAAGTTTGGCCTCTAGCCTCACAATGTTCATCAATCCTGTCAAGGCTTCCGTCTGTTTATGGGGCATACTTTTCCAAGGAATGGAAAAAGACACGTGGACTCAGCAGTGGGAACACTATGACTTGTTAACATAACGTTAGATACCAATGTATTTTGATGTTAACTTTACAAATAATGTATTATTTAATTTTTCAAGCAGCATAAGATTTTAAGCACTACAGTTCAAAACATTTGACCTGGATTTGAGATAATTATTAAGTGGATATTTTACCCCTTCATTGGTTGATTATCACTGACTCAACCGAATCACTTTGACGGCCAGGATCTTGTGGCGAAACAACTGTGCCATTCTTTGGTAGTGCCCCCTCAGTGCTATGAGTACTCCTGGAAGTAATTAGAATACATAGGCTGCAGTCAACACGTACCCAAGAAAAGATTTTATACCTATTTCTATTACAAGAAGAGATTTTATACCTATTTCTATTATTCATTCATTATTTTATTCATTCATTTTATTATTTTTATATTTTTGTTTATGTTTTTATTTTCCCGTTTTGTTGTGCAATAAAGTGTTTTCATTCATTCATTCATTCATCATCAACCGAAAGACGTCCACTGCTGGATATTACTGATCATCACTGCTGGGATTATTACTACAATATACAGGTGAAATTGAAATCGTGTAACAAATTTTAGCTGTGGCTTCGGCTCATGAAACTGAACAATTTTCTATAAGGAACCAATTCAATCTGAGCAAAAAAAAATTTGGACTCTTCATACAAATCGGTGAGCTTAGTAGCCAACTTTGTATGGAAAGTTCAAAAAAATTTTTGCTCCGATTGAATCCGGGAGTTGACTGCATGAAAAATAAATTACGAAATAATATTGACTAAATAGCTCTTTAATTGAAATTATTGAAAAACTTAATCACTTTAATTTTTATTGCATTTTCAATTTTTAATTTATAAAAAATACCTAATAAGTATGCAAACTACTATTTTGAACAATGACGTCATCGTACAAAATTTCAAACATTTTTAGAACAAAATGCCGTTTTTGACATTTGATAAAAAGTAACTCAAATGACTAGCAGTCAACTACCGGATTGGTTCCTTAGATAAAGTTGTTCAGTTTCACGACTAGAAGCCATAGTTGGGTCCGCGATTTCAATTTTAATATACAGGATATTAGTTTTGTTAACAACATACTTATATCGTCCCCACTGTGCTCAAGCAGAGCACCAGGTCTCTCCCATAAGGTTAGGAAAGAACATAGGGAAGGTTAGGCCTTACTCCACACACGGGGGCCAAGTCCGGATTGGAGAAGGTTGTGGGGCTAGTGGCCAACGCGTGTCAGAAACTTTCAAGCCGCCCAAGAAGCCTCTGACGTGGCTTAATGACTGCCATCTAATAATAGCAACCGGCTCAACGTGCCTTGCAAAGCACGGAAACGTTCGAGATAAATTCCA
The DNA here is from genome assembly GCA_958295455.1 of Coleophora deauratella. NCBI lineage: Eukaryota > Metazoa > Arthropoda > Insecta > Lepidoptera > Coleophoridae > Coleophora > Coleophora deauratella. The sequence goes on along the minus strand of OY282410.1, from coordinate 10,709,049 downwards.
CTAACAGTCAAACCCATCCAGGTTAAGACCGTGTCTGTAGTGCATTAACCTGTGTGATCTACGCCACCACGCAAGTCACACTGAGGCACGACCGCTTCTGTATGAGAGGTAAATCAACTACTGTTTCGAAAAACCGAACGAAATCTGAGCTAAAACATTACACAGAGTAAAAAATATTATACCTGGAATATATGCCATGTCATACTGTTTATAATTGACCACGCTGAATACGTTAAAAACAACCGACTTCAATCGCAACAACTCCAATTTTGCTAAGTTTTTGTTGATTTTCTCAAAAACCGCTGAATCGATTTCGATAAAATTTATATGGGACCACCTGTGAAGTATACCCTTTCAAACAAAAAAAGAATTTTCAAAATCGGTTCAGGCGTCTTCGAGTAATCGGTGAACATACATATAAAAAAAAAAAAAAGATTCCGACGAATTGAGAACCTCCTCCTTTTTTTGAAGTCGGTTGAAAATATAGATAAACTACGAAATAAAGAGATAAGATAATAAGAAATTCAATAAACAATGACTATTTTTTCAACACCCATTCAAAATGTAACCATGACAATAATCGACAAATTCATTTCATGCTGCAAAGGTTATCTAATAAAGTTGATAGAAAATTATATCTAAATTATAACAAATATATTGAAAACTAATTTAACAATACAACTTTATTAAAAGCGATGCATAAAACATTATAAAAAACCTACACATACATTTTCTTATTAAAAAAAAACACAAATACATATTTGTGTAACATAATGTCTGCAGTCGCAGAACGATTTTGCTCAGCAACAAAAAAGTCTTTCGTCTGTATAAAACGGAACGTTACAAAATATCGAAAAATATCACAGAGCAGGGTTTATAATAATACAGAGGGTTTGTCACAATGACATTTTTAATTACTATATCTACGTTATATACAGGATGTAACAAAATTTGTGTAGGACCCGTTAACTGGGGATTCTACTCATCGTACTGAACAACTTTTGTTCTACGACTTTCGCAAATCGCAAAAAAAATGTTGGGCTCTCCGTACAAAAATGGCAAAGCAGATGATCAATTTGTATGAAAAGTCCAAATTTTTTTGTGATTTGAGCAAAGTTGTAGAACAAAAGTTCAGTGCGATGAGTAGAATCCCCAGTTAACGGGTCCTACGCCAATTTTGTTACAAGTATAAAATATATTAAGTTTTAACTGGGGTTACTAGTCGAAACGGTACATTGAGAATAAATAATCTAATTACATTAAAAATATTGTAATTCGGGCCTAATAATTTTATAACTATTCTATGATTTAGTGTTTTAAACATGTAAACGACATCTAAAATTCTCTCTTCTTTAGAGCCTTAAGCGTTGATTTTTTTTAAATCTTAAAGGGAAGTATCTTTATAATTTGAGCAGTACATTTTTCCAGGAGGAATTTAAAAGTACACAATATCAGAACAATATTAAGCGGACCAGACACTATCAATAATACTGACAATATTTTGACATCAGTATATTGTCATTCCATCGTTTAGTATGCGTCAGACCTTCATGCCAAGCACTGTCAATATACTGTCATTACTTAAAAATACTGTCATTATTACTGATAGTGTCTGGTCCGCTTTAAAGTATACTGTCAAAGGAGGTACTTGATTAGTGATTAAATTATGTATTTAATGTTTAATTATGTTATTATTTATTCTAAATTATATTTATTTAAATGCTATTTTTAAATAATTGATTATTTTGTGGAACATTTATTTAATATTATTACGAACATTTAATACTTTTATTAATTAATTAATACCTTTTTATATAAGGTGCTACTTTATTAGTGCCCGATATTTTAGTCAGTGCTTCTACTCCTGATTCTGATCAACTTTCCCCAAGAAACCCATAGTCAAATCGCAAAAAAATTTTTGGGCTCTTCATACTAATTTGGCCGCTCGGCTGATCGATTTGTATGAAGAGTCCAAACATTTTTTTTCGATTTGACTATGGGTTTCTTGGGGAAAGTTGATCAGAATCAGGAGTAGAAGCACTGACTAAAATATCGGGCACTAATAAAGTAGCACCTTATATATTCTACCGAATAAACAAATATATAAAAAACATTGTAAACAGATTTTGTTCTGTAATCTACCTAATTCTATAAACGTACATATGATTTAACAGTATACATGGTTTTCAGTAAATAAAATATGATAGCACAGACATTGGAGACCTTAACCCTGAACAGAGCCAATCTAGTCTGTGGTAGAGCTCATAAAACCGAACAGTTTTTGTTCTACAAAATTTGGATTGCTCATAGAAATGAATCTAATTAGCTGATCGTTTGGTGTGATAATTTCAATTTTTTTTTTTACCAAAGATGCAAGTTTTTCGGTTTATTTACTCATGAGTTTAAACCTTGAAATATCTGTCATATTTTATAATACTTTACACCCTATATATGTACAATTGTACAAGTATCAAACCTTTCAAAAAGACTACATATACTATGGCAGTTGCTAAACCACGTCAAGTGATAATGTACCAAAACAATATTAGAATAGAATAGAAAATCATTCGTTTAAAGAGGAACAAGAAGACTATTTTAACCTTCCAAAGAGTTTTTATGTAGTTTTTCCGGAAGCATACAACTCTATGGAATCATCTTATTCCAACATCCCCCTTCCCTACCAGCATAACGGTCCCGATATATAGGAAATTATAACTAGAAACCAGTTAAAGTGTCCCAAAAACCCTATTATTCTCTAAGTAGACAATTATTACATAGAATTCACGGTATATTTACACAAATTTTTTTGGCCTAAAATATCTTCTTCCTCTACCTAGCGTTATCCCGAATGGAGCCAGGATCTACCTAAACTACAAACTTGATTTTGCAATCAACAAAGTCAAAATCAAAGTTATTTTTGTTTTAGTAGCTATTTAATCGAAATCTATTTTAAAATTCTCTGTATACGACATTCGTTACTCAATGATATTTACATAGCCAACGATTTGTATGTTTCAATCACTAAATCCCAAACATGTCATAACAAACTTCTCTGTTAAATTGCTAATCAATAAATTCACCTACTTAGGTAGATCGATCTGATGCCAATCAATAATTTCTCAAGGTTTTCGAAGATAACATTGCATTAGTACTAGTTAAGAACCAATAGTGTTGTCATCACCTTATTGATCAACAACGAGAGCCTTTTAGGCTACCTCTTCTCTGGATTTGTACAGAAAAACAGAAAGTTTTATTATACACTGGTGGACTAAAAAATCGACTCAAGATTTGTTGCTCGACTTTTGAAAAAATAACTCAGTCTACAAAACTGCTAAACACTAAAAGTAAAACACAAGAAAACCATCAAACTAAAATCATTAACAGTAAACACACAGTTTTTGAACTTTTGGTTTAGATTTATTTTGCTAGATTGAGTTAATTTTCCAAAAGTCGTGCATGAAACTTTGAACCGATTTTTTTGTCCATGAGTATAGATAGCCCTTCTGGCGTTAAGGGGTATTACACATACACAGTATACTTACTGAGTTCGGCCTTAATATCTACCAGATAATTGGAAACTCTCTGTTAAGTAACCATAATCTTGACTAATTAGGAACTCAAACAAAGGTGATAAAAAACTTTTACTCAATGACTTTATCATGAACAGCCTCAAAATATTGAACTTGTGTTAATTTGTCAACGTTTGTACATATACAGGGTGTAAGCGACAGGTTTCCGAAAACTTTAAGGGCTTGCTCAGTAGACGAAACAGAACAACTTTCCACAAGAATTTTTTTCAGGAAACGAAAAATAAAATGGGCTTCTCCATACAAAATTATAAATTTGATTGGACAGTTTGTATGGTGAAGCCGATTTTTTTTTTCTTTTCCTGAAAAAAAAACTTGTTTAGTTTCGTCTACTGAGCAAGCCCTTAAAGTTTTCGGAAACCTGTCCCTTACACCCTGTATATTTTTTTTTACGATTGTGGTAAGTCAATTATTTGTCCAACCAAGGAAATCTATAAAGATAACCTTTTTTACAGAGCGTAGAAAGATCTCTCAAGGAAAATTAAACGAGGCTTCTAACCAACATACTAAACTCTCTATATTTTTTTGACTCTCTACAAAGTTGGTTTAATCAACGTTAACCAATTTGTATAGGAAGTCCAAAATAAAATTCTTCGATTGTATTGGGTCCGTTTGGGAAAGTTGTTCGTTCAGTCTTAGGAGAAGCCACAACTATTTGAAGTTATTCGATACGAATCTCACAATTTGTATAAACATCTCTGTTAAATTCTCAACAGATATCATCTCATTTGAAGAGTCCGCTCAATAATGATGAATAATCAAACCAAATTATCTTAAAACAAAGAAATAATTGACCACGCTGAATACGTTAAAAACAACCGACTTCAATCGCAACAACTCCAATTTTGCTATGTTTTTGTTGATTTTCTCAAAAACCGCTGAATCGATTTCGATAAAATTTATATGGGACCACCTGTGAATGGACCACCCTTTTAAACAAAAAAAAGAAATTTCCAAATCGGTTCAGGCGTCTTCGAGTAATCGGTGAACATACATAAAAAAAAGATTCCGACGAATTGAGAACCTCCTCCTTTTTTTGAAGTCGGTTAAAAAAGGACATTCATCATTATTGAAGTGTACCCTGTCATTTGGTTTTAAGTTTACAAATAGTGAAAAAATTAACACGTTACGTGCCACCTAAAACATTACTTAATGCCATACCATCTTGCTTATTAAGTATGCCGTACGACGCATTTTTGCGGGCAAGTTATGCTCCTGTCTGTATGCCGTTCGACGCACCTGCGCGTTTCCGCGTCTATGCAGCGCGCCGCGCGACGCACCTGCGCGTTTCCGCGTCTATGCAGCGTGCCGCGCGACGCACCTGCGCGTTTCCGCGTCTATGCAGCGTGCCGCGCGACGCACCTGCGCGTTTCCGCGTCTATGCAGCGTGCCGCGCGACGCACCTGCGCGTTTCCGCGTCTATGCAGCGTGCCGCGCGACGCACCTGCGCGTTTCCGCGTCTATGCAGCGCGCCGCGCGACGCACCTGCGCGTTTCCGCGTCTATGCAGCGTGCCGCGCGACGCACTTGCGCGTTTGTAATACAAATCACATACACGCACATACGCGTCGGGCGGCATACTACCTAGTAGCCATACAAATGTATGAAACGCATATTTGCGTTGGAGGCATACACTTAAGGAGTTGTAAACGCACAGGTGCGCCCAATGGCAGTTAACGTGTTAAAATCATTTTGGACATTCATCATTATAGCAGTCGACCCTTCATTTTATATTACAAAAAAAACCATCTTACACAATGGCCTCAGTATCGCTAATAACATGAATCCCGTGCTTCGTCAAAATCAACCTAACAATATCATTGCAACTGCGCGTCTTATAATTTTTCCCATCAACTTTATCCTTCAACTTTATACTTTTCACTTTATCGCACAATTTACTGACCTCAGATTTAGACTTCTTCATGTCTTCCGGTCTCAACTTCCTTATTGTCGACGAACAACGCTTCTTCATTGTCTCAACAACTGCTACATTTGTCTCAACATTACCCTCACTCACTCTACGCTTATACAAGTCATAGTCCAAATCTAGATCGTCCCTTTTCAAGTAACTATCAAGACTATTATACTCGCTTACCTTCTCATCTTTGACCGAGTGCTTTGTACCGTCGCTAACGATTTTAACTGCCTTCCCGGGGACGAATGTACTTGGCGCTTTGTCTAAGTAAGCCATTTTCGGTTGCATCAGGTCTAAAGGGCTGACGGAATCTGTGTGGCTGTTAGGCATGAGAAAATTGGTTTTTCTCGACCTTTTGACCGTAACAGTCTCGTCTACGATAGACGGTTTGTCGCGAATGGATATAAGTATGTTTTTGTAGCTTGTTTCTTCGGGTGACGTCATTATTACGTCCTGTGGGGACCTTTTGCCGTAAGATATCGTGTTAAAGTTATACTCACTGTTTCCACGTAAGCGTGCGAAGGGAAATCCGTTTTAGTGTATTGTTCAATTTCTAGGCAATAGAATGGGATAGAGTTACAATGTAGAAGAAAACATTATAAGTTGATAAATAAATATTCGTTAGCTCGAATAGTCTCATGCACTTATTTATAAGTTGCGTCCAAAGAAGTTATTTCATATTATTCAGGATTTTTAAAACAATGATTATAGATTATGATTAATTAGAAAAAAAACTGTATAATGGAATCCTACCTCAAGAAAAAAATGATCTTTTGATATTTTTGAAGAAACCTCTTAACATTTAGTGCTTATATTATGCTTATAATTTTGAGACCAAAATATCTCAAACGCTAAAATGATCTTTAGAAACAAAAATGACCTTAAGAAATAAGTGACCTTTAAGGCCAAAGTAACCTTTTAAGCCGACATCTAAGCCCAATTTTTTTAATATATGGACTTAGAGTGAATAAAATAGTATTATACATATATGTTTATACTCACAATGGTGCATATAGCTTATACCGAGCTATGTAAGCTAACACCGCGTCGTCTGTTAAGTACTTCGCGCTCTCGCCTCTTCTCGTCAGTCGCCGTATCACCGTCGAACTGACCTCGTTGGCTATGTAGTTTGTGACTAGGATTATGTTTCTCTGAAATTAATATTTGGTGTTTAAAAAGTGACTGTGAAATTTTAAGGGGTTATTTTTTTTTTGTTTCCCTTCCTAAATCCGAATATTGAATCAAGAATTTGTATGGGAATCTGAAAAAATGCAGATAGATTTTTTTCTGTATTCTATTCTTGATTCCGAGTAACCCCTTAAAATTTTCAAATGCACTTTTTTATTAGTATTACTATTGTTGAATTTGTAAGATAAGTAGAAAATTCGTTTTGTTGACGGGTCTGTTTGACATAAACTCGTTTTTTTTGTGTTCCGGTATAGAGATAAATAAATAAATAAATAAATAACCATTTATTTCAGGTCAGTGACCCATAAAATTGTAAAATAAAATAGCCAAGTTCCCATTGAATTGCGGAATCTTTGTAAGCCTGTTTCAATCTTCGGCATTATCATCACTTACCATCAGGTGAGATAATGCTAAGGGTTCACCCAACGGACGTAGCTATGCCATAAAGATCCAACTGACATAAAGTAAGTTAGAAATTATAGACTACTAGCTTCCACCCGCGACTTCGTCCGCGTGGACTTCACAATTGTCCGGAAAGAAATAAAATGTTAAGATAGCGCCATCTAGTGAAGAAGTGGAAATTTTGAGTTTTTAAGCATTCCTACGGAAACCCTAAAGGTTTCCGGGATAAAAAGTATCCTATGTGATAGCCGAGTGCTTTATCTATCTACCTACCAAATTTCATCCAAATCCGTTCAGTAGTTTCGGCGTGAAAGCGGAACAAACATACAAACAAACACACAGACAAACAAACAAACATCCATACTTTCGCATTTATGAGATAGTGAGATGAGATGAGATGAGAAGTGAGATGTCAGTTGGATCGATATGGCATAACTACGTCCTTTTTTTACCCTCAATTGGTAAGCCCTTGGCTTCATCTCATCTGATGGTAAGGCAGGCCAACTGTGAATAAAAAAAATGCATGCATTTTTCTTCTCGCACTATCAGTCAGTTCTTTGAAAATGGGCCATCAAATATGCATGAGCGCTCACGAGGTTTTCTTTAATAAAACCCGGCGCCCCTGCGTCACAATATTTTCTAAAATTGATTTAACAAACAAACTATTCTACCAAATAACCTGAGCCATTCTTAATAATTAGTGAACGGAAATTCGGATGCAATTTAGTTTTTAGAAAGAATAGTATGGATATGCCTTTCCCAATAAATTTATAGATTTTCATAGAAAAAATTCCCGGGATACCAGGATCGTTAAAAGCGTTGGGATTCTTAATTGTAATGATCTGATTGTAGTGAATGTTGATATTATTGAAAATTTTATGTATGCTATTATGTGTTTATATCCCCAACTTATTTTATATACACAGGGTTACCGGTAATCCTTGTATGAGGTGATAGAGGGGCTAAAATGTGAAACATTTATCACTACATGTGTATGGCCAATAGTTTCCAATTCTATTCAAAACGGCATGTCCATATTATGCTAGCTCCCCAATTTTAGGTATAATTACATCCGAATTTCCGATCACTATTAATTATACTCACTCTATACTTGTGCAGCATGTCGGATTCGTGTATAAACCTGCCGGGATCGCTTCCCGCTCGCGTCACCACGACCAGGCCGTGCCGGCCCACTATAGCTTCCAGCTGGAAACGTCATATTAGGTCCTTTAATATACTCTTTTACTCAGCATAGACAAATATAAGAAAAGTCTAGGTAGTCGAGTTCCAAGTGGTAGAAACTATTAGGTGAGTGGACTTAAAATACCTTGAAAAAGTTTTGTCGAAATCTGTTAGGGCTTTTTTTTATGTGACGCCTGATGGGAAGCGGCATCCGCCGCCTATGAGCATCTATAACCACAGCAGGGTTATCAGTGCCTTGCCGATCTTGAGGGCTAAGATGGAATACCTCTTATGCCGGTAATTGCGCTGGCAAATCTCGCGCCACCCGCCGGAACACAGCACGTGTGTGATTTGTCCCAGATATTTATTTATTTATTTTATTATTAATTATAAACAAACAATTTGCTTACATCGTCATCACTCCATAGGCCTGGTGTTGCGAAAGATTCTAGAAGATCCGCGCCGCAGAGTAGTTTGACTGTGACCTGTGAAAGACAAAATTATAAAAATATGTATATGTCAGATCAGGAAGGCCGATAAAACAAAAACAAAAAAAAACTAAATTTGGTAACGTACGTGCGCGGGCCTAGCCTATTATCGAATAAAACTGAAAACGTAGGAGCAATCCCTCGAGCCCTGGGCGCGTTCACACGCTCCGAGGTCCACCGAGATTCTGCTGAAGCGACCAGCCAGCCAGTGTCACTTGCGTTTTCAGGTATTCATACAGGTACTTAAGCTGATTGCTAAACATGCCGACATATATTTGTATTTATTTATTTAGAGCATGTAATAAAGACCCATAGTATAAATACAAACTGATACAATTATTATAAAATATATAAATACGATTATAAAGGTAAAATTAAATAATAAGAAGCACTCTCGGTAATAGAGTGTAAATAGAGCACTCTCGGGAATAGAGTGTAAATAGAGCACTCTCGGAAACTAGAACGCGGTTATCTGTTCTGCTCATGAAACTAGAGAACTTTTCCGATGACACCTACACATGATTTGCAAAAAATTGAATTTTCATACCAATTGATCGGCCAATCAATTTTGTATGGAAAGTATTTTTTTTTATTCACTATGTGTTGCTTCGGAAAAGATGTTCATCTTACAAAAAACTGTTCGGATCATAATTCCAAAAGCGCACAGTGACGAGATAGCAAATTGACAAGATTGCAAAATGACAACATTTCAAAAATACCAGATTTCACAATGGCGACATCTGTCAATGATGTCTTTTAAAGATTCCATTTTGTGTCAGTTTTGTCCGAAAAATGTATATTCTCAATATTATGATTGTTAACAACCCATTACGTCCCCACTGTAGGGGCACGGGTCTCTTCCCATATATTGGGAAGGTTATTATGATTATTAGGTACTTATATAAATATTATTCTATTAATTTCATTTTTATATTATTAATATTACCTTGTCATTTCCGCTCCCGTTGCAATTCAACGATGGGTCACCAATGACCCCGCCGGACTCCAGCCTCCGGTCCGGCTCGTCACTGCAGCTGTTCACGTTGAGAACATCATCCGGCAACCAAGATGGCGGGTTGCTGTCTGTCACGCCGGATAGGTGGTCGTTTATTGTGTCCTGTGGAGTTGCGACATTTTGCAACTATCAGTCATTTTGGAGTAGTACTACTTTGGATGGCTGTCTTTAAAATGTTTGTTACTGCCGGACTGCCCAAGTAGAAGGTCACACGCCGGACACTCCATTTAAATCGCAATTTTTTTAATAATAATAATAATAAATCTTTATTTCGACAGAGTCATAGTGGCTGTTAGTAAAACTTAAAAATTATGTTAGTAGATACATTCAATTCAATTCATCAAATTTTTAGTTCCTATTTGGGACAATGGGTGGGTACACGTGAGTATTCATCCAGTGACCCAATATAGGACAGTCCGGCTTCTCTGATATTGTCATCAAGATGCTGTTGGGGCTCCCCCGTACCCTACGCATTAGTGAGGCTCTCATACAATATATAGGCTCTCATATTATTTTTGGTCTCCTCATACAAATTCATCAGCTGATCGACCATGAGCTCCTTAGGGAAAATTGATTAATTTTATGAGTAGAAACTGATAGAAACCACAGTTAACGGGAACAAAACGAATAAAAACACCTTGAAAAAAATCCAAAATCGCACTTATGATGTTATACAGAGGAGTGGCAGTGGGCGTGGCACATAGCTCATAGAACAGATGACCATTGAGGCAGTAAAGTTCTCGAGTGGCGACCGTGTACCGGAAGACGCAGTGTAGGCAGGCCTCCGACTCGGTGGACCGACAACCTGATGAAGGTTGCGGGAAGCCGCTGGATTCGAGTAGCACGGGACCGCTCGGTGTGGAAATCCTTGGGGGAGGCCTTTGTCCAGCAGTGGACGTCTTTCGGCTGATGATGATGAGACAGCTGAAGGGAGAGGGCGACCGTGTGCTCACCTGGTGCTGCATGGAGACACGCGTCCAGCCCGCCCGCTGCGCCTCCCACTCCGACACCTTCACCCAGGGGGACGAGCGCAGCGCCAGCCGCAGCATGGCTATCCACGCGGAGTTAATGGATGGCTAACGGACTAGCCACTGGACTACGGAGGCGGTTAAAATCTGTGTTGATTGATACAGTCAGACTTTGCATAATAAGCTCCTGCCACTGGTAAGGTCCGCCCGTGTCTGACTCTTGGTCGATACTGAAGTAATCGTTGACCATCGGCTGCCCTGTATGGGGAAATCGGGTTCCTATCTATAGGGGGTAACCTGTGTGGATTGATACAGAAGGCGACATGCGCTTACCTGATGATGCTGCATGGAGACACGCGTGCGCGTCCAGCCCGCGCGCTGCGCCTCCCACTCCGACACCTTCACCCAGGGGGACGAGCGCAGCGCCAGCCGCAGCATGGCTATCCTGTACGCGGAGTTAATGGACGAATAACTATCCAGCACAAATCTGACAGTCATCTGGCCTCAGACTAGGTCTATTTGTATTATGAGGCCTCTTTGGGACCTAGAGACTAATATACATATACATACATATACGTTTAAAAATACACCCAGTCACAGAGCAAACAAATCTACTCATTACAGTAATGTTTGTTCTGGGCGGGGAACGAACCCACGACTCTCGGATTAGTAATCATGAGCGCTATACATGAAAAAAAGTTATACGGTTGAATTACATTAATAATTGAACATTAATAAAAAAGTCTGAACGAAATCGCTTAAAGCGATAAGTAGGCCAAATACTACCGCATCCTCATTGTATTTTTTTTTGTGTATATTTTACTGTAAAAGCTCGTATATTTGTAAATCTTAGATTTTACTAGTAAACCTTAAGATTTAGTAACGTTAGTTGGTAAATGTAAGCTTCCGAGTAGTTTAGGTTGGTGTTTTACCACTAATAGCTTATGTTCTGTCAAGTTAGCTACAATCACCTGTGTTGTGAGGCCACAAGGTCCTTTTTCCCGTACGCATCGTGAACCGGTGAAACTATCCCGCCGATGACAGTCCCAAGCCCCAGCGAGTGGATGTAGTCGCGAGCCAGTTCTGAAGGAAAATAAGTTGTTGTAAACAAAATTTTTGAGTATAAAATGAAAGAAAAAACAAATGGTCATTGAATGTGACTGTGGTAAACCATTATTAAAAAATAAAAACTTCTTAAACTTCAATATCTGATTTTACATTCTTTCATTGATTTTTAAACTTATAAAAATTAAGATTTTAATGTTTAATTATTAAATTATATTATTTTTAAAAGGTGGTCACCACTTTTGCCACAGCCTGGCTATAGAAGGCCATGAAAGTCACTGCATTGTGCACGTCAATATATGGATGAGCTAAACAAAGAGGACAATGTAATTTGGCACAGAAAAAACATAAGTAACAACTGATAGGTCTTATCAAATAAAATTTACCACAGATATATGCTATATTTTAGTAAAATCGATTCAGTACATGAAGGAATAAAAAAAACCGGCCAAGTGCGAGTCGGACTCGCGCACCAAGGGTTCCGTATAAATTCATATTCACATGTCTTGAACTCTATATCAAATATTCAGGGCTGCAATCCCTTGAAGCTGTGAAAAATCAAACTTCTATGCCAAGGCAATCAAGAGATACGGCCGTTTATGCCGCATATTTGGACACTCGCGTGGGAATCAAAACCTTTAGGGTACTTCCCGTATACCTAGAATCATGAAATTTGGCAACAGACAATGCTTATAGCACAAGTAAAGGAAAAAGTCCGAAAACCAAAAATTTTTTGTTACATCACAATGTTTTTGTGATGTAACTGAACTTTTTTGGTTTTCGGACTTTTCCCTTTACTTGTGCTGTAAGACATCGCTCCCTAATTAATTTAATCCTAAATTAATTTTATTTATTCTCAGGAAATAAATGTATTTTTCAAATAAATTTTAATCAATTATCTATAAATGACTAAATGATGTTATACTATTAATGTGGAAAATTTGACTATTGTATGCCCGAAAAGGGTAAACTGATGACACTAAACAAATGTAACAACTATTTAACTAAGTTTAGACAATAAATATTATCTTATCTTACAGAAAAAGGGTCTTGACAGACAGACACACAGACAGACAGATAGACAGGCAGACGGACGGACAACGAAGTTATCCTATAAGGGTTCCTTTTTTCCTTTTGAGGTATGGAACCCTAAAAACAGACACACTTTTATATGTATAAAAAAATACAACATAATAAATATCTGGGACAAATCACAAGCAGTGATTTGCCAAACTAGGGCTTACTGTATTATGGGAACTTGATTCTGTCCGAGTAACCCCTTAAAATTTCAAACACACTTTTTTAACACCATGTATATGTACATAGCTCTACATACTAAAATAATAATAATAACCGGGACAAATCACACACGGTCATCTGGCCCCAAACTAGGATTCCCTATGCTATGGGAACCAGAGACTGATATACATACACAACACATATACATTTAAATACATACATATATAGATATTATACACCCAGACTCAGTCACGGAAAAGTTTGCCCTGTGTGGGGATCGAACCCACGACTCTCGGATCAGAAGTCAGGATCGTTAACCACTTAGCCACCGAATCAGTCAAATATATATAATGTATACTCATATACATATAGATATAACTATACCCAGACACAAAGCCAAAAAAAACTGCTTATTGTAGAAATAATTGCCTTGGGAACAACAAACAACAGCAGCCAACAGCAACAAACAAACAATAGCCCTTGGATCAGTAGCCAAGAGCCCTAACCACTGACCCATGGAATAATATATCAGTAGGGGATAAAATCTTTAGAGAATATGACCTCAGAATCAATATAACTAAAATACTCAGTACCGCTAAAACAACTCCACATATTATACCGATTACACTAAATGGCCATACACTAGAACAAGTATTTCAAGTATTTAGGTAGCATCATCAACCAAGACTCTAGATGTACTCAGGACATAATCACAAGAATCGCAATAGCTAAAACATCATTTAATAGTAAAAAGTCCATACTGAAATCAAAGAAAATATCTATAAAATTAAGGAAAAGTTTAAAAAAATGTTTTATTTGGAGCGTAGCATTATATGGCAGTGAAAGCTGGACAATGACAAAAAGAGATAAGGAAAGATTGCAAGCATTTGAAATGTGCTGCTGGAGGCGAATGGAAGGTTTAAGCTGGATAGAAAAAGTCACAAACGAAGAAGTGTTGGATAGAGTGAAGGATAAAAGAAACATCATAGACACTATTGAGAACAGAAGAGGAAATATGATTGGACATTTGTTACGAAACAACGACTTCATAATGAACATCATGGAAGGAAAGATAGAAGGAAAGAGAGGTAGAGGGAGGCCAAGAATAAGTTACATTGATCAAATGAAGGCCAAAGTCAATGTCGTGTCGTACCAGGAAGTCAAGGAGTTGGCAAGGAGTAGAAAAGAATGGCGGTTACTCCACCGAGAAGAGCCTAGCTCTTAAGATAAAGAAGAAGAGGGGATGACTGATTTTATTACAATAATAAGTACTTAATTCATTTATACCAATCAAGATAACTTATGTTATGAGTCAGACAAATTAATATTTCGGTTCATAGGTGATGAAATATAATAATAATAAAGTGGTAACAGATTTCTTAAATTCAAAGTATTTTGTGTCCCATGTTGAAATATATGTGTTTATTTTGTATAATATCCTTAAACTGAATATAGCTGGAACCAACATTTCAATTCAAATTCAGTATGCCTTTTTTAATTACTTCAGTTATTACCTTTTCAAACCTTAATTAATTTTCACAAGAGTCATTAACAATACGAGGAGGGATCAAAAAGTAGTGAGAATGAGATAGAATATAAAGACTATTGATATCTTAATAATTTATTTTTCTACATAGTCTCCGAGTCTCTCTACACACCGAGTCCAGCGCTTTTCCAAGGCTTCAATCCCTTTCAAAAAAAAATTTGTCTTGGTCCTGCAAAAAGCTCTCCACGGCATCCATCACCTCGTTATCGTCTTCGTATCTGTTTCCCCTTAAGTATTCTTTCAATTTGGGGAACAGATAAAAATCGGTAGGCGCCAGATCTGGTGAATAAGGGGGGTGGTCAACCAATTCGAAGCCAGCTTGTTGAATGGCAGCCATCGCAACTGCCGAGCTGTGCGCTGGTGCGTTGTCGTGATGAAACAGAATGCCCTTTCGAAGTTTCCCTCTCCTTTTCTCTTTGATGGTATTCCTCAACTTGGGAATTAATGCTGCATAATATTGGTCTGTAATAGTGGTTCCACGCTCCAGGTAATCAATCAACAATATCCCTTCTGAGTCCCAAAATATTGAGGCCATAACCTTGCCAGCCGATGCCACGGCACGAAACTTCTTCGGGGTCGGTGATGATGGCCGTTTCCATTGTGAAGATTGCTGTTTTGTCTCGGGATCAAAATGATGGACCCATGTTTCGTCCATTGTTACAAAACGAGACAAAAAGTTTTCAGAATCTTCTTGAAACTTGTCCAACAATGTCTTCGAAATGTCAAGTCGATTTTGTTTCTGACTGTCTGTTAACATTCTCGGCACCTATCTTGCGGAGACTTTCTCATATTAAAAGATAGTTTCAATATGGATTGAATACTTCCATATGAAATGCCCGTTTCTTGAACTAAGTAACGGATGGTAACTCTTCGAACACTCAATACAATTTTCTCGACTTTAACAACATTTTCTTGGGTGACTGACATCGATGGACGGCCGCAACGATGTTCGTCTTCCGTGCTCGTTCTCCCTACTCGAAATTGAGAAGCCCACCTTGCGACAGTGGAATACGGCGGAGCAGACTCTCCTTATGTTGCCTCTAAATCGCAGTAAATCTCTTGCGTCGTTAACTTTTTTAAACAGAGGTATTTAATAACGGCTCGCACTTCATTTTTCTCCATTTTCGAGAACACGTTCTGACACGAAGCAAACAAATGATTACATTCAGAAAAAAACAAAAGAGATTAAAAAACTTTTTCTTTATTAATATTACAAATATCTGAGCTATGCCTGCCAGTATTCATTTTTTTTCTTACCAAGGAGTATATATATTGTTCTCACTACTTTTTGATCACTCCTCGTAAGGGAAAAAATATTTATAGGTACTTTGTACAAACAAAATGTTCATATAAATATGTCAAAATTTAAGGATAATATTCAAAAAGGTAGTGATGACAAGTAATCACCTTTAGAAAAATGTTTGTGTGTGTGTGTAGATTTACTGTAGGATTTTTTATTTATTTTAAGGGTAATGTAACACAAGCCACATGAACCTACCCAAGTTGAGCGTTGAAGCTCACACTTTTGTATCATCCTTTTTTCATTGCAATCTCTGTATTGTTGCAAATGCAGAATATCATTGATAATTATGTAGAAAAGACCTAGTGTAGTTATGGATACAAAGGGGTGTGGAATTTAATGTCAGATTGTGTAAAAATTTTAAAACGGGTAGGTTGATGGATGTGTCGCCTTGTTCTTCTTCTTATTGTGTGTCACATTTAACCATTCTATCCACAAGGTATAGACGGCGGTTGCCTAGTGTTGCACTAAGCGGCATTTACATTAACACCTACGGACGTGTGCAACGCGACCATCATACACATCTAGAAATCAGATGTGCAGGTTTCCTCACGATGTTTTCCTTCACCATTAAAGCAGTCGGTATGAAAATGCACATAAGTTTTGAAAAACTCATTGGTGCACTGGCCAGGATTTGAACCCACGACCTCTGGTTAGGAGGTCGAAGTCAATACCGTTTGTTTACATGTAGCCTTGTAGATTTGACAAATATGGAAGTACAAGGTAATACCTACATTATTTATTATATGTAAACTTATTCAACATCAGGACTAATTGTAAGAGATGTAAATAGAATAATGATAAAGTGTATGAATAGTTACTGATGCTTATTATTATAGAGATTTATTATTGTAAATATAAATAAGTACCATCCCAGAACAGAAGCATAGTTTCCAAAGTTATTACATTTCAGATACTTAAAGCAAGAACGGTACGCTTTTTGGTAAATTTACAATCGTCAAGAATTTGAAAATACTAAAAATAAAATAGAAAAAAATATTAAAATAAAAATACTGTTGCGTCAAGAAACTTACCGAACATTCTCAGATGCATGTAAGTTGGAGGACTATAACTTCCGCATGCCATCAAAACGATCTTTGCTTGAGACATTTTATTTAAAATATTTTCGCCCACGAAACTGTTTAGAATAATTTAATTTCTCAATTTTTCATTACAACAAAAATACCAACTCCGGATTCTTCGTAAATCATAGATGAAGTAGAATATGTCCTAAAGATATAGTAAATCCGAGTAAATCGATTTCTATAAATCTGCTAAATAGAAATGTGTTTTGTGAGCTCTTTTATAGCACTTCGATGGATGGTCTTCTGAAATCAGTCGGATTATGTATAGGAAACGTCAAAAATGTTTTGACCGGGCCGCGTTCAGAACTTGCACTCTGACAGCAATCGTTCACTCTGACAGCAGGATAGCATGTACAGATGTCCCAAACAAAACTAATGCGACTTTTGACTGGTGGATAGCTTTGATCAAAGAAGTTTTATATCGTCGCTCCGCTCCTCTATAGAACGCTAATACGTCAGTTTCAATATGAAACCGCGTGGACCAAGTTGAGGGGAAAATCTGAGGTGCGGGAGGGGGAAGCTTCATAACTGTTCGAATTTTTGAATCTAAGAATGTCATATGTTTGAATTACGACCAATCACCGCAAGATGTCAACTGTCTAAGGATTTAAATAGTCGAATAGCAATAGAGTACCTATTTGAAAATGACAAAACTCAAAATACAACTGAAATATCTAGTGATGGAGGTAATAGAAAGGATCACAAATATCGAAAATTCTTACGATAATTTTTAAAATACATAAAAATACATATTAAAACAAAAAATATATATTTAAAAAATAAAAATCAAACCGAATCATAGTTTCCAAAACATATCTATAGCCAAGCTGGGCGGAAATGTTAGGAGAAAATTTTCCAGCTGTCGTGTCTACTCATAGTCTTAATTCTCGTTTAATTTTTATTTGGGTTCCTTTGGAAACTGAAAATAATTAGAAGAAAAAATAAGTCAAATACATTTCATGTCTACTTTGGATAAAACTATGTAAATATGCAGTCGGATATTTTTGGTTGCTAAACTTTTTGCTATATCTATCGAAAAGTCGATGAAGTGAAACTGTATATAATATAATCAAATGGATGAATAATAATAATTTAATGGCAAATCTGGACAAAACTACATACATACAATTTAACAATAGACGCCCGAAATGCAATCTGTCAATCACCTACGATAAGCAAACAATATTGGAAAGCTGCGAGACTACATTTCTAGGAATTATAATCGATGATGTTTGCTCCTGGGAATCTCATATTGATAAAGTATGTTCAAAAATAAACAGGTTCTCTTATGCGTTATGGCGATTAGGTAGAAAAGTTAACAACAATGCAGCCATGCAGGCGTATCATGGTTATGTGGTTTCGGTACTTCGTTATGGAATAATTATTTGGGGAAACTCGGTCCATGTAAACAGAGCCTTTATAGCACAGAAGCAGTGTGTTCGTGCTATATGTAACGTACCTCCAATAACGACTTGTAAGCCCTTATTCCAAAAACTTAAACTACTTACACTACCTTCCTTGTATGTGTACGAAATATGTAATTTTGTAAAAGAGCACACCTACCTTTTTAAAAGATTGGATGAAAATCCTCATTACAACAGAAGGTTCCCTGGAAATCTGCAACTACCCGCAGTTAAGACAGAAACATACATAAGAAACTGCTTTCCTATGGCAATACGAATTTACAATAAATTGCCACCAAAGAGCTGCCCATAAAGAAATTTAAAACCCAATTGTACAAATGGCTTGTTGAGAGGGCATTCTATTCGGTGACAGAATTTTTTAATTTTAAAATGTAGACAAAACTGTTATTATTATTATTAATATTATTTTCAAATGACATTGTTATTACATCTTATTTAATCTTGACATTTTTATTGTATAATTATAATTAAATAATGTTAATAATTTGGCGCATATCTTGACTTCTGGTAAAATTTTGCATGCTTAAATTCAAAAGCTAAACATGAGAAACTTTATTTTTAACCAAACACCTTGTACTGACTACTTACCATGTTTAATGCAAAATAAATATTTGTATTTGTATATTTGTGTTACATCACTACCACATGTTTTGTAACAAAGTTATTTAAATAAAAATTAGTCAATATATGGCTTACTTCTGGTATGAAACCCCGCACATTTGATTTATTGAGATGCCGAGTGCAGTTTCCGCATCAGACAACGATGCAACTTGGCATTTTAACGATAAATTTACACACATTTTGTCCGATGCTACCTCGACCATTGACAGAAATAGACTGAAAGACGAAAATTGAACAAAAATGACATTTCAATTTAACTTGGCCATCTGCCCACCTTGCGGCGAGCGGCCGATGCCCTGTATTGCTAGTCTATAGGGGGGGAGCGGGGTGCATGTCTGTGGCTTTGATATTGTGCTATCTTGTTGTCAGAGTGAACGGTTGCTGTCAGGTGCAGGTTCTGAACGCGGTCCAGTTTTCTATCTACGCTACGCATGTGTAGGTACAGAGGAACGTAACCATCAACAAGTTCTTGTAGTAGTTAAAGCAGATATTATAGGCTTACTTTCTGTCCTCACAACACCAGGCAAGACCGGAAGACTCTCGTATGCTGTCTAACACAGTGTTAGTTACATAGTGTCTACTGAATGTATGCAGTTTCCTAAAGTTTTCTCCTAAAAGTACAAGAAAAAACAGAGATGGAATTAACTCAACTTGCTACAGAAACTCTATTTCATCATGTCAGTTATCTTTGTTGATCTTATCAATGTCATCAACAGCTGTGCGCTGTGCATCGGATTATTCCAATTTTTCTCGAAATAAAATTAGAAAAACCCTTGCATTCAGTGCATTTGCATCGTGTATATTCAAAGTGTCACCCGTCTTAGATAACGCAACTGCGCGCATTATTTTATAGACTATTCTGTGAATAAATACGTTCTATCTAAAACAAACATTTTCGAACAATATTTCTGTCTTTTTTTGTGAAAATGCGTCTGACTCTGCGTTTATTGTCATCTGTTGTTCAAAGGCGGCCCTTTTACGTAACCACACCGATATTTTATGTGAATGCCGGTAAGTGCTATAGGGCATTTTTAAAAAAAGTGACGCACTACGGATTTTGGTTGTCCCTTGGTATAAAATTGCATTTAAAAAAAATCTGAGACTACAACACCAAAATGGAAGTTTTAATTAAAATATCGTTTTTATATTACTTAATTTTTCATCAAAATCTAATTATAAGCCTGTTTATATACAAAAATATTATCATAAATAAAAAACCTAATTTCTTCATGCAATACTGTCCCTAAAAAGTTACCACTTCTTTGTTGCGTTATATAGCAAAAACTATAAAAATACCTAAAAAAATAACCGCATGTGATGAAATATATATGTTATTTTAATTGAAATTACGAGTAAAAGTAAATTTATATAAGAAACTACTATTTAAAATAAATATAAAAAGCCTGTCCCTGGCAATTCGTCAAACCTGACATGTCAGGTTTAGTTACGGGAGGTTATGGCGATTTTATGTAATTGTTAAAGTATTTTAGTAAGTTTTGGGGAGCTATTGTGAAATGGCAATAGTAAGAGCATAAACAAAGTATTCCGGCCTCCGTGTCATCTTTCAGTGTGAGATTAGAGTGCGACCGAAGTGGATGCGTCGATATTAGGTAAGTTTTTTCAATTTTTGTGTCATTGTTTGTTACGGAGTTTCATAAGATAGGAGTGGTCTTATGTTTTGAACCTTTTAATTTTAAATAAGCAATAGTTTTTCCGACACGTTTTTGTTTCGTTAGTTCTACTGGATAAAATAGTTTCTGTTAAAAAGCTTATTTAAATAAGTAGTAGGGGCGAACGTTACGTCAGTTTCGGAACAAATTGGTGTGTAACATATTACCTGACTAAGAATGTAACGAAACTGACGGCATAAAGTCATAGGCATACAAAGTACATATTTTATCAAAACTATACTGTAACATGTCTATGACTGTTAATTTGTACTGTATTTTTTTCTTTACCTTTGTATAAAATAGAAAATATTTAAGTGCAAAGGAAGATGTCCACTGTGTATGGATCAAAAACCCAGAGTCAATATGAACAAACTTATGCCAATAGTGTTCTTAGCTTTAACCAAATAATTTCACTAATAGGATAAATGCGAAGGTATGGATGTTGTTGTAGGTTTCACTTTCACGCCGAAGCTGCTGAACGGATTTGGATGAAATTCGGTGGGTAGATAGATAAAACACTCGGTTAACAAAAAACTTGCGTTGCGACTTAGGTAGCGTTATTGAGTTAATTCTAAGGAATCTATTGGCATACAGTGTGTTCGTATTTATGATAAATTATTTATATTTTTTATTATTTCATTTTTTAATACCCTCACCTAACCGGTTTTTTTAGCAAAATGGCAAAGAGTGCAGCTGAGCAGATGAAAGAATACAGGGAATCCTCAAAAATATGAAGAGCAACGTAAAAAACAGTTGGGAAGGGTAAAATCAAAAAAGAAAAATAAGAAATGACAGATACTGAAAAACAAGAGCAGAGAGAGGCGTGGAAAAGGCATAAGAAAGCGCAAAGTGATTTAATACTTAGAAATATTTTTTGTTAACTACGTATCCTGTAAAATTTTAAGTTCCTACCTATTTCTAGTAAGATTTTTTATGCTCGTTTTTTAATCATAAGTAACTTTATACTTTAATGTAAGAAGAAAGAAGATACTTTTTTTAAGGATCTGAAATAAAAATAATATATTTTCAAGTGACGTTTTATTTGTATTTTCAAATAAATTTCTTCCTGTAAGTAAATGTTTTTATTTATTTATTTAACTGCGTTTCCTTCTAATCAAAGAATAAGCTTAGTGTATCCAAAACTTTACCCCGTCAGTTGCGTTCAAGATGCGTCAGGTTTAGTTACGGTCCCTATAAATTATATCGGAAAAGATTTATTTTATTCAGTTTAGTTTTGATTCTGTTCTAAAATTGTATACTTTTTGAAAAAAAGGTAAATAGATCTTCCAGTTGTAACCGTCCATTGTTGGAGAATATTCATGCATACAAAAGAAATGTTAAAACAGTTCTTATATTATACCCTCAATGTAACGAAACACTACTTCCTAAGCAATTTCTTGGCATTAGTGTAAATTTATCAATTTTTTGGTCAAGAAGTGTTTTATTTAAGGAATATCTTGTAATTAAATCATAAATATAAGTACCCCAGATTCTGTACTTCTTTAGTAGAGTTCAAAAATAATCGTAACGAAACTGACCAATATTAGCTAGGCAAGCGTAAATATTTGTTAATTATTATGTAAATATTAAAATTAACATGAAACTTCTCTGTTTTTAATAAATATTATTAAATGTACTACATAACTGCATCATTAGATACTAAAATTATCCCAAACAATTATTGATACAAAGTTTCGAAACTGGCGTCAACATTTTTAAAAATGCCCTATAGCTGAAAAAATATTAGTGGAAATTTTTTCTAACCTATTTTTTTTATGAAAAACATTTTCAAGCAGCCCTCTTATAAGTGCACCCCAACCTTTTTTTGTGTTTCAGCACCACATATAGGCCACCTCTATACAGCGCTGGTAGCAGATGCCATTCAGAGATTCGAGAAATTGATTGATCCCGATTGTAATGTCATTTTTAGCACAGGTAATAATAGCTGATGATATTTAAAAATGAAAAAACACGATTGCCATGACAAAAGTGAACTTAAAAGTTAAAAACAAAGCTAACAAAAAAACATTTTTACATTTATAATATTAGTTAGGATTTGTACGTAAATTTTGTATTTTTCAGCACTGCGCTGTGGAGTTGTATGTAAATCTTTAGTTTGACCTAGTATATATAACCTGTCCTACTGTTTATCCCCACAGGTACAGACGAGCACGGCAGTAAAATCCAGCAAGCGGCCTCCAAAGCCAACCTCCCTCCCTTGGCGTACTGCACAAAACTGTCTGACGAGTATAGAGATCTTTTCAAGGACTTTGATGTGGGATATACAGACTTTATACGGACTACTGAAGAGAGGCATAAGAAAGCAGTCACACATTTTTGGGTAAGATATAGCCTCCTACGGCTCAAGACTGTTTTGGCTTTCTAATCATAATTGCCCAAAGTTCCACCAATAGGACTTTTAGTTAATAATAGATTATGGCTAGTAAGCCATAAACCGTCCTTCTAGTAAGAAGATCCTTCTAGTAAGAAGGACCCTGAGCCGTAGATGACATAAAAAACTTAAATTAAAAAACTACCTTGGGTCTGAACTACTGATATTTGGTCCTTCAAGTAGGCCTTGGGGCCTACTGGAGGATAGTATAATATAATATTACAAATAACATGGGAGTAGACTGCATCAATAATAAATTTTGAAATATTATTTACTTAATAACTTCAGCTTCAGCTATTTTAGTGAAGTTGAAGAAAAAAAATATTTGCCTGGATTTCCCAATTGTTTACTTTAACAATTTTCGATTTGCAAAAAAATACTTCTTATCGTGTGGCCCAATTAACCGTTCTATCCCCACAAGGTATAGACGGCGGTTGCCTGGTGTTGCACTTAGCATCACCCGCGGTCACGTTAAATTAGTTTACAATTTACTATATTGAACAATGATGTCAACTTTTACTTTTCAAACATTTTTAGAATAAAATATATATTTTTTTACATTTAATAAAAAGTAAGTCAGATGACTAGCTGGTTAGTTAGTTAGTAGTTAGTTGAAAAAGGCTTGTAAAATTTGTAAAACATAGTTTTTCATTCTTTACAAACTACTTTGCTGATTTTGTAATAATATTATTTTGCTTCATTGATGTGTTACTTTCTTTTTGAAATAATTGAAACAAATATAACAAATCAAGAGCAACTGCTGGTCCTTACAGATACTATTTTCATACTTATATTCACTTGGTATATGATGCTTGTCAGCTCGCCTTTTAACTAGATCTATGTTGGCATGATTGCAAAATTGTAAGAAATTGACCAGTAATTTGAGAAAATTGCTGACTTTGCGTGATAGCCTTAATGGTGCATTTATGAACAGCCATTATGTTTTCATGACCATTCTCATTGAATAATAAATAAATAAATTCCTTCACCCTGAAGTACATAAATAAAATGAATAATACAGAACATGATTTTAAGATGAACAATAAATTAGAAAGCACCTGAGTTTACATTTTCCAATACAATATTTTCGACTTAGTAACTCTTAAGGCGTAGTGGTTAATGCTCCTAACTTACGCCGTGGGTTGTGAGTTCGATTCCCGCCCATTGCAAACATTTGTGCAATGAGATGTGATAAGCAAAATTATTAATATTTGCTCGGTGTTCAGGCAAAGGATACAAAATTTTTAATCTTTATTACTGACTTGGGTTCTCATGAAAAGGGAAACCCTTTATTGAAGCCTCGTTTGTATGCGATTCCATACAATAACAATTTATTCGACGGAATTGTAAATAAAAATAAGAATGGCAAATGAATTTGCTTGCGAATGCAAACAAAAGAATATGAAAGAATGTACAGGGTGTAACAGAAGTGTGTGACAATACTTCAAGGTTGGCTTTTACCCATCAAACTGAACAACTTTTGTTCTACAACTTTGTTGAAATCTACAATAATTAAATAATCGCCAACATTGAAAGCGTTAAAAAACCGACTTCAATCGCGTAACATACGGGTCAAACTGAGAACCTCCTTTTTTTAAAGTCGGTTAAAATACTAAAATCTTCTCCTAACTGTAACAAATACTTTTCTGAAAACCGCATTAAAATCGGTTCAACCAAACGCGAGATAATCGCGGACAAACATACATACATACAGGTCAAACTGAGAACCTCCTTTTTTTTGAAGTCTGTTAAAAAAGTTATGAACTCGACCTGATGGAAAGGCTGTATACAATAATAGAGGATAAACTTATTATCTGCTAACACTTCCCGGAACGTTGAGTGTACAGGTTCCAAGTGGTAGGAACTTTGTACTAGTTAGAAAAATATGACGATTTAAAAGTATGTGTAAAGTATCTACTTAAATAAAAAATATTTTTGATTTTGATTTTGATCTCCAGAAATAGTTTCAAGCCTATGTGTATCTGTCTGTGGCATTGTAGCTCTCAAACGGATAAACCGATCTCAATGTAGGTTTTTTCACTTGGAAGCAGGTTTATCAGCGGTGGTTTTAAGCTATGTTTGGTGAAAATCGATTCAGTGGTTTTCGAGTTTTTCGACGTTTATTGTAAGGGGTAGTAATTTTTTACTTATTGTTTTGATTACAGAATGAATTACTGCAGAAGGACTACATTTACAAAGCTAACTACTCGGGCTGGTATAGCGTCAACGACGAATCTTTCGTGCCGGAATCTCAAGTTAGGGACGAAGTCAGGAATGGAGAGAAGGTACCTGCTATAGCGTGCAATATAATGAATATATGACTGACTCGACTTGACTGACTCGGTGGCTAAGTGGTTAGCGATCCTGACCTCTGATCCGAGAGTCGTGGGTTCGATCCCCACACAGGGCAAACTTTTCTGTGATGAGCAGAATTGTTTGCTCTGAGTCTGGGTGTATAATATCTATATATGTATGTATTTAAATGTATATGTGTATGTATATCAGTCTCTGGTTCCCAAGATACAGGGAATCCTAGTTTGGGGCCAGATGACCATGTGTGATTTGTCCCGGTTATTATTATTATTATATTCATCATAATTTACAATTATCTAATCTGTTCTTCAGTTACTTTAATATTAAGAGGGTGAAAAATATACTAGACTCAGAAACATTAACCGGATGTCCTACCTACTCATGAAACGGAAGAAGTTTTCAAGCGATAGGTATTGGAATGCATGTAAGTTTCGAAAAACTCATTGGTGCACTGGTCAGGATTTGAACCCGAGACCTCTGGTTAGGAGCTCTGGTTTCACAGCATCAGCTGTTTCGCCAATTTTGCATAGAGCGTCCAAAATGTTTCTTGTGAATTCAGAAAAGTCCCAGAAATAAATTAGTTCAGTAGTAGTTCAATAAATGAGTAGATGCCCCAGTTAATAAGTTCTACACCTATTTTGTTACTTTCTGTATAGTAATTTTATATTATTTTATTATTTTTTATTTTCCTTATGTAGGGAAACAAAAAGTTTAGATTTAATTCAAGATTTTTAATTTTTGAATTTTAATACAAGACCAAGAGCGTCGGTGGGTCTGCGGTTAGTGACTCCGTCCTCGTAACCAGTGGTCTCGGGTTCAAATCCTGGCCAGGGCACCAATGAGTTTTTCGAAACTTACGTGCATTTTCATACCGACTGCTTTAACGGTGAAGGAAAACATCGTGAGGAAACCTGCACATCTGATTTCTAGATGTGTATGATGGTCGCGTTGCACACGTCCGTAGGTGTAAATCTAAAATGCCCTACACGTGACCGAAGGTGATGATAAGTGCAACACCAGGCAACCGCCGCCTGTACCTTGTGGATAGGACGGTTAAATTGTGCCACACGATAAGAGAGAGAGAATACAAGATGATAATATGTACACGTTATGCAATTCATGAGCCACTAAAGTTTCCACGTATTGTTAATACATTGTCGTTGAAATACTAATCTATTATAATAATTTCAGGTCAAAATCTCACTAGAATCGGGCCACATCGTGGAATGGACGGAAGAGACAAACTACATGTTCAGACTGAGCGCCTTCAGACAACACCTGCAGGAGTGGCTCAAAAATGGTAACCATTCCTTCTATTTCGCATTCTACATCTCATCTATGAAGAGTGATTTTGCCAATGTCTAGTGAAAAATGGGAGAATCTTCAATAAAAAAAAGCGGCCAAGTGCGAATCGGACTCGCCCATGAGGGGTTCCGTAGCAGCAAGTAACTTAATATAAAAGTTCTTGTAGTTCGTTGTAGGTAAATTGCGGTTTACGATTTATGACGTATTAAAAAAAAAAAACAATTTGCGGTGGAAGTTTGCATTTGAAATTTATTTATTTTTATAAACAGATACAATTTTACAATTATGTAACTTATTATATAACAGTTTACTTAATGTACTTATATAAAGACATAAAGGATTACATTGGTAACCAAACTAGGATAACCTGTGCTATGGAACCAATGTTCACCGTACGAATAGTTGTCATGCATACAAAAATATATATTCAGGAGACAACAAAATATAACCTAATCAGAAAATAATTGGAGCATAAATAATAGGAAAACAGAAACTGTACTTATTTGTGTATGTGCATGTGATCAAGTATGCACGTGAGTGTGCGTGTGCGTGGGTATGTTTGTGTATATGTTTGTGTGTATATGTGTGTGTGTGTGTGTGTGTGTGTGTGTGTGTGTGTGTGTGTGTGTGTGTGTGTGTATTTGTGCGTGAGTATTTTTGCATGTGTTCATTGAAGTGTAGCCAGTAAAGATTCAGTGATTACATAATTTTGTTTCAGAAGCCAACATGTTAAAGCTATTTTAAATTTAAAAACAGTCATAGGAAACAGATTTAGAATTTTGTTTAATTTGTTATAGATATAGGGTCCCATGAATATGTGAGTACGCCTAGCAAAAGAAGTATTAAATCGATTTATTTTAAATATTATATCACTTCGTCGTTTAAGAAGAGAAATGTCACTGTCATAGAGCAACCCTGAATGTTGCATCAGAGAGACCTTGAGAATATACAACTGCCGGACAGTAAGTAGATCACATTTTTTGTACAGAGATTCAGTGGGGTAAAGAAATGGTAAAGACATCATAACTTTTAATACAGATCTCTGCGCACGTTCTAATTTTATAAGTTTAGTTTTACAAGTACCTCCCCAAACCGAAATACAATAACCTAAATCTGATTGGCACAATGCAAAATAAACCATTTTAAGAGTATCTAAAGGAGCAACGCTTCGAAGTTTTTTAAAGATCCATATAAGTTTTCTTGCGCGATTCGCGAGGGCTTCAATTTGTTTAGACCAAGTCAAGTTTTCGTCAATAATTATCCCAAGGTATTTAATTGATGATACACGTTCCAATAATTCACAAGAACAGTTGCTTTTAAAAGGAATTTCACAATTATGTGCTCTGATGCTGTAATTAGAATTAGGTTGTTGATTTTTTAAAATAGAAAATGTTAGAAATTTTGATTTTGCAATATTTAGAGATAGCAGGTTCAGATTGAGCCACTGAACCACTTTGCTGAACCCTAGCTCAGCTCGACGTCTTGCCTCAAGCCAAGTCTCTCCCTGGTACACAAGAGCTGTATCATCAGCGAAGGAGAAAACTTTGCCATTTTCAGGTGAATGTGAACAAAGACCATTTATGTATACCAGGAAGAGACAAGGACCCAATACACTTCCCTGCGGGACACCATATTTTATTGGATAGTCCTTACTTATATAATTTTGAATTTTGACCCTCTGAACTCTGTCTTTAAGATAATCTGCAAAAATATCAAGAGCCATCCCACGAACGCCAACCTGTTCCAGTTTTACAAGAAGCTTTGGGATAGAGACAGTGTCAAAAGCTTTTGCCAAATCTAAGAAAATACCTACACATTTCTTTATTTTATCCAAACTTTGGATAATGTAGTCAGTTAAGTTTAGTACTGCATGCTCCGTTGACTTACGAGCTCTAAACCCAAATTGGGATTCAGATAGCAGTTGTTCTTCTTCTAAAAACTTAACTAATCGTTTCTTTAGAAGCTTTTCGAGTATTTTAGAAAATGCTGGTAATATAGCTATAGGTCTATAATTATTGATGGTAATGTACATCATATATATTTTTTAGTTTTATCATTCTCTTATTTTAGAAGTTACAGGGGGGGGGGACACATTTTACCACTTTGGAAGTGTCTCTCGCGCAAACTATTCAGTTTAGAAAAAAATGATATTAGAAACCTCGATATCATTTTTGAAGACCTATCCATAGATACCCCACACGTATGGGTTTGATGAAAAAACATTTTTTGAGTTTCAGTTCTAAGTATGGGGAACCTTCCCGAAACTAAGCTAACACAAAGCTAACACTTCCCGAAACGTTGAGTGTACAAGTTCCGCGTGGTAGGAACTTTGTACTAGGTAGAAAAAAAGACGATTTAAAAGTATGCGTACAGCATCTACTTAAATAAAAACCCTCATTTATTGTTTTTTTTTTCTATTTTTGTGTGAAAATCTTAATGCGGTTCGCAGAATACATCTACTTACCAAGTTTCAACAGTATAGTTCTTATAGTTTCGGAAAAAAGTGGCTGTGACATACGGACAGACAGACAGACGTGACGAATCCATAAGGGTTCCGTTTTTTGCCATTTGGCTACGGAACCCTAAAAATGGCGAAACGCCAATGTCAAGTGAAAGTCACGGCTCTAAGGGTGATGGGCACTTAAAGACGCTCCACGTGCTGGTTTGCTGCTGGAACTCGGAAAACGGAGCTGTCTCCCGAGTCTTATGACCGCTTATCACTGAATCTGAATCTGAATAATTGAAAAATTAACTCAGCAGACGTGTGCTTGGTACAGAGTCCCGGCAACCAACCGAACTATACCTTCCAATCAAGAAAAAACAAAAGGTAAACAAACTTACTATGGAACTGACACACTTCAACGTCAGTTGCCTACTAAGTTTGTTTACCTTTTGCTTTTATTTATTTATTGGAATGAACTTTACATGCTAACATGTGGAATAACTTAAAAATTTCGTTTTAGCGGACTGGATTTTATTTTTTAGGGGTCCGTACCTCAAAAGGAAAAAAGGAACCCTTATTATTGTCCGTCTGTCTTTCTGTCCGTTTGTCTGCTGTCAAGGCCCTTTTTCTCAGGAACGCATAGACGTATAAAGTTGAAATTTATATCAAATACTCAGGCCTGCAATCCCTTGAAACTGTGAAAAAATCAAACTTCTATGCCAACGCAATCAAGAGATACGGCCGTTTATGCCGCATATTTGGACACTCGCATGGGAATCAAAACCTATAGGGTACTTCCCGTTACCTACCCAAGTAACACCAAAGCCTGAATAACAGCTGAATAATAAGGCACATGTAGACTTACAGCTGACTATCATTGCTCTATAACAGCTGAATAGCATGCTATTCAGTTGTTATACCTCTGATTTGGGCACAAATTATTCAGCTTTAAGTTCACATGTGTCCAATATTAGCTGAATAACAGCTGAATAAATGACGTATAGTTGTGTAATAAACGGTAACCGCAGCTAAAGCCTGAATAAGATACCACGCGTGACCAATTATACAGCTCAAACCGTAATGTGAAGACCACAAGTGAAGTGTTATTCATAAGAAACCTTACAATTGTATATTTTATGCAGCTATTTTTTTATCGATAATTCCCTTTATCTTTGTAAAGTGTTCATCCGCAGTTCATTTGTGAAATATGGTATGGAATTATAAGGATACACGAAATTAAGTACTCAATTTTATTATTAATTCGTGAAAAATGTTTGGGAAAGCAAGTTTACTGTGAATATAATACATATTATCTCATGGAATTTTCATGCGCCTCAAGAATATTAAGTTTTTAATAAAATTATACATTTGCACAAAATACGACAATTATTTAATTATTCTTGTTTGCTTTAGAAAAGATTAGAAAACCATAGTACAGTATAGGTATTTACATTTTAGAAGTCAAATTGAAGATAATAACTTCTAAAATCATCTGAAACTACATAAAATTTGAAATAAAAATTGGAAATTTTCAGGTTATCATAGAAACAATATGGTGTCCATTACAAAGTGGCGGTGTGAACCGTTATTACTCTGTTATGTTATTGAAAGTTCTATAATATTTCACAAGACTCCTACTACTCAGCTAAAAGTTGATTAAAGTAGAACATGTGAACTATTATACCGCCGTAGGCTGCTTAGTAGCACTTTAATAGTTCACGTCACAACATAATTTATTTTTATGGGGCCGCTGAAATTGGGGATACACGTTGAAATAACTAATTGAACCAAATTATGCATAGCCTGTGCGGGAGTAATTTTTTTCATCATCTTGTCATCTTAGCATGTTTTTGTTTACATTTATTTGTCATTTTCTACCCATTACCAAAAGTCTGGTAATATTGTAATATACATGATGACTGGTAATTAGTTGCGGACCCTGAAACAGTCTGTGAGAGGGGTATTTGCAACAAAAAAAAGCTCCATAAACTATGGGTTCAAAATTTAACGGTTTTCGAAATATTTGGATCTTGAGTTAGTTTTTTTTTGTATGAATAAGTATTTTATGGAATTGACTGCGACTTAACTAAAAAAAATGGATGTTAATAAAGGTATGCACTTTTTAAACTGTAGAAGCCACAGTTAAAAATGTGCATACCTTTGTGAAATCCCTATTAATAATAATAACCAATTCTACATTTTACTTGTGTTGTACCGTGATTAAAATCTAATAAAATGATAATGTTTTTACCACAATCCGCACGTTTCATGATTTTTTGAGCTAAGTCATAGTTCAATAAACTAATTTTTCACACAAAAGGTCAAATTGAAAATATGTATGTTAATATCTCGAAAACCGTTAAGTTTTAACCCATATAGTTCTTATAACTTTTTCTGTTTTAAATAAACTCCTCTATACGCTGTTTCAAGGTCCGCCACTAATTACCTTACCCCTGTATAATGTAGGTACTGTACAAAGGATAAAAAGAGGTTTAGTGACTGACAGCTTGGATCCGTGAAAATTAAATATGTAGCGTACGAAATGCGTCTATGGATTATTTTACGAAAGCAAATAGATAAATAATGAGCTCATAGATCCTACTAATATTATAAATGTGAAAGTGTGGATGTTTAGATGTTTGTTACTCAATCACGCAAAAACGGCTGAATGCATTTGGATGAAATTTGGCATGCAGATTGCTTTTAACATGGAAAAGGACATAGGCAACTTTTTATCCCGATTCCTTAAGTAGTTCTAAAGTCCACGTAGACGAAGTCGCGGGCAAAAGCTAGTAAATAATAAACAAAACAGTTGAGTATTTGAAGCGACTTGAAAGTATAAGATGTGTTAGCGGGACACACGATTTTTGTATGGAGAGAAAAATGCACTGTTTTCAAAAAAGACGTTACATGAAAATTATAGTTATGGTCCATCAAACTAGAATTCAATTCACAATTGCAATTTTCAGCACTTTCTAATATATTACTGTAATTAGCATTATTATGTACGGAACCCTCAGGGCAAACTCATTACACTTTGCGAGACGATAGGATTCATAGCTGGTTCATTTATGTTCTTGATTTCACCTATATGTGCTTTTCTTCTTACTCCCCCTGTTCTCTTTTTCATTTTCCATGTTTTTTTCAACATTTTGACACAATTAAGCAGCTACGTGCACAAAAATATCCGCAACAATTGCTTTTACAACATAAATCAACTTCTAACTGAATAAAGGTTCACACAAAGTATGATACGCAACTCAAGGCTAAGTAAGGATGCTTTAATTGGCCACAACTACACCATAGGTCTAATAACTATTCACGAATGGTCTCATATACAGGTTTAAGATTAAAAATGAACACTTAAATAGGCGCTAATGACTTAATGTGTAATGACTGAATAACAGCGTAAATTTCAACATTATCCAATGTAATAGTCCACATGATACCCTTTAAACAACTATAAGCTTTATAAGCATTCACAAGTTCTCTCTTATATTGCACCGTAATAAGGGTGCACATGTGGCCCTTTCTGCAGCCTTAACCTTTTTCCTACGCTACTAAATTGCCATTACTCAGCTACGCTGAATAAGACCGTAAATAACTACCATTATAGCACTTTTAGTATTATAATGGTGGTGAAGGACACCATTATAACTCGCTTATTCAGGTTAAAGCGTATCAGACCACTTATAGATCGAGTGTGAACCCTTATAACTAATTTATATTGCTTTAAGTTCACAAAGAGACCAAAAGAGAGCCATTATACAGAGATTTGTGTTTCTTGGGTAGAATCATGAAAATCAGGAAGCAATGTCTTTTAGCACAAGTAAAGGCAAAAGTCTGAAAACCAAAAATTTTTAGTTACAGAGTTCAAGTCATGTGTGATTATGAATTTATAAGGACCCTCGGTGCGCGAGTCCGACTCGCACTTAGCCGGTTTTTCTTTATCATAAAGTAGGTATTTTGATTTCCCTTTCAGATGGAGTAATAACACCGGTAAAGTTCCAAAAGCAACTCCAAGACTGGTTAGAAAGGGAGACTTATATGCCGGACATCTCTGTCAGTAGACCGTCTTCTAGAGTTCACTGGGCTATTCGGGTGAGTCACAGACCTACACAGGGTGTAACAAAATTGGTGTAGGACAGATCTCAGTTGTTTAGTACTCATTTTATTTATTAATTTTATTTATTTTACAATTTATTGTACACAGAAAAGACAAAGACATACATTAAGAAGGAAAGAACATACAAAAGGTGCAGCTTATTTCTATAAGAAATTTCTTCCAGCAGACCTTGGACAGTGAAAGTTGAAAAAAAGGCAGAAAAGACGTGTACAAAACAAAGATATAACAATTATAAAATAGTGACAAAGAATACAGACCTTATACCTAATTCTTAAAATAATACATAAACATACATTAAATAACAAATATACAGGGTGTAACAGAAGTGTGTGACAATACTTCAAGGTTGGCTTTTACCCATCAAACTGAACAACTTTTGTTCTACAACTTTGTTCAAATCGCAAAATTTTTTTTGGACTTTTCATACAAATCGATCAGCTGGCGAACCAAGTTTGTATGAAAAGTCCAAAAATTTTTTTGCGATTTCAATAAAGTTGTAGAACAAAAGTTGTTCAGTACAATGAGTAGAATCCCCAGATAACGGGTCCTACACCAATTTTGTTACACCTGTATAAAACTTATTTGTAGTAAGTATATGTCAACAACCTATGTATATCGTCCCCACTGCAGGGGCACGGGTCTCTTTCCATACCTCGGGAAGTTTAGACCACAGTACTCCACACACGGGGGCCAAGTCCGGATTGGTCGAGGTTGTAGTTGTGTGGCCAACCCCAGTGTCAGAAGATTTCAAGCCGCTTATAAGTTCAGAAGTTCTGCCTCTAGTTTAACAGTCAAACCCATGCAGGTTGTGAACGTGTCTGTGCAACAAGATTAGCTAGTGAAGTCATATTAGGGCACACGATAGGGCAAATCACCATAGTCCCTCTACCACGGACCAACAGTAGTCACCGTAACCGAAATCGGCAAGGGAGTATATATTATAGTCATTTAACTGTCGCGAATCACGACCACGCAAGCTACACTGAGTTGCGACCGTTGAAAATACGAATTTAATTTTAATTTTTCCAAAAAAATTGGGATGTTTTATTTTAAAATAAGATGTCCCAGTTTAAATATTGTGCGTTTTTTAAAACCTTATTTCGTGTTTTATTTTATCAATCATTTGTTCTAATATTACTCTGCTTGGCTTGGACTGATTTTTAATCCTTGCCCAACTAAGAGAGATTCTTGCTCACAAACTTATATTAAAGGCCGTGGCAGCACTAGCTAACCTATTCCTTTGCGCGAAAGACCGTCAAATATTTAATTACTTACGTATGTTTTATTAAAAAAAATACCCCTTATGTTCTTAACAACAATTTAAAGACAATAATCATTTCAGAAATGACGTAATAGGTTTAATATATCGTCCCTCGCACGACTAACTCTCCTATCTCAAATTTTTGGTGAATTGAGTTTGGACTTTATTAACTGAAATAGGGTTGTTTTTAAAAACTTAAGAAAAATGAGATAGGAGAATTAGTCGTACGAGGGACGATATAACCCTTTGCCCTATCACTAGGTACCAAACGACGAAGAGCAAAGCATATACGTGTGGTTGGACGCACTCATTAACTATTTATCCGTAATCGGGTACCCGGATAAAGACGCCATGGTGGCTCGGGGCAGGCCGTGGCCGGCGGATGTGCAGATCATCGGCAAAGACATATTGAAGTGAGTGGGAATATGCGTTTAGTATAGCTACATCCTGGACACTCCATAAATACAGGGTGTAACAGAAAGGTGTGACAATACTTCACGGTTGGCTTTTACCCATCAAACTGAACAACTTTTGTTCCACAACTTTGTTCAAATCGTAAAATTTTTTTTGGACTTATACAAATCGATTAGCTGGCGAACCAAGTTTGTATGAAAAGTCCGAAAATTTCTTTGCGATTTCAACAAAGTTGTAGAACAAAAGTAGTTCAGTTTGATAGGTAAAAGCCCACCTTGAAGTATTATCACACCTTTCTGTAACAGCCTGTATATTAACATAAATAAAAATACAAAACATACTAGTACATAAACATATGACGTTTGTACACGTGTACATGTGACCGACATAGCTCACAGAATCGCTACACTGAAGTGGCAGTGGGTGGGGCACATAGCTCGTAGAACAGATGGCCGTTGAGGCAGTAAAGTTCTCGAGTGGCGACCGCGCACCGGAAGACGCAGTGTGGGCAGGCTCCCACTCGGTAGACCGACGACCTGGTGAAGGTTACGGGAAGCCGCTGGATGCGAGGACGCAGAACCGGTCGGTGTGGATTCCCTTGGAGGAGGCCTTAGTCCAGCAGTAAACGTCTTTTGGTTGATAACGATGGTGATGATGGTGAAATGTGTGTTTGGGTGTCCGGATAGCTGAAGGTCGTAAGGCCTGTAGCCAACCCCGGTGTCAGAAGTTTTCAAGCCGCCTATAAGGCCTCCGACATGGCTTAACGACTGCCATCTAGTGACAGCAACCGGCACCAACAGCACTTTTTTTATGGCAGAGGTGGCAAACGAGCAGACGGATCACCTGATGGTAAGCGATTACCGCCGCCCATAGACACCCGCAACACCAGAGGAGTCACAAGTGCGTTGCCGGCCTTTGAAACTTGGCACTTAACATGCGTTGCAAAGCGTGGAAAAGGTCGAGATTAATGCCACTAACAATCAAACCCATCCAGGTTATGACCGTGTCAGTCAGATACGACCATGCAATCCCACCATGTCTAATGCAAACATATTTATTCCAGATTCCACGGCATATACTGGCCAGCGTTCCTGATGGCGATCAACTGGCATCCGCCAAAGAGATTAGTCTGCCACTCGCATTGGACGGCAAGTATACCTTAGGAATATTTCTTATTTTAATCTGATTTTTATGTATGTTCACCGATTACTCGAAGACGCCTGAACCGATTTAGAAAATTCTTTTATTGTTTAAATACTTCACAGGTGGTCCCGTATAAATTTTATCGAAATCGATTTAGCGGTTTTTGAGAAAATCAACAAAAACATAGCAAAATTGGAGTTGTTGCGATTGAAGTCGGTTGTTTTTAACGTATTCAGCGTGGTCATACGATATTAACTTTTGTCACAAAAGTTTATCAAATCCATATACACGAAAAAAGGTGTTTTCTGGTGTTCCGCCTAGCCCCCCGCAGCCAGGCGACTCTCGGACTCCATAACCACTAAATTAAAGTGTTTTTTTAATACAGGGTGTAAAAAAGTGCGTTTTAAATTTTAAGGCGTTAATTAGAATCAAGTATAGAATCAGAAAAGAATAATGGCAAGATCATACCTGACCTTTTTAAACGTATAAAATAAAGACGAAAACAAAAATAAGTTAAATATTTACTCTTGATTTTTAAATAAGTCAATATGGTTATTGCAACCGGAGGAAATTAATTAATTCTTTTTGGAAGTTTAGCTGACTGGAAGTGTAGTTACTGGTCCCGTAGCGCGTTCCGAGGGTACGTTCAGACAGCACCCGTTCACTTTGACAGCAGGATAGTCTAATATAAATCTCGTAAGTGCGAAAGGGAAAGTACATAACAACAATAGTTGCTCTCGAGTGTACCCATTGAACGCGGCCCTGAGCAAAATGTCATTGTTGTGCTTTTAGTGTTGCCATTCGCTAGATACTTCACAATTGTAGAAGATTATTTTTTTATATCACTTTTAGTGTAAGGAAATTATTCTCTTTATCTTTTTTCTCTGGTTCAGAGAGTCTTAATTATTGAAGGAATACGTTATGGAGTAACACCTAAATAGTTTTTTGTGTTTTTTATTTTTATACTTTAACAAATTTAATCCAGGTAAATTAATGTATGGCAGTTTGCCATTATTGTTTCCGATCTTCAAACGTTTTTTCAGTTTTCCATACAAATTCTTGATTCATTATTCAGATTTAGTCTTATACTTGATCCCGAGTATTCCCTTAAAATTTAAAATGCACTTTTTTCAATACCATGTGTTGGCGACTGGCTGCGATGCGGCTTCTTTTGTACAGATATGTTTTATATTCTTTATTGGTATACTTTTTGATATTGATTTATGTCATATTGTTCAGTCAGTTGCTTGTTCGCTTTTGTTGTGGCTCTGCATATGTGTTGTTTATTATATTCAAATAATATACACTAATATCAGTCTACTACGTGTTTCCATTATTTCTCACCCCATTATACAGTCCACTAAACCACTAGCTATCACCATATATAGCTAATAGGTTCTTGGTTCAGGTGGACGGCAGCAAAATGTCCAAGTCGCTGCACAACGCGGTGCCGCCGCGCGCCGCGCCCGCGCCCGCCGCCGCGCTGCGCTACCTGCTGCTAAGGGAGGCCACCATGGCTGATGATGCCAGTGAGTAGTCCCACAGGTCCGTGGCCGCATCAGTGTGCCTCCCAGGCTTGGCCGACGCGCTGTCATGGCCGCATCAGTGTGCCTCCCAGGCTTGGCCGACGCGCTGTCATGGCCGCATCAGTGTGCCTCCAGGGCTTGGCCGGCGCGCTGTCATGGCCGCATCAGTGTGCCTCCCAGGCTTGGCCGACGCGCTGTCATGGCCGCATCAGTGTGCCTCCCTGGCTTGGCCGGCGCGCTGTCATGGCCGCATCAGTGTGCCTCCCAGGCTTGGCCGGCGCGCTGTCATGGCCGCATCAGTGTGCCTCCCAGGCTTGGCCGACGCGCTGTCATGGCCGCATCAGTGTGCCTCCCAGGCTTGGCCGACGCGCTGTCATGGCCGCATCAGTGTGCCTCCAGGGCTTGGCCGGCGCGCTGTCATGGCCGCATCAGTGTGCCTCCCAGGCTTGGCCGACGCGCTGTCATGGCCGCATCAGTGTGCCTCCCTGGCTTGGCCGGCGCGCTGTCATGGCCGCATCAGTGTGCCTCCCAGGCTTGGCCGGCGCGCTGTCATGGCCGCATCAGTGTGCCTCCCAGGCTTGGCCGACGCGCTGTCATGGCCGCATCAGTGTGCCTCCCAGGCTTGGCCGACGCGCTGTCATGGCCGCATCAGTGTGCCTCCCAGGCTTGGCCGACGCGCTGTCATGGCCGCATCAGTGTGCCTCCCAGGCTTGGCCGACGCGCTGTCATGGCCGCATCAGTGTGCCTCCCAGGCTTGGCCGACGCGCTGTCGTGGCCGCATCAGTGTGCCTCCGTGTGCCTTCTAGGCACACTGATGAAAACATACATTTTAGATTATACAGTAAAACTATTAGTCTCAAACTAATAAACCTTAATAAACTAGTAACTTATTGTCATGGATGACTATTTTCGAAACGAATCTAAACCAAATTAATATTGCAAGTACTTTCAAACTTTCATATTCATATTTTCTTTATTGGAATCACAGCTACAAATATGATGGTAACAGTTGTTCAGCTGTGATACCTCTTTGCAAAAAGGAATGCGGGTACATTAATAAATTTGGTTTTAGACTTTCTAATGGTAGTGTATGTGTCTGTGTGCTTACAGACTACAGCGAGACGAAGCTAATCAACTTAGCTAACGCGGAGCTAGCGGACACTCTGGGCAACTTAGCTAGCCGGTGCTGCGGCGCCGCGCTCAACCCGCGCGGGGAGTTCCCGCCGCTGCACGCGCCGCTGGTGGCGAGCCTTCGGGGGAACCATGTGGCGGCTGAGTTGCTAACTACTGTGGAGAAATTGCATGGTCAGCATAGACGTGTTTCCAGAAACCCCGCGACGGCTGAGCTGCTAGCTGCCGCTAAGCGACGACGCTCGGCTGCCGACGGTCGGAGCGATTGCACAGTTATATTTCTTTATTCGTTTCCGTCATAATCACACGCTTATCTTTCCTAGTTCACTTCCTAGTTCACAACTACTTAATGCTGCTGCCAAGTCTGCGGGCCAGCCATGAGGCGGCTGAGCTGCTGCCTACCGTCGAGCGAATGCAGGGTTGTACACACGTATTTCCTTGTTATGTCACAAAATACACAGATATAGAAGGTCCTAAGCATATACACGCTTATAGACGTATACGGTCGTTGTAGGCAAGATCACGATACTGTGCGATCGTGACCTTGCCTCGAACGACCGTATATTTCTATAAGCATGTATATGCTTACGATTTTAGTGGTTTGTATTAAGCGGACCTTCTGTGTCTATTTTGTGGTTATGTACTACTCGATGTCTCATGATTTACTATAGTCCGACTCAATGGCCTATCGTTTAGTTCTGTATGATCACCCATATTTGCATGTCATCATCATCATCATCAGCCGAAAGACTGCTCGACAAAAGCCTCTCCCAAGGACCATCCAGTGGCTTCTCGCAACCTTCACTAGGTCATCGTTCGGTCCGAGTGGGAGGTTCAGTTTGTACGACTCAGTGGCCCATGATTCAGTTCTGTTTAACTCAATTACTCATGATCAGGAACAGTCCTAATCAATCAATGGCTTCTCAAATTAAAATCTTATTGAACCAAATTGTTTATCTTTATATAACTTTCTTCCTAAAGTACACGTCTTTCTTATATTTAGTCAAATACCGTTCTAATAAGTATTTTAAACCAAAAATATCTTTTCCAGAAACCTGCTACGAACACTACACAAACTACCAGTTCTACAAGGCAGTAGACGCAGTTATACACAGCCTTCACTTAGCCAACTTATTCTTCGAGACCCACAAGCCCTGGGAGCTGAAGAAGGACCTAGAAAAACAGAAAGAACTAGACGTTATCCTACACATCACTATGGAAACACTGCGAATATGCACGATAATTTTACAGCCAATTATTCCAGAATTATCTACTAAGCTGTTAGACAAGTTGTCTGTGAGCAAAGATAGTAGGAGTTGGAAGGATTGCGTTACACCCTCTTGGACGATAGAGGGCGCCATTTACGAGCCAAAAAATATACAGAGTGGCAAGTTTGTGCTGTTCCAAAGAATTTATACTGATAAGAAACAAAAGAAGACTGCTAATGCGTAGTCGAAGTGAGACTTTTGAAAATTGAAGATAATTATCCATAGGTCAACTGCTCAGCCATCGATTTAAAAAACAACAGAGATATGATTTGCCATACAAAAGTGCTGCGGTCCCCTTTCAAGGATGAAGCAAGTTAGAGAGGATTTGCTTAATCGAATACCACCCTTATCTACATAAGGTTTACTTGTTTCTTTCTTTACTACCTGTGAAATCAATTGAAAAGTGTAAAGTTACTACATATATTAATAAGAATCGATTTTAAGCTCATTTTTGGTGACCATCAGGATGTCTGAACCAAGAGGGATTTGAGTTTAGACACAGAGTATACGGAGTGACCGCTCAATTCGCTCACTAAAATCCTAAGCATATACATACTTGTAGACGTATACGGTCGTTCAAGGCAAGGTCGGAACGATACGGTGCGATCGTGACCTTTCCTAGAACGACCGTATACGTCTATAAGCATGTATATGATTAGGATTTTAGTGGTTTGTATTGAGCGGTCTCTCTGTTATATCTACTTTTTGGTTTAGACACCACACAAATTTAGTACCTATTATTGAAGAAATAAATAGTACTAATTAGGTATTAATTTTCTATGGTGTCTAAACTCAAATCCCTCATTTGATCCATACATCCTGATGGTCACCATTTTTTGATTTGACTTATGGACAAATTCAAGGCACCCCTCGCCTCAGTGATTCCACAGTATGATATGAGAAATAGTATGTTTAACGTGCCTGCCGCCAGCTCATATAAACTGTAGACATATTATTTTGTGGCATTTAAACTATTCAAAGTTTCAATTATAAACCGTCCTATTTCATTTCGTATCCTTACCTTAGTTACAGTCCGACTAGAATACGTATTAATAAATAGTTCCTATGCCGTTATGTTGGCTCCCCTGTCTATCAACGACATCAACACGCGAAGACGCTTCTACCGATTTTGTTAGTGTGTGTCTGCGTTCTATGTAGTGTGTCTACGTTCTATGTAGTGTGTGTGGAAAACATTGCTGCCAACATAACCGCATAGGAACTATTTGTTGAAACGCACTATACGATCTTTTAGCTTGTGGATGACATTGACAGGAGGGCGCTTTTGTCG
Source organism: Coleophora deauratella (assembly GCA_958295455.1). NCBI lineage: Eukaryota > Metazoa > Arthropoda > Insecta > Lepidoptera > Coleophoridae > Coleophora > Coleophora deauratella. The sequence goes on along the minus strand of OY282410.1, from coordinate 10,667,745 downwards.
CAAATCTGACATTTATTTCGGACGGTTGGTTGTCGGGACTTGTACCGAGCACACGTCTGCTGAGTTATTTTTTTAATTATTTCCGTTTTAGAGTAGTCTCAACGTTATTTTTGTGATGGGGAAATAGCTGTGATTCCAATTCAGTGATAAGAGGTTATAAGAAGAGGATTAACTCGGGAGACAGCTCGGTTTTCCGAGTTCCAGCAGCAATCCACCACGTGGAGCGTCTTTAAGTGCCCATCACCCTTAGAGCCGCGTCTTTCACTTGACATTGGCGTTTCGCCATTTTTTTTTATTGAAGATTCTCCCATTTTTCACTTGACATTGGCAAAATCACGCTCGATGAGATGTGGAATACCAAATAGAAAATTAGAATAGAACAAATAGTTTTCAAGATGGCGGCTTTAGTTCCGGCTTTTCGCCACCTGCCAAAAGATCGTAGTCGGACTGTTTATGTAGTCATTCATTATTTTAAGGTGTCTTGCATTTATTGTTGTCGTTTATGACATGAAATCATGTTTAGAGATTATGATGCCTCTATATCTGCCTTCTTTATTTGTTTGTGTTTTTAATGGAAGAGATTTATTTATTTGTTGAATGTTCAAAACGGGTTTTTTACTTATGAATCTGAAAAACTTTTGTGAGTACTCCAAGGGCTTACCAATTGTAAAATGTTGTACACGAATTCTACATTTTTTGAGAATTTAGTATGTGTTCCTCAAGCCTCCAGTTCAAACAATTTTAGTTAGATTTAGATTAATACAATATGGTGCTTTTCCCTTTTATGTGTAGTTTTAGTTGTGGTTGACTGATGTAAAATAATATGTAGTAAAATGTACAAATAATACGATATTTAATAAAACATTGAATCTGTGTTCAAAATTCAATCATCTTTTTATTTCTGTTTAATAGATTGTATCAATTGGCCAATCTAAGTTTATTATAAATGCGAAAGTATGGATGTTTGTTTGTGAGTTTGTTTGTTTGTTCGTGAGTTTGTTTGTTTGTTCCGCTTTCACGCTAAAACTACTAACGGATTTTGATGAAATTTGGTAAGTAAATAGATAAAGCACTCGGCTAACACATAGGATACTTTTGAGGAATGCTTAAAAACAAAAAAAACCACTTCGTCACTAGATGGCGCCACCTAAGCATTTTCTTTCTCTCTGGATCCAACTAAAGTCTACGCAGACGAAGTCGCGGGCGGAAGCTAGTTAACCATAAAGTACTGTGTATGCTGTGGTGTATGTATTCTTGTTTACCCCGACGTAGCCCATACAAAAAGTTTTTCTGCATCTAATACGTTGAAGGTGAAGGATTCTGTCAGAAAGACGTCCCTTTTTGTAATAGCAACAACTGACATCCAAGTGAATGGGGAAGAAAACTGACAGAACTCACCGATAGAGGCGCTGATATCGCTTGACTCATACTAACTGTCAAAACGTATAGAAAAAAATTGTTTACGTGAACTAAACATAAGATTATTAAAAAAAATGCCGCGTTGTGTGGCGACTGGTTGCAATAATAATGGAAATCATTAATTTCCTAAAGATTCTCGGATGAAAAAGACGTGGGAAAATTTACGTTTTCAATTATGTACTTTTCAACTTCGCCTTTAATTGAGGAACAGTCTAAGTCGCATACATTTTCCATTTAACAATTTTACAGAAAAAATAACTAATTTATAACACCTCGACAATAAAAATCGGGAACAAATTGAAAGTTGGTATGAGTCAAGCGTCCGTAGCGCCATCTGCAAATAGCTTTGCGTTTTCTTCCCCATTGTGGAAGACGAAAATTATTGTAATAAATACTCAGACACATTGATCCATGTTGTAACCATGTTTGCGATCAATTTTCCTACGTTATCGACGCCACCACACAAGTCGCATTGAACCTAATTGACGGTATACGGGAAGCGTTTCATGTCCCAACAATGGGATATTCAAACAGAGCATAGACAATGTATCTTGGATGTTTTTTTTTAAAGTGAAAGAACAAACACACCAGTTCTATATCGGAGTCAATTTATTTATGAATACGCTTATTTAAATAATAATATTTGCATCAAAATACTGCATAACGACTAACAGTACCGAGTGAAGCTATAAAGCTAGTGCTTATCGCTAGGAAGCTACGTACAGCGTTTAACAATACCATACCATAACACTGCAAACTAACAGAGAATGTGCCCTTGTCAAGAAACTACGTAACTATAAAATTATAATATACACTTAATTGTATATTATGATTATATATATTTGTACTAGGTAGAAAAATTGACGATTTAAAAGCATGTGTAAAGCATCTACTTAAATAAAAAAATATTTTGAGTTTTGACTTTTGATAATAAATAGCGTTACATACAGTATAGACATTAAAAATTTAAATTCATTGTTTTTTTAACGTCATTTAACTTTACAATGTACATTTGGCAGTGTATTGCGCTTCATGTTAGAAGAAAAACTAATTCGGTTTAACTTTTGATGCATAAATAATCGAAATAAATATAAAATACTATGACAAAAAAAAATGCCGAAGGAAATAAGTATTTTATTCGTAATGTTTTTATACTGCACATTTTCTGTTAACTTGCTGCCCAACAAAAATAAATTATACATACATTACATAAAACGTAACACCTCAAAGTTCTCAATACATTTAGTCGAAAATGCGTCAAATGAGTATGATACAGGTATGAACTACATATGCTATGCTATAATAATACAATTATACAGGGGGTGACATTTTATTTCGTTGCTGTTAACTGTGACTTCGTCTCATTATATACTCGAACCCATACAATACAATGACAGCAAAACGATTTAACTCTCCATACAAAGATGCTTAATCAACGCGATTATTTGTATGAGAAATCCAAATTTTTATTGCAATTATATACGCACGTGTTCCTTGGAAAAAGTTATTCAGTTTCATGAACTGATCTCACAGTTAACGGGAATGAAACGAGTAACATTTCAGCCTGTATATTATTATGTAAATTCATACAAAATTCGGTGACAAGTGCATCTTAAATGCTTACATCAATCAACTTCTGTCGACAACCAACGCTGCTTTGAGTCGCATACAACAATCAGGTTGACTCAAATTCATTTAACAATCAGGTTGACTCAAATTTTGAGTAAAGTCTATAAGAACTTTCTTAGATATACTTAAATCTTCTGTTGACTAAAATCTTAAGTTCAATATTTCCCTACGTATGAGGCGCTATGGGTCGGTCGTTAACCTGAATTCATTGTTGAAGTGAGATTTTTTAAATCAACATGACTCAAAAACTCAAATTTTGAATTAACATTGACTCAAAGTTGAGCACAACTCGGCGAACAAAACAGAACGACATCGCCCGATAATCGAGTGAAAAGGATGCAATATACAATAACAACATCTTTCGTCTTGCTCTTTCACCGACTGATACCCGTTAGACTTCCAAGTAACACGTCAATATGCTAAAAAAATCCTCTGTACAAATTCTAATTCCTTTAGTGAGCGAGTTTCAAAACAATCGCTCAAAAAAAGCGAAACTGAGCGGATTTTCCGTTCACTATAACGAATATTAAATAAAAAGCTTTAATACAGGTTTTCTTAAAATATCACTTTATAACCGTATTTAAAAAATCGTTATGGCAGTTTCTTTAAATTGGAAATTAAAAATAAATGAATGGAATAAGTTTTTGGTATAAAAAAATGTTTTGTGCTAGCAAAAGAACTAGGTTTCTCTCTGAACACTAATACGATAGTCTCGCAAATATCCTACAAAAAAGGATCAATTTGATCTGATTTAAAAACTTTACTGCACCAATTGAATTACAAACACAAGAATACGGTATTTGACTACTAGTCATTTGAGTGACTTTTTATCAATGACCAAAAACGACATTTTGTTCTGAAATTGTTCGTGTTACTGGCGGTCTTTGACGAACTTATTTTCTGATTGTAATGAATATAAAATTTAAAATGGACAAAAACATCAGTCGAGTAATATTTTTCGCTATTCTAGGACAAATGCTATTTCGTGAATAAAATTTTTCAATTTAATTTTGATAGTGTCAAATACCCTATTATAAGCGTCGGCGCAGACGAGGGCCCATTGTCTGGACAGGACAAAGTTATATTACTCTTAGTAATTCGTTTAGTAACTGCAATTCAGTTAGAAGTAATTTTTTTGAGGGACAAAAAATACGCCGAAGATTTTCCCTTGTCTGCGCAGGCGTTTCATGTTAAAACGACTAAAACGTCGGTTGCCTGTGACCAAAACCTCCGAGGCCTTAACCCCTAGGTCCAGATGAGTGAGGAACCAATAATCGAAACAACAGTAACCGCTTTGAAAAATTACCCTTAATTTCAAAAATTACAATATTTACTTTCTAAATAGAAAAACTATATACAAAGCTTTAGTGGCACGATATTTAATCAGGCATTTTTTAAAACGTCTATTACTCAACCTAATACAAAGGTACACATCAAAAATGCAATAGTATTCTTACGCCTACACACATAATGGAAGTGTTTTGTATACAACTGGCTATGTACACACAATAACGGCGGCGGGGACTGCAAAAATATTACTTTTTGTATATAAGGTGCTACTTTATTAGTGTCCGATATTTTAGTCAGTGCTTCCACTCCTAAGTCTGATCATATTTCCCTAAGGAACTCATTGTAAAATAGCATAAAAATTTTTGGACTCTTCATACTAATTTGGCTGCTCGGCTCATCGATTAGTATGAAGAGACCAAAATTTTTTTTGCGATTTGACTATGGGTTCCTTAGGGAAAGTTGATCATGCTCAGAAGTGGAAGCACTGACTAAAATATCGGGCACTAATAAAGTAGCATCCTATATTTAGTTATCTTTCTCTACAACAATCTATTCAAAATTACTTAATCAACATTTTCATCTGTGGCAACATCTGTAGTAACTTGCCAAGGCGACTGTCATATCATATCGGTTAAACTACATGAAGATTTTCCGTCACCTCAACAGATGGCGCCTAGAGCAAATACAACACGGTATCGGAATTTTCTCGCGATTAAAAGATGAAATTCGGACTAGGGTCGGTCTCCAGTCACATTAATACACCTGACGGAGATACGTAACTTTTTCCTAGTCCAAGTTTTTTTATTGTTTAATTATCCTTCTGCACGTTGATTTGATTTTTTTATTGTAACAAAGTTGCAAAGTTTAAGTTTTTTTTTAATGGCAGAGGAGGCAAACGAGCAGACGGATCACATGACGGTAAGCGATTACCGCCGCCCATAGACACCCGCAGCACCAGACGAGTCACAAGTGCGTTGCCGGCCTTTGATATGGGAGTACGCTCTTTTCTTGAAGGTTACTACTAAATTACTACCGAGAGGATAAGAGCTCAGAGATAATCAGTTTGACTACAGGTACACTTGTCATAGTTTTATCCCTTTCTTACAAGGCGTCGATACACATGTTAAGAAGAGACAACACCTACTTGCAAAGGGATGCTGTACAAATATTAATGTTTAGAACCGGATTTTTATCTGTACAGAACGCGCTTTCCATCTATTTCTGTAGATAGGTAAATTAAAATCTTCATTAATATTATAACATTTTTGCAGATCCATGGTCCCTCTATTACGCCAATGAAATCAATTTAAAAAAGGCTCCGTACATCAAAATCTGATTCGTAGTCTTGTTATAAAAGTCCCGTTCCAGAACCAAAGTAAGAATAACCTGACAAGAGTCTACCCCTCTCACACTTAAAACATTTACAATAAACCTTCTTGTTGTCAGAGAAATAATTACTTTCAATGTGTTCTGGAACGCTTTTTTAACTATAAAGGGATCTCAATGAAAATAGACCACAAGAACCGGTGTCGGTATCGCAAAGTGTATTTTCACGAACTTGGGTGACTTTTATTCAATACAAGGTTCATTCAATTTCATTTCATTAGAGTAATAGGATAAAATTCAATTTATAATTTAAATACATTCTTTTGTGCGACGGCTACTGTGCTTACTTCTTTCACTTGATAAATAACTGTACAAAAACTAGTGGTTGACATATTCTAACAAAACTACGTAATACAAAAATTAATAATTAAAAAAAATCCAAAAACATATAAAATTTTATATGGCGGCAAACGACTGACGGTCCACCAGAAGGCAAATGCACAACTAGTACCTACAACAACGGAAGAAATCGATGTCTTGTCTTTTTTTATGGCAGAGGTGGCAAACGAGCAGACGGACCACCTGATGGTAAGCGATTACCGCCGCCCATAGACACCCGCAACACCGGAGGAGTCACAAGTGCGTTGCCGGCTTGCCGGCCTTTGATATGGGAGTACGCACTTTTCTTGAAGGTTTGAATGCCTTGGTTCACACACCAGAAATTGCAATAAACTGTTGCATTATACAACAGTTACCTCTATCTCGCAATTACATGTGAAAAAAAAACCACGGTAAAACAGGCTAGTCGCTTTCCGTGCATGTTTTTGGACGGACACGTACCGGCCAGCAACGCAGTTGTGACTCCTCTGGTGTTGCGGGTGTCTATGGGCGGCGGTAATCGCTTACCATCAGGTGATCCATCTACTCGTTTGCCACCTCTGCCATAAAAAAAGGACACACGACTCGAACGCGAAAGCTGCGAGAACATGTCAAACCATTAGTTGAATACTTCTTCCAACTCATGCTATAGTACTAGTTTCACGCAACAAGATACACAGTATACAAAATTATACATTTTTTCCTACTTTCGTTTCAACATTATTGCTCGATTTTATTATTCACCTGAGTTTAACACCTCTTTGCTAACAACTACAACCTTATATAGTTTTTTAAATATCCATACATTACCAATATTTTTGCATTTCATTTCAACTTAATCTGCATTGATTCTATAGCTTACAACTATTTAGAAAAACTTGAAAATGTTCTACTGAATTCGGATGAACGAACACCACATTCAAATACTTCCATACAAATTTGTATGGTGATAGATAACCACGATAGAGATGGCCAAAAGAAGCTTTAATAAATGCATTTAAGAAATATTCTCAATATAAATGAGTATGCCTTTGCCTGTGTTTAAAAAAATATTGAATTCCATTTTTCAGATACGCATTTAAAACACTAGAATAGTAGTATGCATTACAAACTAATCACTATACAAATTCAACTATACAATTCCTATACGCAAAAATATTAAATAAGTAATATCAAAGCTAAAAGTTCCAAATTACACGGTAATTTAATTAATATTAAAAAAAAACAAGAAAAATAAATAACAGTTACATACAAAAATATAGGTAAATTAATTGGTAAAAATATATTTTTTGTTCGTATAATACTCAAGGAAAATAATATTTTGAGCTAGATTTGTTGTATGATGACCATTTTAAACCCTAATTAATTCGCCTAGATTAGACTCACCCAGACTTATAACTTTTTTTATTAAAATCATTTAAAAATGCTTCAGTCGATAAGTAGGAATCTCCATAATAAGTCAATCCTTTACAAAAAAACAATACAAATAGTTTCTGTTCATAAAATCCATGCAAAAAACATCACAGAAAACTAACCTGTCAGAAATTTGAAACTCCACCAAAAGATCTAGATATCTATTTTTGCTTTGTAGGTCAAAATGATTTATTACCCACAGTTTTCGCTTTAGAACTTCGAACCCCATACCACAATATCCTACTTGGCTGTCTCCGTAAATCGAGTTAGGAAGGTTTCTATTACTTAGTCAACTTTCTATCTAAAATCTTTTTTTAAACGGAGCAAAATGACATTAGGTGCGTTGCCAGTTTCCTAATAGGTTTAGTTGGTAGAGGTGACAACATTTTTTTACTCTGAAAATGTCAGTTTACTCCATCTTCAAAAAGCTAAGAGTAAAAAAGTTAGGTCTACTAAGTAACCAAGAGGGGACCGAAGTGTCGCGTTAAGCGCAACGACGCCACAACCTCTTAGTTCAGCGATAGACCAATGCGTAACAAAATATGTATAGGTTCCGTTTTACGCGCTCCCCATACAAAAAATTGCCAAAAACCTTATTTTGTATGGAGAATCCTTTGTTTTTTTTTAATTTATTTTGGCAGTCGTGGTCCACAGTCGTTATATCGTAAGTCCAATACCCAGTTAAGGGGTCCCTACACGTATTTCGTTACGCCCAATACATAATACTCTGTGTTACCTTTTACAAGTTATCATCACAAGGACATAATTACTATTTTACAGTAAAAAGTCTCATTAGACTTCAAAATTCTTTTTTACGCGTCTTTGCGTTACATTTAAATTCGATAGTTAGTGATGTGACTAGGGTTGCCAGATGTCCGGTTTTCGACCGGACAGTCCGGTTTTCCTTATGTCTGTCCGGTCAAGAAAACCTTGCTAAACCGGACAAAAGATTTTAAGTTTTATTGTTATTTGGTAATTTTGTTAAATTAATAAAAATAAAAAAGCTTGTCCGGTTTTTTTTGCACCACACCTGGCAAACCTAGATGTGACTCCCTTAAAGTCTTTCATATGTATGCGATTACTTTAAATTTTTTAAGAGCAGGGGCACCTATAACTTGAAAACATAACGAATTTTTTACCATAAATTTTTATGCAGAATATGCAGTAATAGCACACACAGATTTTTTTAAATATTAAAACTAAAACTGAGGTTAAATAATTTGAAATGGTCTCAATTATATATTTTTTATTTTACCCTTGTAATGAACTCAATGTCGCGTTTTATAATTTTGTAAAAGCTTTTCTTTTATGAGACACAAAAAATCTCTTAAGTGTATATTTTGTTTTTTAACTCGATCCTGAATGCAAATTTATGCTATCGACTATTTCAGTCGCAATAGTCGAGTATTTCACCAAAATCCATAAAAATTCAACTGACAGGTAATAGGATCTCCGTGTTATGTGGTCAGTTGTTATAATAGTTCATACACTTATCATTGTATGCTATTGAGAGATAAGTGTTAAATTAACAATTCTATATTGCAATAGATGGAGCTAATAAACCTAAAACATGCTATAACTGTCTTTCTATCCTCATTACAATGACACATAATATGAATAAGTTTTTTTCTTTACTGTGGGTAGAGAAGCTGAGTTCCACAACGTTTTAACAGATGGAGCTACTGTGATATTCAAAAGTTCTTTTGTTCTTTTACAACGTAAGATTAGTTCCACAATGCTTCAACAGATGGAACTACTGTGATTCTCAATAGTTCTTTTGCGTTTTCTACAAACAAGCAAGTAAAGTAAACCTTCAACGAGGCATCAACAGATGGAGGTATTGTGATTCTCAATAGCTCCTTTGTTCTTTTACGGCGTTTCCTACTAAGGTGAACTTAGTTCCACAACGCTTCAATAGATGGAGCTACTTTAATTCTCAATTGTTCTTCTATGAACAAATGAAGGTGCGCTTAGTTCTACAACGTATCGACAGATGGAGCTACTGTATTAATCCATAGTTCTTTTGTTATTTTACTGCGTTTCCAAGCAAACAAGGTGAGTTTAGTTCCACGACGCATCAACAGATGGAGTTACTGTCTTACCCAATAGTTCTAGGAACAACTGAGGACAAATTCGATATGGCCCATTAGCGGGGACGTTTATCCCTGTCATGTAGTCAGCTGTTGTCTTGCGTGGGCCGGCTGTTGGGGTTATGCGCTGTTGGCGGGTGGCTGTTTGTCAGTAAGTGCGGGGGTACCGGCACCGGCCGTAAGCGGGGTGGCACCTTCTTTTGTGGGCATAACAACTGTGAACAAATACAGGTATTTTTTAAACTAATCTATGAGGGAACAAAAGAGTAAAAGAAAGGAAAACCGAATGGCCTCCCCTGATAGACACAAGTGACAAAAGTTAGGACACGTTAAAGATTAATTTTGAATCTTAAAGTACGATAATACTCTCTGTTACTCGGTCAATGTTGCCACATAATGGTACAGACAGCCACAAAGATATCTGAACCCCTCCGTAATACACAATGTATCACGAATAGATTGAGTAGAGGTTCAGATATCTCTGTGGGCCAGTGTACAGCTCGCGTCTCGTAAAAAGAGCGCTGGCGGGCGTTCCGAGGGCAGAACAGTTCACTCTGACAATAGGATAGCTTAATATAAATCGCGTAAGTGTGAAAGAGAGGGTACTAAACAATTGCTGTCAGAGTGCATCCTCGGAACGCCAGCCAGCGCTCTTTTTACGTGACGCGTACTATACCATAAATGGCAAATAGTAAAAACATGTAGTGATACATTTTAAATCTTGAATAATACTCTCTGTTATCTGGTCACCTTAACAAGGAATTAGATCAAATGGGCGATTAAATTCACCGACACAGCTATAAAGAATAAAGTGACATGGACAGGCTTACAGTGTTAGCCGAACCCCTTTTTTTTGCCATTTGGCTACGGAACCCTAAAAAGCTAATAGGCCAGTTCCCTCCCAGTAAAAATAATAAATCAGTTCGCTATAATTAAGCATATAACTAAAATAAATAGTGGAGAAAGTTTAATATACTTTATATCCTGAAAATAGTGGAACCAAACTCTGATGCTCACCTTTCTGGCGAACGGTAAGCACCCCTTCTCTTCCTCCTGAGTGACGGGAGGTGTGAGCTGCAGGTCCGGGGTGCGTTTCTCCTTGCCATCTTCACCTGTTGATGAAAACAATGAATTAACTATTGTACTGTACATGAGTCTATTAAGGCGCTAAGTATCGCCAAATTGCAATATTCAATTCAAATTCTTGAAATAATGGTTAAAGCTATCACCATGGAAAAAATATATAACATACTTCAAACAATGAAAAACAAATTGTATTGAACAGAATCATAAAAATCACAAAAACTTTGATGAAAAAAAATATCCTGTAGACCCTGTATTTTGCATTATTTGCAAATTCTCTCGGAAACACAATATTTGTTTATGTTGAAACCAACACACAAAAATCGGCCTTTTTAATACCTTCAATTTATCTTGAACGGATTTTTTTTAACTTATTTGAAAGCCAAGAAAAGTAATAAAAACATCGAAATCTCGAGAATTTTGCGTTCGGCCTTGACGTAACCGCCGCGATGGTACCCACACTGATCTGAACTTAAAATGAGTAGGGCGTTACGGTCGATATTATATTGTCATGCAGCAACCTGCTCAGATTGAGTGTACGTCGCGCCTTAAGGCTGGACCGCCGCTACCACATATCGTGATGCTGTGTGCCGTCACCATAGAGACACTCTCTTGTTATTTCTTTCTTCTTACATATAATACGTACAAATTATAATTCGTTTAATTTGTAACTATTAAACTATGTTTTTCGCAGTTGTTTGGTGTTTGGTATGGAAATCCTTGGAGGCCTTAATTTTTTTTTACTATAACACTTACTCGCGTACTCCCATTTCAAAGGCCGGCAACGCACTTGTGACTCCTCTGGTGTTGCGGGTGTCTATGGGAGATGGTAATCAATGGCGCTTACCAAAATCAAATGTTTTTTTATTTAAGTAGATGTTTTGCACATACTTTTAAATCGTCTTTTTTTTCTACCTAGTACAAAGTTCCTACCACGCGGAACTTGTACACTCAACGTTTCGGGAAGTGTTTCCGAAGCGAGAAGAAACACCATCAGGTGATCCGTCTGCTCGTTTGCCAGCAATGCCATAAACAAAAACGAATATTCTATGGATTTCTTTGATCCGAAATAAAGATTTATTTATTTATTTGTCCAGCAATGGACGTCTTTTGCCTGATGATGATGATGAAGTATGTATTTTGTTTAATCAATAAAATAGGACTATAGATGGAGCCCGTGCTTATTTTATAAATAACTAGCTTCTGCCCGCGACGTTGTCCGCGTGGACTTAAGAATTGTGTCCAGAAAGAAAATGTTAAGGTAACGCCATCTAGTGACGAAATGGAAATTTTGAGTTTTTAAGCATTCCTACGGGAACCCTTAAGTTTTCCGAGATAAAAAGTATCCTATGTGTTAGCCGAGTGCTTTATCTATCTACCTACCAAATTTCATCCAAATACGTTCAGTAGTTTTGGCGTGAAAGCAGAACAAACAAACAAACATCCATACTTTCGCATTTATAATATCGAGGGTTCACGGGCGACTTGTATTAAGCGACATTTTTGGAAACACAGGTAACCTCTACTTTAAAAATTTATTTCTTACAAAATACCTCACAAAAAATAACTTCTGAATAATATTTAAAATATTAAGAATATCGAGAATCTATATAATACTAAGAAGTTAAGTTTTAATGATTATTTTTCTAAGAAACATTTTTTTAAATCGGTCTCCTGAACATTTCTAAAAATGTCGCTTAATACAAGTCGCCCGTGAACCCTCGATATTAAAGTGAGATGAGACTTCCTCAAAAACAATAGTTCTAACGAACTTGAGGATGTGAGTTAACGCAAATCTTTTACATAAAGTTGCATAATATTAAGATTAAGATATTTATACAGGGTGTAACAAAATGGGTGTAGGACCCAGCCACTGAGACTTCTACACATCATATTGAACAACTTTGGTGAAATCGCAAAAAAATGACTCTTTATATAAATTGGTCAGCTGTTTGGCCAAATTTGCATTGAGAGGGCAAACTACACCTCACCTTTTGTTTATATAAGATATAAATAAATTTAGTAGCAAAAATACACATATTTAAACAGATGAGCAAAGGCCAAGCTCTTCGTTGAGTCGCTGAGCCAACAAAGTAATGAATGAATGAATGAAAACACTTTATTGCACAACAAGACAGGAAAAATACAATATAAGCATAAACATGAAATGATAAAAAAAGAAAAGAAAAAGAATAAAGATAAAGTAAATAGTTAAATAAATACCAACGAAAACGTAAAAATCACGAAACACTTCGATAAATTCGAAACAATCCCAAAAAGCACCATCTTGAGCAGATTTGGAAAGGAACTCGCAAAATACTTGTACTCATTGGATCGAAGTAGTTAATGTTGAAAAGGGAAGTAAAACTCACCACCATTGGGGCATTAAAGTTCTCGAATTGCGACCGCACACCGGAAGACATAGCGTAGGCGGGCCTCCCACTCGGTGGACCGATGACCTGGTGAAGGTTGCGGGAAACCGTTGGATGCGGGCAGCGCAGGACCGGTCGGTGTGGAAATCCTCGGGGGAGGCCTTTGTCCAGCAGTGGACGTCTTTTGGCTGATGGTGATGAGAACTCACCGGTAGCGAACACGTTGAGCTCGGCGAAGCAGCCGGTCTCGATCATCTCCGCCTGCCAGGGTATCGACACGGAGCCGGTGTTGAATTTGCCGTAGAAGGTGTCGTCAGCCGCGTCGAGATTGACGCCTTTGACCGTCGAGAACTGCTCGATGTCGAGTACGTCTTTCGCGTAGACTGCGTGTGGCTGTGATATAGGATAAGGAGTAAGGTAAGATAAGATAATAATTTATTCCAAGTCCACAAGGGTCATAATACAACAATGTTTACAAACGAACTAAATTACATATCGAATTATAATTGACCACGCTGAATACGTTAAAAACAACCGACTTCAATCGCAACAACTCCAATTTTGCTATGTTTTTGATGTTTTTCTCAAAAACCGCTGAATCGATTTCGATAAAATTTATATGGGACCACCTGTGAAGTATACCCTTTTAAACAAAAAAAGTATTTTCGAAATCGGTTCAGGCGTCTTCGAGTAATCGGTGAACATACATAAAAAAAAAATTAAAAAAAAGATTCCGACGAATTGAGAACCTCCTCCTTTTTTTGAAGTCGGTTGAAAATAACTTATTATTTATAAAATAAAATCTTAAAAATAAAGCAGAGAAAGAAAACGACCTAACTCAGCTTGCAAGCTGCAAGCCTATAAGAGATGCAATCAACAAAATAAATTATAATGCAAGTATTTTTATCTTACTCCTATTATTTTTTGGCTGATACAAATAAAAGGTATGCATCGTATGTAAACACAATAATAAATTTACAATAATTAGCAAAGGTAGTTCTTATTATATTATTTGGTAGCCTACCGACGTGGATGATGACAAGTTAATGCTGAGACCTATTAGTCCTATTACTAACTAAATACAGGTCACTCATAAAATAAAAACCGCTTCCTAATAAATCATAAATCCTTATACATAATTCATATTAAGTGTATATGCGAAAATGAGGTATGTAAGCTTTATGATGAGCAATTTCTGTAACATAAATTATTATTTCGACAAACTTATAGGTTTCGTTAAGCCATGTCGGCTTGAAAACTTCTGACGAGGTTGGTCACTAGCCCCACAACCTCCCACCAATCCGGACGTGGCCCCCGTGTGTGGAGTATGGTCTAACCTTCCCGAGTTACGGGAAGAGACCCGTACCCCTGCAGTGGGGACTATATGGGTTTTTAACGATAGATGTAGACGGAGACAAGATTCAAAGGGTAGTCGGTAGCGAGTAATATCAAGAAGGGTTCCGTAGCAGCAAATAACATAATATAAAAGTTCTTGTAGTTCGTTGTAGGTAAATTGCGGTCTACGATTTATGACGTATTAAAAAAAACTACTTACTAGATCTCGTTCAAACCAATTTTCGGTGGAAGTTTGCATGGTAATGTACATCATATATTTTTTTTAGTTTTATCATTCTCTTATTTTAGAAGTTACAGTATAGTTCTTACACACATTTTACCACTTTGGAAGTGTCTCTTGCGCAAACTATTCAGTTTAGAAAAAAAATGATATGTGAAACCTCAATATCATTTTGGAAGACCTATCCATAGATCTCAATTTTTTTTTTCATCAAACCCACACGTATGGGTTTGATGAAAAAAAAAAATTGAGTTTCAGTTCTAAGCATGGGGAACCCCCAAAATTTATTGTTTTTTTTTTTATTTTTGTGTGAAAATCTTAATGCGGTTCACAGAATACATCTACTTACCAAGTTCAATACTTACCAAGTTCAACAGTATAGTTCTTATAGTTTCGGAAAAAAGTGGCTGTGACATACGGACGGACAGACAGGCAGACTGACAGACATGACGAATCCATAAGGGTTCCGTTTTTTGCCATTTGGCTACGGAACCCTAAAAACACTGTGACTCACATCAGGTACAAAGGGCGCGTGCACCATGCCGGCCTCCAGCCGCGCCCAGTTCAGCTGGCTGAAGAACCGGTGCGCCTTCACCTGCCGAGAGACGGGTCATAAAGAAATACTGTAATAAATAATGTGTGTGGACTTGTGGTGGTGTGTGGCGGTGTTTGGGGGTAAGTGGCGGTGTGTGGAGGTGTGTGGCCGTGTTTAGCGGTGTGTGGTGGTATGTGGCGGTGTGTGGTGATGTATGACGATTTGTGTCGGTGTGTGGTGGTATGTGGCGGTGTGTGGTGATGTATGACGATTTGTGTCGGTGTATGGAGTATTTAGCGATGTAAGACGGTGTGTGACGCTGTATGGTAGTGTGTGGTGGGGTTTGGCAGTGTATGGTGGTGTATGTTTTTTTTTATTTTATGGCTCGCAATACGCTCTTTTCTTGAAGGTTTGAATGTTGTATTGGTCCGGAAATACCGCAGGCGACAATTTTAATAATAATAAATAATTGCGGTGTATTGAGGTGTACTGCGGTGTATTGCGGTGTATGGCGCTGTGTGGCGATACGTAGCGGTGTATGGCAGTATTTAGCAATGTAAGAAGGTGTGTAGCAGTGTTTAGTGATGTAAGGCAGTGTTTAACAGTGTATGGGAGTATTTAGCTATATAAGTGTGGTGGTGTGTAGCAGTGTTTAGCAATGTAAGGCGGTGTATGGTGATATGTAACGGTATGTGTAGGTATATGGCGATATTTAGAGATGTAAGGCAGCGTATCGTGTTGTAGCGATGTATCTGCGGTTGAACTACCTTATTGTAGAATATTATATTGTAGAATATCCATACTCAGTGACCTGTAACAAATGTTATCAATAAAGGTTATGATGATGATTACCTGCGCGGCGCCGCGGCGGCCGGCGGCGCAGCCTAGTCGCGAGTGCGGGCTTTTAGCCAACAGCGCAGAGCACAGCGCACGCGCACACTCGCTGAACTTCGATGAGTACTTCTCTTGCTCGTGCTGGCACACACAAACATGATCTTTGTATTGTATTGTATTGTATTAATGCTTTATTGCACACAAGGAATTTACATAACATATAAAATATTGGATTACGTGTACAAAGGCGGTCGTATCGCTAGAAGCGATCTCTTCCAGACAACCCTTGGCAGAGGATAAAAGATTACATGAAGTACTGGTAGCGATAGTGCAAGAATTATTTGAGCAATGTAACAAAGTATGTAAATAGATTAAAGATAATATAAGGTGCTTCCAAAATATATGCCACCGCTGCAATGGGAGTAAGAGTCATGCATATAGATTACAATAGTAAAAAAAAATCGTGCCCCGGAGTCGTTAAATTGATTTGGGAGACTAAACATTTTTTTTTACTTTGATTCAATTTCGCACAACACGGTCCGTCAAGTACGTACGCTCCGTCATGAAGTCATGAATGAACTCGATGTCATTTCACTGAATGAAAGCAACGCACGCTCGTAGGTATCTCTTTTTACAGGTTAATTTAGTGAACAGCTGATTGTCTTTAAATTAAATGTAGAGAAGAATAAACAAACTTACCAGTTATTAAAACGGCTTATTCACGTAACAAGGTGATAAACTTACCATCGCACTTTGACAGGCTTTGGACTGTTAAATTACGTACTTGTAATGTATCTGTAAAAAGTTTAGGTAGGTAAGGCATCTACTCAAGAGTAGATGCGTAAAATTAAAAAGAACGTGTATTACAGTAAGTAACTTGGCGTGTTTCTAAGTTCATCACCTTATTTACAAGGATTTGCACAACACAACACTGGTGGCTGGCTGACTCACACCAAACCTCTGTTCATACGGGTCTACGGCAAACGCAGGGATGTTATTTGCACTCGCGGTAGTAGAGTGTCAATCACCTTATTTACAAGCTATTTCACAACACAACAAAGTTTTACATCAGTTTTACAACACAGTAAAGTTCTCGAGTGGTGACTGCGCACTAGAATACGCAGTGTGGGCAGGCCCCCGACTCGGTGGACCGACGAAGACCTGGTGAAGGTTGCGGGAAGCCGCTGGATGCGAGCCGCACAGAACCGGTCGGTGTGGAAATCCTTGGGGGAGGCCTTAGTCCAGCAGTGGACGTTTTTCGGTTGATGATGATGACACAACACAACACTGGTGGCTGACTCTTACACCAAAACTTTGCTCATACAGGCTTAGGCGCAGGGATGTTATTGCACTCGCGATCAGAGGGTATCGCGGTAGCAGAGTATCATTTCAAGATACTCTTGATTCGTATGTACGTCTGGGTGACATCGTTATCTCACTCGCGGATGGGGGCGCAGACGGTGCAAAACGTTCGCGTCACGCCTGCGCGTCACCGCTGCGCATAGCGAACTGACCTGACCTCTGACCTGTACGAAGGGCGCGCGGGCGCCAACCGCCCGCCCCCGCCCGCCGGGTCGCGCCCCGCTCCCGAGTGAGTATGCGAAAGGGTGCGGACAGATCAAAGCCTTTTGTAGCACGACACAAGTGCCGAATTTGTTTGATGTCTAGCAGCAACGTCGGAGCGTTTAAGCATGTTTTCGCGCGCCTGGTTTCATTCAACACAATACGGGATGGCTTAATAAAGTAAAGCAATTTATTTTTATGATTGTTATTTTTTTGTATGGAAAAAAAAAGAACAGTTTCCGGACATGAATGTCTCATTTTCGTGATCACTATACGTGATACTTTCTCCCATTTCAGCCGTGGCATATATTTTAGAAGCACCCTATATAATTGTTAATATAATAATTGATCATTGTCAGGCATTACTTACAAGCTTATAGTTCATTCCAATCAAAAAAAAGCAAAAGATGTATAGTATGCAGATGACATTGACAAGAGTCAGTTCCATAGTAAGTTTGTTTACGTTTTGCTTTTTTTTGATTGGAATGAACTATACAACAAATACGGCTCGGTTCAAACTTAATCCTAACTATGCTGTTATAAATGCGAAAGTTGCGAAACTGAGTTTATTTGCCAAAATCAAAATTTGACTCTTAGCATCGTCCGTATGTGTAAATGCCCTACACGTGACCACTGTGCCCTCGGATGACAAAACGCGGCAACCCGGGTTACCGCGTTTTGTCGTAACATAGCTTAATTTGATCTACTACTCCTGACCTATGACGTAATGTGGTAAAAAAATTATTTACTTCATTTAATACCAAAATACAAAAAAGAGAAACCTTAAAATCCTATAGAATATTTCGACAAATCGCAACTTTAAACGCGTTTTTCTCAACTTCACTAGTTTTAGGTTACCGCGTTTTGTTATCTGAGGGCAGCACTGGTGATGCTAAGTGCAACATTAGGCAACCGCCATCTATACCTAGTAGATAGTACGGTTAAATTGTACCACACGTAAAGAGAAAGATATTTACAAGTATTAATACTCAACTTATTAGCGACATCTTTTGATATCAATTAGTATTAGATTTTAGCATATTTTAATGACGTTTTAATCAGATTAAAACTCAGTCTTGATAAAAGAAAAATCTATTTCAAAGTTTCAAGGCCAAATAATTTACTTTTAAACCAAAAACTGATTATTTATAGCGCCATCTAGTTTGATCAGTTAGATCGGTCGGTGTGGAAATCCTTATGGGAAACGTTCGTTGAGCAGTGGACGTCCACATTCAATACTTTATCATTTATTGCATTCCATGAGTTTTTTACATGTGTTTTAAGAAAAAAAGTACCCACATCACGGACCCAGTTTAAGCACAACAACAGATTAGACCGAAGAGGACCTTAATACAATAATAAAATTCAAATCATGCATTAAAAATATGGTGGTAAACAATACACGTCTTTTCACTGAGGATGACGACGATAATGATGATTCTGCTGATGATGCTGGTAATGATGAAGATGCTGCTGATGTCCTAGACGATGCTGAAGACAATGATGACACCCACCTTGACCCGCCGGTCCACCTCCTCCCGCTTGACCTTCTCCTTGCGCGCGCGGAAGGGCGCTCGCCCCTCCAGCATCTCGTACACGAGGCAGCCGAACGAGAACCAGTCCGGGCTGAACGTGTAGCGCTCGTTGTCTATCACCTGCCAAAGGAGATACGAATTTGCCATATCATCTATTACAGACGAATTACTACAGTGTTTTGGCGTTATTCCGTATGTTAATAAGCACGCAGCAAAGAAAATAAAAAAAGTAAAACAGTTGCAATGAAAAAGCTTAATTAAATTCGACATTTGTTCGAGTAGATCGAGCAGTTTCGACAGATGAAAGAACAATAGCTTTAATTTATACAAGTGTCTAATTTATTAATTTAAATTAAGTTGACGTGTAAATTACAATTATGTTTTTACAAATAAAGGATTGTATTGTATAGCAACATTTTCTCGAGCAGTTCTAAATTTATTCAAGCAGTTATGACACATGTTAGAACAATATCAACATTTGTTTGAGCAGTCTCGACATTTGTTTAAGCAGTTCTGACACATGTTAGAACAATTTCAACATTTGCTTTTATCTAGCAGTCTCGACCTTTATCTAGCTGTTTCAACATATTTTGATCTAGAAGTTTCCACAGACGTCCCGCGCCCGGCCGCGCACGCTGCCGCCCTCGGTCACGTCCACCGCCAACCCCAGGCTACATTTGTTCGAGCACTTTCTACATTTCTTCGAGCAGTCTCGACCAACGTTCGAGCTGTTTCAATATTTGTTCGAGTACTTTCTACATTTGTTCGAGCACATTCTACATTTGTTCGAGTAGTTTCGACATTTTTGACATTTCTTCAAGCATTTTCTACATTTCTCCGAGCAGTATCGACATTTGTTCAAGGACTTTCTACATTCGTCCTAGCAGTCGCGACATTTGTTCATGCATTTTCTACATTTCTCCGAGCAATATCGAAATTTTTTCTAGAAGTTTCTACAGATGTTCCCTTACCTCGGGCGCCATGTAGCCGACAGTGCCGACGCGGCCGCGCACGCTGCCGCCCTCGGGCACGTCCACAGCGAGACCGAGGTCGGAGATGCGCACGTGGCCTGCGTCATCTAGAAGTATGTTCTCTGGCTTGCAGTCCCTGGGGAAGCGGAGGCGTGGGTTGTTATCACTAGATAGCAGTAGTTAAATTACATCACAGACACTTGGCTTGCAAAACAAAAAATAATAATAATATATGTTTATTGTATCAATAATGAATTTTTGTGACACATTAATAAAATATTCGTGTTAATAACTATTCATATTTGCTATAAGATACTGAAATCACTATAATATACTTAATTCTGAGCAACCTCTTTTAAATAGTACTTTCTTTGACATCCTGTATATTGTGCTTCGCGATTTTATCGCTGCTTTGGGTAGCGCGTCTGTTTAAAGTTAGACGATTTGCGATACATCTAGACTGAATCGCGACTATATCGCTGCAAATGTTACCTATAAACAATGCCCATCTTGTGCAGATGCTCCAGCCCGCAGGCCACCTGCGCCGCGTAGAACCGCGCTCGCTCCAGCCCGAGGCCGGTGTCCGCGCCGCATATGTTGTATATGTGGAACTTGAGGTCGCCACCTGGCAGAGAATACACAAGATGACTACTATACTACTGACTACTACTATAGTAGGAGTATTTACTCGCTGTAGACTGGGTCATAAATCATCTGTAAGAAACAGCGATATTGCGCTCTCTTACGCACTTGGGAGAACGGCACGGGCCTATTGTGTAAGCGCAGGGATGTGCATTATTACAGTCGATAAATGCTACATTTCATGTCACAGTGAGACCAAACCGTGCAACGTCGGTGACTCATTTATTTATTATCGATACCGAGCGTGCGCTGAATGGAAGTAAATTCTACAGCTTTGACGGTACCTAAGTAAGGTAACTTACAGTAAAACAATGTGAATGTCTCGGTGGGTGGGTCAGTAGTTAGAGCTTCTGAGTAGGATTAGTTATTCGCTGCAGACTGAGGCCATAAATCATCTTCGTCGTCGTCGCAGCAGGGGTCGTACAGAACAGCAATATGTGGCGATATATCGCTCTCTTTCGCACTCGCAAGCGCAGGGAAGTGCAGGTTATTGTCACAATGAGACCATCGAAGCCACTCGCGACTCCTCCAAACCGGCAACGTCGGTGACTCATTTATTTTTTATCGATAACGAGCTTGCTAACGAGCTATTCTAAGTAAGGTGACTTATTGTAAAACAAAGCTACTGATTCGGTGGGTGATTTAGTGATTAGCCTACTGCCAACCCAGACCAATAACCAACATATCTGTGATGATTTAAAATGATGACCACTTTTCAAGTAAAATATGAGGTGTGTGGTGTAACCCTCTGAGGCGTTGTGAGACTCTCACTTATCCCAAAGCCCAACCGATCATCCATCTCAGATGTTGCATCTCTATCGCACCATTTAGAATATACCGTATAGTTAAAATGACACAAAATACGTTTTCCTTCTACTAACGTAGGCAAATAACTCGCAGTTCAATCAGCACGGTAGTATCGGTATCTCTCTCGCACCACTCACCGTTCATTATGGCGAGAACAAGACAGAGCACTCGCTATGGTATCTCTCTCGTATCAATCACCGTTCATGATGATGGTTACAACGAAACAGCGTTCTCGCTACGGTACATCTCCATCCCTCTCGCACCACTCACCGTTCATGATGGTGAGAACGAGACAGAGCGCGTCCTTCGTCTCGTACGCGTACGCTAGATTGACGACGAACCGCGAGTTGATGCGCTGCAGTATCTGCTTCTCAATCAGCACCATGGTCTCGCCTTTTCGCTTCTTTATGCGTTTCTTTTCTAGCTTCTTGCAAGCGTACATCTTGCCCGTCGCTCTGACCTGGAAAAGAAATTATAATTACATTTAATTTTTTTTGGAGGCGGTAGTTACTTCGTGAGGCTTGCGTGGTCGCATCGATCATGCAAGTAACTGTCCACAGATACGGTCATAGCATGGATAGATTTGACTGTTAATGGCATTTATCTCGACCATTTCCATGCTTCGCAACGCACTTTAAGCCGTTGGTCATTAGATGTCAGTCGTCAAGCTATTTCAAAGGCCTTATAGGTGGCTTGAAAACTCCTGACACGTTGGACACTATTAGCCTCACAACCTCTACAAATCCGGACTAGGCCCCCGTGTAAGGAGTACGGCCTAACCTTTCCGAGATATGTGAAGAGACCCATGCCTGCAGTGGAGACGATATGGGTTGTTAACGGAAGAAAAGTAGTAATTGGATGAAACAACTCACCTGACAGGCGCAAACCTCACCGAAGCCCCCTTTCCCCAGGACGCGGTACATGCGGAACGTGTGCTGGGTCACCGGCTGAGCTTCCAACCACTTCCACTGCAGGTAACGGTGGAAGTACATCGAACGCTCGAACTCCGCGAACGGCGTTCCAGCGAGGAATGTCTTCACGCAGCGAACGCATTTTGAGAATATGTCTTTGGAGCCGCCTGGAGACGATAGAAAGAAAGAAGACGTGATAAGTATACGGATGATAAGATTTTTCCTTATTTACAAAAAAAGAACGAAATGAAATAATTAAACAGCAAAAGTAGCACAGCAACGTTTGTTGTTAACAACGACAACGGTGTTATAAGTTAAGTAATATGTTCATTTGATTACTTTTTCGCGGTAAGCGTGACACACATCATTTACACAGTAGCATTGCATCGTTGCATGAAGGAGGGTTAATGCATCGGGCCAATCTTAGACTATACGTTATAAAGTCCATAATTTTTTGATCATAATTATGACGATGAAGCAATGAAACTCTTGATATTCATTTAAAATCGCAATCCCATTTATAGTGTAGAACATGTTCATTATTCGTCCATTGCAAGAAACTATTTCACAACATCAGGAATATCCCGTGACAAAGGTACAACACATTACTTATACATTCAGAACCAAAACTGAAACTCATTTCTGTAAAAATGGCCAAAGAACACGAACATGGAACGCTGCTGGTGTGAATTTTACAATAAAATAAACGTTATTTTCAGTCGCCCACTATTTCCCGGAGAAAAGAATATCACCATTTACGAGTACATTACATAACCATTGCAACAACAAAGCTTTTCGAATGCTAAACAAAGCAGGAAGGAACTACTACAAATCACCAAACCAAACCGACAAAACAAGAAAACAAAATCTGCGGAAAACAGAATGCAACATTTGCATCCAACTACATTAAAGGTACAATGCAGACAGAGTCCGCTTTCAAACATATATTATCTTGCGAACTAGGTTGCTTGCTGTAGCCAAAATTTTAAAATGCTTTCTCTCCCTGGATCAATCTCAAAGTAAAGCCATTTGGCAAGAAGCCAGCGGAGGCATTACCATTTACTCAATGATAGATAGGACTATTGTGTGTGGAATAAGTTTCTATCAGATTTCTCAATAAAGACAATTTAAGTTCAGAAACTGTAATGTGTTTACTTTATTAATGCTCGAAAGATATGGTTATTATAACAGAAGATTTATTACATATTCCTTCCAAGATTTATTCCTTTATTCTTTATGAAATTAGTTTAAATTATTTTATGTGGGTTAAAAATATGCTCAACAATGTAAACTTGTCGCGTCAGAATCTTCTCCAACTTTGCTTCTTAATACACCTTTTTTTTACCTCTATGTCGAAAATGACGCTCTGAGTAACAACGATTGCGGTAACAATAAACGCAATACCACTCCAACTCCTACAATTTTCTTCTTTATCATCCGTTATCCTCTATGAGAACGCTTGTATCATCAGTGATCCTCTCACTGACGACATCCATTCTAGAGTTAACTTCCACATCATCAGACTTCAGATGTTACCAGAAACGCATAGCCACCATAACTCCTACTTCAATACCTTCATCTACCTCAATATTACGGAAGTTATCTTCGAGTTTTGTGTAACTATCAATCTCATTTATGTTAAAAATGATACTCCGACGAATAATATTGGTGGTTGCTTCAACAACATCTGTGATCTAATCATCAGCTCTATTTACATTGACTGATTTCACATGTTCAATAATATTGTCAATATTTATTGTATTTTCAATACTCTTCAACATCATAACAGGGGATATTGATGTAATTTTTCATATAATTCTTGTACTGTTAATATTATTGTATCTATAATACTGAACGATACTGACTATATTACTGAACGTGTGAACCTTGCCATTTATAGATGTCCTACCTTCTCTTAAAGCGCTCGTATCATCAATGACGCTCTGACTGACGACATCAGTGACAGCTTCAGCATCATCAGCCTTCAGGTACTTCCCGAAGACCTCAGCCGCCAGCGCCATCCTGTTCTCGTCCACCTCCACTTCGTATCTGTCCGCCTGGATGGCAAGATAGATCTGAATCAGGTATGGTTTAACTATCCTCAAGTATAATGATAATTTTTTTGGGCTGTCTAGTCCAGGGATAGTGTGCTTTTTATTTTCTAAGGCTAAAGGGCGTCACACACTAGAGCGATACTGTGCTATAAAATCCGCCACACTCATGGACAGATGTTCTAGCATGAGGCTTATAACTTCACGGTCACCCCACTCCATCCATAAGTGTGGCGGATTTAGCACAGTATCGCTCTAGTGTGTGACGTCCTTAAGACAGGCATATGAGTTCCAAGTGGTAGGAACATCTTATAAGTTCTTTTTTGTCTCTATTATATATAGGAACAGGTCAACAAAAAAAATACCTTCCAATCGAAAAGTGCAACCCTGCTGTCTACTTAGAATGAAATATTTTTCAATGTGAGATGGCTGTGTTTTTTTGTATTTCCACTTATATAAGAGCAAAACCAATGAACATTGTTGATCGTATCTTCCTATACTTCTAGTGGTATGATTTAGATTACAGTTTTGTTAGAAATTACAGAGATCTGTGCTACATCAAATATTTTGTTTAAAAAGAGTTTCAATAATCTTTTAAAAACGAAACAAGACAATAATTATTCTTATTCTTCTTCTTTTCGTATCAATGGCAAAATTATGGTAACTTACACAATTATTAAAGAATTACTATTGAAGAAAGAAAACTAACGATGTCACATTATCCGCAGAGTTCATAAATACAGCAGCGTAATGTCAAAGTCAGGCCCAGTGTTGAAAAACAATATATTAAGGTATAAGTCTGAGATCGGCTGCAGACCGCAGGCGGCAGGCCACAGACTGCACTCACCGACCGCAAGTTACACTACTGGTTTCTATGAATCTCTATGAAAGCAATTCCCAGCGCGGCGACAATGCGGCCTGCGGCCGCGGTAAGCTGCGTGCGGCCGCTGCACGCAGCGACTGCGAGCCGCAGGACCACGCAGAGGTTTACATACGTTTCGTTTTTAAAAACTGTCCACTTTCTCGGAAAATTATGAAGAGCTGACCGCAACACTACACAGTCGCGTTTGGAATAAAGGCGTACGCGACCACAGGCCACACAGCGGTCAACTGCAACCACAGGCAGCAGTGTGGCCTGTTGTTGCGGTCTGCAGCCAGACTCGGAATTCTACCTTAAGGTAAAGTTACATAAGGATAGCTCATAGCCTAGACTCACGAAGGCCCTTGGTGCCACTGAGGTACCATAGAAGACAACAAGTTAAATAGGCAAGAGTAATGTTGGTAAGTGCGGCTTGTGTCATGTGTGGTTGCAACGATCACGGAGATTAACTGATTGCAGACGCGGTGATAACCTCGATGGGTTTGAAAGTTAGTGCATTTTATACCGACCGTCTCCGTGCTTCGCTAGGAACGATAAGCCGTTAGTGCCGGTGTTATGTATGTAGGTAGTTCTTAATTATTTTATAAATAACTAGTAAATGTCAATGTCATTCTCTTCTGTCATTAAACGTCTAACTAAGCACTGCGTGTTTTACTTATCAGCCGGTTGCAATCACTAAATGGCAGTCGTTAAGCCAACTTAAGCGGCTTTGCAGTTAACACTGGGGTTAGCCCTAGCCCCGCCACCTCCACCAATCCAGACTTAGCCCACGTGTGCAGGAAGAGTAAGGTGTAACGTTACCCAGTAATGGGAATACACCCGTGTCCCAGCAGTAAGATAAGGGGTTAGTAAGACGTTATTGGTTGTTAACGTAAACTAGGGAAGCCACCATTCTTTACAAACACCAGTTATCTTTTCAATTCAATTCAATTCAATATACTTTATTGTAATAAATACATACTTATACAAAAGTGAGGTTACACATGGAAAAGAGATACAATAGGCGGCCTTGTTGCTTTCCTACAATTAATAAAAAAAAAAATGGCATCGCAGTATTAAAGGCGTAAACTTAACATTCACTTACATTTTTCTCTGTATCCACGTCATCATCATTACCAATATCTGCTGGAAGATGTGTATAGTTAAATGTACCTATACAGGGTGTTAAAAAAGTGCGTTTGAAATTTTAAGGGGTTACTCAGAATCAAGTATAGAACCAAAAAAAAATATTGAAAAAATCCGCTCTTCAATTTTTTTTCAGATTCTCATACTAACTCTGAATAATTAATCAATAATTTGCATGAAAAACTGAAAAAAAAAATTGAAGAGCGGATTTTTTCAATATTTTTCCTGGATTCCATACTTGATTCCGAGTAACCCCTTGAAATTTCAAACGCACTCTTTTAACACCCTGTATAGGCCTTCCCACACTTCTACTTAAGACGGTTTTGGGGCACGTACATCCAGCGGCTTCCTGCAAGCCTGACTGGATCGACTAGAGACTAGGAGCCGTCTGACACTGCAGCCCGGGGTAGCTCGAGAACCTTTCATCCCCTTCTTCGAATATTATTGCAAGCTATATAAGGTGCTACTTTATTAGTGCCCGATATTTCAGTCAGTGCTCCTACTCCTGATTCTGATCAACTTTCCCCAAGAAACTCATAGTCAAATCGAAAAAAAATTTTTGGACTCTTCATACAAATCGATCAGCCGAGCGGCCAAATTAGTATGAAGAGCCCAAAAAATTTTTTGCGATTTCAACAAAGTTGTAGAACAAAAGTTGTTCAGTTTGATGGGTAAAAGCCAACCTTGAAGTATTGTCACACACTACTGTTACACCCTGTATATGTCCGAAACATTGTCGCTTCAGCTCGCTTAGTCTTTGCTTACTTTGTGTGTACTCTAAGTTCTTGTAGGAGAGAAACTGTATGGGTTTAATCTACAGGTTGAAACTAAAATCGCGGACAAAATTTTAACTGTGGCTTTGAGTTATGACACTGAACAACTTTCTCTAAGGAACCAATTCAATTGGAGCAAAAAATATTGAACTTTCTATACAAAGTTGGCTACTCTATCTATCAGCCGAAATACGTCCACTGCTGGACAAAGGCCTCCCCCAAGGATTTCCACACCGACCAGTCCTGTGCGGGTCGCATCCAGCGGCTTCCTGCAGCCTTTACTAGGTCGTTGGCTACTCAGCTCAACTATTTGTTTGAAGAGTCCAAAATTGTTTTTTTCCTTCGATTGAATTGGTTCCTTAGAGAAAGTTGTTCAGTTTCATGAGCAAAAACCACAGTTAAAATTTGCCCGCGATTTCATTTTCACCCAGTATAGGATGTACCTAGGATAGGATACGCTTAGCTCAGGATTTCCCCGAAAAGAAGAGGAAGAAATGTCTCTTCGACTAAATCTGATCTTTCGCCTGTGTGCTAAGGGTGTATCGTTCAAGACACTGAAAGATATTTACTTCAGCAATATCTGATTTTCCATCTGTGTGGTAGCTAGCTGTATCGTTCTAGGCACTGACCGCATCGAGAAAGTTGTTGTATTTGTGGTAGTCGGGCCGGTTGCGCTCGCAGAACTGCCTGAAGAGCAGCTTGCCAATCGGCTGCTGGTCCACCACATAGTCGTAGCCTACATCTGCAACAAGATTGGAAAAGTATGTGAGGAACATATATACGAGCCACTATCCGTTCAAGTGGTGAAAGGGATCCTAGAGGTAATACACGTGACCGCGAGTAATGCTAAGTGCAACATCAGGCAACCGCCCTTGTGGGTAGTACGGTTAAATTGTGCCACACGGAAAGAAGAAGGTGAAAGGGAAGAAAAGTCCGTGCCAGAAGCTGATGGGCCTGTCGCCTTACATCCTCTAAGACTCAAAGCCTAGAGTTAGATGGAAAGATTCCTGTCTTTCAGTTTTATAGATACACATTTCAGATAATATATTCAGGAGATGCGCGAACATATTCTACCTGTTCCATTCCACATCCACACAACCAGACACCGTGCAATCTTGAACTCTTACGTGATAGATAAATCTAGACACTTACATTTTCTTCCTCATTTATTCTTTAACCTGCTTTAATTGTGAGATTGGAATCAAACAAAAAGATGCATTTAGGTTGTGCTCGCAGTTAATGTGATTTTCTTTAGTTGTGAATAACTTAACATAAAAACTTGACACTGCTGAATGCGTGTTTGAAAGCATTTGTATAATTGGACGTAATTTAGCAGAAATGACTCAATCCACAAACCGGTCAAAAACGAGTTAGGTCTATTATAGTCACAGAAATCTAAATAACAAGGCACATTTAGTTTTCTGTGATTATAGTAATAGACCGCTTTGCTATCCCTAACTCATTTTTGACCGATTTGTGGATTGAGTCCTTTCTGCTAAACTACTTCCAATTGTAGGATGACTATCATCATTTGTGATACGAGATTCTGCAATATCTGTACCCCCGATATAACCGAGTGAACTGTACTGTGAATCAATGTACATATGGTAACGAGGTATTATCAAAGCTGAAAAAGGCGGAGAAGTCTAGAGATAAAAATATGGATACGTCAAATACGAATGATTCATTCAATGCGTTGATTAATTGGATCGGATTCAATTAACTGGTGTCAGTTAATGGCCTGATGATAACGGCCATGTCCCAGAGCAATTTAGAAAATAGCTTAAATAATTGCTTGGTACAATCGATAGTTGGTTTCGCCGTTAGTCTCTATGCTGGTAAAAAGGAATTTAAATTGTGGCGACAATATACACAATTTCCAACCACCTTTGGTTAGACCCCGGCCTTTCCGCAAACATACCAACTTTTCTGGCGAAAGCTCCTATGGCTCTTTTCCTCCAAAGAGTAGGAACATGCTTTCTACAGAAGGGAGAGACAGTAGATTCTTCATAGGCAAGGACCCACTGGGTACCATATTCGATCAATACCAACCGCCAAGTAGCGACCTCTCAGAGATTACCAGTATACAATCCATTCTAGCTTAGCTCTCAAGTCTCAAAGATCTCTGATAATCCTTCTGATATTACAGATACCCAGAGAAACGAAAGCCACGTTCCTCGAGCGGGCCTTTTGGTACATTAAAACTTACAAAACTAATAAAGTTACAACAGAGGTTAAACCTCATGCACGAGTACACGATTTAATTATGAGTTTCTTCGCCTTTCGCGACACATTATACAAAATGACAGCTATTCCAGAAGTTTAATGCTTGTTTTTAGGCAGCTTTATGTGGTTTGCGTTAGAGGCAAAGCAGATGATTAAAAGGTAATTTCGTGGTGTACAGTCTAAATTGCTATTAAAAAACTTTAGTGGTAGTAAAGAAAATATTATACTTGTTTACCGACAGAAAATGAATATGCCTCAACACCTACAAGTTTATAAAGAAAAAAACCATTAAATGCTTACATACTTCGATATTTTTTATTAACTCTAAATTTTCATAACGACACGGCAAACATCTGCCGGTACATTTTACAATGTAACTAATGTAAACAATTTGCATTTTTATCGCGAACCCTATTAAAAATTTGCTTATCTTTCTAATTTAGCTAACAGCGACCATTAATGTGATTAAAAATAGAATTCCCCATGATAATGTGTACTCAGTTTGATCATACTCCGGCAGAGTGCCCAGATCGCGGTGATGAGCTATGAAAGAGGTATAAAATAGTAATAGCCTCCATCTCGGCAAGGTACACCAAGCAAACGAGTCAGATAAATATGAAACTCCTTATGAAACGCCGAAAAAACGATGTAATATTCTTAAAAGATACACGATCTGACTGACCGTGGGAGAGCCATGCTTCGGCACGATTGGGGCGGCTCGACCAGAGTGATACCACGGCCTCACAGAAAACCGGCGTGAAGCAACGCAAACGCTTGCGTTGTGTTTCGCCGAGTGAGTGAGGGTACCGGAAGCCCCCCCCCTCCCAATTCCCCCATCCCTCCATCCCATTTCAAAGGTCGGCAACGCACTTGTGACTCCTCTGGTGTTGCGGGTGTCTATGGGCGGCGGTAATCGCTTACCATCAGGTGATCCGTCTGCTCGTTTGCCACCTCTGCCATAACAAAAGACGATCTTCCCGTGATATATAGGGCCTTCTGAAATCACTGAAAAAAACTGACCGTAACTCCCAACTGTCTCTTGCAACTGAAATGATGACAATGAATTTAAAAGAAACACGAGCTGCCTACTTAACCCCGTGTCTCACTGTACTAACCCCGAGCTATTCGCAGGGGACAAACTGTCGCTGTGCGTTTCACAACATATAGAGCTCATTTACAGGCTGTTTCAAAATGTATGTGGGTGTCGTGACGTTGGATCAGTTAACTATGACATTTACTAGACTATTCATAGCACTGAAAGACCCAAGAGTGAGTGCTTTATTTTATTTAAATAAAATATCTTGTTTTAATAATAGCAAGATGACTACTATATTTTTTATAGTCATTTAAGTCCCGTTGGGGCAGTGGTCCAACTACTTCGACTTTAGTCGAACTAGTTGGACATCCAACTAGTTCGACTAAAGGCCTTTACTAGGGGGTTAGTGCTCATGGACAAAAAAAATCGACTCAAAGTTTCATGCACGACTTTTGGAAAATTAACTCAATCTAGCAAAATAAAACTAAACCAAAAGTTCAAAAACTGTGTGTTTACTGTTTATGATTTTAGTTTGATGGTTTTCTAGTTTTTTGCTTTTAGTGTTTAACAGTTTTGTAGACTGAGCCATTTTTTCAAAAGTCGAGCAACAAATCTTGAGTCGATTTTTTAGTCCACCAGTGTATTTATGTTAACCTTTTTTATCATCTGTCAAAAACGACATTTTGTTCTAAAATGTTTAAAATACCAAGACGCGACATCACACTATTTCCGCGTCATCAATTAAGTCATTTTGTGATTTTTATTAATTAAGAATTAAACATGAGATGGAAAACACCAATTTTTTGTCTTTATTTTCTTGTAAGTTGTTTCTAATGCAATAAAGTATATTGAATTTGAAACAAAACAAATATGTTTTTTTGAACTTTCAGTAGAAGAGCAATTTAGTGAACTTCAGCTCGTAATTTATTTTTTATGCCTTTTACGTCACAGCCTATAAGGCGGATAACACACTGCGGCGGAATCCGCTCCGGTGTGCGGAACTGCGAATTTTTACTTGACACTTTCAAAGGAAAAAACCGCAGCCCCGCACACCGGAGACGATTCCGGTGCAGTGTGCGATCCGCCTAATGGTACAGTGAAAATTCTACGACGGGGCTTAAGTAAAAAAAGGTATAATAAAAATGTCGTAGCATTTTGAGACTTATGTAGAAAACCTTTTTCGTAACAAGGTACGGCTTTTCTTCATTAATAAAATGAAGCTTGCCGATTCTGCCTCAAGGAAGAGGAAACTCCTCTTTATATACACTGAGAAAAAAATACGTATTCGGGCTACGTAATTTACATAGCAAAACAGTACAGCATGACAGTTGTAGCCGGAACCGTGTCGCATACGTAGCTAGTATTAAGTAGGCGGTGCCATGAAGTTTGTCATCAACCGGCATACGTAAATTACTGCTGTGTTGTTTTGCTACATATATAAGTAGCTGGTAGAATGGTGTTTACTACGTACATAGGAATATCTATACAGGCGTAGGCTCCGCAAGGCATGGAATTTCCTACTCATGTACTGGTGATGGATGCGTACAATACTGGTAAGGGATCCGTAAAGCATTGTGGTGCCTACGTATGAAAGGTTGTTGCACAGGTTCTATACTGGGCTAAGCTCTGTAGAACATTGTGTAGCCTACGTATGAAATGTTGGTTCACAGGTTCTATACTGGACTAGGCTCCTTAAAGCTTGCAGTCTCCTACTTATGTACTGATGATGGATGCGTAGAATACTGGCACGGGATCCGTAAAGCATTGTGCAGTCTACGTATGAAATGTTGTTGCACAGGTTCTATACTGTACTAAGCTCCGTAAGGCATGGAGTGTCCTACTTATGCACTGGTGATGTATGCGTACAGTAATGCCACGGGATCCGTAAAGCATTGTGTAGCCTACGTATGAAATGATGCTGCACTGATTCTATACTGGGCTAGGCTACGTAAGGCATGGAGTCTCCTACTTATGTACTGATGATGAATGCGTACAACACTGGCACGGCATCCGTAAAGCATTGTGTAGCCTACGTATGAATTGATGCTGCAGGCTCTGTAAACACATTTTACCCTGTATGATTCCGCAATGATTTTATCTATTAATTACGGATTTAACCTTATCTTGCAATTAATTAATAAGATCGTTGCAGAATCATACAGGGTAAAATGTGTTTACAGACCCTGCAGCATCAATTCATACGTAGCTATACAATGCTTTACGGATCCTGTGCTAGTATTCTACGCATCCATCATCAGTACATAAGTAGGAGACTCAAAGCCCTACGGCGCGATGCTTAGCCCAGTATAGAACCTGTGAAGCAACAATACATACGTAGTAAACTCAATGCTTTAGCGGTCCCGTGCCAGTATTGTAGGAATTACATCACCTGTAAATAAACAGCAAATAATAAACATGTGTTTTTTGTATTAACAGATAAGGATGAAAAATTAATAATCATACATTATAGAAAATTGAATCACATTTATTAAAAAAAATGCATGTAACAGACTGAAATATGTAACATTATATTTAATCAAATTAATGTTATTTATTATATTACAATGTCATTAATAATAGATATCTATTATTTCCGCAAACAACAAATGTCGATTCCGAAATATCTTATAAAATTGTCAATAATTATTTTATACCATGATGCTGAGTTACAATAATCATCACAAATATCTTCAGATTGGAAATTTAACCTAACACTGAATACCTCAGACGTTGCTACCATTTTTTGCGTCCCAGATGATAACGGAGTTAACTGTATATTTTTGTGAAATACATCATTTAATATAAACTGATTACGTTTAGTATTCTGTATACCTGAAACAGAAAATAACAAGTCAATTAAAAGTGGCCAAGTGCGTGCGTGTTCAAAGTTGGGTTCCATAGTTCAAATTCAAATTCAAAAAATTAAATGTATATTTTAAAAAACAAAATTTTTGCAGTTATAAACATTTTGTATGAAAACCTTGAACTTTTAAAAATCCAACTACACATGCATGACAAAGGGTTCCTTGTTGACTTTGAAACCTTAAAAACATACATATTATTATGTACTCACACTATCTTTGTTGTCGGTTCCAGCTACGGGTAAAGATGAAATAGATTCTGTCTCCTTTCCTGTATAATGTCAGATCCCGCTATGGGTAATGATGGCAAAGCTTCTACATTGTTCTTCTCTGTTTTTGAAGCAAGGAAATCAGGATCCAGGAGCTGAAATTTATCCAAAATACATTATATAAGGGAAACCTAAGAAATAAAGATCGACCGCCTTTACATCATCGTTTAGTAAGTGCTTCAGTATGAATGAATGGGCTCATATTATAGATCTTAACACACTTAAATCATGTAAGGAAGAAGCTATTATAAGTAAATGAAATAAAGAAGCTAACTTACCGAATTTTTAATACTATCTTGGAGTTGTTTTTAATGTATTATTAGATTTTCACCCAGTCCCCAATTTTGGATACTAATTCTTGAAAATCCTCAGTCTCCAGTAAAAGCAAGAGCTCAATGTTGTTTTCTGAAAAAGGCAATTTCCTTTGTATTTAATTAAAAACAAAGTAAGAACAGGAAGTGAATTCGCGCGTTTTGCAATGCGACGTCGCATCATGAATTTAGCTACTAATATTTATTTTACGTACCACAAACAAATAACTTCTTTCAATCTGAGCCTTACATTTTCACAGTTAGTTAAAAACTCTTCCATTCTTCCATTTTCCAGGCTTTCTTTTTGTAGTAAGGTTCTCTGTGAACGCACGCGGCGGCGGCGCGGGCGCGCGGAACAACAATGCCGGCCACTAAAACAGTGTTGCCCGGTCTGATTTTCATTTCACCCCGTGGCCTCGTCTCAATTTACCCTAGATTTTACATATTTCGTAGTTCTTTGAAAATAGTGGTCTATCTTTGAATATTTTTAAACAAAAATTGTAAAGTTTTACTTTTTTGTGATTGCATAGTGGTAAGTCATGGTAAAAAATAAATATCGCCATGTCTTGTGTTTTATGAAAACTGATAACTGGTGTTCTATTGAGTCAATAGGCGTTTTTTCAGAGTTTTCATAAAACACAACAACAAAAAATGCCTATTGACTCAATAGGCGTTTTTTAAGAGTTTTCATAAAATAAGACATGGCGATATTTATTTTTTTACCATGACTTACCGCTATGGGCAGTGGGTTTTAACGCATTCATTCCATTTGGGTTAAACCGGGTTTTTTGAGTTTTAACCCAGTTATAACCCATTACCGCTTATTTTAGTGGGTGAAAACGTGGGAAAGGAATGAGCTGACTTAAAATGATTCGGGAAGCTCCACAATATCTTCACGTTCAAAATATCGCAAGGTCTCAAGACTAAAGTCTTTGACCAGTGTGTGTTGCCAGTGATGACATATGGAACCAATACATGGTCGCTTACCTACTATGGGCCTAATAACCAGAAGGCTCAAGGTTACCCAAAGGACGATGGAGCGTAATATGTTTGGTGTTTTCCTACGTGATCAAATCAGAAATGAGGAGATACGTAGGAGAACTAAAGTAACCGACATAGCTCACAGAATCGCTTAACTTATGTGGCAGTAGGCGGAGCACATTTGCGGGAAGCCGTTGGATGCGAGCAGCACAGGACCAGTCGGTGTGGAAATCCTTGTGCGAGGCCTTTGTCCAGCAGTGGACGTCTTTCGGCTGATGATGATGATGACATTGAAAAGCCTTAAAAACAACACCCATATTGAAATGTTTTGAGAAAGACATATCCGACATCTCGGATTTCGGAAAAAAGTATAGCTTTTGTGAGCACCCTGAAAAATATCGAATATGCCACTCATTCAATACTTGTTTTAAAAATATCCATCATCATCATCTTCCTGCCCTGTTCCCAATTATTTGGAGTCGGCGCAACATGTCTTCTTCTTCCATTCCTCTCTTCTTGCCGTCATCTCAGTGCTCACTCCTTTCATACTCATATCATTCTTCACACAATCCAGCCATCTCTTCCTTGGCCTTCCTCTTCCCAATAATCCATCCACTTTCATATTCAATACTCTCCTAGCCACATGACTTTCGTCCCTCCTCATAACATGCCCGCCCATACCATGACAAACGATTACTTTGCAACTTTTCTGTCACTGGCGCTACTTTCAGACTTCCTCTTATATACTCATTCCTTATTTTGTCCATTCTTGTCACTCCACACATCCATCTTAGCATTCTCATCTCAGCTGCATGCAGTCGCCTTTCATCAGTCTTCTTACTTGCCCAACATTCAGATCCATACGTTATGACCGGTCTTATGACGGATTTATAGATTTTCCCCTTCACCTTAAGGGGTATTTGGGGATCACATGTTATTCCGGTGACCTGTCGCCATTTCAGCCAACCTGCGTTAATTCTATGCCGTACGTCACGGTCGATATCGCCATCACTC
The DNA here is from genome assembly GCA_958295455.1 of Coleophora deauratella. Classification (NCBI taxonomy): domain Eukaryota; kingdom Metazoa; phylum Arthropoda; class Insecta; order Lepidoptera; family Coleophoridae; genus Coleophora; species Coleophora deauratella. Next base: position 10,631,844 of record OY282410.1, on the reverse strand, counting down.
TGTAAGAGAGATCCGAGGTACCGGAAGTCTGAGCAGACTGGTAGAGGTACTCCATCTAGGGCTATGGCCGCAAAACTGAAAAGACCACCGAAATCGCAAAACATATACTCAGTTTTAGATCTGCTGATTTTTAAGCCAACACTCTCCAGTTTTTGCTGCCATTCCATCAGTCTGCTCTGGACCTCAAAACCATCCTCACCAACAAGAACAATGTCATCGGCAAACAGCATGCACCAGGGTGCGTCTTCCTGTAGGTTCGACGTCAAAGCGTCCATTATCAACAGGAAGAGGTAGGGGCTTAAAGCCGACCCTTGGTGCAAGCCCACAGCCACATCGAACTTGTCGGTAGAGCCAGCAGCTGACCGGACATGTGTACTGCATCTGCTGTACATGGCTTTAATCAGCTGCACATACTTTCCAGGCACACCTTTCTTCTTTAGAGCCCACCACAAAACCTGTCGGGGTACACGATCGTATGCCTTTTCCAGGTCAACGAACACCATGTGCAGGTTCTTATGAGCACGCTTGTATTTTTCGCATAATTGGCGGATTGTAAATATGGCATCCGTTGTTCCGCGACCAGGCATAAACCCGAATTGGTTTTGGGTGATCTCACTTTCCTCTCTCAATCGTCTTTCTATCACTTTCTTCCACACTTTCATACTATGTGACGTGAGCTTTATTCCTCGATAATTGTTGCATTCCTGTACAACTCCTTTGTTTTTATAGATGGGCACCAGTGAACTGTTACACCATTCGTCAGGGATCGTCTCCTCATACAACAACTTGATGAAGAACAAAGCCAGCCACTTGTATCCATCCTCACTCAACAACTTCCATACTTCAACTGGTATTTCATCGGGTCCTACTGATTTTCCATTCTTCATACTACTTACTGCTCTTCTCACTTCTTCCACACTTACTTGCCTTACCAGTCCCGTATTGACAGACAGATTCTCTAACACTCCATCCCACACATTTTCTTCGTTCATCAGCTTCTCAAAGTATACTTTCCATCTTTCTTTAATATCCTCATCCTTTGACAGTACCTGACCTGTCTCGTCCTTCACACATTTCACTTTCATAACATCCCTCGCATTCCTTTCTCTCGCCCTTGCCAATCTGTACAAATCCTTTTGACCGGCTGGAGTATCCAGTTTTTTGTACAGATCATTCTGGAAAGCTGCTTTCGCAATTGCTACGGCTTTCTTGGCTTTCTGTTTGCAGTTCTTGTATACCTCCTTTTTTGCTTCTTTCATACCATCATTCTCATTCTCAATACTCTGCCAATCTTTAAATGACTTTTTCTTATCTTTTAAAGTTTGTTGAACCTCTTCACTCCACCACCATGTGTCTCTATCTATCTTTCCTTTCCCTTTAGACTCTCTAAGTATAGCTTTTGCCACTCTTCTAACATGACCTGCCATTTCAATCCAACACTCATTCACCGATTGTTCCTCCATCCTATCATCCATTTCTATCATTTTATCAATCACACGTTCCTTTAGTTCCGTCGCACAATCTTTCTTCTCTAACATACGCCATCTGATTCGGGGAGGGTGCTTATCCTTCTTCTTGACGGACTGGATCTTAACAGTAACATCCATGACCAGCAGCCTGTGTTGCGCGACTAGGTCCTCGCCTGGCAACACTTTGCAATTTTTGACGCAGTTGATTTTACTTCTTCTCCAGAGGAAATAATCAATCTGCGTCATGTGTTGACCACTTTTGTAACTGATCAGATGTTGGTCTCTTTTTTCGAAGTAGGTATTGACTACTGCTAGATCAAAAGCAGATGCAGCCTGCAGCAAGGACTCTCCCTCGGCATTGCGACTTCCAAACCCCCACCCCCCATGCACTCTTTCGTAGCTCCAATTCGTTCTTCCCACATACCCATTGAAATCTCCACCAACCAAGATCTCTTCATGAGCTGGTATATCCATTAATAAAGCATCAAAGTCTTCCCAGAACTTATCTTTCATTCTATCATCACATCCAACCTGCGGAGCATACACACTTATGACATTCAACACTACATACTCAAACATCACTTTCACTGCTATTAGTCTATCATTCATCCTTTTAACTTCGGTCACACCTTCTTTCAACAATCCCTACACCATTTCGCTTTCTGTCATTTCCACAATAATAAAATTTATAGCCTTCCCCGATCTCTCTAGCTCTCGTTCCATTCCACTTTGTTTCCTGCAAGCACGCTATATTTACACGTCTTCTCTTTAGTACATCCGCTAGTTCTCTTGCTCTCCCATTCATAGTCCCTACATTCCAACTAGCATACCTCATCTTTACTTCCCGGGCTAACGTCTTAAAAATATCCATCATCTTAAGTTTAAAAACAAAGATAATTTTCGTAATCAGCACCCTGCTAAAACTCGAAAATGACGCCCATGGCGATATTTTTTGACAAATGCATGGTCGCCTTCTTAGATTCAAAAATGGATGTCATTTTCGTAATCAGCACCTCGAAAAATTTTTAAAATGATACCCATATCGATTTATAAAAATGCATGTCCGCCATCTTGGCTTCAAAAGTAGATGCTATTTTTGTTCTGGTCTACTCAAAAATTACTCCTATATCAATGCTTTTCGAAAAACGTATACCTATTCATAGGTTTCGCCTTTTAAGACAATGCAAAAATCCACTGTCACCCTCACCAAGCATTACTAATATACAGAATATATTTATATACCCATCTTTTTACAAATACGGACTATGTAAATCCAATCAATATGTCGTATGGCTTTTAAATAATATAATATAATATAATATATAATATATTAATCGTTAATCGTTTTACTATTTTTCTTTCTTCTTTCTTTCCTTCTTTAATCAGATTAAGATTGTAGAGAACTTAAATTAATCGATTCATTTTTAAATCTCGATTACATTTTCAATCGATTGATTAAATGATTAAAGAAATTAATGTATGAATGCTAAATTGCCAACACTGGTTGATAATTAGTTTACTTAAATCTTACATACAAAGAAAGAAAAAAGATGAACTCAAAATCATTCAGGTACTTTTTATTTATTTGTTTCAACAAAAAGATATATCAGTAATCAGTTTGTTTTTATATCTAACTGCCCTCATTATCACTTGACGTTGTCGATGCAAGCGGAAAAAATAAAATTTGTGACTGACTGACGTCATTGCTTTTGGACTACAGACGGTTTAAGGACATACATACACGCATACATAATAAACTTATGTATATTTTATACATAATATACATACCATATACATATACTTGAAAAAAATTACCCTCCACCAAGCAGTTTGTTTTCACCCACCCTAACGGGTTAAAACTGGGTGATAACTGGGTTGTTACTGGGTTATAAGACATCAGTGGGTTAAAACACGGGTCATTACCCATCTCCACTATTGACTTCCATAGGACCACACCATCACATTTTTAAGAGTAGTTTTCTTTTTTTTAGTAGAGAGCACATTATTTACAGAGAAGGTAAGATGGGCATAGGTTATTATTAATTGTGTACGGTTTGAAAGTCGTTGATCTGTGAAGAAAGAAAAAATTATAAGTCCCAAATACGGTTAACTGTACTTAATAAAAAAAACACTGTTTACTTACTACTTTAAATACTTAAAAAATAAAATACTTTAAATACTTATTTTTTCGACGTTAAATTTTCGCTTGCGCATTAACTCTAGCATAAAAAAATGGAGAAAATCGTTTTCACATGAACGCTTTTGCCCCATTAAAAATTGTGCAGTATTTTGAGTACAGTGGTAGTATACTCTTTAAATTTTTGCTTGAATTTTATTAACCGATTTTAGGTACAAAAGGAAGCGAAACTTTGATTTCATTTTAAATATTATTAAACACTGTATATTTTTAACTTATAATAGAAGACCAATAAATAACATGTTTTAGTTTTTAACACTCCATCACTTTTGGTTTACGAATACTCCTGTTTATAAAAATTACGTTTTCAGTGAGGGACACTTCTCAAAGATATGCGGAACACGAGGCGCAAGTGGCCAAAGATAACCTTAGACAACATTGCCAAAACTACCTTTAAACATCGAGGGTTCACGGGCGACTTGTATTAAGCGACATTTTTGGAAACACAGGTAACCTCCACTTTAAAATTTTATTTCTTACAAATTACCTCACAAAAATAACTTCTGAATAATATTTAAAATATTAAGAATATCGAGAATCTATATAATACTAAGAAGTAAAGTTTTAATGATTATTTTTCTAAGAAATATTTTTTTTAAATCAGTCTCCTGAACATTTCTAAAAATGTCGCTTAATACAAGTCGCCCGTGAACCCTCGACATTATTCTAAGCTAAATAAATCTTAAATAATGTGACCAAAGATACTTAGATAGCCTTCCATAAAAAATCCCTCAAGTAAGTCATTACGCTAAAGGTATTCTTATAAATGTATAAAATACTAAACGTAAAATTAACCGCTTGTTTAATTTTTTCCCGTAAATTCAGGGTAAATCACCCTAAGTTGATAACACTCTGAGAGCGTTTGTGTGTACGTATGCGGTATAATTAAACACCGGAGCCGAATACTTACTGTAATGCCCGGACTACTTCCCAAAGATATACCACTTCTTGTTCAAATGTATGTTGCCTACAGACGTAATGGTGTGGGCTACGTATAATACGTAGCTTTAAACTTGTTAAAAGTATGATGCTTACAAACGTAATGCCATGGGTAACGTAAAATATGTAGCTTTAAACTAGTTGAAAGTATGATGTTTACAAACGTAATGCCATCGGCTACGTAAGTAGTGAGGCAGCTCAATCGATTACGAGATTAGCCTTCAATTTAACTAAACCTGGGTTCGATTCTCGGCGGAAGCGTGAAATCCTTATGATGTTGTTATTTTATTTTTGAGTTAATTTTGTTAAATAAAAATAATGAAAGTGTTATTTTCACACAAAAATATTATAGGCTGCCTACTTAAAGTAATATAGCTGTCCACCTTAAATAAGCAGCCGGCTTACTTAATAACAGCAAGATATCGGCTACTTATTGTACGTAGGTAGCCACAAGCTGTAATTATGCCGGCATGCTGACCAAGTAGGCTCACTAGGTATAACTTACTGATGTTGCCTAATTTCGTACGAATTGTCTGCTGATTTATTATTGTCATGATGAAACATAATTACTACGTATGATACATACGTTTCTGTAATACCATTATTGAAAATTGGGTTTCATACTTTCACGTCAGTATGATGTTCCATTGGTAAGGAAGCGCCACAATTATTACGCGTGTTACTAACGTAGTAAGTAGCAAATTGCAAGCACATTACAAAATTGCGTTCTGTAAGGAGCTTTTTTTTCTCAGTGTACTCTGCGAGTGCGAGGCACTGGTCCAAGCCAGAAGCCGATCTCTAGGTGGACCGATGGTAACACCAGAGGTCATTAGGGAACTTGATCCCAAGTGCATCCTACAGTTCATTAGAACTATTGGCCTTGAGGATATAACATAACAGGGGCAGTGATCACAATAGATCAACCCAGGTCGCAGTGATCCTATAGGGTCCACCTCTGGTCCTATACCCCTTTACCCCCCAAAAAATAATAATAATAATGGCTTTTCTTAAGCCGATAATCCAGTGCAGTGCGAAAATAAATCCTTTACAATGTAAAACACATCTTGTGTAAGCTTGAAGCTTTGATCTTTTTCTGATCACCTTTCGTGGAAAAAAAACGTACGATTCACGAGCTTATTCATTTGTATTAAGAGTCCAAAAAATAATTTGCTCCAATCGAAAATGTTGTTTTTTCTCCTGACTTTTGCATAAATTGTAAAAAAAAACTGTATAATAATGAATTCTTTGTGTAAAGCTTTTTCACGTTATCTCATTTTTTAATACTTCAAAATCAAATAATGAACATTTTATACGTGTGAATATGACTTTGCAGGAACAGAGTATGGGTATACAAGGAGAAACGCCCTGTATACCCGTACTCAAATTCAAATTGTGTGAAATGAAATGAAAATATTTTATTCGAAGTAGGTAGCAGTGTACACTTTTCGAACGTCGTTCTTTTATCTACCTAATACGAGGTTCCTACCACTCGGAACTCGTATACCCGCCGCCCGTTTCGGGAAGTGTCTGCGGAATGAGAAGAAACGACGGATCCAAAGAAACTCCCTCCGACACATTTTTTGAAAACGTCTTATATTCTATTACATCTTAATGCTAGTTCAAGCGATGAGTTTATTTGCCATTAAACAAGGTACACAATATTGCTGGTTATTGGAAATAAAGATTATTTCGCTTTGCCATAGTCAATTACAGTACACATAAAAAATAAAAGAATAGAATAAAAGAAGATATATAAGATAGAATAAAATATCTTTTAAGAAGATATATATTTTTTTTTATTTTTTATTTTATGGCAGAGGTGGCAAACGAGCATACGGATCACCTGATGGTAAGTGATTACCGCCGCCCAAGGACACCCGCAACACCGGAGGAGTCACAAGTGCGTTGCCGACCTTAGAAATATATATATTTATATATTTTTTAAGTTCTTTTTTTTGCAATAAAGTATACGTATATTTGTTTTTTTTTTTTTTGAAGATAACGTATGAAGTCTCATTCTGTAGTCTTAGTTCGTAGTTAGCCACATCCTGCAGTTTCCAGCGACCTTGCTGCTGCAATCGATCGATGCAACTTGCAAGGGGCGGTCGGTGCTGCGTTTGCCGCTCTCCACCCCAGAACTTCAGGTCTCATTTATTTTATTCATCTAGTATAATTGAACACGCTGAATACGTTAAAAACAACCGACTTCAATCGCAACAACTCCAATTTTGCTATGTTTTTGTTGATTTTCTCAAAAACCGCTGAATCGATTTCGTAAAAAAATTATATGGGACCACCTGTGAAGTATACCCTTTTAAACAAAAAAAGAATTTTTCAAATCGGTTCAGGCGTCTTCGAGTAATCGGTGAACATACATAAAAAAAAAATACCGACGAATTGAGAACCTCCTCCTTTTTTTGAAGTCGGTTACAAACTGCACGAAGCTATTCACACCGCTGCGGACAGGGAAACATGGAAGTTCCTAACTCGGCCCCAATCTACAGTTCTGACTCGACCTCATGACCTCACGATCCCCACTCCGCGGGGTTACATACAATTTAAAGAAAAGAAGTCAAACTGCATCGCAGCTGACTGCATCAGCAATTAATTATGTTTTTTTTTAATAAATAGCTATTAATATGAAACAGTAGAAAATCTTACTACTATCTTAGGGCGCTTTTATTGAGTTGACTGACTCGGTGGCTAAGTGGTTAGCGATCCTGACCTCTGATCCGAGAGTCGTGGGTTCGATCCCCACACAGGGCAAACTTTTCTGTGATGAGCAGAATTATTTGCTCTGAGTCTGGGTGTATTATATCTATATATGTATGTATTTAAAAGTATATGTGTCATATATCGGTCTCTGGTTCCCAAGATACAGGGAATCCTAGTTTGGGGCTAGATGACCGTGTGTCATTTGTCCCAGATATTATATTATATTGTCATGCGGGTTTGTGCCCGCATGCGTCCGGCCCACAACCTATCGTTTCATTACATGTTTTTAGGGCCCTTTTATTGTCATGCGTGGCACACGCACGCGGGACGCTTTGGAAACGCACCACGCATGCGCCCGGCCCGCGTGCGTGCACAAATCCGCATGATAATAAAAGCGCCCTTACTCCCCAACATGGAGATCTAATTAAAGGCAGTTTAAAAAAAAATTACAAAAGAAATATTTTTATTGTTATTTTGTTTGTGGACTAAAACAAGCTGATGATGACGATGATGATGATTTTCGTGGTATAAGTGTACATTATGCAGAAACAGTGTAGACTAGTCACTAGCTCGAGTTAGGCCAATTTTAAGAAAATAAAAACCTAAGCAAAGAACAGAACATAACAAAATCACTAAAACAAGTATGCCCTTAAGATCCTTCGCCCTTATACAAGTCCTAGACTTAAGTCGGCTCATCAAAAGTTGCCCAGAATTAGAACTTTGTCGGTGTATTAAGAGCACGGAAGACGCATCCAAACAGTCAAGTCACTTGCTGAAGTGCAAAATCGACTAGCATCACTACATATCATAGTATAAAACAAAGTCGCTTCCCGCTGTCTGTCTATCCCCATGTATGCTTAGATCTTTAAAACTACGCAACGGATTTTGATGCGTTTTTTTTTTAATTATCTATTAATTCATTTTTTAAGGTTTTTTTTTAATCATCTAGTGATTCAAGAAGAAAGTTTATATGTATATAATACATTGCACCCGTGTGAAGCCGGGGCGGGTCGCTAGTGATTTATACTTTACTCTCTGCTTGTGCGTTAACGTGCAGTTTATGATACAGTCTCCCGCGCACTGTTAAGCGAACCAGACACAGTAATAATGACAGTATTTTCAAGTAATGACAATATACTGACAGTGTAGTGGTTGATATGAGGTCTGACGCATACTAAACGATGGAATGTGTAAAAATACTGAAATTATTACTAATAGTGTCTGGTCCGCTTTACAGCTAATAACTCTATTTGAGACCGAAATAGAATTGTAACTATCGAAATAGCAATTTTTTTAAGTTTTGGTGAGTACACTTTTAGATACTGGATTATGTTTTATTTCGCTCTACACTTGTATTTTCTTTTACTAGGAATTTGGCTTATGTAAAATAAATCAAAAGAGAAAATTTGCAATCGCGTCGTCAACTTGTAGTAGTCATTTGCTAGTATTATATTATTGCTGCTATTGCAGCCATCTTCATTTATAAAATGTCAAAAACTATATTTTGTTCTAAAAAATATTGAAAAGGGTAAGGTAAGTTTTCGCAATTTCAGTAAAAGAACTATTTAGATAGATAGATAGACTCATTTATTCCATGACAAGACACAGTTCATGTATAAATAACAATAGATATAGTTTGGCAGAATTCTTATAAGAAATATTATATTTAGTGAACAATGTATCATGCTTAATTTCTTTTTGATGCGGTCAACTGCCCGATTAGTTTTAGAAAAACTTGTTTCATACCAACGCTAAGTTTTAAATCTTAACTTGCCCAACGTCTCATTTCAAAACCTAGAAAATTGATCTATTCTAATGATTATTTAAATTATAGCTGTACTCGCTATCAATGTCATATAAAAACAACAAGTGTACTGGCTCGTCTAAACGTACCAACCCTTGTATTCTCCTTGGAGTCGAGTATAGGGGTAAATGCTGGCTCAAAGGACCTCGCTCGATGTGACCTCACAGACCTCACCTCAAATTAATAAGATCTCTTCAACTAGGACAAAGACATGTTAATATAATAATTTAATATAGTAGGTAGGTATATTTATCACACGCACTGCTAGGCGGAATAATTTTAATAAGTCACACCGGTGTGGTGTGACTACGGATCGGTTGTTTTTTTTTACTCTCAATTGGTAAGCCCTTGGCATCATCTCACCTGATGGTAAGGGATGATGATGCCGAAGATGGAAGCGGGCTTACCAAGATTCCCCAACGCAATGGGGAACTGGCTATCTTATCTTCATGCCGGAACACATCGATGTTGTTAACATTTATGTTTGGCGGCAAGACTTAGATAAGATGGTGGTAGCTAGCCAGGCGGGCTCAGAAAATGCCCTACCACCAACCAAACCGAGTCCTACAAAGTTGGACCCCGCCGGGAATCGAACCCGCGACCTCCTGATGTGAAGCGAGTGAACAAGCCACTAGGCTATAGAGGCGGTTAGCGTGGTGGTAGGATAGGACCATTTATGCAAGGTCCGATTGGGTGGGTACCACTGCTCACTCTATAACAGCCGCCAAGCATCGAGCTGAGTACCGGCGGGTGGGGCAATGTAGGTAATTAACAGTACAAAAGATATTCTATCTTAGCCCTCTAGCAAAAAATACAAATTAGATATTACAACATAAAAAAGCGGCCAAGTGCGAGTCGGACTCGCCCATGAAGGGTTCCGTAGCAGCAAGTAACATAATATAAAAGTTCTTGTAGTTCGTTGTAGGTAAATTGGGGTTTACGATTTATGACGTATTAAAAAAAACTACTTACTAGATATCGTTCAAACCAATTTTCGGTGGAAGTTTGCATGGTAATGTACATCATATATTTTTTAGTTTCATCATTCTCTTATTTTAGAAGTTACAGGGGGGGGGGGACACATTTTACCAATTTGGAAGCGTCTCTCGCGCAAACTATTCAGTTTAAAAAGTTCAGTTTATGATATTAGAAACCTCAATATCATTTTTGAAGACCTATCTATAGATACCCCACACCTATGGGTTTGATGAAAAAAAAATTTTTGAGTTTCAGTTCTAAGTATGGGGAACCCCCAAAATTTATTGTATTTTTTTCTATTTTTGTGTGAAAATCTTAATGCGGTTCACAGAATACATCTACTTACCAAGTTTCAACATTATAGTTCTTATAGTTTCGGAAAAAAGTGGCTGTGACATACGGACGAACAGACAGACAGACATGACGAATTTTCCGTTTTTTGCCATTTGGCTACGGAACCCTAAAAAGGCCTACTCGCCCCCATCCCCAATGCCAATATATCTTCCCCTGCAACGAACAGTGGCATATTTAGACAGTTGGCACTCGGTTATACCGCTCCCTCCTACATTTTAGACCTCATAAAACAAAACAACTTTTGTTTGTGTTAAATAAGCAAAGAAAACATTTGACTTCTCAAAAGTTGGCTTATTTATTTGTATGACAAGTTTTAAAATGTATTGCTATATATGTATGAATGAAGACAAAAGTTGAGGACTTTTTTAAATCTATTGAAATATTTCCAATTAACTATCTTTAGTTATATGAAATCCAGTCCAGGGCCTCTGTTAATATAGGAACAACAAAGACAGAGACAAAATTAATAAGAAATAGTAACAAAGCATAAGAAAGAGAGAGATAGCATCATATTATCCGATTGTGAGTGAAACGCTTGCTACGGATTCACGTAGTAGTAAGCCTACGTCCTGTAGTACATTATTTCGTAGTTAACAAAGCATTGAGATTAATTTACTAACTAGCTGTTAAATTGGGAATAATTAATTAATCAATTGTCCCCAGAAGTGGGGACAATATGGGTTGGGTCCCCCCACAGATGGGAGCCGGAGATAGGTGGAGGTTGTGGCGTTAGTGACCAACCCCAGTGTTAGAAGTTTTCAAGCCGCCTATAAAGTATCCGACATGGCTTAACGTTTGCTATAAAGAAAAAATATATATTTATGCGTACCACAGAATATTCTTAAGGATAAGTCGACATTTCATAACAGGCAAAGGGTCCCCAAAAAACCATATTCTTTCGAATATCACAAAATAGCAGAGTCAGCAAACAACAATGCTTATTGAAAGAGACCTCTGCTACCGTTACCCGCGAATTTCACAATAACTTCAACTTTTGTTATGGCTCGGCAGTTTCTATAACGAGATCGCGAACATACTGAATCAGGGTGACCATATTAATATAATATTTCATAATTTTTAACCGACTTCAAAAAAAGGAGGAGGTTCTCAATTCGTCGGAATCTTACTCGAAGACGCCTGAATCGATTTGGAAAATTCTTTTTTTGTTTAAAAGGGTATACTTCACAGGTGATCCCATATAAATTTTATCGAAATCGATTTAGCGGTTTTTGAGAAAATCAACAAAAACATAGCAAAATTGGAGTTGTTGCGATTGAAGTCGGTTGTTTTTAAAGTATTCAGCGTGGTCATCTATCAGTCTTTTTCTTCTAGTGAAATAACTAAATTGATTTTTATCAGTCACTGTTGGCGACAGGTACTGGCCACATTGATTAATTTTTTTTTTACTCGCTGACTTTGGTCTTTGCTTTCTGATATGTCTATTTTGTACCATTTTTATAGTTTTCTCTTCTGGGAGCTGAAAGCCACAAAATAGACACAGAAGGTCCGCTCAAAACAAACCACTAAAATCATAAGCATATACATGCTTATAGAAATATACGGTCGTTCGAGGCAAGGTCACGATCGCACAGTACGTGATCTTGCCTAAACCGACCGTATACGTCTATAAGCATGTATATGCTTAGGATTTTTGTGAGCGTATTGAGCGGACCTTCTGTATCTATGTGTTTTGTGTGAAAGCGACCGGTAATGTTCTAAAGTTTTATTTTTAAGCAGTAGGGCGCGCCCTAGTTTGCCCGCGTGGCTTTCAGATGGAAACCACCCCCTGGAAACTCCGAAGTTACTCACATGTTACGATTTCCTGTTACTACTACTGTTAATACACGCGAAAATATTATGTTCTCTGTATGGCTTGCGCTAAGCTACTGGCACCGGATTGACCGGATTTTACCCCTAGAGGGGATGTGATCGCCTTCATAAAAAGGGGCTGGGGGCTGGAGGAGTGGCTGTACTATAATATTACATTCCAAATTTCCAGTTCCTTTCTTCTGTGACTGCTTCGTCTATCTACAGTCGGCAATAAGACTCATTTTTAACCCCCGACGCAAAAAGAGGGGTGTTATAAGTTTAACGTGTCTGTGTATCTGTGTATCTGTCTGTGGTATCGTAGCTCCCAAACGGATGAAGCGATTTTCGTTTTGTTTTTTTTGTGTCATAGATAATTTTATCCCGAGTGTTCTTAGCCATGTTTCATGAAAATCTGTTCAGCCGTTTGAAGATCATCAGCTCTTTTCTAGTTGATGAGGGGATCTGACTAACTTCCTTATGTCCGATCGATTCGAAATTCGGTACCGTGTTACTTCAACGATATTTAAAGAACATGGTAAGGCAAGCGTGAGCTGGTCAGCCGTTTGAAGATCATCAGTTCTTTAATAGTTGATGAGGGGATCTGACTACCTTCCATATGTCCTATCGATTCGAAATCTGGTACCGTGTTACTTCAATGATATTGAAAGTATATGGTAAGGTAACCATGACCTGATCAGCCGTTTGAAGATCATCAGCTCTTTAATAGTTGATGAGGGGATCTGACTACCTTCCATATGTCCTATCGATTCGAAATTTGGTACCATGTTACTTCAATGATATTGAAAGTATATGGTAAGGTAACCATGACCTGATCAGCCGTTTGAAGATCATCAGCTCTTTAATAGTTGGTGAGGGGATCTGACTACCTTCCATATGTCCTATCGTTACTAACTCAACTAACTAATCATTATAAATACCTTCCTAATATTTATACCTACTTTAAAAAGGACAAAATAAAAGTAAAATTAAAATTTTAAAAACCCCCCGACACAAAAAATAAACTCTAAAAACTAACAAATAATATTTTAAACCTATTATAATTATTATCGTCACATATATTATGTAAGTTCAAATATTTTTATTTTCCAAGCGTCGTCGCGTCGGGGGACCGCTAAGTGAGAAAAACAGGTGTAGTCGCAGATTGCAACAAAATAATTTACTTCGAAAAATTCGCAAAATCGACACAACCGTCAACGACGTCTGCCCTCACGTGTATGCCCGTTCGGGTCGCCGCACTTGGTGACGCCTCCCCCGCGCCGCATACCGCACACCGAGCTCGCCGCGTGCGGCATTATGTAGTGCGTAGACTATGCATGAAATTAAAGATCGCTCATACCTAAATGTAATTCTTAATAATTAATTAGCTGTTGTTGAAAAAATACTTTATAAACTTTAGCGGTCCCCCGACGCGACGAAACTTGGAAAATAAAAATATTTGAACTTACATAATATATGTGACGATAATAATTATAATAGGTTTAAAATATTATTTGTTAGTTTTTAGAGTTTATTTTTTGTGTCGGGGGGTTTTTAAAATTTTAATTTTACTTTTATTACATAGATACGAGTAAGCATTGAAAAGAAAAGAAGTCATAAATTATGATTCTATTAAATGCACCATAAAAATACAAGAACGCTTTAAAGCGGGCCGCCCCCATTACCCGCAGTTTTCGCCGTAACTTCACCGTTTTATGTCGTTGGCAAGGATACCCTTATTATAGGATCACAGGCCGGCTAACAAGCAGGGTTGCTATTGTCGAAAATAGGGCAAAGTTTGGGAGACTTTACGAGTAATTTTCACAGTAATTTTGCTGCGAAAATTATAGAGGTAATTACGGTCAGATAGCACGGTATGATAGATATAAAAAGGAAGTTGCTAGCGGGCTCCATACAAATATCTATCTATCTAATCCATATTCAGACATTGCAGAAGAGGCTCGACTCATCTCATATTAAACTTTCCCCCAACCGTTTTCATATGGCTCACAGGCAACAATAAATATCCATTTGGGGATTTAGCGCAGCAAAACTTGGCATCCTTGCGCGAATAATATTCCGCTCGCCTTTTTGGCAAATCTCAATGGCGTCGACAGAATCCTTTATTACGGATCCCTGTTAAAGAAGCAAGCAGTCTCTGGTAGCTAGAGTTATATCGTTCCTTATTATAAATATTCTATGTTTAAAAAAACAGCGATAAAACCTAAATTGATAGAGATTGATAGAGATACCAGTACGTAAATCACGTCAAAACAAAAATAATTTAATTTAACAACAGCGTACAATTTTTTTCTGAATTCAGTTTACAATTTTATAAGCCATAATTGACCACGCTGAATACGTTAAAAACAACCGACTTCAATCGCAACAACTCCAATTTTGCTATGTTTTTGTTGTTTTTCTCAAAAACCGCTGAATCGATTTCGATAAAATTTATATGGGACCACCTGTGAAGTATACCCTTTCAAACAAAAAAAGAATTTTCGAAATCGGTTCAGGCGTCTTCGAGTAATCGGTGAACATACATAAAAAAAAAAAAAAAAAAAAGATTCCGACGAATTGAGAACCTCCTCCTTTTTTTGAAGTCGGTTGAAAAATAGATTTCATATGTTAATTTTAAAAAAATATAATAGGTAGGTAACTATCCATTAGAAGTACACTGCCAGATATAAGACACTGTATTCATATTGCTCAAATTCGAATCGCGACAAAAGAAAGACAAAATACCTCTTGGAATACTAAGATAACGATAAATTTTAATAGAACTGGGTATTTTAACAAAGGCTTTTAGTCCTCACGAGGAATGACTTCATACAAATAAGTTGTAGAGTAAGGAGTGCGAAAGTAAACCCTGCACGTGACCGCGTAGCGATGGGCGTTTTAAAACGTAAATAGTTTCTGTAACTATGTATTGGGGCAATAACCGAAATACGGTATTCGGTATTACGAAAACTACGTATTTCCCGAAACTATTTATTGGGAACAACTGAGAAGCATGTTTCAACTTTCAAATCTCAAGTTATTGCAAGTCATGCATTATTTGACAAGAGTGTCCCTTTCTCACTTACGCAAAAGACCGTCCTGCTATCAAAGAATAATTGCTCGTGCGGAAGTGTTTCAGAACACGCACGAGCTACGAAAAAACACAGGAGTACGTTCCAAGTGTACGTTCTGACAGCAACGGTTCGGCCTGACAACAGGACGGACTATATCAAATCTCGAAAGTGTGAAAGGAACAGCAATATAACACAATACCATGTTTACCACCATAACGCGATAACACCGATAACCACAGATAACTGGTAACGTAGAAATACCAATACCCTTCAATACCAGTATCGTTGTCTCGGTCGCCGATACATAGTTATTAAAATAAATAGTTTCAAAACCCGTTATTGGGTACTGATAACCAGTTACGTTTCGGTATTGGAAAATCGCGTACCGACCCACCTCTATGACCGCGGGTGATGCTGAGTGCAACACCAGACCATCGCAGTCTGTATCTTGGGGATGGACGATTAATAATGCCAGACGTAAGAATTGTTCATTAGAGTCATTATTTGTATATTTGTTCATTTGTGCACTGCGCAGTCAATTCTGTTGACTGCGGTCATTATAAGCTGAGACTTGTCGTTTTGACAAATATTTATTTACTGCATGATTTTTTATGTACTTTTTCTATTGTAAGCTTTGTATTGTTTGGCAATAAATTATGTGAATATGAATTTAAATTTTTAGAGAATAAGAAACACAATTTCAATGAAAAAAAACGAAGAAACGCTATTACACAAGAACATACATCTCTACAAACTAAACAATATTAACCCCCCAATGATATCCTTTTCAAAGGACTTCTTACGACTTTGAGGGAATATTAATTTATGGGATGCCAACTCAAGCGGAAAATGGAATGATAGTTCAGAATCTGAAAGAAAATGATCAAAGCTATATTTAATAGCTATTTGAATAAGAAATTCGGCATAAAACAACGACAGATCTGTTTTTAAGTAGGATTATTTATCAAATGGTATTCAAGCAAGGCAAACCCCGATTATTATATAACCGAAAGTTGGTACAGGATGATGAGATAGGATTTGCCAAGAATCAATGGCCTATCGTCTATTGCAGATGATCCAGTCAGTGTCAGTGACAGAGGCAACTTTTTTGGTGGCCGACTAACCCGATGCGAGAGCGGCACACTCTCCCGCAGGCCTGGCAGGGGAAGTTTGCGGCTGATGTGCTAGTGCCGCCCTGGTGGCGCTTTTCCCTCCTGTCGGCCAATGCTCTAAACCAGGTCTCATCGCACAACTTTCGACCCTCTGCACCACGCTTACGCCACTCGGACTGCCAAGAATAATCTAACCATATTTAAAATAAAAAACCGACTGCAATAAAATGTATCCTATATCAATCTGGGGATCAAGACGAATCTAACGACACTTCTTAAGCTAAAATCCATCAAGCCGTTTAGGATGTAAAAAAAATTTTGATGCTGCGATTGAACAAATATTCATTGTGCAACTTGTGACTCTCAATTTAGTTCCGCAGCCCCCATAATTGGACCTCTTTCCAAACTCGAAAAAGATGCTATTGTTTTTAAGCGTACCAGATACTATCAATAATACTGACACTATTTTTAACCGACTTCAAAAAAAGGAGGTTCTCAGTTTGACCTGTATGTATGTATGTATGTTTGTCCGCGATTATCTCGCGTTTGGCTGAACCGACTTTAATACGGTTTTCAGAAAAGTATTTGTTACATTTAGGAGAAGGTTTTAGTATTTTAATCGACTTCAAAAAACGAGGTTCCCTGTTTGACCCGTATGTTACGCGATTGAAGTCGGTTTTTTAACCCTTTAGCGTTGTCGATTATTACATCAGTATATTAACATTCCATCGTTTAGTATGCGTCAGACCTTCATTCCAACCACTACACTGTCAGTATATTGTCAATATATCTACTGTCATTACTTGAAAATACTATCATTATTACTGATAGTGTCTGGTCCGCTTTAGACCTATTTAACGCTATAGCTCGGAATCTATATGATCATTTATTATGATATTGGTCAGTAATATCAATCAGTTTTGGCGACTTTTTAAAGATTTTCTTATTGAAAATGTTATCAGCGCCATCTAGTTGAGTTTAGAGAAAGCCGTGGAAAATTCCCTGTTGTCAAACACGGGGCAGGGCGGCACAATCATCAGGTATGTAATTCACTTATATGGCGAAAGATGGCGCTATTTGTCTCTAAAATACAAAGAGGTTAAAATATTTTTTATCACTCTTTTAATTATTTTTATTTATTTACATAATATTAACATAAGTTTACAAAAAATAAAAAGACAAAAAAAACTATAAAGTCTCAAGGGTGGGATTCGAATTCGGACCTAAAAGCAGCAAAACGAAATTGACTCGCACTTAAACCGCTAATCCACCAAAGTATTTATAAGCAGTGGTTAAAAATAAGCATCATACATATGCGTTCCCCTTTTATGTAATTTCGCTCATATCTCTTTTAAATGTTTTTTTTTCGAAGAGAATTCCCTCATAGATCGATTTCTGGTGATTTTTAACCCCTAATCCTAGATTTTCGTCAAAAGGTTTCAAGCCGTTTTCGAAATCGTCGTTTAATATATAGGATTCAAATACGTAACCACATATGTTTTTTTTTAATTTAAATATATCTTTTTTATACCGATCCTAGTTCATCTAATACAGCAAAATCTATAACTACCTTTATACTCCACGTTATATTACCACAATAAGGCGATAACCGATAACTTACAAACAATGTAATCGCTTCTTGAATCGCCAATACATAGTTATTAAAACAAATAGTTTTAAAACCCGATATCGGGTACTGATAACTTTCTGCTATCGGAAAATGGCAACCCACCTCTGGTTCTCATATTTAATTTATATTATTTTCTCTTAATTCGATATTCTAGAAAAAAAAAATACGTCGAAGTATAAACCATTTCGGATCGATGTACGTTTTGGCTAAACGACTCCATATAAATACGTCATGTGAGCAAAAAGTCCGTAATTTAAAACTGTCAACAAGCAAATCATCTATTCCATAAAGCAAATCGCTTTAATTGAAAAAGTCACGAAAATAAATTGTTTCTGACGCATATTACATATTAATATTTTGTATTATAGGTAAAAGCTAAGACGTTTTTGACCTTCTGTGTCAGACATACGGACCTAAACCTTAACGCTTAGAAGACGTTAAAATCCCAAAATGACATCTATCTACGTAACACCTGTGACAGAGTAACTCCAAACATTATGTAACTTCCACAAACATATACAGGGTGTAAGGGACAGGTTTCCGAAAACTTTAAGGGCTTGCTCAGTAGACGAAACTGAACAACTTTCCACAATAATTTTTTTCAGGAAACGAAAAAAAAATTCGGCTTCTCCATACAAACTGTCCAATCAAGATTATAATTTTGTATGGAGAAGCCGATTTTTGTTTTCGTTTCCTGAAAAAAAATCTTGTGGAAAGTTGTTCAGTTTCGTCTACTGAGCAAGCCCTTAAAGTTTTCGGAAACCTGTCCCTTACACCCTGGATATTTTTTATGTGATAGGTGGCAAACGAGCAGACGGATCACCTGATGGTAAGCGACTACCACCGCCCATAGACACCCGCAACACCAGAGGAGTCACAAGTGCGTTGCCGAACTTTGAAATGGGATGGGGGGATGGGGGAACTGGGAGGGGGGGGACATTGGGCCTCCGGTACCCTTACACACTCAGCGAAACACAAGGCAAGCGTTGCTACACGCCGATCGAGCCGGCCCATTCATGCCGAACCATGGCTCTCCCACGGCGTAGACGTATTTAGACGAATACAGAGCATCCGTGACGTCATGAGCTCATTACTGAATGCAGTTTTAACAGGGAAGACAATTACTATTAACCTATTAACTAAGTATTATTACAATGGGGAAGGCGGCTGCCAAACTTTAAACTAGGTGGCGCCACTAGAGATTGTGACGCACTTGTGACATCGTGTTCTGCATTTATGGTTTTTAACAGACTTAAAAGGAAAAAAACCGGCCAAGTGCGAGTCGGACTCGCGCACCGAGGGTTCCGTATAAATTCATAATCATACATGTCTTGAACTCTATATTTTTTATATTTGAGTTGATTGAATGAAAGGTAATTTGCGGTTTACGATTTACGACGTATTAAAAAAAACTAATTACTAGATCTCGTTCAAACCAATTTTCGGTGGAAGTTTGCATAGTAATGTACATCATATATTTTTTCTAGTTTATTAATTTTTTTTTTATCATTCTCTTATTTTAGAAGTTACAGGGGGGGGACACACATTTTACCACTTTGGACGTGTCTCTCGCGCAAACTATTCGGTTAAGAAAAAAATGTTATTAGAAACCTCAATATCATTTTTGAAGAACTATCCATAGATACCCCACACGTATAGGTTTCATGAAAATAAAAAATTGAGTTTCAGTTCTAAGTATGGGGAACCCCCAAAATTTATTGTTCTTTTTTCTATTTTTGTGTGAAAATGTAATGCGGTTCACAGAATACATCTACTTACCAAGTTTCAGAAGTATAGTTCTTATAGTTTCGGAAAAAAGTGGCTGTGACATACAGACGGACGGACAGACAGACAGACAGACAGACATAAAGAATCCATAAGGGTTCAGTTTTTTGCCATTTGGCTACGGAACCCTAAAAAGGAGGAGGTTCTCAATTCGTCGGAATCTTTTTTTTTATATATGTTCACCGATTACTCGAAGACGCCTGAACCGATTTGGAAAATTATTTTTTTTGTTTAAAAGGGTATACTTCACAGGAGAACATCAACAAAAACATAGCAAAATTGGAGTTGTTGAGATTGAAGTCGGTTGTTTTTAACGTATTCAGCGTGGTCAATTATTCTAGACAGACGTTTTAATTTATATTGGTTAATTAGTCTTTTTTTTTTAAATAAAACATTTAATGCAGGCAACAACCTTGTTTCTTATGACGGCAGTAAATTTACAACATCTACATACAACCATCTTTTGCGCACATTTTCGCATTTCGAAAGTAAGGTAACTCCAAACTGTTTTAAACAACACGGTCACTACTGTACACCAACCCTTTTATCACGGTGACCTTAAATGTTCCCCAGAATAGGGTACGATTTTATTGGGCCCAGCCTACATAACATACGTCCCAATAGTGGGTGCGGGCCTCCTTCTAAATAAAGGAAGGGTAGGGTCGTAAACAATCTCCTATTCTTGCCCCTTTTTACGGACCAACGCAGGTTTTTACGTAGCCCATACCAATACACTTATGCAGGGCGAATTTTTATATTCCGACAAACGGTAAATTGTATAGGCTACTTGTTAGCGACGGACTCCACTTAGCTTTAACTATAATATACTTACCTATAAGTAGAACATAAGTAGCTATAACCCTAATGTAAACGCAAAGCTGCGACGAAAGCGTCTCGGCCCGCTGCACTCAGTCTGCGCTAAAGCAACAACGGCTACGCATCTCGTGGCCCACATTTTATTTTTCTGTATTACTGTGTTATTTTATATTTGTTTTTTATTTTGTGATTGACTTTTAAACTTTGTTTTTACTTTGTGAACTGTATCAATAAACTGTGTGAAACTACCAGTGCGTGTGTTTCGATCCGGCACCCATAAGTAATAGCTGGTCCTTCGAAAGCCGGATTGGATCGGAACGGACCTAAATAATCCGCACACCACCACCAAACAATATGCCGGTGGACACACGTAGTTCCACGCGCCTTCGTGTTGAGCAGGAAAAAGCAAAGCAGAATGAAGAAATCGCAATCGATGCCTCAAGACCAGAGGGTGAGTTAAGTCAACAAAATCCTCCTCTAAAAGCGCCTTCATTGGCGGCCTCTACAAAGGCTTCTTCAAAATCTTCAGCCTCTCTAAATGCGCGTAAAAAAGCGCTAGAGCTTGAGGCAGAAAGACAATTGGCAGATGTAAAGATAAAATTGATACAGAAAGAACTAGAGGCCAACCTAGCTGCTTTAGAAGAAAGTAGTGACAGTGAAGATTACGGATGCGACGTCGAAAATTGGATTGAAAAGAGCCAGTTGGAAATGGAACGGCAGCAAACAAACCCCGAGCTCGCACCTGGAACGAGCACTTTGCAGGGAACAATCGAATTGCTTGCCACTGCTGTGAGTAACCTGAGCGCAAACTCAACCCAGGACAAGAATGCTAACCTGCTAAGCCGCTTAAGTACACCGAAGGAGTTACCTGACTTTTTCGGTGACCCATTGGACTGGCTTCAGTTTAAACAAACATACGAGGAATCTACCGAGGTATGTGGCTTTAGTTCTAAAGAAAATCTTTGGAGATTACGAAAATGTTTACGCGGACCCGCAAAGGATACCGTCGCAGCTCTACTTATCAGTGCCGTAACGCCTGAACGAATTATGGAAACATTAGAGTTGCGATTCGGTGACCCAGATAGCATACTTACCCGCCTAATACATGACATAAAAAAACTAAACCCACTTTGCCAAGATTACCAAAAGGAGATTGTACCTTTCTCTATTAAGGTACAAAACTTTGTGGCAGCTGTACGCGCCGTCGGGCGAGAGGAGTACATACAGGGTATGCATATGGTATCACTAATACTTTCAAAAATGCCCACAATACTGCTGTCAAAGTGGACTGATTACAGCTTTCCCTTAATAAAATCTACAAATAAATCACGATTGGATATTTTGTGCGATTTCTTACACGCGGAAGCACTTAAGGTCACAGCAACCGCTAACATCGCAATCTCAACTCTCAACTCAAGACCCGATAGTTATATTCACCAAAAGAACGTGTACAATAAAAACGAACAAAGAGCGCTTAGAAATAATAAGACTGGTGACATTCAAACACAAACAGTTCTCATGCAATCAGAGAATTCAGAGAAGCGGGTTCAACATAAACATAAATGTCAGTTTTGTCGGTTAGCGGCATTTCACAAGTTAACTGATTGTAAACAGTTCAAGAAATCGCTGCGTAAGTTGAGATGGCGGCACGTTAAGCGCCACGGGATATGCTTCAAGTGCCTTGAGTCCAACCACGACAAAGAAACCTGCCCGGCTCCGGTGTGCGATAAGGACGATTGCGGCCTACAACATCACAGGCTGCTACACTACCCAGTAAACACCCAGAGAGAGATTTCGTCGCCGTCACCATCAAAAAGTGAACAACAGGAAACGCTACTTGAGAACACTGCCAACGAAACAGTGACGAATGTAAACACGAGTGCGTTTAAAGTGTTACTGAAAGTTGTGCCCGTACGTTTGTACACAAGTGACAAAAAAGTTATCGAAACTAATGCGTTACTCGATGACGGGTCTACCGTTACAATGATAAGTGGCGCGCTCGCCACCCGCGCGGGGTTAAGTGGTCGCACTGAGACCATGCGCGTGTGCGGTCCGTGGAATAGTGACGAAATAGTGTGTGACACAACCGTAATGGACTTAAAACTTTCTGGTATGGACAATAAGGTTTATTCTATTAAGGCACGTAGCGTTAAGGAATTAAATTTACCTATGCAAAAATTGTCAATTGTAGATTGTAATAAGTATGAATACTTAAAAGATGTCAAAGACAACTTGTGTAATATAAATGTAAAACCTGAAATACTAATTGGTCAAGATAACTATAATTTATTATTACCACTGAAAGTTTTGTTAGGTAAATCAAACGAGCCGTCCGCTACACTCACTTCCCTAGGTTGGTCCCTACATGGTCGAGTCCGTGCGCCGAGGGAAGCGCGACCCGCAGCCACCCCTGGCTCCGCGAGCGCGCACGCAGATGCCGACGCCACCCTGTTTATCTCTGAGCTGCACTCTGACGAGTGTGCGCTACGGGAACTGCATGAAGAGGTGCGTCGATCCTTCGCACTGGACTCGCTTGGAGTTTCAGGTAAGCCCAGACAAAACGCTGCAGACGTCTATGCCATCCAGCAGCTTGAACAGTCAGCACAGCTCACTGAAGGGAGATGGCAAGTCGGCTTACCCTGGAAGGACCCTGAATGTGTCATGCCTGATACCTATCAAGGTGCTCTAAAAAGGCTTGAGGGAGTTCAAAGAAAAATGAAAAAGGACGCCGAGTACGCCAACAGGTATGTGGGTCGCATTAATCACTTATTTGAAAACGATTACGCTAGGGAACTAGATGACACTAAATGCATTCAAAATTCGTGGTACCTACCACATTTTGGCGTTGATAATCCCAACAAAAAGAAATTGCGACTGGTGTTTGACGCGGCAGCTAAGACCAACGGTAAGTGTATTCAACGTGACAGTAGACTTCGTAATTTGTCGCCCTACCTAGATAAACATGGTCTGCTTCGAGTGGGTGGACGTATCGACGCAGCGCCAGATATACCCGAGGAAACTAAAAGACCTATAATCCTCGACGGACAGCACCCGACAGCTAAGCTTTTGGTGAGGCATTTTCACGTAAAAGCTGCCCACGGAAATCAAGAAACAGTAGTGAATGACCTCAAACAAAAATATTGGGTAATTAAACTACGACCATCTGTAAAAAATGCTGTATCTAGATGTTTGTTTTGTAGAATAAGAAAAGCTAAACCGTTGATGCCTAGAATGGGTAACTTACCTGAAGCTCGTATGGCACATCACCAGAGACCGTTTACGTTCTGCGGTATAGACCTTTTCGGCCCCATGGAAGTTACAGTAGGCCGACGAAGGGAAAAAAGGTATGGTGTTTTGTTTACATGTCTTACAATCCGAGCTATCCATATAGAGGTGGCACATTCTCTCACCACTGATTCGCTCATCATGGCACTCCGTCGGATGGCCGCTCGACGGGGTTGGCCCCGTCACATCTTTTCAGATAACGGAACCAACCTAAAAGGCGCCGACGCTGAACTTCGTAAGTCCATTGATAACATAGATAACAGGTTACTTCAGGCGGAGGCTTCAAACATCGGAGCATTATGGACCTTTATTCCGCCCGTAAGCCCACACTGGGGAGGGGCGTGGGAGAGACTAATACGAAGTGTCAAAACATCATTAAAGGTAATATTAAAAGAGCGAGCCCCTAAACAGGAGACATTATGCACTTTATTAGCAGAAGTCGAAAATATAGTAAACAGCCGACCTTTGACCCACGTTTCGGTAGAGCCCGGTAGTTCGGAATCATTAACACCAAACCATTTTCTTATAGGCTCTTCATCTAATTTGCCTATGGCAGGGGCCTTTTGCGACACTGACCTCTGTTTAAGAAAACAGTGGCGTACGGCTCAAAGGTTGGCTGATATGTACTGGCAGCGTTGGATAAAGGAATATCTGCCGGAATTGATTCCGAGGTGTAAGTGGCAAAAGGACGAGAGATCGTTAAAAGTTGGAGACCTCGTCCTCATAGTGGACCCAGACTCACCTCGCAATGTTTGGCCCCGGGGTATCATCGAAAAAGTACTTCCGGGTAAAGACGGACGCGTGCGCGTCGTTGAGGTACGAACAAGCGGCGGAGTATTGCGGCGATCGGCGTCGCGCGTCGCTCCCGTACCTTTGGGTGATTAGTGCGATTTTCGCACTGGGGAGGGGAGTGTTAGCGACGGACTCCACTTAGCTTTAACTATAATATACTTACCTATAAGTAGAACATAAGTAGCTATAACCCTAATGTAAACGCAAAGCTGCGACGAAAGCGTCTCGGCCCGCTGCACTCAGTCTGCGCTAAAGCAACAACGGCTACGCATCTCGTGGCCCACATTTTATTTTTCTGTATTACTGTGTTATTTTATATTTGTTTTTTATTTTGTGATTGACTTTTAAACTTTGTTTTTACTTTGTGAACTGTATCAATAAACTGTGTGAAACTACCAGTGCGTGTGTTTCGATCCGGCACCCATAAGTAATACTACTCATAAAACTGAAAAAATCCAAGGCACCTTTTTTCCGAGCAAAAACTTGTTGGCTTTATTATATCTCAATAAATATTTGCGAACATTTTGTGAAGACATTTTTTCCGATTTTACAGGGTGTAGTAAAATTGGTGTAGGACCCGTTAACTGGGGATTCTACTCATCGTACTGAACAAATTTTGTTCTACGACTTTGGTCAAATAGCAAAAAAAATTTGGACTCTTCGTACAAAAATGGAAAAACAGATGAGCAATTTGTATGAAATTTCCAAACATTTTTTTACGATTTGAGCAAAGTTGTAGAACAAAATTTGTTCAGTACGATGAGAAGAATCCCCAGTTAACGAGTCCTACACCAATTTTATTACACCCTGTATAGGTTCCTTAGGGTAAGCTGTTCCATATCATGCTAAGATGCATCTCTCTTTACCATTTCATATAATCATCTCTGTATTTAAGTAAGAGTTTTGAGTTTGAGTTTTTGAGTTTGAATGAATGGAAATCCAACCCGCACCTATAGATAAATCCCAACTTACGTAAAGTGTATATTTTATACGTACATCTCGACATAAAAACTGATGCATTTGACGCGACCGAAACAGAGTCTTCCTTAAGAATAGAATGGTACATTTACCAAGATCTAAAGAACGTTCTCGTTAAGAATATTATAATAATATCTGGGACAAATCACACACGGTCATCTGGCCCCAAACTAGGATTCCCTGTATCTTGGGAACCAGAGACTGATATATGAATTTTTTTTTTATGTTATAGGTGGCGGATCACCTGATACTTTTAAATACATACATATATAGATATAATACACCCAGACTCAGAGCAAATAATTCTGCTCATCACAGAAAAGTCAGAACAAACAATTCTGCACATCACAGAAAAGTTTACCCTGTGTGGGATCGAACCCACGACTCTCGGATCAGAGGTCAGAATCGCTAAACACTTAGCCACCGAGTCAGTCATTATACGTACGCCAAATACGAAGAGATATATTGATTTTCTCTTAATGGCACTAATGGTTAAACTAACAAACTAACTGCGGAAATGGGAGCTTATTCTCAATTAGCTAGGGACAGTTTGCGTTTCCCTGTTTGACTTGGTGACAGTATCATAAGTACTGTGATAATTTATACAGGGTTATTTTTGGATCCCCCACCAAAATTTCACAGTGGCTTCTTCTGAAACTCAAAAATTTTTTTTTCATCGAACCCATACGTGTATCTATGGATAGGTAGGTCTTCAAAAATGATATTGAGGTTTCTAATTTCATTTTTTTCTAAACTGAATAGTTTGCACGAGAGACACTTCCAAAGTGGTAAAATGTGTCCCCCCCCCCCGCCCCCGTAACTTCTAAAATAAGACATTGATAAAACTAAAAAAATATATATGATGTACATTACCATGCAAACTTCCACCGAAAATTGGTTTGAACGAGGTCTAGTAAGTAGTTTTTTTTAATACGTCATAAATCGTAAACAGCAATTTACCTACAACGAACTACAAGAACTTTTATATGATGTTACTTGCTGCTGCGGAACCCTTCATGGGCGAGTCCGACTCGCACTTGGCCGCTTTTTTAAACTTTTAGCCAATAATCATCCGGATTTTTGCTTTGATACGTGTTTTTCTGAACACCTATGACATATGCAAAGCAATGAAAGGCTGAAGCCATTTATAATCTCTTGGAATTTTAGTTAATATCATAAGAAGCTATGGGCGCCGCAACATCCAACTGATATTCATGTGAATTACTTAATAAAATGCTTGTCATCTGCCTATAACTGAGGTTTCTTTTGTACTTTTTTGTAAAGTTGGAGCACGCACAAGACATCAAGGCTAGCTCGTAAGATAAAAGCAGTAACTTTGTTACTACTTCAGTAACGTTGGATATACGAGTTCCAAGTGGTAGGAACTTCGTATTAGGTAGATTAAAAACTGACTTGCGAAAAGTGTACAATGCTACCTACTTCGAATAAACATATATTTTGAACTGAATTGAATTGCCTCTGCGATTCACAAATCCGACCTTCTGAATCAGTATCGCACTTAAAAGCTATCTCTATTCTCTGCCTTCTCAAATCTTACAGTTATGACGTGTTCGAAATATTCGTGTAGACCTTAGCCAATTAAGTCTCTCAACTTCGCAGAATTGCCTTAATTTGTTATCTTACGCAAAATTTCTATAACGTCTGATTACTGCTTGTAACCGCCATCAAAAATATCGAATTAGCCTCTTTGCGCCACCGGCACTGCGTGGGCAGTCGGGCGGAATATTCTAATAAACTCCTCTCCAAAGACCTAACATTTAACTATGGACAAGGCTTCCTAAGTTCTTTAAATTTACTCATAGTAGAAATCCCTATGATTTCCAATGTTCCAAACAGAGTACACATTCTGTTCCATTTCATCATCATCAGCCGAAGGACGCCCACTGTTGGACAAAGGCCTCCCCCAAGGATTTCCACACCGACCGGTCCTGCGCATCCAGCGGCTTCCCGCAACCTTTACCAAGTCATCGGTCCACCGAGTGGGAAGCCTGCCTACACTGCGTCTTCCGGTGCGCGGTCGCCACTCGAGAACTTTAATGCCCCAACGGCCATCTGTTCTACGAGCTTTCTGCCCCGCCCACTGCCACTTCAGTTTAGGTATTCTGTGAGCTATGTCGGTGACTTTGGTTCTCCTAAGTATCTCCTCATTTCTGATTCGATCACGACCTGTTTCATTATGTTTAATAAATAATTCACGTAAGGAGCCAAATACATAAGCAACTAAGAAGATTATATCCAGCTGTCCTGTTAACTATAGTTCTGTTGACCGAACTACTGGTAATTTCTTTACCACTATTTCTGTTAACAGAACTACTGGGAATTTCGTTACCAGTAGATCTACTACTGGGAAACAACTCTGCTAGGTATGTCGTTCTGTTAAGTAGTCAAGCATTCACAATGGCTACTACACATGTATGAATTTACTAAAATCCATAAGATAAATTGAAGACCCCGACGACATTGACATACTTTCAAGATGAACAACGAACATTTTCAATGCTTTTCCGTCCCTTTCCATTACATACTCGTACAAAGTCTTCGCTGTGTAAGTAAGTAGGTACTCTGGCTCAGAATATTTCTAAGAAACTCCTCTAGCAAACTAGCAACACTTCCAAGCACAAGCGCTTAACAAAATAGAGGTCACGTCAAATGAGCGACGAAGGCGAATTGGACGAATAAAGCTCTGGAGACGACTTGCTCCGCTACACTCCAAAACGTTTCTCAAACAATAAAACAATTGAAATAATAAAAAAAAGCGGCCAAGTGCGAGTCGGACTCGCCCATGAAGGGTTCCGTAACAGCAAGTAACATAACATAAAAGTTCTTGTTGTTCGTTGTAGGTAAATTGCGGTTTACGATTTATGACGTATTAAAAAAAAAACTATTTACTAGATCTCGTTCAAACTAATTTTCGGTGGAAGTTTGCATGGTAATGTACATCATATATATATTTTTTTAGTTTTATCATTCTCTTATTTTAAAAGTTACAGGGGGGACACACATTTTACAACTTTGAAAGTGTCTCTCGCGCAAACTATTCTGTTTAGAAAAAAATGTTATTAGAAACCTCAATATCATTTTTGAAGACCTATCCATAGATACCCCCACACGTATGGGTTTGATGAAAAAAATTTTTTTCAGTTTCAGTTTTAAGTATGGGGAACCCCCAAAATTTATTGTTTTTTTTTTCTATTTTTGTGTGAAAATCTTAATGCGGTTCACAGAATACATCTACTTACCAAGTTTCAACAGTATAGTTCTTATAGTTTCGGAAAAAAGTGGCTGTGACATACGGACGGACAGACAGACAGACAGACAGACAGACAGACAGACAGACATGACGAATCCATAAGGGTTCCGTTTTTTTGCCATTTGGCTACGGAACCCTAATAACCCCGATCGCTTAAATTAAAATCTTACCAATCCACGACTACATATTTTCTGTGTTTAGGGTTCTATG
Source organism: Coleophora deauratella (assembly GCA_958295455.1). Classification (NCBI taxonomy): domain Eukaryota; kingdom Metazoa; phylum Arthropoda; class Insecta; order Lepidoptera; family Coleophoridae; genus Coleophora; species Coleophora deauratella. The sequence continues at coordinate 10,602,626 of OY282410.1, read as the reverse complement.
CCTCAAAAGGAAAAAAGGAACCCTTATAGGATCACTTTGTTGTCCGTCTGTCTGTCTATTTATCAAGACCCTTTTTCTCAGGAACGCGTAGACGTATTAAGTTGAAATTAATATCGAATACTCAGGCCTACAATCCCTTGCAGCTGTGAAAAAATCAAACTTCTATGCCAACGCAATCAAGAGATACAGCCGTTTATGCCGCATATTTGGATACTCGCATGGGAATCAAAATCTATAGGGTACTTCCCGTATACCTAGAATCATGATGTAACTAAAAATTTTTGGTTTAGGGCGGAAAGGTACGAACTTCCGGAGCCGCGCGGAACAAGCTCTAGAACCTTGTAGGTTGCTATCCCGCTAAATAAGGTTGGAGTAAACTTTAAAGTACTATACAGGGTGTTAAAAAAGTGCGTTTGAAATTTTAAGGGGTTACTCAGAATCAAGTATAGAATCAAGGAAAAATATTGAAAAAATGCGCTATTCAAACATTTTTTTCAGATTTTCATACTAAATATGAATAGTGAATCAAGAATTTGTATGGAAAACTGAAAAAAAAATTTGAAGAGCGAAATTTTTCAATATTTTTTCTGGGTTCTATACTTGATTCTGAGTAACCCCTTAAAATTTCAAACGCACTTTTTTTAACATCCTGTATACATTTATATGTACACAATGTAAATGTTAAAAGTATAGTTACAGACAACTATAGAGATCAAAATTTCTTAGGATTCGGTACTAAAAGTTTACAAGTTTAATTTCAAAATTATAATCCTCGAAAGCTTTACGACTCGAAATTCAATGGAGAGTGAAGTTAAACTCGATACCTTTTCGAGGTTATTTGACAAAGACAGATGATATTATGATAATAAAATAAAAGGGTGAAATTGCTAAAGCCACACAATGAAATTAATGCGAAAACGAGCTAGATAGGTAACATGATAATTCGTTTTCTAAGGGGTCGTCCATTAATCACGTGATGTTTTTAGCAACTTTTTGACCCCCCTCCCCCCCTCCCCCCTGGTGATACGTGGTGAGGTTTTAGACTCAAAGCTCAAAAGGGGGGGAGGGGGTTCAGAAAAATCACGAAATATCACAAAGGGGGAGGGGGGTGTACTGAGATATCACGTGTATTTATTTTTTGGTTGAACGCGCGATTTCTAGAGTAATTTCCAAACATTGGACTGTTGTTGTTATGTTGTTTTTAACTTCCCAAGGTTCGAAATGGCTTCAGGCAGTCAGAAACAACCTGCAACCTTAATACCTGTGTATTTTTTTTTATCACGGTGTTTTATTTTCCAGAATTAAATAACATTATACCTGTATTTAGAGATAATGTTTTGTATCAAAAAAATAGACGTGATTTTGGGTAGGGGGTGGGGGGTAGTCTAAAACCTCACCACGTATCACCAGGGGGAGGGGGGAGGGGGGGGAGGGGGTCAAAAAGTTGCTAAAAACATCACGTGTATAATGGACGGCCCCTAACACAGCTACACGGTAAAAACAATTTCTTTCATTTCAGAAAATATAGTTTCATATATGCATGCACCATGAAATATATTTTTCAATGGAGAGAATGATTTTCTTGAATCGGCCCTCAAGAATATCCTATTTTTATTGTGAAAGTCGAAACTTTGGTTATTTTTTTATTATTTCTACAGTAAGAAACAAATCCAAGATATCAGAATCTCTTGGCACAAAATAATTTGCAATTCTTTTTTTTTTTTTTTCAGTGTATCGTCTCTACTGATGGGGGACGGGTCTTTTTTCATAAACAAGCTTGTAATCAACACTAAATTCCTGAAAAACATGCCAAGGGCTTGTATTTACCAAACTGAAACCAAACTAAATAAATAAAAAACTTTTTTTTTTTTTTGAGTTTTGACTGAACAACTTTCTGCAAGGATCTTAAATCCTATGGTCTTAGATCCAATGGTCATTGAAAAATTAAAAAAAAAAAACAATTGCACTTCTGCTTTAATTCTACTTTGACCACCCATATCGTCCCCAGTGCTGGGGCACGGATTTCTTCCCTTATGGGAAGCTAATGCCATACTCCACACAACTGTACTTTTAGCTAACAATTATTATTACGAGAAAAAAAATCCTATGCAAAATTACCTTAATAGGCTTGTTTAGAAAACATGTTACAAAAAGATCCAAAAAGAAAGGACTTCTTACTTATTTCAACCTTTTCTTTTGTATTTTCAACCGACTTCAAAAAAAAGGAGGAGGTTCTCAATTCGTCGGAATCTTTTTTTTTATGTGTGTTCACCGATTACTCGAAGACGCCTGAACCGATTTCGAAAATTCTTTTTTTGTTTAAAAGGGTATACTTCACAGGTGGTCCCATATAAATTTTATCGAAATCGATTCAGCGGATTTTGAGAAAATCAACAAAAACATAGCAAAATTGGAGTTGTTCCGATTGAAGTCGGTTGTTTTTAACGTATTCAGCGTGGTCATCCATTGTCGAAATACGTTGACAACACGATTAAGATCAAAACCCGAAGCAGACACGACGCTAACCGACCGAACGCGACGAGATAGAAACGTCAAAGGCCGCCATTGACTTAATTACCCCACTCGTTTACCATATCTGAGGCGACCTCTTTCGAGCTACTGCTATTTGGGAACCTCTGTACTGTTTGGTTCGAGTGATTATCTCAAGTATTGTAGAGGACAGCTTAAATTAGGGTGAAACACAGCGTTTGTTACTACGTGAAGCTGAAAAAAAGACAGTGGCAAAAGTACAACCATGTATTTAAATTTCAGACCTCTTTTTGGACCATAATCAATTTTATTATCGTTAAATGTATATCAAAAAATAATACTTAATATGGAACCACCTGGGAAATATACCCTTTTAAACAAAAAAAGAATTTTTCAAATCGGTTAAGGCGTCTTCGAGTATTCGGTGAATATATAATACATAAAAAAAAGATTCCGACGAATTGAGAACCTCCTCCTTTTTTTGAAGTCGGTTAAAAAAGTACATCCCATAAAAAAAATTTGGTTTTTTTGTAAGTCTTTTGACTACCCCTATAATCATTTCAGCAAATCAATCTTTGTAACAAACTAGCAATACTTATTGCTAATTGGTGCGTTCTAAGTTGTTCACGAGCAGGAATATGGTCCGCGATTTAAATTTCACTCTGTATATTTTTATCTTTAATTGTTCTTCTTCTTCTTCTTTATCTTAAGGGCTAAGCTAGACTCTTGTCGGTGGAGTAACCGCCATTCTTTCCTACTCCTCGCCAACTCCTTGACTTCCTGGTACGACACGACATTGACTTTGGCCTTCACTTGATCGATGTAACTTATTCTCGGCCTCCCTCTACCTCTCTTTAACGACTAATTTTGACGACCAATATGTAGCCAATGATGACGATATAGCTACCTTTGTTGCTAATGCCAGTCGACAGATACTCGACGTACCATATCATTTAAGGCACACCCTCCCGTACACTCCATACAAATCGACCGAATTATTCTTTACCTTTTTTTAAAAAAAAGGAGTCCAAAATTTTCTTTTTGAATTGACTACCTATGTGTTTCTCGGGGAAAATTGTTCCCATTCATGTGTAGAAGCCCCGGTTAGAGCCTCGGCAGATATTTTAAGAACACCTTATCCTTACATAATACAACTCAAACTAAACCGAGAACTAGATAACTAAATGTTTGCAATTACTGTAAAATGACTGAAGTGCGCTTGGGAATTGAGACGGAATATCGAACCTCCGATTGCTTTAATGAATACCTAAAACTTTCTTGAGTTACTGGTGAGCACCTCACCCACAAACGTTGGTAGCCATATTCCATCACGTGGGCTTTACACAATAAAGATAATACAGTGGCCTAGCAGAATTATCAGCGCTGCGGTCTCCATGAGGCTTGCAGCTCCCAAGCTGAGTTACGTCATTTTCTTTGCCCACTTTATTTTTAAGTTTGTTACATTAATTTTTAGCGTTAAGTTTTATATGTTTATTTTGTTCTGTAATGTGCTTTGTATGACTGTGTGGGCCTGGAATAAATGATTTTCTATTCTATTCTACTACTTGATTGGCACTGTACTCTGATGCGTGTGTAAATCACGCTTCATCATCATCATCATCATCTTTCTAAGCCTTTTTCCATTTACTTGGGGTCGGCTTTCTCCGTCCTTTTCCTCCGTTCTGGCCGTCTCTGCGCCATGTCATCGTCTAACTAAAGAGAGCTCTTTCGGGTCTTTTTGTACCGTCGTCGTCCACTAATTGGCAGGAGTCTTCCGGATCCCCGCTTCTTGTGTGTAAATCAAGCTTTAGGAATAATAATAATTTAATAACCAGTCAGTGCGGCTTGCGCAGTAGCGTCAATCACGCATGTTCTCTGACTACAGACACGGTCATAATTAGGATGGGTTTGACTGTTAGTGCCAATTATCTCGACGGTTTCCGTGCTTCGTCAGAGGCTTTATAAGTGGCACGTCTATAGCGGCACGTGGTTCTCCCGAGGCACAGTAGTTGTCAATACTACCACAGTATGGACGTTCCCTGCCGCTCTCTGAAAGCAACCCCCCCCCCTGCGGGTACGTTCTGGTGACAGTTCATACAATCTTCACTCAGTTATCTCGCTCAATCCTACGTGTTAGAAAGGGAGGTCGCAGTAGGTTAATAACTCAGAATATTTGTATGAAGTCTGTCCAGTGCCCGAGGCATCTGTAAACTCTCCAGCAGGAGGACCGATACGAGTTGTTAACGTATGTGAAACGCCTACTAATTTGCTACTAAAGGGCAACACCGTCTAGTTCTTCTTGTCGTGTGGCACATTCAACCGTCCTATTCACAAGATATAGACGGCGGTTGCCTAGTATTGCACGTAGCATCACCCGCGGTCACGTGTATGGTGTGCAACGCGACCATCATACACATTGAGTAATCAGATGTGCACGTTTCCTCACGATGTTTTCCATTCACAGTTAAAGCAGTCAGTACGTATAAGTTTCGAAAAACTCATTGGTGCACTGGCCAGGATTTGAATCCGAGACGCTTTTTATTTAATCTAGTCTAGTTAAACCGTCTAGTTAATCAAAACCCTGTAGTAATAAAAGTCAACTTTATCACCCGATCTTTGGTTTACGAGGCGCTAGGTGACAGCCACGTCACGTTGATGACGTCACAAACAGCCCCCGAAGCCTCCATTTCGCGCTCTATTAAACAGACGTCGGATAATAACTCCCGGCACTTCAGGAGATTAATTATATTTATCAAAGGGATGATGGTTTAACTTCGCATAATCCTCTCCTTTACCTATATTTATTCATAACAATTGTTTGATCGGCCAAGGTAAATTTAAAGATTTAAAGATTTATTTATTTATGAACCAACAAAAATGTGAACATAATTGATATTACGTAAACAGCTACAGTAGTATAAACTGTGTCGCAGCTGTTTACGCCCAGCTCCGGATGAGAGTGGGTTCAAACTTTAACAATTTTAGTTACAATTGTATAAAATTGTATAGTGTATCGTATATCGTGAGCACATCTGATTATCGTTATAGGATCGCGGACTCCACAAGTGTAAATCTAAAGTGACATTCACGCGATCTCGAGCAAATAAACATAAATTATGGTTCAGGGTACGAAAAATATGATTTTAGGTTATTTTTGTAACCCAACTTTCTTAATCGCGACGGTAGCAGAAAAAACACCAAGCAGTTGATGATATTCCTTAAAATTCATCAGAATTTGCTAAAAAGTAAGTTTAACATCATTTCGTCGCAAGAGTATACGGGGTTATTTTTGGACCCCCCACCAAAACTTCAGTGGCTTTTACTCATGAAACTGAGCAACTTTCCCCAAATAACCAATGGTCAATTCGCAAAAATATTTTGGACCTTTCATATACTAATTTGATCACGTGATCGGCCTACTTTGTATGGAGATGCCCAAATTTTTTTTGCGAATTGACCATTTGTTATTTGGGGAAAGAGTAGAAGCCACTGTGAGGATTTGGTGTGGGGTCCAAAAATAACCCTGTATAATAGTTATAATACACTACCTGATTCAGATCCCTACATATTATTCACAAATTGGGAACATTTGACCCCAATCTCAACCAATATCAAGCGACAATGGAGTCGAAGGTGCAACAAACAATCTAATAAAATGTATCGCTCTAGTCTTGAAGAACTCTATGTGTCAAAGACTCGAGTAAAAAATGACAGACACCGAACATCTCCTAGGCATTTCACCAAATGAAAGATGAAGCAAAGCGCCTTGACTTGAGTGTGTAGGAAACATATTCGGTAGGGGTGGAACTTACGGCTTCAGACTGGTTAACCGAAGGTGGAATGGGGCTGATCTTAGAGTAAAAATAAGCAAGCTATATAGCGCGTGTAATCGAGATTGAATCTCTTAGAATTTGTCACAAATCATCCAGTATGCCAATTTTGTTATAATAAATCCCTAAAATGCTACGGAGTTTGCCCTTATGATTTAAAACTTGGAACAAAACAAACTTAGGCCATCTCTGTAGAGCGCTTGACCTATATATATAGTTACTTCTATTTATTTGTTTACACTTTCTAGTACATTAAATCTATTTTCGATAAACTGTGAGATGCCAGAAAAGATATCGCAATATGTATACTACTACCCCTGCTTAAACTTTGATTAAAAGTTGAAGACAAACGAATCTTGGAAGAGCACACAACGTCCGTTTCCTACTATTATTTTACAACGTGTCTTTTTTCTTTTCTTTGTTTTATATATATTATGCGTAGTGTAGTTATAGTTATATAGGAGGTGGAACGTATACCTTGTGTACAATAACTATAATATTTCGTAGACTTGACTTTTCTTACGAGTATCACAGGCCACAAGTGCAATTGATCCCGCCGACCTCTGCGCCTGAGAGACAATTGTCGAAGAATTCAATTTGAAACACCAATTCCAAACACTATTACTATTTCTTATTCAATTTTATATCTTTGGAAGATAAGATTATCGAGGATACATTGTAAACTGTCACGTCGAAAATTTACGTTTTAACTGTTTTAGGACACTTTTATAAATATTGCAATGATAAATATGATAGGTTGATCTGATCGGGTGATCCGATTGATAAGTCCAGTCGATCGATCCATATTCGGGTATAGCACAAACATGGCCGGCGTCAGTCTTTATGTGCAGACCTGCCCACTTTTACGCACGACGCTTTCCTTCTTCATTCATTATGCGAACTGTTAAGGAATGTAATTATTTGTTTGCGCCTGTGTTCCCAAGGTCCTTTAATATGGGGATCTAAAAGCACGACATTCTTGGGATTGTGTATTCTACCATCGACCCAATTGTTCACGGAAGGAATAAGAAACGCTACTCTTCGGAGGAAAGTTCCTGGCGTAGTCAGTACTTTTCTGATTAGCGAGGTGATACCTATACCTTGGGGCCGGCCGTGGTTTAACCGATGATGGTTGGTAGTTGTATTGTGTGCATTCGTGCGAAGAAACTTCGTTAGCGCGTTATAAGATCGTATGGAGAATTGGCCACTTCCATACAAGCTGCGGTTCGGTGCAAACTGTTGACGTTTTTGCGAAACTCGGAATGTGGTGCGCGAAGTTGTAGGTGGCCAAAGGTATTAAATCCATATCGGTATCTAAAATTCTCCTAGATACCGACACAAAACGAGTGGAAAGCAGACCAAGCCTATCGAGCGCTGTCACTCACAAGACTGACCCGTTTTCCAACCAACACGGTTTCCGTGCAAAAATCTAATATTGCCGTGCTATGTATCGAGAAAAGCTGTATAATCCATGTAGCTCTTGTTTACCTGACAAATAACGGCATGCGCTATGCAAAAAGGCCACCAAGCTTTTTAAGCCGGTGAGGCCGACACAATGTAATATGTATTTTACCACGTTTATTGGTAAAATAAATTGATATAATGAAACTGTACATGTTAAAAACATTAATATTTAGTTAGATTAAGATATTATAGGCCTTTGTCCAGCAGTGGACGTCTTTCGGCTGATAGATAGATAGAATAGATAGATAGATAGAATGAAATTTCACATACCATTGCAGTAATATCTAAAAGTTTACACAAAAAAGGAGAGTCCGACTTAAATCTCACTTGTCGTTCTGTGTGTTAGAGTCGAACAGGAATGAAACACGTAATCCCAAGATATTGCAAGACTCGAACGCACGAAACCCGACGAATATTAACAAAAAATACGAGCAAGTTTAGGCAGGATATGGATGTCACCGTAACAATATGTCGCGTAATCAGTTTTATCATAAATATACGCGTAAAAGAAAAACATCTAGGTATTACGCAAAGTTAGGTTTTTTTATGGCAGAAGTGGCAAACGAGCAGACGGATCACTTGATGGTAATGGAATTTAAACTGTTAACATAACAACCCATAAGTCCCTACTGCAGGGGCACCAGTCACTTCCTATATCTCAGGATTTCAGAAAGGGAAGGTTACTCTACACGCGGGGTCCAAGTACGGACGTAAACTGTATTTCCAAGAAAAATCGAATTCGAAGAACTGCTTAGCGGATTTTTGTCTTTAGATAAACTATAACTGATCGTAATATTATTAATGATAACATTTTAAACCCTTAGATACACGTATATAACCCTTAAAACACTAGGCAACCACCGTCTATACCTTGTGGATAGAACGGTTAAATGTGCCACACGATAACAAGAAGAAGAATATCGTATATCTATCATAAACACCAAGCTCCCCCTCAATCTAACTCACAAGCCTTCTCTCGAAAGTAATCTTGAAAACAAAGTTATTCGAGTCATTACAGTTGAAGTACCTACACAAATACTAACAACTTTACCATTCTACGTTGTCAGTAATCTCTGGGAACAACTTCCGAAGGGGTTTAAGATCCTCCTCTGATCTATTTATAACGCGACATTAAGACGAGAATGTTATGCTCCACACTGAGCTCGCAAGGACTGAAAGGTTTAATAACATATTTTTTATGGCAGAGGTGGCAAACGAGCAGACGGATCACCTGATAGTAAGCGATTACCGCCGCCCATAGACACCCGTAACGCCAGAGGAGTCACAAGTGCGTTGCCGGCCTTTGAAGTGGGAGTACGCTCTTTTCTTGAAGGTTTGAACATACGAACGTTTCCGCCAAAAGACATGATTACCATAGATAGATGTATTTTCTTTTTTAGGTACGAAAGTAGTGATCAGAAATTCCAAAAAAAATATAAATAATATTATATGCTTAAAAACTCAAACGACTTGGCGATTTCGGGACGCAAGGGAAACATATGATATGGGGGTTAATGCGCTTATTTCTGTTAGATTTCATATACGAGTAAAAGAAAAATAATGCGAGTAATTTTACTATAAAAGCAACTAAAATGTATATTTTTTTTAAATGGTTTTTTTTTTGAAATGTGACTTGGTTATAAATAATTAATGAAAAAAAATAAAAAAATCTAAACTTTCGATTCAATTTCCTAAGATATAGAACAAAATCACTTTGTGACAAAAAAATACAAATAATTTGCTATTGAAAAAGGTACTTACATAATATAGGATATTAAGTCATGATGATATCTCTTCTTCAGCCAAAAATAAATTAAAGCATGAAATTTCAATTATTAAAATTTAAAAAAAAAACTTCTGAAATCGACTTACTAATCTCATATTATTATTAATAATTAATTTACGACTGCTACTTTTAAATAATTTTTTGTTTTGCAGGAAACAACAGGCGTAGCGTAGGCGTCCCCTAGGCCTCCCTCCACGGTTCTATCTGAGTCACATACATCCAGCGGCTTCCTACCAGCCCGACGAGATCCTCAGTCCACCTGATGGGGAACCGTCCAGCACTACGTCTTCTGGCCCGAGGTCGGCCGCTTGAGCATCCTTCATCCCCATAGTTTATCAGGCAGAACGATACCAGTACAGCTTAGTGGAACAATCCAAATAAAAGTGTGTTTTTGTTTGCATTGTCTCACTAACCATAACCAGTGTGGCGGAGGGGAAGACATCAATAAAAAACTTCCATAGGGTCGTCACGAATGATAAAGTACCAACTTAGAGATAATAATATATACAGTTCTAAATAATGAGGTCAAGTAAGGGGAGTCAAATTTTATTCATTCGGTAGTTCCTTTGATATGCATGAAAAAATAACTTTTTTGTAGATATAATATAGTCACGCACTTCCTATCAAGAAAGTATTACCTAAGTAACTTATAGAGGCGATGTCAGAAAAAGTGCGTTTGAAATTTTAAGGAGAAAATAGGAATAATATGGAAAAATTAGATTTATTTTTTTTCAGTTTCGCGTACTAAATCTGAGTGAATCAAGAATTTGTATGAGAAACTGAAAAAAGTGTAGATCGGATTTTTTTCAATATTTTTTTTGCCTGTATTCTATACTTGATTCTGAGTAACCCCTTTTTTTTTGACACCTGTATAGAATATAATCCGGTAGTTGATTGCTAGTTATTTGAGTTACTAAGACGCTAGTTCTTAATTACTTTTTATCAAAAAAAACGGCATTTTTATGTTATGTTATGTTATTTTTATGTTATGTATGTTCGTTTGTACGGTAACGTCATTGTTCAAAATAGTAGTTTGCATACTAATTAGGAAATTCTTATAAATTAAAAATTGAAATGTTATGAAAATATAAGTGATTAAGCATTTCAACAATTTAAATTAAAGAGCTATTTAGTCATTAATATAATATTTCGTAATTTATTTTTCATGCACTCAACTCCCTGCATGCTAGTCGTGCAGTTTTTTCTCATTGCATGATGTATGTCAACAACAAAAATTAGGGAAAAAGAAAACATAATATAACTGGTGATGTAACATAACTGGTGATGTCAAACACATCCTACCAAGAAAAAGCCTCCACTTAGCATAGTGTTGCTTCACTGATATATAAGGTGCTACTTTATTACTTTAAAATTTTTTTTTCGATTTGACTATGGGTTTCTTGGGAATTACCCAAACATTATTAAAATAAGAGGAATGTTAAAAACAAATTACTTCGCTTTTTGTCCAAAATATAATTCGTTTTGGATAACAAAAGCAATCAAATCACGCTCGACGTACAAACAAAAATATTTTCTCACAAAATGTATATTATAATTGATTTATACAAAGGTAGCATTGTCACTGGCATTCGAAAAAACGTATAAACGTTTATCCGTACAACTTTACTAAGAAACAAATAAATAACTAAAGCCAGCGTCAAATCATTTTGCTTTTTCGGTGCCGACTGAAAATCAGCGCTGTAGGTCCCACCTGCAGCTATTTTGCTGAACTGGGAGCCGTTTCACAATACGGCACGAGATACCTATCTGTTTTATTAGGGTTCCGTAGCCAAATGGCAAAAAACGGAACCCTTATGGATTCATTCATTCATGTCTGTCTGTCCGTCTGTCTATCCATCTGTCCATCCGTATGTCACAGCCACTTTTTTCCGAAACTTTAAGAACTATATTGTTGAAACTTGGTAAGTAGATGTATTCTGTGAACTGCATTAAGATTTTCACATAAAAATAGAAAAAAAAACAATACATTTTGGGGGTTCCCCATACTTAGAACTGAAACTCAAAAATTTTTTTCATCAACCCCATACGTGTGGGTATGTATGGATAGGTCTTCAAAAATGATATTGAGGTTTCTAATATTATTTTTTTCTAAACTGAATAGTTTGCGCGAGTCACACTTCCAAAGTGGTAAAATGTGTGTCTCCCCCCTGTAACTTCTAAAATAAGAGAATGATAAAACTAAAAAAATATATATATATGATGTACATTACCATGCAAACTTCCACCGAAAATTGGTTTGAACGAGATCTAGTAAGTAGTTTTTTTTAATACGTCATAAATCGTAAACCGCAATTTACCTACAACGAACTACAAGAATTTTTATATTATGTTATACTTGCTGCTACGGAACCGTTCATGGGCGAGTCCGACTCGCACTTGGCCGCTTTTTATTATTATGTTTCTAGTGTTACCATGTTATAGTTTTATAATTAGGTCAATGTTTCTTTCTTGTTTTGTTTTTGAATTTTGTATCGTAATTTTGTGAACAAATGATTTATCTATCTAACTATCTATATCAAAAATCCCACATAAAAAAGTAATAAAAGAATCCTTCCTTCATTTTCTGGCAATATGAGGATCCCTAGAGAAACGTACACATCATCGTGTTATCAATTTATCTATCAGTTACATGCGGCCCGTCCCACTGCTGGGACAAGGGGTTATTCCCGTACCACGAGAAGCTAGGATCCTCACCCACTTCACAGAAAGATAGATTTTTTATTTGAAAATTTTGGTTTTAAATTTTGTATTTCTGAGTTAGGGAAGCGGTAGTCCAACTTGGCAGGTTGTAAGGTGTTGTTTTCGAACTTCGCAAGGGGCTATTCCTGTACCGTGGGAAATTAGGTCACACTCCACAAAAAGAGGGAGGATACGAGTTCGGGAAGAGTTTGTCGACCATTGGAGACTGTGAGGTATTGGTTTCGAACATCACTTGATTCCTACGGCACACACCGGGCACTCTAGTCCCCACTGCAGGGGCACGGGTCTCTTCCCATAACTCGGCAAGGTTAGGCCATACTCCACACACGGAGGCCAAGTCCGGATTGGTGGAGGTTGTGGCTAGTGGCCAACCCCAGTGTCAGAATTTGTCAAGTTTTCTCTATACTAATGTCACGTTATTATTACGAGCGCGTACTACTACTACATGAAAATATGACTTTTGCGTGGCTTGCGCTAAGCAATTGTCAGCGCATAATATCACCTGCATGGGCGTGTGAGGTAGTATTTAGGGCGCTTTTATTGTCATGCGGGTTTCTGCCCGCATCGCATGCGGGCTGCGTTCCCAAAGCGACCCGCGTGCGTGTGACACGCATGGCAATAAAAAAGCCCTAAACATTTTCTGGAACGATAGGTTGCGGGCGGCACGCATGCGGACGGAAATCCGCATGACAATAAAAGAGCCCTTATAGAGGGGCTGGGACCGTATGTAGTAGTAATTTATGAGGCGATATTTTAATAACGGATGTTAACATATCCAAATTCTGGTCAAATTTGATAATTTCAAAATAATAAAAAAATGAAATTTTCATAAAATCGATCATCGGATTAACCATTTTTGTATGGATGGATGAATGGATGAATCGATTTTTGTTTTTTGTATGGATTTATAAAAATAAAAATATGAAGTAGTGCTTAGCGCAAGTCACGCCAACACACATTTAGGCGTTTACAAACGTCATATTTCTTTTTATTAACCGACTTCAAAAAAAGGAGGAGGTTCTCAATTCGTCGGTTTTTTTTTTATGTATGTTCACCGATTACTCGAAGACGCCTGAACCGATTTGGAAAATTCTTCTTTTGTTTAAAAGGGTATACTTTACAGGTGGTCCCATATAAATTTTATCGAAATCGATTCAACGGTTTTTGAGAAAATCAACAATAACATAGCAAAATTGGAGTTGTTGCGATTGAAGTCGGTTGTTTTTAACGTATTCAGCGTGGTCAATTATTAGTAGTAGCAATAAGTGTTATAGATAATGCGACAATGTGTTAGTCTGGGAAGTGCTAAGCTAAGGCCAAAACCTTTACAGTGATTTGCTTTTGCTATAACATTAGCGTTTTAAGAAATATTGTTGTACTTTATGTTTTCAGAACAAAATGACGTAAATAGTGGGATGCACGAGAGTACGTGTGTGAACGTGTATTTTAAATAGATAAGTTAGGAATATTATTCTTCGTCTTTTCCATATGAAATGTGATGAAATGAAATGAAAATATTTTATTCGAAGTATGTAGGTAGCAGTGTACACTTTTCGAACATCATTCTTTTATCTACCTAATACGAGGTTCCTACCACTCGGAACTCGTATACCCGCCCGTATGGAATAAAAATAATGCAGCAGACATTCTGAATTTAATGAACCAATAACTGTATTTTGTATTCAACATTGCAAGTCTGAAGTTACGTTACGTCATTCAGTCACGGAGATGTTTTATAGAGATTATAAGGATATCCATTCGGTGTTTACGATTAAACTTATTTGATAGAACTAAGCTTAAGCATCCTATCCTTGTCTTTTCGATACAGAGAGAAAAAGACAAAACACTTAAATTTAGTTCTGTCAAATAAGTTTAATCATGAAAACCGAATCGACACCAAATCTAACTACGTTTCTCCAATCTATAGTATCTTGACCGAGAATAATGACATAAAAGACGAGTACATATTTTATTGCTCAGATTTTGACAACCCTACCGCGCCCTACAGCAACAGTTAAGCACTGACATCCTCTAAACGCGCTGATTAGGTCAAATGCCACAGCTCAGCCGCATCGAATTCAAATTTTCGTTCCTACTGTGTAGGACGTTGTATTGTATGTTACGCGGGTGATGCCAAGTGCACTAGGCAACTGCCTTCTATACAGTGTGGGCATATAATGGTTAAATATAATTGACCACGCTGAATACGTTAAAAACAACCGACTTCAATCGCAACAACTCCAATTTTGCTATGTTTTTGTTGATTTTCTCAAAAACCGCTGAATTGATTTCGATAAAATTTATAAGGGACCACCTACGAAGTATACCCTTTTAAACAAAAAAAGAATTTTCCAAATCGGTCCAGGCGTATTCGAGTAATCGGTGAACATACATAAAAAAAATGAAAAAAAAGATTCCGACGAATTGAGAACCTCCTCCTTTTTTTTGAAGTTGGTTAAAAATATGTACCACACGATAAGAAGTTGTATGTTTATTGTAGATCGCTCTTTAGCGATAAGACCGCCTACCTGTATAACTTTTTTTTTTTATGTTTTATATTTTTATTTTCCTGTTTTGTTGTTCAATAAAGTGTTTTCATTCATTCATTGTATCTCTCCCGTATTACTTTAGTTTCAGGTAAAAAAAATCTCGCAGTACAAGTATTGGCTCGGCTTTATAATCTACAATGTGCCAGTCACCAGGCTTCGTGCTTCCAAATATACTATACTATGTATTACTACGCAAAAAGCCAATATATCGTCCCCTAACAAGAAGCTGAGCTTTCCATCAGGTGAGATGTAGTCAAACGCACTCAAATTTTTAATAATAAAAAAAAAAAAAAACTGTAAGTTCAGCCACACGCCGGACACTCCAATAAACTGTGGGCTTTATAATTACCTACTACTTCTTAACAATAATCGACAACGCTGAAACGTTAAAAACCGACTTCAATCGTAACAACTACAATTTTGTTATGTTTTTGTTTTTTGTTGATTTTTTTTTTTGGTTTTTGTTGATTTTTTCAAAAAGCGCTGAATGAATTTAGATAAAAATTTTATGGGACCACCTCTGAAGTATAACCTATCAAACAAAAAAAGAATCATCAAAATCGATTCATAATTGGCGGAGTAATCGAGTAACATACATACCAAAAAGCAATGACCACGCTGAATACGTTAAAAACAACCGACTTCAATCGCAACAACTCCAATTTTGATATGTTTTTGTTGATTTTCTCAAAAACCGCTGAATCGATTTCGATAAAATTTATATGGGACCACCTGTGAAGTTATACCCTTTTAAACAAAAAAAGAATTTTCCAAATCGGTTGAGGCGTCTTCGAGTAATCGGTGAACATACATAAAAAAAAAAAAAAGATTCCGACGAATTGAGAACCTCCTCCTTTTTTTTGAAGTCGGTTAAAAAACAACAAACAGTCGAATTGAGAACCTCCTAATTTTTTGAAGTCGGTAAAAAGCGACGTTTGTACACACGTCGTAAATCTTAATGCCCTATACTGACGGCAGGTGATGTTGAGTGCAACACCAGGCAACTGCCATTTATACCTTGGAGATAGAATGTTAATTGTGTCACAGAATAAGAAGACATTTCGGTATTTCCGGGCCGATACGACATTCAAACCTTCAAGAAAAGAGCGTACTCCCATATCAAAGGCCGGCAACGCACTTGTGACTCCTCTGGTGTAGCGGGTGTCTACTATGGGCGGCGGTAATCGCTTACCATCAGGTGATCCGTCTGCTCGTTTGCCATAAAAATAAAAAAAAGACAAGAACCCTGCTATCCCCTGAGATAGACGGATCGACGTAAGTGGTCGATATGGGAGGCCTCTGCCTCTGTCCACTAGGGGACGTCTTCCACCTGGTATTGTGGATTGTTCAACTTATCATATTTAACTTGCAAGGACAAACTAATCTGACTCAATCAAAAAGTGATAATTTGAACTGCAAACATCGATAATCACGACACGACAAACCACGTTGGTTAAAAAATTATGATAGTTATCGCGTAAGCCTAAATAAGTAATGTCACATAATAATGTTTAGAATTTTTCCTACACTTGACCCCATGTGACACGCATGTCAGTGTAGTAACGCCTTTATTCTTAGGGCAACAATATTTTGTTTGTTTATTTGCAAAAAAACCCAATGGTAAATCCCAATCACATTATGAGAAAACTATTCGGAAAACCCAAACTTTTTGTTCCAATTTCCAATGAAAATTCGTATTAACGAACTTCTCATTATGTACATGTAACAAGTGTACAAGTAACAATCTACATTGGTACTTTGGTAGGTAGGCAGGTATATTTTAAATTCCCCAGCAAATAAGTATTAAAAAAAAAACTCGATGCGAAAATCCTTAAAAAAAGGTTTTGTTTTAATATCCCTTTTTTACGATCACATTGCAGACCTTTGGAAGAATCTGGGAGATAAAAGGAAAGCTTTATTCAGCGCTCGATCGGCCGAAAACCTTAACTTTTTCAGCTAACAGTTATCAGTTCTGCGAGCTATATTATTGTACATGCCCTTTCCCATTTCAACTTGCTTATGGTAAGATTTATTGAAACACATTTATTGAAACACAATGTATTTTTAATGGCGGATATGAAAATATCCAGGCCATTAAACAGTACAAATGTGACAGCTTTTATTCTACCACTTTTTAAATAAAAGATAACAATTGTTGGACTCCATACTAAAATGATCAAACTGACGACGATCGATTTATAAGAAGAGTCCGAAAAATTGTTGACGTCTTTTAAAAAAGTGATAGAACAAAAGCTTTCACATATGACAATAATAATAGTCTGGATATTTATTTTGATCTACTTAAAGCTATCATTACAGGTTATCATTATATGAAATGAAAATATTTTATTCGAAGTAGGTATAGCAGTGTACACTTTTCGAACGTTATTCTTTTATCTATCTAGGTTCCTACCACTCGGAACTCGTATACCCGCCGTTTCGGGAAGTGTTTGCGGAGTGAGAAGAAACGGCGGGCCCTAAAGAAACTCCCTCCAACACTTTTTTTTTTAAGTCTTATATTCTATTACATCTTAATGCTAGATCAATAAATGAATTATACAATGTCATGTCTGTAAATAAAATATACAAAAATAAGAATAAAGTAAGAAGAATAAAGAAAGAAAGGATTCAAAAGAGATAAAAGTAAAAAATATTTGTAGCTAATGACTAACAATTCAAAAACCAATGACAAGAGCAGGCCAGTTCACACGGACAGCACCCGATCACGAGTATAACGCGAGAGTCAGCCATCGCTCCCCTCAACCATATTTGAGGGAAGGGAACGACCCGGCTCCCGATACGCCACCATCCGTTCACGTCCGTTATTAAAAATCACCTTGTATATCGAGCTATACATATTACCCATATTCTATGGGCTATGACCGTGACTACTTCTTCCATTGATCTCCTCATTTAAAATTCGATAACCTTATTTCCAATGCCTAATACAAACGTCTATTCAAATATGAATCAGCTCATTACAATATGTATCGAAATGCAAGTCTCTATGTCCCAACATTTTGTAATGATCGTAGTTACCTATTACGAGTACATTTAATCGTGTTTGCTTGTTCACTGTGTGGGCGGAACTACTAGTCTTGATACGCTTTGGCATAATTGACCACGCTGAATACGTTAAAAACAACTTACTTCAATCGCAACAACTCCAATTTGCTATGTTTTTGTTGATTTTCTCAAAAACCGCTGAATCGATTTCGATAAAATTTTTTATAGGACCAGCTGCGAAGTATACCCTTTTAAACAAAAAAAGAATTTTCCAAATCGGTTCAGGCGTCTTCGAGTAATCGGTGAATATACATTAAAAAAAAAGATCCGACGAATTGTGAACCTCCTCCTTTTTTGAAGTCGGTTAAAAATGTCATTCAGAGCAAAAATGTCACATAAACCCTACTCTAAAAGGAATATTTATTATTTCCCAGCTGCAACGTGTTTAGAAATTACCCAGTTTAAGACTATTTACGTTATTTACAAATAATTGACCACGCTGAATACGTTAAAAACAACCGACTTCAACCGCAACAACTCCAATTTTGCTATGTTTTTGTTGATTTTCTCAAAAACCGCTGAATCGATTTCGATAAAATTTATATGGGACCACCTGTGAAGTATACCCTTTTAAACAAAAAAAGAATTTTCGAAATCGGTTTAGGCGTCTTCGAGTAATCGGTGAACATACATAAAAAATAAAAAAATAATAAAAAAAGATTCCGACGAATTGAGAACCTCCTCCTTTTTTTGAAGTCGGTTGATAATGAGTGCGACAAAGATGACAAGTTAACTTGCAATGTTCCATAAAAAAATAATCCAAATTTCTTGTCAATATTACAATATTAGTTAGCAATAACAATATACTAAATTGATGATTAACGAATCAGCCGTTATGCATCGCCATGAACAACTAAATACACACACAAACAATGAACGCTATCTTCATTGTTTTGAAGAGAAATTTTATTGTTATTTTTGAATCGCTGCACATTTTAATTTTTACTAAACACAATTCCTCGTGCATGGCAACACTTGGAACACTTTCGTGAGATTTTTTATCATGAGAGCAGGATAGCCTATTGTAAATCTTCTAGGTATGAAAGAGACAGACTCTTGTCAGGTAAATGTCATCAAAAACATTTGTAAATAAATGGGAAAAAACCAAGTTCGGAAAAGGAACTTGTAAAATAACCTCGGATAATGGCTTCACTAGCAAAATAAATTATATCTAACTGAATGCCAAGTTCTTTCGAAGTTCCTTAAATCATAGCACCTGTCATGTATAAAGATCTTCAGCGACTTTAAAACTTATGTTCTTTGCTACTCGTGCGACCATATCTTAACTTAGTTCTGAAACGGGACCATAGACAGCCTTTGCGACTACATAACTCAAAACGTAATCAACCCCAAAAGGTCAATAAACAATTTGCTTACAAAAAACTTAACCTGGTACTTACCTATTTTTGTTTTTATATCTAAGCATTGTGATATGTGTGGGAACTGAAGGATCTTGCGCCACTTCTTGCTTTTTCCCTTATTGCTATCGGAGCCACCTGGTGACAAAAGAAAACAAATTATTATGAAAACGGCAATATTCTTCGCTTTAAAACTTCTGTTACAAACTATGAGTTTCTGTTAAAAAATTTGCATGCTTACATTAATGAGCTAAATATGAGAAACTTTATTTATAAGTAAACACCTTGTATTGACCATGTTTAATGCGAAATAAATTCGATACTTCTGGGCTCAAAGGACGTATACGCCATATAGAACTTTAGCGTATACGCCCTTTGAGTCCGGAAGTATCTTATGTATTTGTACTTGTAAAAATAACGTAGTAATTTATTTTGAATTAAAAAACTACGCATATTCGTTTCAATGCCCAAATCTGTTGCGGGACATTATATGCAGGTTTACCAAATCCGCTAAGTGTATTAATTAAATGTTATTTGAAAAACATCAAAACTTGTACCTGGACCAGATACGGTACAAATATAGCGCGCACAAAAATTCCAATCATTAAATTCAAACTTGAATGAGTTTTTGTCTTACAGATGAATTAATATTCCCATTGGCGTGGTAGGGTTCCGTCAAAAAATTTTAGATCAATAACGGTTCCACTGCAAAAAATATTGGGAACCGCTGGTCTAAGGTCCAGTTACAAAACAACGCATGACAACTTGGTTGGGGTGCTTGTTGGCGAAAATATCAAGGTGCAGATACGACCAGCC
Organism: Coleophora deauratella; assembly: GCA_958295455.1. NCBI lineage: Eukaryota > Metazoa > Arthropoda > Insecta > Lepidoptera > Coleophoridae > Coleophora > Coleophora deauratella. The sequence continues at coordinate 10,582,546 of OY282410.1, read as the reverse complement.
CGTGCCGGCATTTTCCTTCTCGTTTCGACATTAGTTGTGGCTAGAAAATTTTAATCCCCCAGTTTTTAGGATATTTTACAATCGGCTGTATGGGTCAAACGTTTAAGTCCATATCCTTTTCTTCGTCGTTGAAAATAGAAAATCTCACTTGAATTCGTGAAAATCCATAAAAAAAAATATTTCTTCTTAAATATTATGTATGGACGACGACGTACTGAAAGACGGCCCTCCTGTGGTTAATCCTGTTACTAAGTTTCAATCAGAAAATCGAATAAAATAAAAAGAAAACACTATAAAAGGCGTTCAGGCCCCAGAATTAAGCTAGATATAGGAATAAACGCTTTAATCTAAAGTAGATAGACAGCCTCGATCTTGCATAATGGAAGTCGCTACCGAATGAATATTGAATGGCACTAGTGGCGTTTGGTACCTAGTGGTATTTTGTATCATTTCTTAAATTAAGGAACTAGATAAAAAATGAGATTATTATTGCTACAAATATTGATGTCTCCTGGTTTCAATTACACACGCAACTGCGGTATGAAACCTCTCACCACTGATTGAGTTTTCCAAACACAAGGTGTCGATCCAAGTCGGGTAATACTTGCTGAAAATATACCTACGCTGAAGCACTCCATCCATATGGCCTTTATGATAGAGGATGAAGGCAATTCGTCCTTACGTCGAGAAACCACTAGATACCAAACACCACTAGCCCGCCACAACCTCGGCCGGACAGACAGACCGACCGGGTGATTTATTCGCCAATAAATCTTAGCAGCCAACGAATAAACAGAGCTCAATTAATGTTTAATGAATAAAGACTTTCATACGGACTGCCTCCTCGCTGTCGCGTCGCTTTTTAACGGATTTGGTAGCAGTTAAAAAGTGAATTATGGTTATTGAAGAGTTTGGTTTTACATGTTAAAAAGTCATTTATTTACTTTTACAAGTTCGAGTAGCCAATTTATAATAATATGGGCAGTCAAGCCCCAGTTAAAACGGTTTCAGATAACTTTGTTAGACCTTATAATGTAAGGTCTGGTTGGGAGATTTCATTTTAACTTTGCGGCATTTTGGAAATTTCACACTTTTGAACCCTAACGAAACTAGACTTCTTAGAGCCAGGCTACACGCTCAGTCTGGCGTCAGTCTGATCCATGAATGATCAGAGAATGATCGTGTAACCCACTGTCTGCCGTCAGTCTAGATTAACCGTGTACCGTGAAAATTATCCATAATTCTGGCGTCAGTCAAGACTGATGGACCAGACTGACGCCAGACTGAGCGTGTAACCTTGCTCTTACATTCGTTTTGTTTCAACGTCTACTATAATATTTGTTTACTTTTACTGAAATATAAAATTTATGCAAGTTTTCCATTGTAGTTTTTGAAACGGATCCCTGGTGATGGACATAAAAAAATCATGTTTGGCTACGGCCACTCTCAAACGCAAATTTAAACTCAATTTGCAAACTGCATGCGCCGTGCAAACGCAATCTGCTCGGTTCTGGTTTGAGCCCCATATGCATGCAAACTATTGCAAATTGAGACACATGCATTCGGCGGCTTTCTGACAGTCAAATCAAATCAAATCAAATCAAAATGTTTTTATTTATTTAAGTAGATGTTATGTACATACTTTTAAATCGCCTTTTTTTCTACCTAGTACAAAGTTCCTACCACGCGGAACTTGTACACTCAACGTTTCGGGAAGTGTTTCCGAAGCGAGAAGAAACGTCGAGCCCCAAAGAAACTCGCTTCAACACATTTTTTAAAATAATACTTAATTACTAATACAATGTATGTTATCAACAATACAGTTTTCAGGAAGAGCAGTACATTTCCAAATGTCTTTGTCATTTACATAATCAGTTTGTTAACTACCCCAACAGTAGTCCACTAGGCATTGTTTAAAAAAAAGGACAAGTAAATTGATTAAAGCAACAAACTATCTCTACGATTACAAAAAAAGTCTACGTTAATAATTCTGTACCTTGTTTTTGACAACTGCAATACTATTTCTAAAGCCAACAAGTCGGCTGAGTATTCGGCAAAGTCGGTTCCACATTTTTTGTTTGTATTGTATTCAAAAAGCGCAATTGGATAAAATTCACATAGCATCAAAATATAAAAATAAACGAAAGGTCAAAGTCAAAGTCAAAGTCAAAATATTTTTTATTTAAGTAGATGCTGTACGCATACTTTTAAATCGTCTTTTTTTCTACCTAGTACAAAGTTCCTACCACGCGGAACTTGTACACTCAACGTTTCGGGAAGTGTTAGCGGAGCGAGAAGAAACGTCGAGCCCAAAAGAAACTCGCCCCAACACATTTTTTGAAATAAATACTTAATATCTATTACAATTGATGTCATTACTAAAGCTATGAGCTGGAAGATCTATACATGTCCATACATCATTGTCATTAACATAGTCTTGGGTTTTATAATATCCTCTTGAACACAGGCATTTCTTTACATAAGTCTTAAACTTATTTTCGGATAAACTAATTACATTTTCAGGTATTTTATTGTAGAATTTTATACACTGCCCCATGAACGACTTCTTTACCTTACTCAGTCTCGAATAAGCAACTTCGATATTATTTCTATAAGGGAGAAAACTATGCATCTAATAAAAAAATATCGTCTTCATTTATACTATTCTAGGTCTGAAGCTTTACAATGCAGCGGAGCGTACCTTATTTGCATATAAAATCACAACCCGCTCTCCCATTTCATCTATCTACTGGAGTACGTGACGCAATACGGAACGGTTCCGCTTCGCTCTGGAACTGGTAGTATTGTAGGAACTGTGTGTTCCCACAGACAGCACACTTCGGAGGAAAAGGGAGGTAACTCCGCCAGGCGAGGTGGCATGCCCGGGGACCGGCCGTCCAGCCGTTGACTGCCACAGTATCTTAAGCTGTAGAGCTAAGTAACTATTACCTTGAAAAATCCTTAAGAACTTTTAGATGTGATGTGACATACGTTCATTCATGAGATGACACATATAATTAATAAATTTTATCAGTAGCAGTTGTCATAACAACACAACTACAATTGCTCCCGTTTCATCTATCTACTATAGTTATACGTACCCGAAGCAAATTAGGCTGATTCTACGTCGCTCTAGAACCATAAGTTTCATTGTCGTAGAACTACAGTTGTCGTTAAAAATATTCTTTCTTTACCTACACTCCGTAGAAAAAAAGCCCGAGTTATTTTCCTACTATGATGTCCCTTTTTAACGCATAGGAGCGAGCGAGATAAATGGTCGTAGTTATGCCATAACGATTCAACTGACTTTAAAGTACGTAAGAGACAATGTATTTTATGCCACTGACATAAATTGTCCCTTACTTACCTTTAAAGTCAGTTGGATCGTTATGGCATAACTACGGCCAACTGAGTGACGACTGTATGAACCGTCACCAGATGGGTGATGGGTGACATCGCTTTTAAGAATTCTGGAAATGTTATATCAGTCATGGGAATGACACTGGAAATCACCTGTCACCAGTTATAGCAATTTGACAGCTGTCATTCTAACCATCATAAGATTTACTTGGGTATAGCGTTCTACAGCGAACTATCACATGTTTAATGATAAAATCAACAGGTTTGAAAAGCAATTAGAACAACACATCAGTTGCACACTCAAAATATGCCGATTAATAGTTTTGGAATGCTTTGGGACAAACTCACGACACACAGTGGAGCGTGCTATTTACTAGTGTCTGGTGCGATCACTTTACTCTGATTTACAAAACTCATCTTGTATTCATGTTGTTCACAACGACTTATAGGATGGGGCCAGGTTTGCTTGGAAACAGGATATATCGGCCCGCCAGGATATAACTTCGAAACATCTAAGCGAAGTCTCTCTAGCAAGAGTACGTTCAAAATCATAGTAAAATGGGTCGACGTCAAAACCGAAACCGACAAAGGAAAGCGAACGGTTTTGTCAGTTGAATTTTCACTGTTTTGATTCAGAAATGATTATCAATCCCGCTGCGTGTTTTGATCGACAGAAATTACACAGCTTGTTTGATATGTGTATGTAAAATTTTACTGATTTGTGTTCAGCATAGTATTATTAAATAGTTTGAAAATTTTCTAAATGAGAAGTATAAACAAAGAAACCTATTTTATCCATAGAAAAAGAAAATGTGACATAAGGACTTTGATCCTTTGCAGAGTAATTTACCAATTACGATTTTTGGTTAATATTCTTTTTAGAAACTGTTTTTAAGTTGTTTACTAACGCAGCGAACCACTGAGCGCGTGTGAAGAGTATCTTAACTACTAACACAGACTTCACTTGTCTACGGGGACATAAATCTAAGTTTTTAGTATAGCGAGTGACTCATACCGAGTTGACATTAGCTGACCTACTGATTGGGGCTCAACTGATAACGAAGTTAAAAGAAATGTCTGATAGTACACTTGTTTATTTGTAGGTGTGTACTCTTAGTCAATTGGAACGTTTACTAAAAGTCCACTTTCGTCGATGAAAATAAAAGGTACGCAACTATTGTGTGGTAATGGTGATAGTACTGAATTGCTAACAATCAACCTATCTACTTGAAATAAATACTTAAATGCCTGTAGATATTTTAGTGTTACTACTAGTAAATCATAACGGATAATCTAAAAACTTAATAACATTGAGATACAAGAAAAAAACATAGGTATTTTCAGGTTAATAATGAGACTTATGTCTTTTCAAGTTTTCAGTAGTCATTCGAGCAAGTGCCCGCATGATGTTAACCTACATAGTGAAAATAAGCCCTTGGCATCAATCATCCTGGTAAGCGGGCTTACCTAGATCCCCAACCCAATTGATTTGGAGTACTTCTCCAAGCCGGAACACTTCAATGTTGTTAACATTGACGTTTGGCGGCAGCTTAGATAAGATGATGGAAGCTAGCCAAACTGGCTCAGAAAAAGTCTTACCACCCACCAAACAGAGTGATACAAAGTTGGACTCCACCAGGAATCTAATCCGCTACGCCCAACGGCGTTTAAAAACTTTTTTGTAAAGTCCACCAATCCGGACTTGGCCCCCGTGTGTGGAGTATGGCCTAACCTTCCCGAGGTATGGGAAGAGACCGGTGCCCCTGCAGTGGGGACGATATGGGTTGTTAACGTATATAAAAGTCTGTGAATTTGCACGAAAGCACATAACTTTGCGCGTATCGCGATGCGCGTGGGTGTAAATTTCGCGCGGCACAGTTGCGCCATAGCACCGCGCATTATCACACCACTTAGCAGCTACCACCCACACGTCGCAGGATGTGCTCAGATATAGCCCCGATTACCCTTAACCTTGGTCCGAACTTTGGCCGTTACAACTCATTTAAATACCCGTGGATGAACCAGTTTTATCCATTTTACTAAAAATCCCTTGATGGTTCGATCAGCTGGGTGAGTTAAAAAGCGTCTTAGAAAAACTAAAATCCTTCCAGATGGATCCAATGGTAAAGTTTGAAAAGGTTTAAGTAATTATCATCATTTTCGGCATCATCAGCATCACTTGCCACCAGGTGATATAATGCCAAGGGCTTTCCAATTGTGGATAAAAAAATAACCTAAACAATTTTAGCAAAAAAAAACCGACTACATTATATCAAAAGCAACACCTCAAACTCCAAAATAATTTAAGCCGTTTGTCTACATGTTTTAAGCTACAAACGGGCGGTTAAAATGAAACAAACATAATAATAATTATTATATACGTAAACTCGAAATAAATAAAGAAAACTCTCTCAAACTCAAAACAATACTTTCTTTTTTATTGTATATACAGGGTGTAACAGAAGTGTGTGACAATACTTCAAGGTTGGCTTTTACCCATCAAACTGAACAACTTTTGTTCTACAACTTTGTTGATATCGCAAAATTTTTTTTGGACTTTTCATACAAATCGATCAGCTGGCGAACCAAGTTTGTATGAAAAGTCCAAAAAAAATTTTGCGATTTCAACAAAGTTTTAGAACAAAAGTTGTTCAGTTTGATGAGTAAAAGCCAACCTTGAAGTATTGTCACACACTTCTGTTACATCCTGTATAACTTCTACAAATCTACTAAGCGCCAAAGCACCTTGAAGTGATAGATAGCCCTTAAAACAGAAACGGATACATTAACTCACTCGACTTGTTAAAAAAAGTGATCAAACTGTGTTATCTCTAAAACTGTAACACGAATATAAATTACACAATATTAATTAACACGTTTCATATAAAAATACATTTATCAGTGGACTAGTTAATGACTTTAATTGACATTTTACTCATAAAAATTAATAGGTTTGCCCATAACAGTAATGTTATAAGGCCAGTGTGCTAATGTTTAGATTTAGAGTTTTAAAAAAGTGACTAATCAAGCACAAAAGTTTAAAATTTTACTCCTGGTGGTCATTGACACCAAAAAGGTTTCATTCATTTATTTACCCGTGTTTCTTCAGTATTACATCATGTTTTCCTATTGAAGTAAGCTGTATTTTTAGTGAAGATTGTGGGGATAGTGCAACCCCAATAGTAACTAGGCCCCCTTAACCAGTTGACGGTTTCGAATTCTCTGCCTTTTTTTATCGACTTCAAAAAAGGAGGAGGTGTAAGTTGTTTTTAGGGTTCCGTAGCCAAATGGCAAAAAACGGAACCCTTATGGATTCGTCATGTCTGTCTGTCTGTCTGTCTGTCTGTCTGTCTGTCTGTCTGTCTGTCTGTCCGTATGTCACAGCCACTTTTTTCCGAAACTATAAGAACTATACTGTTGAAACTTGGTAAGTAGATGTATTTTGTGAACCGCATTAAGATTTTTACACAAAAATAGAAAAAAAAACAATAAATTTTGGGGGCTCCCCATACTTAGAACTGAAACTCAAAAAAATGTTTTTCATCAAACCCATACGTGTGGGGTATCTATGGATAGGTCTTCAAAAATGATATTGAGGTTTCTAATATCATTTTCTTCTAAACTGAACAGTTTGCGCGAGAGACACTTCTAAAGTTGTAAAATGTGTGTCCCCCCCCCCCGTAACTTCTAAAATAAGAGAATGATAAAACTAAAAAAAATATATGATGTACATTACCATGCAAACTTCCACCGAAAATTGGTTTGAACGATATCTAGTAAGTAGTTTTTTTTTAATACGTCATAAATCGTAAACCGCAATTTACCTTTCATTCAAGTTACAGCGAAATACAAAAACTTTTATATTATGTTACTTGCTGCTACGGAACCCTTCATGGGCGAGTCCGACTCGCACTTGGCCGCTTTTTATTTTTTGTACGTTTGTTACGCGATTACTCCGCCAATTATGGATCGATTTTAATGATTCTTTTTTGTTTGGTAGTCAATACTTTAGAGGTGTTCCCATATAAATTTTGTCGAAATTGATTCAGCGCTTTTTGTAAAAATCATCAAAAGTAAAAAGTATAGCAAATTTGTAGTTGTTACGATTGAAGTCGGTTTTTTAACGTGTTCAGCGCTGTTGATTAATGATTATAGTGCGGATTGTGGGGCTAGTCGGCAACCCCAATAGCTACTAGGCCCCCTTAACCAGTTGACGGTTTCGAATTCTGCCCAAAGTACTAATATAATAAGTTTTTACTTTAAGTGGTATTCACTTCATCAAATTAACAAGCATGTTATGACAAAGAATAAATAATACTTTTGCATAGCGTAGCAATTTGATCAAATAACTATTGGACTCCGAAATAAAGACATCTGCAAAAGAATACAACCCTTTCAAAACTTCGTAAATGTACAATTGCTTTAACGGGGAACGAGAACATCGAGATAAAACCTCCATCTTAGGTTGTAAAGTGAAGTGTAGTCGGGTTGCACACATTCTTCTGTATGTAAATCTAATTTCCATACTTCGTCGTGCTTGGTTTACGCCAAATACAAGAGTGCTACTACTAACACACTAAAACACACTAACACACTAACACACTAACACACTAGCTACCATCTACCACTACCAGTTTGACTGACTCGGTGGCTAAGCGGTTAGCGATCCTGACCTCTGATCCGAGAGTCGTGGGTTCGATCCCCACACAGGGCAAACTTTTCTGTGATGAGCAGAATTGTTTGCTCTGAGTCTGGGTGTATTATATCTATGTATGTATGTATTTAAAAGTATATGTGTATGTATATCAGTCTCTGGTTCCCAAGACACAGGGAATCCTAGTTTGGGGCGAGATGACCGTGTGTGATTTGTCCCAGATATTATTATTATTATATTTATTATATTACCACCATCCTAAGATTTGCCACAAAACATAAATTTTAACAGCATTGATGTGTGCCAGCATGGAGATAAAGATAACCAAGTCCCCATCACGTTGTTGATGCATCTTGGTAGGGTGGCATCTATGTTTCGTCATAATCATAACTTACCATCAGGTGATATAATATGACGTCAATACCAACTATGGATAACCAAATTAAGTAATAAGATTAGCGGTTAAAGAAACTGTCGGGCGTGACTAGTGCGCCTGGCAAAGTCTCCTCATTCACGCAGGTTAACTGACTACAGACACTGTCCTAACGTGGCATTTATCTTCAGAGTTTTAGTTTTCGCTAGCCACACTAAAGCTGTTCGTGTAGGTTACTACAGCTGCTAAGACATGTCCTTAGAGACCATGTCAGAGGCCTTTAACCACAAAATACAACAGAAGGTCCGCTCAATACGCTCACTAAAATCCTAAGCATATACATGCTTATAGACGTATACGGTCGTTGTAGGCAAGGTCACGATACTGTTGTGATACTTTGCCGCGCGACCTTGCCTCGAACGAACGTATATTTCTATAAGCATGTATATGCTTACGATTTTAGTGGTTTGTATTGAGCGGACCTTCTGTGTCTATTTTGTGCCTTAAAGGCAGTTAGAAAACTTCTGCTTCTGGGGTTGGCCACTAGCCCCGCAGTAGTGTCGATTCGGTGTTTTACAATTAAACTTATTTGACAGGACTAAACTAAATTTAAGCGTCCTGTTCTTGTCTTGACGATATAGAAATAAAAAGAAAGAACACTTAAATTAACTTTAATCCTGTCAAATAAGTTTAATCGCGAATACATGAGGTACCGAATCGACACCAGTATCCACCAAACCGAACTTGGCCCATGTGTGTGAAGTATGACCAAACCGTCTCGAGGTATGGGGAGACCATAGAAATCTAAATAATAGGGAAGGAGTCTTCCCCAGACATTATGAGTTGTTATTTTTTTTTATGTGATAGGTGGCAAACGAGCAGACGGATCACCTGATGGTAAGCGATTACCGCCGCCCATAGACACCGCAACACCAGAGGAGTCACAAGTGCGTTGCCGACCAATTGGTAAGCCCTTGGCATCATCTCACCTGATGGTAAGTGATGATGATGCCGAACATGGAAGCGGGCTTACCAAGATTCCCCAACGCAATGGGGAACTGGCTATCTTATCTTTATGCCGGAACACATCAATGCTGATAACATTGATGTTTGGCGGCAAGACTTAGATAAGATAGTGGTAGCTAGCCAGGTGGGCTCAGAAAATGCCCTACCACCAACCAAACAGAGTCTCCTACAAAGTAGGACCCCGCCGCGAAGCGAGCGGACTAGCCACTAGGCTACTAGGAGAGTGTTAACGTAATCTAAATAAAATTATGCATGAATGAATTAAATTACCTACAAATGTTTATCTTGCGAAGCTAGATACTATCCTACAATATTTTACGAGCGCATTTTATTGTGTTTGCTTGTTGTGAGTTCTGTTCTGAGTCAATGGCACACGGTAATAAAATATACAGTTTTATACGAATATTGTTCTATTTCATAGAGAACATTGACCTTCTCTTTATATGTTTATGTTATGGAGTTTCTTACTAAACACGATGCTATAAAAGTAAAAATAAAATATTGGAAATCTAATATGTATTTCTTTAAGTCTAGGGAAGATCAAATTCGAAATTGAATTATTTGATATTTTATGTACGAGGAGGTGCTGAAAAGTTCCTGGCTTTGTTCCCTTTAAATTGAAATAGAAAAATAAAATTTATGGCACATGAAACCTCAAGTCTTAATAAGTAACTGTGTGAAAATCAATTGATTCCTTAATTTAAAAACATATTTTAGGTAGAATGTGAGATGGAAGAGGCACTAGGAAGTTTCACGTCGTTGGAGCTCAGGGCCATTATGAAATTCTTATGGCTGCAGGAAAAGTCGGCAAAGGAGATTCATAAGGAGATGTTGGAAACACTGATGGGGGATAAATGTCCTTCATATAGCTCTGTAAAAACCTGGATATCACGTTTTAAGACTGGTCATTTAACGGTAGAAGATGAGCCCCGTAGCGGACGCCCTACAACTGCAACTGACCAGCAAACATGCGATGCTGTCCATGAGCTGATTCTTGAGGACCGTCGAATATCCGCCAAAAACATTGCCCAGATACTAGACATATCCAGGGAGCGAGTTGGGTATATAATTACCACACTTCTAGGCATGCGCAAGCTTTCAGCGAAATGGGTGCCGAAACTTTTGAGTAGTGATCAAAAGAAGGAACGAGTCGAAGCATCTAAAGCCACTTTGGACCATTTTGAAACTACCAAGGACTTTTTGGCTCGATTAGTGACGCAAGATAAAACCTGACTCTATTTTTATGATGCCGAAACCAAGGAACAGTCAAAGGAATGGCGCCATAGTGGTTCCCCTCGCCCAAGAAAGGTCACGTGCCCAGAAATCGGCCAAAAAAGTAATGGCGTCCGTTTTCTGGGACAAAGATGGAATTATACTGGTAGACTACCTTCCTGATGGTACTTGTATCACCGGAGAGTATTATGCTAGCCTTCTAGATCGACTGAAAAATGCAATTAGGAAAAAAACGCCGCGGGAAGCTGACCAAAGGGATATTGCTTTTGCACGATAATTCGCCTGCACACAAGTCCAATATTGTTGCTGCCAAATTGAATACACTGGGATTCCAATTGGTCAACCACCCACCTTACTCACCAGACCTGGCCCCTTCTGACTATTTTCTATTTCCTAATTTGAAAAAGCACTTAAAGGGCCAGCGTTTTTAGGACATTTCTGACAAAGCAACGATGTCAAAAGTGTATTGAACTCAATGGTGAATATGTTGAATAAATAGGTAATCTCGAAAATCTGACTCTTTTTTTTCTGGCCAAAGCCAGGAACTTTTCAGCATTCCCTCGTATTACAGAACACTGGTTCAAAGATGAAATGCTTTTTAATTTAGAAAATTTATAATTTGGCCAATGCATTTAATCAAGAGATTGCGATTCGCGGTAGCTCTGGTAATTTCGGACAAAATCTGTCTGTTTAGTCTAGAAGTGGTTTTAGAAGTTACCTACTAAAGTTTTCACTCAGAAGTTGACTCATTTATTTGAAGCATTAATAACTAATTAGTAGCGATACAAAGCTTTTTAAAACTTTAAACAAACGTAGAATACAACAGTGGGTTAGTTAAGGTCATAGTTTACGATAGTTTTGTGCAAAGTCGATGGCGCTAGCTGAAAGCACAAAGTATACCAACACAGGAATACAGATTGTCATACATATTTATGTACCAGGAAAAAATAAATAAATTAATAACATAATATGAATGAAATACGAAACATTATTATAATTTTAGGCATTTTCTCCTTATTGGACTTTGAGTTCAAACAATAACTATAATGTGTTAATGAACGCAAATAGAATGAAAGTCAACCGCATATTTTATTAATAATATACCTAATTCTAAAACCACAAATTGATTCACAAATATTAACTTAAATTAATAAATAAAATTAATGTATCTATGTTGTAAAAATGTATGTAAAAATATGGAGTTTAGAATATGACTGACATGCCTAAACTTCCACGATATTTCAAACATGTCCAATTTTATTGAAGCAAGGTATCTATAATTTTTATATCAAACCTGAAAAACGAAGAAATGGTTGTCTATTTTTGTACCGATGCTTGTTTTTGCAATATATTCTAACCCTACGTAGGGTTTATGTCATTACAACAGTAGAGGCCCCCCTGGACACTCCATACAAATAGTTCGAGTTATTTACCTATTAGACCTCCCTTTTTAGCATGTAGGAATGCCTGAGATAAGCGAGTGACGTCTGTGTGGACCGTCACCACATCATAACTATCTTGACGTAGAATTAAGATGTAATAGAATATAAGACATTTTCAAAAAATGTGTTGGAAGGAGTTTCTTTAGGGCCCGTCGTTTCTTCTCACTCCGCAAACACTTCCCGAAACGGCGGGTATACGAGTTCCGAGTGGTAGGAACCTCGTATTAGGTAGATAAAAGAATGACGTTCGAAAATTTCCATAACCACGAAAGGGGGAGGGGGGTCGCCTTCGGAGAGCGGCAGGGAGTGTCCATACTGTATGTAAAACTAAACTTGACAAAAATCTGTGTAAATATAATTTCACTAGTGGATTTGACAATATCATGACTTTGATACATTTTAGAGAAAATACTTTAAAAAAAACTTATATTCATTTAAGTAGTTGGCAACAGAAAACAAAAAAACTTTTATCACCAAATATTTTGAGTGGCTGACTTATGACAAGGAAGCAATGATAAGATGAAGAAATAAAAATATGATAAGAAAGAGTGTAGAACATTGAATATACATAGATAAAAGAAATAAACGTCAATGTCAAGTAAAAGACGCGGCCCTAAGGATGATGGGCGCTTAAAGACGCTCCACGTGGTGGTTTGCTGCTGGAACTCGGAAAACGGAGCTGTCTCCCGAGTAAATCCTCTCATTATGACCGCTTATTTTAACCGAATTGCCTTCCTTGAATTCCCATCACAAAAATAACGTTGAGACTACTCTAAAACGGAAATAATTAAAAAATTAACTCAGCAGAAGTGTGCTCGGTACAAGTCCCGGCAACCAACCTTATGTTCTAATTAGACTAAAAAAAGTATTAAAAACTGTCAACTCTTGTACTGACATTAGAAGTAAAATTTAAAAACTAAAATTACAGATCAATTTCTGGTCTTAAAACCCCTTTAATCCTAGATTTTCGTCAAAATAGTTAAAGCTGTTTTCGAGATCATCGTCGCTTACAAGATAACTTTTTAATAGTATAATATGTAACAGCATTACATACCTGTAAGTCTATAATGCTTACACTGATTATTTGCTAAACTAAGTAATTGAATAATCATATAAAATCCCTTAGAAGATATGATCTATTCCACTGAGTCTTGTTTACCTATGCAAGTATCCAATGTTTACTTTAAACTTATTGTAAGTTTATGTATGTCTTCTGAATATTAAATTTATATGTAAATTACTTAGTGGCTCGGTGGTTAGTGCTCCTGACTACTAATTTACCTAAGAGTCTCGATGCAGTGACATTTTTTTGCCTGAGAGTAAAAACCTCGGGAATGCATAATTGCAAATTTATCTTTTCTGACTATGTTTTTAGCTTTTTACGAATTTAAGGCAACATTTCGAAATGAAAAGCATCTGAAATGTCATCAAATATGCTAATGAATACACACTTAACGGGACAAATTGTAATAGTACAAAATTTTTATGACGAGATTTTCCCTTTCTCCTGAAAAATTACCCCTTCTGCATATATTCTGCAGGTATTCTATTCTATTTGGTTGTGAAATGAATGACATACCATATTTTTTTTAAATTCTGCCTTGCACATTGTTTATAAAGATAATTTGCCACCATTTTTTTTGACTAAATAGGTAGCTGAATTATTTCGCTGTGTATTAAGTACTATATACTATATAAAGCTGGGGTCCCACGGCCTGTTTTCTGAGGGATCAGGCCGCGCCAGGCCGGGCCGACGCGCCGTGGGAACCGTCTCGTCTGTCGTCGCCTGTTGTCAAATGGTTCGGCGCGTGGTGCGATCGTACCACGACAGGCGTCCTTGATCCGTCCTGGCCTGTCAGTTGGCGGGCTGTGGGACCCCAGCTTTATAAGTACCAATAATTCAATCATAGGTTTTTGTTTTTAAGGTAATAACATTTGAAAATGTACATGAGGTGGTTGGGGGAAGGGAGGAGCAAGAAACCACTATTAAAAGGAGCACAGAGCACCCTCTTTTTTTTTTAAAAAAAAAAAAGCAATTTGAATTTTGAATTGAATTTGAAGAAGGGTATATAGTGTAACTTCAGGTTCATTCAGGTAGTTAAGCGCAACACACACAGAGGTGGCCGCGGGGCAGTAGCGTTCAGAGGCGAACCTGCGGGAAGCAAACTTAGAGCAGACACCTTCATCCCACCCAGTTTTGGTGTGAAGAGTTTCATAGTAATCCAAACATTACAAAAATACCACTCCCAGAATGCTTCCGCACCTCTTCTATGTTGCGCTTAAGTTATCAATATTTATTATGGCTGTATTATGTATCCCAATTATCTTTGGTATAAATTCTCATTACTCGCCTATCATTCATAAACACTTGCATTAATATCTTTATATGCCAGTCAGGGTGTACTCAAGAGGGCTGTGTATAAGGCTTTTTACCTATCACTATTTTTTATTAATTTAGGCAGTCCTTTAAAAACTCTCCAACTCAGTCATGCCTTTATGTAATAGCAATTTTGAGAATAGCAATAATCGTACGGATGTCTACATTGACAGGAACTGAAAACCTAGCGAACAGTGTAAATATTCTTAAGGTTTAAAGAGTATATTGTTAGATACTCATTTATTGTTCAGACCAGATTCAAGAACAGCCAGGACACTGACAATCAGGCACCAACTTTGAATACAGAATCCGAACGTCGGAGCGTATTCGTGACATGACATGAATAAATGTGGCTTTTGAATTTTAAATTACGCTCCATCGTTCCTATTTAGACCGCTTACCTTCTCTCGCTTTCAAGTAGACTGTGTTGGCGACGATATTCTCTAATTCCATCAGTTCCAGTGTGGCGGATTTTATAGTGGACCTCGCAGGAAAGTAGACTCCGCCGTTGCGGCCCTGCCGCCGCGCTTCGGTCGCGACGCCTTCCCATCAATGTGCCAAGCAGTGCCACGACTGATGCCTCCAGATTATATCACACACATAGGTAACACTGTATAATCTCTCAGGAACAGCACTGCACACCGATCGCGATAACACAGCCAGGGATTGGCTGGATGTAATAAAAAACTTGGAAATCGTAAATGCAACCAAACACTCAGGGTGTGGTGAGAATTCTTGCCTGTATTCGCTAAACGAGTGACGTTTTAATCACGTAAACGCGTCAGTTTCGTCGCAGATTTATGTTTTATTCAATTTGTACGTAAACAGCGAACACGCCCGAAAATTATCGCGTTTTATTGATGACGGAAGGTGCTACGCTACGAGCTACGAAAATCGTCGTTTCTCAATATGGTAGAAAAATGAGCAGAAGTATGCTTCCAGTTGCAATAACAGATTAGAAAATCTACCATTTGTTTGCTCTGCTCTATCTACTACTATACCTACACTAGTGGCGCCATCCGCCATCATCATCAATTTGTCGTGGCTATAGGGAGTTTTCAGATGACGTATATCACAGCGTTCACAAAATTCTCAATAGATGTTGTTAAAAATAGCAATGTTTACTATTTACTAACATGACAAGGTTGCAAGGTTGCAAATAGTTTTTATTATTATAAGTATTCGGTTTTAAGTTTTGAAAATTTAGTTTTTAACTTTTGTTAATATATTTCATAAACACTTTTAGCTAAGGAAGAGCGGTACCTCCTGACACAGGCTTAAACTTAAAAGGAGGTTCCAGCCACTATCATATTTGTAAAAAAATCTACAGAAATAAACAATTTTATTTATTTATTATTTATAATAGATGGCGTTACTGATCTTTGGCAATGTATTTTTAAAAGCAGCGTAGAATTTACGGTAGTAAAATAGATTTAATATTGTTGAAAAAAAGCCTCGAGAACATAGATTCTTATTAATTTAAGTAACAGAAACGATAAATTTCTAACTTGGTCAAGTATGGATGACCTGGGTGCGTTGTGGTTTCTTTGTTATATGTAATTTCGTCTTCCGAACCAAAAATAAATTGATTTGAATACATTTTTATGATTAAAATACAATTTATAACTCATATCATGTTAGAATTCTTTTAAAAGATACAAAAACAATACTGATAAGCTTTGTGCATCAAAAATTATGAAAAGTATTTTTTGGATCAAAATACAAAAAAATATTAAATGAAAAGTAGTCTTTAATGTAGTATACGATAGGTACGATACGTTGTGCCTAAAACGCAGTGTTATAAAACTATAAAATGAAATAGGTACATACAACCTTTTAACATCTATGCAATACAGTAACTTTAGTCTTTATGTTTTTCGGTGGATATACTCACCTACCTTGAATAGCATAGAAAAGAAATGAACGTGTTGGCCGTGCGATTTGATCAGATGGCTAAGAATAATATAAAATGGTTGATTGCTCATTTCGTTTTTTTTTTTAAACAAAGTTGAACCCATCAATAAAAATGTGTTCGGGTAAAAAATAAAAAAGTACAAAGATTTCCATTACCATTTTTTCTACCATTAGTTTTTGTAATAGCAATATTTTTTGTGTTATGTCAAATTATGCATCAATACTACCAACATTATAAACAAAAGCTGCGTTCATTCAGAAATCAGTTATCAGATCAGAAACTGTCGACGATAACTATCCCCCTTTCTTTACAATCGTAAACACATAGTACCACCGAATTTGACATTGTATTTGATTTGTGCGAAAAGTTGAAAAACATCATGCGCTTTCCGCGTGTTGTAAATAATGTTCGTCTATAAAATAAATTGACTTCACTGAGAGTGTAATGCTACGTTTATCAAACCAGCATAAATATATAATTTTTTAAATCAGGAACTTATTAAATGGCTGTAGAGCCGTGTTCTGTGTGCGGCGGCACTGATCTAAACCTTATAGACGGCTTTTATTACTGCGTGGAGTGCGGGACACAAGATGTTAACGCCAGGGAAACTGTGGTGGAGTCTACGATGCTGGGTGATGGGACCTTCGCTCATGCTGCCACCAGGAAGTTCAAGACGGTCATCAAAGATGGATTGGAGAGTAAGTGATGGATTTTAACATCTGTTCTTTCTTTTCATAGGAATGTATTCTTTTCTCATCCATATAAAATAAAACCTTTTTCAAATAGAAAATGAATTGCAGTAGAATCCATTGTCCAATGCTCCTTCGTATTAGTGGTGACGATGTGACTTCCAGATAGTTTATAGGTTTTTTATACAATTTTGTTTTAAAGCTTTATATGACTCCTTTTAGAGCTATGCTGTTATTGTTAACAAACCATATTGACGAAATAGCTGTGATCTAGAATCTGAGATAAGTGGTAATAAGAAGAGAATTAACTCTGGAGACAGCTCTGTTTTCTGAGTTCCAGCAGCAAACCACCATGTGGAGCGTCTTTAAGTGCCCATCACCCTTAGAGCCGTGACATTCACTTGACATTGGTGTTTCCACCATTATTTTATGAAGACTCCCAAATATTAGCTTATCTCTTTTCACTTGACATTGGCAAAATCACTCTTTATTGCCCTGGAATGCCAAAGAGAAAAGAAGAAGAACAAACCGTATTGATGTTAGCTATGTCATTTCCTATTAAATTGTCTGATTAAAATGTTATAAGAGAATGTTGCCTGTTAATTTGTCATCATTATATCAACGAAGTTTTTAACTAATGTTGATATTACCATTTTCACAGTGTTTTATTTACCTATGTTGTTTGGTTCTAAATGAAAATATTTTGATTTTATTTTTAAAACTCTGAATATAGTCCTCCCCGTTGACTAAGGGGTCGTCCATTAATCTCGTGATGTATTCAGCAACTTTTGAGATCCCCCCTCCCCCCTGGTGATACGTGGTGAGGTTTTAGAGTTTTTATAATGTCGGAAACAGCCTTGCAGGTTGTTTCCGACTGCCTGAAGCTGTTTCGAACCTTGGGATGAGTTACAAACAACGTAACAACAACAGTCCATGTTTAGAACATACTCTAGAAATCGCATGTTTAATGAAAAAATAAATACACGTGATATCTCACTACAAACCGCCCCCCCTCCCCCTTGTGATATTTCGTGATTTTTTCCGAGCCCCCTCCCCCCTTTTGAGCCTCACTTGATTAATGGACGACCCCTAAGCCCTGTGTTCCTGTAAGCCTAAGTAGATAATCAGTTCAACCTGTGGGGAGGTTTTTCAACATTACGTCTTCTGTTTTACAGTGGTTACTGTTTCTACTGTATGTGCCCAACTCAGGTTCATGACCTTATTAAGTAAATCTTTAAAATGCATAGCCCAACTTTATGAATAGTTAATTATATTGATTAAATATCTTCTTCAACATTATCTAAGCTGAAAGACATCCGTATGTTCAACATAGGTAGCTAACCAGGGTCAAAAATGCCCTACCACCAACCAAACTTCAAAATTGGACTCTACTGGGAAAACCCAGTACCTCCTGTTGTGAAGTAAGCAAAGTAACCACTAGGCCACTTGTTTAAGAGATTTATTTCGAATTGTTTTAATTTTATTTATAAAAAAAATCCGGTCACATTTTTGGGTGCAATAAAGAGTATTTATCTTATCTTTGCAGTGAGTGGTGAATGGTACAAATGGCATACATACAATTTCATTCTGGCTGGACTAACGGACGAGCTGATTGAGCTCGGAGCCAAGCCCACAGTCAAGCTGAAGGTTCTGTGGGTGTGGAGTCAATATGTGAAGAAGTTTCAGGATACTGAAGAAATGGGGTGTGTTTATAAATGTTTGATTAGTTTTATTAGGCACTATGGATTTGTCACACTGGATGCGTTCTGCGGTCAGGTCAAAGCGATAGTATCTAATGCAGACTGCAATTGCTTTGACCATACCGCAGAACGCATCTAGTGTGACAAATCTATTGAAGTTTAAGTTTTCTTTAGGTTTTTTCAATTAGAAACAGCTGTTTACGAATTAGCTGTTTAAACGAAAATGCACACGTATAAAACAACCACGACTGACTCAATGGTTTTCTTGACTTTTAGAGTTGCTTACCATAATATATCTGTTTATTTATTCAATTGTTTTCCTTTCTTATTTTATTATTTTCTTATAGGAAATATAATTATATAATTAAGTTTTTAAACTCAAGTTATAGTCCGTGAGCCCACTCCCAAATTACCTACGTCATATGACATCACGATAAAATGCATAGCACACGGTCAGAAAAGTTGTGTTGAGCGAGAATCAGAAGATTATCGCACCAAAATTTGGCCGGAAGTTGGAAAAAAACCTTCACTTCCGGTGAAATTTTAAGGGTCTATTTACGTAATGTGACATCATTACGAGACACGTGGCATCATTTAGACCGTTATTCATAGAAAGGGTAAACACAAGTCTGCCAGTCCTGTAATGGCCGGAAGTAGTTGGCAGACCGTGCCAAAAATTGCCATTGGATACGTTTACCTACGTCATATGACATCTTGACGAAAATTAGTGTAAACTATGTGTAATATTGTCTCTTTAAGAATAAATAAGTCTGCCAAGCCAATTCCGGCCGGAACTCCTTCAAAACAGTTTTTTTAACTATTAGGTAAAACCTGGTAAAACTGAACAAATCATGGTAAATGCGCATGATATAGCCAACCATGATTGAATAACAAGGATTATCGACTCGTCCGTCGTGGTGGGTCAATTTTTAGTAACCTGTTAACATTTTCATACCACAGTATAGGGTAACTGAGGGTACCAAAGTACAAGTCGACGGGCACATTTAATACAATCGCGTCGTATAAGGTGACTTTTAAATTGGTTCTTAATACGAAAGGCTATGAATGTGCTCATGATAACGAATAATTTTCTGTAAGAAACCCATAGTCAAATCGCAAAAAAAAATTGACTCTCCATACAAATCGATGAACTGACCGACCAAGTTAGTATGAAGAGTCCAAATTTTGCCTGCGGAACATCCTAGACATCTCATGGAGTTACAAACGAACGCGTTCTGGAGATTGCACAGCTACCCAGTCTTACAGCCCTGCTGAAACAGCAACGCTTGCGATGGCTGGGGCATGTGCACCGTATGGAGTCCACTCGATTGCCGCGACGTGTCATGCTGGGCGCAGTTGCGCAAGCGAAAAGAAACGTTGTGAGACCACTATTGCGCTTCAAGGACTGTGTGAAGCGTGACATGTTAGCTTTTAATATTGATCACCAAGGCTGGGAAAATTTCGCTGAGGACAGAGACGGATGGCGTAAACGCGTAGGAGATGGTCGCAAGTTGTGCGACGAATCCTGGTTTGAGGTGTTGACCCACAAGAGGAATCGCAGACATCGGACCGCTGCTAATCCGCCGACTACCACTAACTTCCCCTGCCATAGCTGTGGTAGACTGTGCAGATCTCGTATTGGGCTGTATAAGTCACCAAAAGCAGTGCATCCGCAACACTGATAAAAACGTTTGCCATAGACGACACAGGCCAATGATGATGATGATGATGATGAACCAAAAGGATTCTGGCATCTACTGAATATTTTTTAATCTGACGGAAGACATGTTAAACTCATGTCAAGATAGAATTTCTGGAATTGAAATACGATTAAAATATTGTAGTGTGTGGTTAGTTAAATAACTGTTTATTACAATGAAGCTTTGTTTTTATGTTCTAAGGGACATAAAATGAAGGATTTTACTTTCGAAGTATTTGAAAAGGGTATTTTCTCTTTGAATGTGCGTAAATTTAACGTATTTAAATATAAAGAGCTCCAACTGCCACCTCAAGCCAAGACAGAATATGGCTATCACATCGAATGTTACAGAAATATACGAGCTCATTAATAATGAAAGAAACTTCGGCGAACAAAATGTACTTATTTATAGGGTGACTTTAAATAAGTTCTTGATACGAAAGGCTATGCATGTGCTCATGATAACGAACAACGTTCCCTGAGGAACCCATAGTCAAATCGCAAAAAAAAATTTGGACTCTTCATACTAAATTGGCCGGTCAGTTCGATTTGTATGGAAAGTCCATTTTTTTTTTGCGATTTGACTATGGGTTTCTTACAGAAAATTATTCGTTATCATGAGCATATTCATAGCCTTTCGTATTAAGAACCAATTTAAAAGTCACTCTATACGACGCGATTGTATTAAATGTGCCCGTCGACTTGTACTTTGGTACCCTCAGTTACCCTATACTGTGGTATGAAAATGTTAACAGATTAGTAAAGATTGACCCACCACGACGGACGAGTCGATAATCCTTGTTAATCAATCATGGTTGGCTATATCATGCGCATTTACCATGATTTGTTCAGTTTTACCAGGTTTTACCTAATAGTTAAAAAAACTGTTTTGAAGGAGTTCCGGCCGGATTTGGCTTGGCAGACTTATTTATTCTTAAAGAGACTATTATTACACATAGTTTACACTAATTTTCGTCAAGATGTCATATGACGTAGGTAAACGTATCCAATGGCCATTTTTGGCACGGTCTGCCAAGTACTTCCGACCAATACAGGACTGGCAGACTTGTGTTTACCCTTTCTATGAATAAAGGTCTAAATGATGCCAGGTGTCTCGTAATGATGTCACATGACGTAAATAGACCCTTAAAATTTTCACCGGAAGTGAAGGTTTTTTTCCAACTTCCGGCCAAATTTTGGTGCGTTAATCTTCTGATTCTCGCTCAGCACAACTTTTCTGACCGTGTGCTATGCATTTTATCGTGATGTCATATGACGTAGGCAATTAGGGAGTGGGCTCACGGACTATTTGCAGAAAAAAGGTTTTGTTTATCTTATTTGATTACAAGGACAATGTTCTTTTGTTTCAGGGTTTCGTTCAGATCAAAAAGCTTCATCAACGACAATGCTTCATCAACAGAAGACGAACATGAGGATAAAGATAATGAAAAGAAATCCAAAAATGCAAGTTCAAAAAAGCAAAAGGATAAAAAACTGGAAAAGGCACTAAAGGATATAAAAATTGTTAGCAAAGGACTTCTAGTGTCCATATTGTATATTGCATTGAATCTTGATGAAAGTGAAATTCAACTGTCTCATCTATCAAGGTACATAAGGGAGGAGCGACTGAGCATCATGGATTGTTCAAAATTCATCCCCAAAGAGTTAGATACAAGTAAGATACCATTTTGGAAAAGCTTTATACGGTGTACGCGGGAACCCACACCAAACTATATCCGTAACATTACTATGTCACTATTCAAAGGTCTAAACCTAGGAACTCCTTTAGTACCAGATTTGAGGAAACTTATAGACAATTACGCTGCTGAATTGTGTCTGCCAAATGATTTCAAAGATTTGGTTTTCTCACTAATGAATTTCGTCCCTTGCGATTTCCTGTATGTAGACTTGAACACTCAAAAGACTCTTGTTCGAATCCCCGATTTTGAAGTAATATGCATGTCCTATGTGTTGATAGCTTTGAAAATGTGTTTTGGCTTGGATAGCGATTACGAAGTAAGATTGTCTGAAGTAGTAGATACAATTAATGCAGAAGAAAACTACATTAAATCACATAGACTCGGAAGTTACTCGCCAACAACAGACAGATTGTTTTCCTTTAGAGAATGGTCGAATTACTTGCAGTTTAGAAAGATGGTTTTATGCAAACATTATTTGCCAATGGCACATCAGCATGAGTATGAAGTGGATGACCACGTGTTCATGGAACAATCTACAGAACGACATAAAAGAAAAAAGAAGTTGAGAGATGAAGTGACAATGGATATTTTAAATCGAATTGACATGACTGATGACGATGTGGGAGCTATCCCAATAACTGAATTCAAACCCACATTGACACCTATGTCGACATACACACAAGTTATAATAGAATTCATACAAGACCCTGATTTAAAAGTATTGTTAAGTGAAGATTTCACTCAGTACTCACTAAAGTATGCTTTTTGTGGTATGGGCATTCCAATGAAAAATAAAGAACTATTTATAGGTGTCAATGAATCAAACAAAACTATCAATAAGAATATTGTTGGCACGCTAGTAAGAAAACAATCTGATTTGACTATGGTATTTGTTAGAAATTGCGAAAATAAGAATTGGATGAAAACCAAACCGCCTACTAAGAAACATATTGTTGAAGTAAAAGATGGACAAGAAATTGACGATAATAAAAGTGACTATAGTGAGAAAACTAATGAAAATGACATTAAGCCTAATGTAGAGGAAATAACTTTAAAGTCAGATACAACGGATGAAATTGAAAGTTCGATTACTGATTCCACTATTAAAGAATTAGAAGAAAAAGAATTAGAAGTAATCGAAGAAGAGATAGAAGGCATATCAATATTTGACGATAATTTTGAGAATCTAGAAATTAAAGAAGAACCCGATGAACATAGCTCAGAACCATCAAGAGGAATTTCGTTTGTATTCGAAGATGACCTCTTTGAACAGGAAGCTACACAAGATAATAATATTGGGAATGATGAATGGGATAATCGAAGTATGGCACCAAGCTTTAGTCTACCATTTAATCCTGAAACATTTAACCGAGAACGTACGATTAAAGAACTTATTTTGAGTACTTGTAAGAAATACAGAATATCATTACCACCAGAATACAAACCACCGAGGGCACCTCGAAAACGAAAGAGTGATTTGGTTCATATTGGAGCAGAAAGTGAACCAAAAAAGCCAAAAGTAGTGAGAAGTGCACCGGGGGAAAATAAAAGAGAAGTAGATAGAATATTGACAGATTATTATGATATTTTAGAAAAGGATATTCATAATAAAGTGTCAAATCATTTGACCACTGTTGTGCAAAGTTTAGGAATTGATGAGTGTGACAATCTTCTTGATGGTGATCATTATGCTCAAGAAAGTAATAATGAAAGATTAGAAATAATAAACCAAGACGAATCAAACCCAATACTGGTTGATGAAAGCAATTTAAGAGAAAAAGAGTTAGATGACGAAATCAATATTGAAGACTTTCTACCCAGAAGCGATCCCAAATTTGACGAAACGACACACGACATAAGACAGTTGTACCTTAAATTCAAACAGAAATTTAATTTAGACAATCTGCTATATGATGATGATCCAGAACTCGACCAAATCATAAGTAAACAACTAGAGAAGTCTAAATTAGGCGAAGTGAACAGTAATTTAGAATCAAGTGAATCAGAAAGCGATCTTACTGACCATGAAGATCATAGTTGTGATAAAGAAAACGCAAAATTGTTCGAACTTAAAAAAATACAACGTGACGAAGTTCTAGAACCACTTGTCAAAGATACTGAGAGTATAAAGGACTTCAAATACTGGTCCAGATTTTATAATTGCAATGCAGTTAAAAAGAATTTGGACTTGAAAAAATTTGATTTAGAATTAACTGAAAATTTTTCGCCTAGTTTTGTATTTGTTATTCAGGAATGTGCGTCAATTCTGGGATATACTGCGTTTACTCTTTATAAAAGCATGCAAGATGTAGAACAGATATTCATCAGCAGAAGTAAATAGGATACCTAAAGAATCTGAACGGATAATTACTGTTTAAGTTAATGAATTCTGTTTTATTTAAGTTAATGAATCTGTGATTGAGTAGTTATTAGTTTTGTATATAATGATTGAATTGGAATTAAATTATTTTGTTTTGCGAGTAACAGTAGCAAATAAAGGTATATTACAAAGTTAATTATTATCTCTTATTCTAATTTATATCTACCGCAACTCGGATTTTACGGAATCCAATGCTTATACAATATTGCTGCTACAAGACTAAAATAAAGATTTAAGAATAATCTACTTACAACAGATGAATAAACACAGATAGATAAGATATTCTATGGTTTTATACACACTTAAATCTTCTTGCTTACAATTTCGATACTTTATTTGTTCGATTCAAATAAGGAACACAAATTCCATAAAGAGTTTTTCCTTCTGAGCAGGCCTATGAATCAATCTCATTGGTCCAAAAGCCGTAGACCGCGCTACCACAGATAATATCGCATGGTTTGTTAATAATTTTCCTTTGTTTTTTTTTCAAGTGTAAAAGGGACAGACCACTGAGGAACAAGGAGAGACTCTTGTCAACCCACTGTCGACTTGTCACTAGAACGTTCTTTCTTTTTCTCTTCGCGCGCTTTTGGTGAACGTTTGAGAAAATTATTTTTGTGATATTTTTGTAATAAAAAGCGAATATAATCATTTAAAACATTATTTTTCGTTCTGCTTCTGTTAACTAATCAAGGTATGTAAACAATTTACGCTAAACGGGTATGGTTATGCAAAGTGCAACGTTGTGTTTATTAGCTTATTAATTAAATCGTCTTGTTCAGTTTTAGGTATTAAATTTCATTAAAATGCCAATACATCATTGTTGCGTGGAAGGATGCAGTTCTAGAAAACCGGCCGTGAAGCTTTTTAATTTGCCCGCCAACGATGGACTTCGAGAAATTTGGTTACGATTTCTTATACCAAGGAGTCCATCGCTACAGAACTTGTCGAGAGACGTGCTCGTCTCAAAAAAGGTAATTACCTACATGCCTAACAAGCCAGGACTTGAGGTAGCCTTCGTAAGTTTACTGCAACCGTACCTGCATAACTCTGAGACTAGTCCATAGCACCTACTGTCATACATAGCCAATGGGAAATCTCACTTGTGATCAATCCTGATGTATTATGTGCTGAGGAATAATACTAAAATTAACCTGCCCGCTTCATCATCAATGATGATGAAGCAGGCAGGTTAAAATCATCATCATCATTAGCCAAAAGGTGTTCACTGCTCCCCCAAGGATTTCCACACCGACTGGTATAGGACCAGTCGCTGCTCGCATCCAGTGGCTTCCCGCAATCTTCACCAGGTCATCGGTCCACTGAGTTGGAGGCCTGCCCACACTGCATCTTCCGGTGTGCAGGTGCCACCTTTTGTAATCTCCCTTGCCTATGTATTTTGATTTTCCCTATGATAACTTTGTACACCTATCTTTATCTGTTGTCATATTTGCAACTTTCAAATAAATAAGTGTAGCTATTTTGTAGACTACATATGAAGTAAGTTTTTAGGGTTGCTAAACTTAGATTTTATTTATTATTTTCATTATTAGATTTTTACAGTTCTGTATCTCAAAATGAAAAAGGAGCTCTATAGGATCACTTGTGTCTGTTTGTCTGTCAATTTGAATCTACTGGACTGATTAAATTTGTATGAATAAAGATATGTGTGACTCAAATGTATGTTACCTAAATAAAAATATGATATAAATGAATTTGAGTCCTACCTAAATAAATCAGGAAAAACGTTTGCAAGTTGTACCATATATCAAATAAAATGGTTTACTCTGAAACTACTAAGCCAGAAAATAGTTCTTTACTCACAGATTAGGAAAACCTATAAGAAGCCTTTGGTCTAAAATATGGTTTGATTGTACAGAACCGTACATGAATCAGACACTTGACAGACACTTTTAACTGTAATATATTGTGTTAGATAATCTTTATTTAATTTAATTGTCTGTTATTTTAGGTATGCAAGCTGCATTTTGAGCCAAAATACCTAACTGGAACTGGTGATAAAAGAAAAAGACTTGCTTGTCCCACTCTATTTTCAGATGAAGAAATTCATAGACGCCAGCCATCTACTCCAATCCAAATTTGTAAGTACTATTGTTTGTTATTGCATAGTTTGTATCTACTCGTACTACTTTTATAAAAAAAGGAATGCTGGTTTTGTAGTAATATAAAAAGAAGAAAAGAGAAGATCGACCGAAATAACAGGGGATGAAACTGTAAATAAGAAACTTATTTTAAATAAAAAGACAAAAAATAAGTAATTAACTAATAAAGGAGAGAGAAAGAAAGAGCTCAATGTTATTTGCCAAAATCAAATCGTTGATAATGTAAATGAGAGGATAAGACTAGTTTGTATTTTGTATGTCACAATATATTTGTACTATTTTATATAGAGACAGACTTCCAATATTCTTAGCTAGGACACGTCGATTTCTAGTTTATAGTAGTAATCATAATGACTGGTCAAACCTTTATTTGTAATTTTATTCAAACGGACACTTACCTATATGTAAAAATTTTCACCAATCAATATAATATTTGCATACATTAAATTTTCAATTTCAGCATTCGAAAATATAGAAGAAGACCACAATTACTCTCTAGGATTATCAAAGAGTATTGCTGGACCAGGATCACATCAGCATTCCCAATATGAAAGTAAGTCATTATGAAAACTATACTTAAAAGGTATTGAATTAAAACAAATAATAATTTACTTTTTTGGTTATTTTGTTACATTTTTTTATTGCAAGTTTGATGTGTTTCTGATAAATTGGTATTGTTATTTTATTATTATGTTGATGGGCTCATTGGGAGGTTTGTTTATTAGGAAAGTTACCTATGTCTTACATTATACAGGGTGGCCGGGAGAGTGACGTCCAAAGATAAAATTTAGGTGCCTCGTATACAGGGGTATCCTAATCACCCACATGTATATTCGCGATTTTTCGTAGTTTTCGAGTTAAGATTTTTTTAAAGAAATTTTTGAAAAAATTCAACTGTAACAGCTATTTTATTTTTGAAAAGAGCAAGTTTTATTAAAAACTAGCTTTTGCCTGCGGCTCCACCCATGTGGATGTCGCTTAATGACTGTCTTAAGTGAACACAGTGTTATTATAAAATAATTATTTCAGTTGAAGACATGTTGCGCCTCAAATACATCAACAATGATCACACCTATGCTCTGAATTCTAAAAACAGTATTGTAATAAAACCTGATGAAAGCGGTAAAGCCATATTTAATTTTTGCTTTAAAATTTTTCTGTAGTCTGCTACTTAGTAGTTTTACTGTAGTGAGTAGCTGTTTAAACATTTAGACTACACCTTTTAAACTTTTTAGAATCACAATTGACAACATTTCATTTTCCATGTAATTTTTCATGTAGGTATTATTTTGTATGAAAATCATCAATGAAATATCCATTTTTTATGTAGTATATTTCTGTATGAAGTTGTAGAGAAATGTTTACAATATGTGAGAGAACTTTTTTAACTGGTCTAAATGAGGAAGCCCAATAATCAATTCAAAGTTTAAATAAAGCAACATCGTAAGATATACAGGAAAATGGTTTTTAACTAACTTGTTTTTTTGTTGTGCTGTAACCTGAGGCTGTAACGAACACTGGTCAAGTGTGAGTTATTCTTGTAATGAATAAAAAAATCACTAACATTTTCTCAAAATCTCCCAGTTAAAAAACCTCAGTATATTATGAATTATGTAGCTAGTAGAATATGTTATTGGCCTCTTTAAAAAAATATATTAAGTATAATTTGTATGTTTTCAGGATCTACTATTCACACTTCACCCGCCACCGCAGATGCAAATTCAACTCCATCAACTAGTGGAGCCACATATAGAATTTCGTCTTCTGAAGGTCTGGGTAAGTTTAAAATTTACATTATACAGTAAATTTTCTAGACCCAATTTTTAGGGTTCCATAGTCAGAAAGGAATCCTTATAGTTTCACCTGTCTGTCTGTCCACGGCCTAACTCAGAGACTATTAGTACTACAGAGCTGTAATTTGGCAAGGATGTACATATTAATCACACCGACAAAGAGGTAAAATAAAATCTCCACTTGTTACTTATACTAATTTTGCTATTTGACTTTTTTTTGGGCACTATTAAAACTTCTTGGAAATACAATAAACCCGAGGATCTTCTTTAAATAAACTTACATTAAAAAAAATGACAAAGTTAAGTTAGTCGCTCAGTCCCAAGTTGAACTTGTTTTTTTTAGTACCTACCTGCGATGCGTCATCTACGTTAAATAAAATAATATACTATATTTTGAATATATCTAAATTAATTGATATTCAGTTATAAATAAATTCTTAACAATCTTCCCATCTTGTTTTTAAGCTGGGCATTCACTTGCAGTAGTAATCTAATGTTCTGTTTAAAAATATTGCAGATCCTCTTATCAAGGAGCCTGTTGCGTCATCGCCGCGAACATTTGACAAGCCGTCAACTACAGACGCTACAGGTTTGTTAATTGGGATACTTTTTGGTATTCAGTGTATTTACATCCAAGTATTCTGCGCATCGGTATCGGCATGAAATCACAACCCATCATCGAAGGCTTTCATCTGTCTACTACACCCTTAGAGTATTAATACCGAATTTTCGATTTAAAAAAAATACAAAATGTTAAAATTGTTACCATTTATCTACCTTATGCGGTTCGCGCAATAAATGATCGCTCAATCCTGATGGTTCATATTTCGTAAACACTGGAGTTGACTACAGCCCCACAACCTCAACCAATTGGGCCTCAACAATTAGCCACTGAATGTATATTGTATATAGAATAGAGTATGGCTTAATCAAACCTAGATGAAACCCGTGCCTCATCAGTTGTGATAGAATGCGTTGTTAGTTTAACATAAAATATTCCAATTAAATATAAACCTAAATATAAAAAGCGGTCGTGGCTCAGTGCGGCTTGCGTGGTCGCATCGATCAAGCAGGTTAACTTACAACAGACACGGTCATAACCTGGATGGTTTTGACTGTTAGTGGCATTTATCTCGACCGTTTCCGTGCTTCGCAAGGCACGTTAAGCCGTTGGTGCCGGCTGCTATCGCTAGCAGTCGTTAAGCCATGTCAGAGGCCTTATAGGCGGCTTGAAAACTTCTGACACTGGGGTTGGCCACTAGCCCCAACAACCTCCACCAATCCGGACTTGGCCCCCGTGTGTGGAGTATGGCCTAAACCTTCCCGAGTTATGGGAAGAGACCCGTGCCCCTGCAGTGGGGACATAATGGGTTGTTAACAAACAAATATAAACCTTATATTATGTACCTATATAAATATGAATTGTAGATATTAATCATGATTACAGATGCCATTTCTCATACCTGTGCCATGCCGTCTTCTGCTGTTGGATACCCGTCATCTTCAGGCTCTATAAGTGAGTGATTTATGTTATGGCGCTTACTTTTTTACCTGCTTGTCAAAAATAGAGGTTGACCATCTTTGTTTAAAATAAAAGAGTCTAGCAGGTGTGAGCATTATTTACTGTCTGTATATACAGGGTGTAAGGGACAGGTTTCCGAAAACTTTAAGGGCTTGCTCAGTAGACGAAACTGAACAACTTTCCACAATTTTTTTTTTCAGGAAACGAAAAAAGAAATCGGCTTCTCCATACAACCTGTCCATTCAAGTTTATAATTTTGTATGGAGAAGCCAATTTTTTTTCGTTTCCTGAAAAAAATTCTTGTGAAAATGAAAATATTTTATTCGAAGTAGGTAGCAGTGTACACTTTTCGAACGTCATTCTTTTATCTACCTAATACGAGGTTCCTGCCACTCGGAACTCGTATACCCGCCGTTTCGGGAAGTGTTTGCGGAGTGAGAAGACACTGAGGGCCCTAAAAAAACTCCCTCCAACACATTAAAAAAAAAAGTCTTACATTCTATTACATCTTAATGCTATATAAATGAATTATACAATGTCATGTCTGTAAATAAAATATACAAAAATAAGAATAAAGTAAAAACAATAAAGAAAGAAAGGATTCAAGACATAAAAGTAAAAAGTAAAAATTGTGGAAATTTATTCAGTTTCGTCTACTGAGCAAGCCCTTAAAGTTTTCGGAAACCTGTCCCTTACACCCTGTATATGTTTCACTAATGCATGTATTAGTTATTAATGTCGTACTTTAATACTTTGTTAATACTTTCTAACTAGCTGTTTCGTCCACGGCTTCGCCCCACGTGGATATAGTTTTTGTGATTATCGTTGACGGACCACAGTGCAGCCTTAAAAGTTTTTTGGGGTAAAAGTATACTACGTTGTTCCCCGCCATCTGCCGAAGCTTTTTGCCAATGAAATCATTTGAGTAATTATAGCAATAAATACCTTTATTTTTGGGGTTCCCTTGTAATTCTCGAGGGAATTCAATATTATTTCAGAATAAAATGTACCCTATTTGACTGCCCTACTGCATTATATCATGACCCTCCCACCTGTCAGCATCATACTTTCATAGTGTAAAGCATAAACCGTGAAGTCACATCGTAGTAACTTTTTGTGTCGAGCATTTTCGGCTCCTGCTTTGCGACGTAGGTACGTACATACTTTTATAGTCAAACTGAGTAAATAATGTTGATAACTAAAAATGGTTTTCTCAGATGTTTTAATTTTTAATCATCAATCAATATATACAGGGTGTAAGAGACAGGTCTCCGAAAACTTTAAGGGCTTGCTCAGTAGACGAAACTGAATAAATTTCCACAAGAATTTTTTCAGTAATATAAAATAATGGGGGGGCTCAGCCCTGTGATAATGACATTGAGGGGGGGGGCTCGGGCACCCCCAGGCCCTATGGAGTCTGCGCCAGTGGACATAGTGACAATAACTCGGAATCGAACCGGCTCGGCGGGATTTCAAATACCTATACAGGGTTATTTTGTACCCCCCACCAAAACTTCACTCATGAAACTGAGCAACTTTCCCCAAATAACCAATGGTCAATTCGCAAAAAAGGGTTCCCAGGGTTCGAAGTGACAATTATCACTGATGATAATTATCTTGATAATAATAAAAATCATAAAAACAATACAATTTAATAAATTGTTAAGCTATTATGTCGCTTTACTTAAGTTTACTTGTATCCAAATGTGATTTTCCACTTTCGTGCATGTTATAATGAGTTAAATATCAAAGAGCCCTCCGGTACTTTCATAGGCGAAGTCCTCCCGTGAAGATTCTGATGACACCATATGATAGTACACCTCAAGCAGAATCAATTTCTCAACAGGACCATCCCTCTATTTTTTTATAGATTTAGAGCTATAGGGTCAAGTATGTCTAAAAAACCATAGCATCTTTCTTAACTTTGGAAAGAGGTTCAATTATGGAGACTGCGGAACTTAACTAAGAGTCCAAAGCTGCACAAAAAAATATTTGCTTCAAGTCACGACAATCGCACCATCAACATCTTTTTTAGATCACAAAAAGTAAAAAATAAAAACTCAATAAAATTGTGTCTTATTCATGTCATGCGACACCGTAAAAATGTGTTGTTAGGTATTTAATGTGCTTTCAAATGTTATATTTTTCATCAATATTCGTATGGGGGAACATGGTAGAAAAACGAATCAAAAGTCAAGGATCACCCATGATGGGTAATTGACACATTTTTAATTATTTACGCCAATAATTTACCCTTTGTATCGCATAAAATTTTATGTCATAATTGCCTATGGCATAACAAGGCATAAAAATCTTGCGCAGAAATATAAATCTGCTTAATCGTAATTCTGCATAATTATTATTCCCCCTAAACTTTGAAAGTAATAAACAATAATTTTCTAAATTAGAAATGACTAAACAATAATTGTCCTAGTTGAAAATTGCATAAATATACTTTTGACTAAATAATAAATGACTTAAATAGTAATTGACATAACTGAAAAGTTCATAATTTTAATTAGGCCTAAATATTAAAAGCCCTAATTACACGGAATATGGGAGTCCTAAATTAATGCGGGAGCGAACGAAGCGAGCTCGGGAATTCGGAGCACCCCGATACGGATAATTCAGGTTCGGAGACAGTGTTAGGTTTGATTGATAAAACATCCACAGATCGACTGCTTGCTTGCATGTTTGGTTGCTTGCATGCTTGCATGCTTCCATGCTTGTTTGCCTGCTTGCTTGCATGCTTCCTTGCTTGCGTGCTTGCATGCTTGATTGAATGCTTCCCTTCCTAGCAATCTTAGGTAAGTTGCTACTTACCACTAGCAACCTTAGGTAGGTTGCTACTCACCACTACCCTGTACCACAGATTTTATAATACTAACGTACAGATACCTCATGTCATACAACGAAATGCGACTGCCGTAACTCGGGCTATTCTTCGGGCTATTTTTTTCACTCATTGAGAACTACCGCTACTGGCGACATCTAGAGCGCGGGCTATAAATGAAGACATTCTGGTTGCTTATCTGCACCTTCATTTGCTTTTATTGATTTTTTTTGCACATAACCTACTAGTATTATATTATCTGTGATATTACTAAACAAAAATACATAATTTAAAATATGAAAAACAAAACGTAAACCACCTATTACGTTTTTCAATCGTATTGTATTAGCGCCATCTATCAATTCACGCTATAAACTGGTTCTCAACTAGTACGTGTCATTACTCAACTCTGACAAGTTAAGGCGAAAGTAGTTTTGATATGCATCGCCGTCATCAGATAATTTGTAGTAATTGATAATAAAGTGCATTATCAGCCTTTGTCATACTTTTTGTTTATTACAATAATCAAAACACTTATTTTTAGCAATTTAATGGGTTTTTTCTTCGTTTTGCATGAACTTCGATTACAAATCGATACTTGTCGTGCCATCTATTGACATTTTAATGAACTAAGGTTTTCGTTGTATGCAATGAGACCCCGTGCCTGTACTATACTGATTCTTACAACCTACGCTATAAGTAGTTAATGAAGTTAAAAATAAATAAAACAAGGTAATTATAATCAATGGAAAGGAAGAAAGGAAGGCAACCTAACTCATTTTTTCAATTTCAATTTCAAGTTTGATATGCTATAATATTATTAGGAAATTTAATATTATGCAACTTTATAGTTAGGGACATTTCTAATTATTCCAAGTAATATTATGCTCATAAATTTTAGGAAAACATAAATATGCGCAAATTTTTTTATGCCAAAATATTTTATGCACAATAATGTTATGCAAAGGCCAAATAGTCATAAAAAAGTTATGCTATGTTATAGAGACCCGATGATAGTCTTTCCAAAGTCGAGAAAGATGCTATGATTTTTAGACCTACTTGACCGTATAGCTCAAAACCTATAAGAAATAGAGGGATGGTCCTGTTGAGACATTGATTCTGTTTGAGGTGTACTATCATATGATACCATCAGAATCTCGTCACGGAGGTAAGGGGGGCTTCGGCTATGGAAGTAACGGAGGGCTCTTTAAAAAAAGGGCACAAAAATTGTATTCAACACACACAATACTTATTTGTATTCAGTTTTATTACTATTATAATGTGATGAAACTATAATCTGTAAAACAAAAATTAGTCATAATATTATGAATCAGTACGAATAATTATCGAATAAATGAGTCTACTAGTTTCAAAAACCGCAATGTCCACAATGAAGAATATTTAGGAACTTATTTTTTTCTTACATAGTTATGGTCAGAGGATAGCCGTAGTCATATGCTACTTTATCCTCAGGGATAAACAAACCCTAAATTACATACTTAGCATACAACAGCAGCTATCCTCTGAACATGTAAATAAGAAAAAAATAATTAAAAATAATTTCCTAAATATTTTTCATTGTGGACATTGCTGTTTTTGAAACTAGTAGACTCAAATATCAGAGAATTATCTGATAATTGGACGTAGTTTAGCAGAAAGGACTCAATCCACAAACCTTTATTAGTGGATTAAGTACTTTAAGGTTTGTGGATAGAGTCCTTTCTGCTAAACTACGTTCAATTGTCATGATTATTATCAAAGAAAATAAATATTTTGATAATTACGTACCCTGGGTATCTCTATACAAAATAGGCCGATCACGTGATCTTGGTATGAAAGGTCAAAATTTTTTTTGTGAAAAACTGTGAAGTTTTGGTGGGGGGTCCAAAAATAACCCTGTATGTAATGCAATAAAAAACTTCTTGAAACTTACTCTTACCCACCTAAAAAAAAAAGAAAATCGAAAACACAATACAAAGAATTTGTATTCACCTACTTAAAAACTAAAACGATTCACCTTTGTTTCAGAGTGCACCTCTACTCCGGCGAATCCTATAACACAATCTCGTCCCATACCATCCGCAAGGTCTTCAGATTGGACAGGTAAGGAATTTGAAATACTTAAATCTCTATAAATCAGATTCGAAAAATGATGCGGGAAATGAAAAGTTTCTGTATTGCCCCTTCTTAGTAAAGTCTTTAAAAAAAAATGCAACACTTTAATTTAAACCAACTTCTGCATAACCAACAATTTGGCTTCCGTAAAAGGTCGATCAACTACCGATGCAGGAGTAGCACTTACACAAGATGCAATAGAAGTTTTTTGTGATTTATTTAAAAAAATAACCCTTCACGGGACCGGACAGACCGGGACCTTCGAGAACATCTATGCATACGAGCATACAAAAAAGCAAAAACATGGATACACAATACAAAAACTACACATATAACGTAGGAGTTGTAAATGGGTTCGAGTTCTTTTTTGAGTCTTAAAAAAACAATTCACTTTTCCAGGTTCTAATGTTGATGACTTCGGGAAGCATTTGGTGACTGAACAAAAACCATCTTCATCGGGAGTTACAAGTGCGTATTGCTACTTATATTAGCTGAGTTTATCTTTACTATTACGTAAGTATCACGAAATAAAACCGAACAAGTGTCGGTACTTTTTAAACTGCTAACAAGGCATACGGTATGGTTTTACGACAACCATCTTGTGGTAGTAGTCGACACCAACGGCTTAATATATCTTGCGAAGTAACGGAAACGGTCGAGATAGATGACACTATTTTTTAATGATAATGACACTTGGATTATTTCTTCGACAAAATTATATTAAGGCCATCTTTCCCCAAAATTACGTTTTTTTGAACAGTTTTGACGTGAAACTATAGAAGTTTCAAGTCTGAAAAAAATAATCGTTATTTTTGACTATATTTCCTAAGATCATAGGCCATCCGAAATACGATTCATTAATTTCGGCTCGATAGAAAAAAAATCCAAAGATGGATCTACCGCTATTTAAAACCTAAAATAGTTTCCAGTATATCAAAAGAAAAAAATTTAAAATTGTATAAAAATGTTGGTTTCGACGATATGAAAAAAACTAAGCCATTAGTTTTAACACTTTCATTCAGAAAAAAACCAAAATAATCAAAAACGTAAATAATTCGTGTGGCGCGTGCGGGTGGGACTTCCATTTAGTACTGCGCAGATGGATGCGCAGTAGCTTGGGGTAAGATGGCCTCCTACGTAAAGAAAAAAATGATTTTAAGTCAAATCCCTCCAGGTTATGTCTGTATCTGTACTTAAAGTAGTGTAACGTGCGTGTTGATCGACGACGAAACAACATAGGCCGTACTGAGCCACGACTGCTCAATTTAGTAATTAATTGCCACGTGAAAGAACACTATCAGTTACTCATATGATTAAAGTTAGTATCTGCGTCATTTATTTACAGATGCGCCGAATAAATCTTCAAGGGATCGGATTGTGAAGAGCATTAGCAACCTTACTCCTAAATGCAAAAGGATCTATAATAAATGTGTTCAGATTATTAAATCGAAACGCCGCCTTTTGTATAACTACAGCGAGAAACTGGAAAAAGCCCGAGAATTGAGCGAACAATCTTCGTTTGATGCTTTGATGCAAACGATGACGCCTCAGGCGAAAACTTTTATCCGCATGCAGATAAACTTGGCCAACAAACACATTAAAAGAAGACGGTTCACAACTGAGGAGAAACTGCTGGCACTGTCCTTGGCGAAACAAAGTCCCAAGGGGTATAAATTACTGTATAAAATGTTCATCCTGCCTTCTAGGAGAACTCTGAACAAATTTACACAAAACATCCGCTTTAAGCCTGGAGTTAATAAAAATATTATTGCTCAACTAAGGGAAAGCGTAAAAAATTGGGATCCAATCAAAAAAACTTGTTCCGTTGTTTTTGACGAAGTTGCGTTGAGCCCGCAACTAACATTCGTAGAGTCAGAGGATCGCATCGATGGATTCGTGAATTATGGCAACGATAGTGAACAGAACTTGTGCGACCATGCTCTGGTATTCATGGTGCGAGGAATTTGTTCCTCGTGGAGACAACCACTGGCATACTACTTATGTGAGGGTGCCACGCCTTCTGTCAAACTCAAAACTATTTTGAAGGTATGGATTTGTTTGTGAAAGTTTTCACTGTAATACGAATCAAAATATTGCAGCATATGTCGTAAAAGCCCAGTCAAAATTCAAGTACATAATTTATTCTAATAATAATTCTAATAATATCTGGGACAAATCACATACGGTCACTGGCCCCAAACTAGGATTCCCTATACTATGGGAACTAGAGACTGATTACTTACACATATATTTCAAATACATACATATATAGATATAAATACACCCAGACTCAGAGCAAACAATTCTGCTCATCACAGAAAAGTTTGCCCTGTGTGGGGATCGAACCCACGACTCTCGGATCAGTGGTCAGGAGCGCTGACCACTTAGCCACCGAGTCAATCATATTTAGAAACTTGTTATTTTGTTACTCAAATACAGGATGTGGTGGAAGCAGTCGTGAACACAGGATTAGACCCAAAAGCCCTTGTTTGTGATCAGGGGTCAAATTTCCAAGCATGTATCAACAGTTTGCGTG
The DNA here is from genome assembly GCA_958295455.1 of Coleophora deauratella. Taxonomy (NCBI): domain Eukaryota; kingdom Metazoa; phylum Arthropoda; class Insecta; order Lepidoptera; family Coleophoridae; genus Coleophora; species Coleophora deauratella. The sequence goes on along the minus strand of OY282410.1, from coordinate 10,545,076 downwards.
CTGATACAAGAAGACACAATTTATTGAATAACGAATCATTGCTTCCAGGTTAGGTTCCGCACTTGATGTATAAACAATATTGGATTCAACTAAGAATTATGTAATTATAGTAATGAGATCATTTTTCAGCTTCAACATAATAATAATTTGATTATTCTTTCAGATAATCAAGTTATAGTCAGTGGACAAGTGCTTAACATTGTTTATGACCCTCCACATCTCATAAAGGGCATACGGAACAATTTTCTTACGAAAGACATGCTATTCTGCGGTAAAATTGCGAAATGGCAAGATATAATTGATGCGTACAAAACAGACTGCGATTTGGGGGAGATTAGAATGGTTCGGAAATTGACTGACGAGCACGTCATACCTTCGAAAATAAAAAAAATGAAAGTGAAGAATGCCACACAGGCTCTGAGCGAACAGACGGCTGGGTTGTTATGTTTTTGCTCAAAATTCTGTAAGTAGTATTTATAGACGACATTCATGTTCCCGGATTTATCTGGTACTCTACTGACTCGCGCAGTCTGTAACTACTACTGCTGTGGGATGGATAGCAGTAATTGGCCTTCATCTTATAACTACTTGTTTTACATTTATAATGTAATGTGGCCATTGTTATCCGAAATAAATAAGAAATTAAATTAAAAAACTGCTAGTCTGACTGCAACTGCTGGTCGTGAGATTGATTCTTATCATGGTCAAGTCTCCTAGTTTTGTAGTACATGTGTACCTAATATTATTTTAATATTTTCAGCTGCAGACGATAGCGGAAAGCCTGTGAGCAAAACTATGAAGAATACGTCCGATGCGGTGCTTTTCTTCGACAAGCTCTTCGACAGCGTGAACGGCTCGCGAAGCGGCGCGACTCCGGGAAAAATGAGAGGTCCCGTCAAGGAAGTAAATGGTAATTCTAAACACGTGACATTTTGGGAAGATGCCATTAAAGTTTTAGAGAACATTTATTATATAGACTCTATGAATCAGAGCATTTCTGTCGGGGGGTTGATAAAAAAAAGTGTCCCTAGTTTAAAAAATTGGGTCGTCACATTGAAAAGTTTTATTAGTATATGGGGTGAGTTGAAACAAAAGGGTGTCAAATTTTTTTACTCCCGTAATTTAAATCAAGACCCTTTAGAAAACTTTTTTGGCAGGATTAGGGCATTCAATTACCGTAATAATAATCCCACCCCATACCACTTTACGTGTACCATTAAATCTCTCGTCCTTAACAATATACTGGGTCCTCATTCTCCCGGCTCTAATTGCGAGGACGATGTAGGAGAAGTAGTCCTAAAATCAGGATTACTGCTTAACACTGAGGAACTAGATTCTGCCGGGAGTGTTAACTCGGTTTCAGAGCCTCCCCCTGCCGCCGGTGCTGCCGCCGCCGCCGCCGCCGCCGCCGCCGCCGCCGCCGCCGCCGCCGCCGCGCCGGTCTCCCACATGGCTGCGCCGGCCACCCCGGCGCCGGCTGCCCCGACTGCCCCGGCAGTGGCGACAGTGGCGGCGGCGCGCCGCGAGAAGATCAACGTGCAAGCTTCTGCTTTTACGGCTGGCTATGTAACTAGGAGACTTATACGAGCCAACCCTTGCAAAGATTGTAAAAAGACTTTGCTAACTAATGAAATTGGCGAAATTCACGACTGGATCAGCCAAAGGGAAAGGCGTCTCCTTAGAGGTAGGAACCTTAAATACCCCAACGAATCATTTATTTGTCTTTTCCGAAAACTCGTAAAATTCATTAATCAATATTTGGACAATTATGCACACAAAGGAGACGTTACTAAAACTATCCGAGCGGATTTCATAAAAGACGCTGATGTTGATTGGCTAGGCTGTAATCAACATCACAACGAAGTACTGAACCATTTTATGACACTGGTCTGTAGAGTTCAAATTCATAACTGGTGTAACACCTTAAATAAGATACTTAGGGGTATGTTTTCTGAAAAGATAACCACGAATATTACAAGAATGTAAAGTCTGGCCCTCAAAAAGTATAAGTCTACTAGAACTAAAAAATGATGTGTAATTTAAGCTTTATGTAATAGGAGTTGTATATTTTTCTATTCATATATATTAATTTATTTCCGAGAATTCTACTGACATGGATTTTGATGATCCTTCATTGAATAGGCACTTCCTGTCACGTGTTAATTGTAAATATTTCATATAAATGAATGTGCTTTGATGGAAATGATGTTCTTTTAAAATAATGTCACTGTTGTATTGTTTCTGTACATTTATAAATAATTTTCTTGTATAAATTGTTTAAATATTAAATTACTGTAAATATTCCTATCATTGATTAATACCTAGTAATTGTAAATTAGGTAGGTAATTAATTATTGTAATTTTGTGAGCTGAAAATGTTATTCTTTTATCGCTTGCATAGTGTAGATCTTATATAGATAGATAAAAGTCCAATACTTTATGAATCTGTACATAACTGTAAAATATTAAGATTTACATTAGGTTTCTATAGGTGTAAATAAGTTAAAAATAAAATAAATTTTAGCAGTAACTATAAATCAGGATTGTTTACAGGAATTATGTAATAGCGTAAACTACTTATTTAAGAAAATGTGTTGGATGAAGTTTCTTTAGGACCTGACGTTTCATCTCCCTTCGCGAATAGTTCCCGAAACGTGGGGGGTATACATGTACTTGTAAAATCATGTCGTTGTTATATTATTTCTGTACATAACTATACATTATTTGCTTTTCATAATAATTCATTCATTATTTGAATATTTATTACATTACTGTAAATATTCTTAACATTGACCTATTACATTAAACCTATTTAATAATTTTAAAGTAGAATACTATGTTTTAGGTAGGTAATTTATTAATTTTCTGAACTGAAAAAATATGGTTATTTTTATATCATTTGCATAGTATAAGATATATTTATCTTATATAGATAGACTGGAGTGCAATAGTTTATTAAACTACATAAATATTTGCAAAAATACATTAATTTTCTGTATGTTTAAATAAATTAAAATACCTATATTTTCGAACTTTAAGTCAGGGTTGTTTACAAGAATTGTGATAGAATGTGAGACATATTTAAAAAAATGTGTTTGAGGAAGTTTCTTTGGGACCTCACGTTTCTTCCTCCGTAAACAGTTCCCGAAATGTTAGGTATACTAGTTCCAAGTTGTAGGAACTATGTATTAGGTAAACTAAGGAATGACATTTGATAAAATATACAATGCTACCTACTTCGAATAAACATGCTTTTGCTTTAATTTGTTTCTTTGAGGTTTACTTCGTGTATCGTTCAAAATGACTGGTACAATTTCAATATTATAGAAACTTATTTTATAAATAAAAATAATTATATTTCCAACTTTTGTTTTATTTCACAAGACTACAACAAGTCACTCTGTAAGCTTGTTGATAGTCTTGCTTTGAAAATTTCTGAAAAATATATTTTATTGTATATCTTCAATAAAAGTAGGGACGGCTCTATTATCGACAAAATGTCGATATCTATTTATCGACCTGTGGGCAACACTAGTTAACCTTGTACAGCAGCGCCACCACGTCAGGAACGGCACAAACCGGCGTTTCTCTATGATCTGATTGGTTGTTCGGCTGATTCCTATCTGTCCTTTAGGACATATTCTACTTCATCTATGCTTCTGAGCAAACTCCTATCTGATGTGAGTGACAAACTTTGCACTTTCATTCGTCTGTTCCTCGATTTTAGAGTAAATCTCGATCCTAGAGACAATTCCACCGCAATGGATAAGCTTGGAAAGTGCCTAGCCCGAGTTCTGTGCAAGGCGCCGACATCGGCTTTGGTTCCTCAACGCAACTGGGCCCAAGTCGGACATGTAATCGCCATCCCTGGAAGAAACAAGGTTTCTTATGGGGTATGTCTTTTTACATTAAATGTATAGGCGCATTGGGCAAAGTTGTTCAAAGATGTTCAAAATGAGTAGCATTTATCGATATCATTAGGCCTTGTACATCTTGACGGTTGATCTATGGCATGAGTGTGAGTGGATCGAGGGAGACCGATACATACGGCCACCCTTCTACACATACGGGCACACTTTTTGCAAGGGAACTAAAGTTGCGGGTGTGATAAGACACAGATTATTTACAGACTAGCGACCCGCCCCATATAAACCTTCCACTTGAATCACTCTATCTCTTAAAAAAAACCGGCCAAGTGCGAGTCGGACTCGCGCACCGAGGGCGAGGGTTCCGTATAAATTCATAATCACACATGTCTTGAACTCTATATTTTTTATATTTGAGTTGATTGAATATGAAAGGTAATTTGCGGTTTACGATTTATGACGAATAAAAAAAAACTACTTACTAGATCTCGTTCAAACCAATTTCCGGTGGAAGTTTGCATGGTAATGTACATCATATATTTTTTCTAGTTTTATCATTCTCTTATTTTAGAAGTTAAGGGGGGGGGATACACATTTTACCACTTTGGAAGTGTCTCACGCGCAAACTATTCTGTTTATAAAAAAATGATATTAGAAACCTCAATATCATTTTTGAAGACCTATCCATAGATACCCCACATGTATAGGTTTGATGAAAAAAAAATTTTGAGTTTGGGGAGCCCCCAAAATTTATCGTTTTTTTTTCTATTTTTGTGTGAAAATCTTAATGCGGTTCACAGAATACATCTACTTACCAAGTTTCAACAGTATAGTTCTTATCTTATAGTTTCGGAAAAAAGTGGCTGTGACATACGGACCGACGAACGGACGGACTGACAGACAGACAGACATGACGAATCCATAAGGGTTCCGTTTTTTGGCATTTGGCTACGGAACCCTAAAAACCGCATCAAAATCCGTTGCGTAGTTATAAAGATCTAAGCATACATAGGGACAGACAGACAGCGGGAAGCGACTTTGTTTTATACTATGTAGTGATATAATTAGCGCTACCCTCTTCTTCCAGGAGGTGATACTTCACGGCTTCTTCATGACGATCGTGTGGGTGACTCCCATCGCGTACTTCCACACCCAGCTGAAGGTGTGGCGCCGGAAGTACATCGACAGTTAAATTATTTGATTAAATTTTAAATAATAAACTTTTGATTTGGATGTATCTGCGTTGATTTATTTTTGGTAAATGTTTGATTAACACTTTTACTGCTTAGGTACAAATTGCACTCAAACGTAGCTCGGTGCGTCTGTGCACGACATGATAGTAATTTGATTTATTTTAAAATTACCGGGGTGAGTGTTCTCCTAATTTATTCGGGAAGTTTGCTGGCTAATAAAAACTATAAAAAAACAAAACATATCTTTGTTGAACTCTCCTTTAACTGTAGTACCTCGTACCCGCTTTCGCGCCGAAGTGGTTTTAGTATACAGGGTGTAACAGAAGTCTGTGACAATACTTCAAGGTTGGCTTTTACCCATGAAACTGAACAACTTTTGTTCTACAACTTTGTTGAAATCGCAAATTTTTTTTTGGACTTTTCATACAAATCGATCAGCTGGCGAACCAAGTTTGTATGAAAAGTCCAAAAAATTTTTTGCGATTTCAACAAAGTTGTAGAACAAAAGTTGTTCAGTTTGATGGGTAAAAGCCAACCGTGAAGTATTGTCACACACTTCTGTTACACCTTGTATACTTGTTTCAGGAGTTCCCGCGACGGGTTCGATTCCCGACGGGGTCGGCATTTTATATTTTGGCAAAAATTTTAGACTGTCAAAACATCTTTGACCAACGTATAATAAACACTTTGTGTAATGTTTGTTTTTATTTTCCTGTTTTGTTGTGCAATAAAGTGTTTTCATTCATTCATTCATTCAATAAACTTTCTAGGCAACCTGGCTATTCGCCAAACATAAATTGTTAACAGCATTTATTTGTTCCGGTTTGGAGATAACGAAATTCTGGATTCTTGGTATCATCATCTTCATCATCATCATCAGGAGCGCTCCCGACTCGTGGTCCCACCGCATAGTCCCACTGGTGGGTCGACGAGTAATTGACTGTTTACTCGTGGTCCCACCGATTCACTCTTGACTGTTCTTGGAAGTTTTAAATTATTATAATTAATTGTAAACTTGTTTTTTTGATAATAAAAAAAAAAAAAAAAATATATCTAGCAAAAAAAGTAACAGCATAATGGAAATAACTTTTATTTATTACTCCTTACAATATAAACTTAACATCCTAAAATAGCGTCTACATAAGTCTAGCTGTGCTGAGGCAGCCCCCACAGCTTGAGGTTCCCAGCATCCCGCTTCCTCTCGGGCGGCTCCTTGTCCTCGCACGCGAAGGCAGCGATGTAGCGGGAGGGGTGCCACGCCACTGTGAAGGTGGCAGCCGACACCGGGATCTCGGCTACTTTCTCGCCTGGTGGACAGAAACCCCCATATCATATTTCTTTCGCCCGCGGCTCCGCCCTTTAGATGTCGCTTTATGTCTGTCTCTTAGGTATCCACGGGAACCATGCATTTTCCCGGGACAAAAAGCCTATGTGTTAGTCCAGTATTGATCTATCTACCTACTAAATTTCACCCAAATCCGTTCAGTACCCAACTAGCAAAGTAGTCTCAGAACGCGCATCTTATAGGAGTAATACACTTACAAAGCTCCTATAACAGTTTTGAAACATGCCATCGCTCCTATAAAAGCAATAGATAAGCCAGAATAGACTCAAAAACGTTTAATCTCATTGCTTAGCCTTATATGCGCTTTTAGGATAATTTTATAAAACTGTTGTAAGTAAAGTGTCCTATAATAGCATGTTGTAAGCATGTTGTAAAACTGTTATCCTATATCCACATTTTGTAAGTTCGTTTGGTTTCATAATAGGCTTACTCATGCTACTGCAAGTATGTTAGTTTTATATAAACATAGCGTAAGAGTACTATAATAATATGCATTTGTAATCTTATTCAAGACATTTGTAGGATGAACAGCAATAAGTAAGACAGGTATATGAGCGATATAGGATGAGCATACTTATAAGAGAATAAAGCGGGATAATTTTAAGTGTGTTTTATCTTGTATTCATCTTGGGAAGACAATAAAAGGACATGGTTAAAATATCAAAATACTAGCTTGCCACCGCGGCTCCGCCCGCGTTAACATCGTTTATGGTGCTTGGCGCGCGAAATATTTATGAAAGCGTTCCAAATTAGTTTCGTTAGAGTAATTTTTACTCTGCTGCTGTCAATAGCCTATGTACAAGTAAATCGACCGATGGAAAAGGCTAGCTCTATACCAACTATCGTATATTGCTACATTTCAACCAATCCCCATTTTAATTCCTTGGGGGTTGAACTTTCAGAAATCACCCTTAGTGGTTGTTAATATCAGCAAAAGTATTTTAAGTATAAATATGATATTTTTGTATTCCTAACTTGAGAAATAATTAGTTCTTCATACTTACTTTTATCCCCTATATTTTATTTTATTACATATATAATATTTTATTTTTGCAACAAAATAAAGCCTATGTGCTCCAAGGTACAATCTATCTCCATACCAAAACTCATCAAAATTGGTTGCGTGGGTGTGAAAACGTAACAGACCGACAGACTTTCGTATTTTAATATATTAGTAACATGGCGCTAATATTTTTAACATGGCGCTTGCGCTAGTCTTTTTGATGGCTGATATAAGACAAAATGGTTTTACAATAGTTTGACAAGGCGCTTACGAAATGCTGATTTTTAAAAATGGCGGCGTCAGTACTGTTTTAGCTAATAAATAATAAAACATGAATACTTTATACTCATATTTAGTAAGGCGCATCAAAATTTTAGCTATATATGGGGTTCAATTTACAGTAAATAAAAAATCCCCATACAAATTGTTATTAACAATATATGTGTTATGTGTTATTATAAACACTATAAACAGACATTTATGTGACTAATGAATTATACGACATAAAACTTATCTTATTTTCACATTTTTAAATTTCACATCTTATGTGCACAACACACGCGTTATTATTTTAGCTTTATGCGGGATACATTTTAGACTCACAAAAACATTACTAAGCGCATAGTAAGCACGTTTGAATTTAAGTAAAACCATAATAAGATCATTTAGGCTTAGAAGCTTCTTACGTATGATCAATATAAGCCTATACAGGCTTATAAGTTACTTACGTATGACCAATAAAAGCCTATTTACGCTTTTAAGTTACTTTCGGATAATTACTATCAGTATGAACGGCATTCAGTAAGACTGATATAGATTGGATTTAAAACTAAACGCTCTTATAAGGAGTGCCCAAACCCAGGCTTATAAGAGGATATAGGAGTGAAATAAGAGTAAAAATAAGTAGTCTTGAGATAAATATAGGACTACATTTTGCTAGTTGGGTAGTTTCGACGTGAAAGCGGAACAAACAAACAAATAAACAAACATCCATACTTTCGCATTTATAATATTATATTAGTAGTAAAGTAGGACAGGACATTTGTCGAATTGAAGGCTTTCAACTAGATTTCACGCAACATACCAGTCTCAGTGTCGCCGATGTCGATGATGTGGTCTTCGCTGGCCGAGGCGAGCAGGCGGCCGTCGAAACTGAAGGACAACGTCCGCACCGGCCATTCCAGTCTGAAGCAAATCAACAGTTTCACTCCATATGATAGGTTGCTCCTACTTGTACATGTAAGCATTCCCATTGCAGTAGGAGAATAAGTACATGGACATTGGTAATATGTAACGTGTTGCTCCTACTTGTATTATTTTCATGGCTGTACTACGGTTGGCTGTAATCGCTGTAGTTGGTCAAAAGCACGCAAAAACGTACTTGTGACTCCTCTGGTGCTGCGGGTGTCCATGGGCGGCGGTAATCGCTTACTATCAGGTGATCCGTCTGCTCGTTTGCCACCTATCACATAAAAAAAGCGTGGCAAAACTCTCGCGGTCCGATAGGATTTATCGTAACAGTGTTGGTAATTTTTTTCGGATACAAAGATAATTCGTTGTGAACAATCAGTTAACAAATCGGAGATGACCAAGATGCTAAAATGGCCATCGTCATATGTGGTAACAGAAAGGTTATCAGTGGCCTTCCATCACTGAGTCATCCGACCAGCAGTCTGCTTGACGGACATACTCTCTCGTTCCGTGTCATCACTTTTGGACGAAGGATTCCTGAGAATAATTTCTGTGAGGGAAAAAACCGGCCAAGTACGAGGCGGACTCGCGCACCAAGGGTTCCGTATAAATTCATAATCACACGTCTTGAACTCTATATCAAATTTTCAAGCCTGCAATCCCTTGAAGCTGTGAAAAAATCAAACTTCTACGCCAACGCAATCAAGAGATATGGCCGTTTATGCCGAAATTGTGACGTAACAAAAAAATATGGTTTTCGGACTTTTCCCTTTACTTGTACTATGATTCTAGGTCAACGGGAACCACCCTATAGGTTTTGATTCCCAAAAAGGGTCTTGACAGACAGCCGGACGGACAACAAAGTGATCCTATAAGGGTTCCTTTTTTCCTTTTGAGGTACGGAACCCTAAAAACATGTTTCCATTGCTGTTGTTAGGAAATGCTGTAAGGAAAAAAAGGCACGTAGGTATCCATTGGTTGCTGTAAAGAAAAAAACCATGCATCCATTGGTTGCTGTTAGGAAAAACTATGTATCCATTCGTTGCTGTGTGAAAATACTATGTATCCATTGGTTCCTGTATAGAAAAAAAAACGTTTATCCAGTGGTTGCTGTAAAGAAAAAACATGTAAGTATCCATCGCTAACCTGGAGAACACCCGGAGACAGGCGAGCTCGTTGACGTCCCACAAGGAGACCAGTGCATCCGCAGAGCCGGTGGCGAAGTACCGCCCCGTGGGATCATGCTCTATGCAGATGCACGTGCCCGGGTGCGCCTTGAGAACTGTCTGCAGCTCTAGAGTTGGGTAGCTGTGGGACAAAGTAACAATTCAACATGGGATGCGAAATCCGTAAAGTATTGGATAATTCTTCGTAGCTGTGGGAGAATGTTGTAAAAGGTTTGACATGTGATGCGAAATCTAATGTGTCGGGTAGTTCACAGAATCTGTACATTTTAAGACAGTTATGCACCAGGTGCCATAATACGAAATCTGTACATTTTAAGACAGTTATCCACCAGGTGATATAATGCGAAATCTGTACTGTTAGACAGTTGCCAGGTGTCATCATGCCGTATCTGTACAGTGTTGGACAGTTCTCCATCGAGTGGTAGGTACCATACGGAACTTGTGTGAGCTTAAACAGTTATCTATAAAATGGCATTGAGGCTTGAAAGTTGGACAAAGTAACTTTTTCTTCACTACTTCTACTTTACTTGGGGAAAGCTGTTCTATGAGAAGTTTTATGAGAAGAAACCACAGTGAATGGGAAAGATCAAATAAAACTTCAGCTGTATGATTGATGGACGATGGTGGGAAATTTGTAATGTCTATATTTGTCAAAACCTTTCACGTCAAAAGTTCGTGTTAGATGAGTGTGATAGTGTAGATGAGACTTACGTTAAAATATGAACACATCCCAGTCCATTTGTGAGGTAGAAAAGATCCGACGAGTGGTTCCACGATATCTCATTCACTTCAAAGTTGAATTGTTCTTCTGTCACCTAAAATTTGGAAATAAAGAGGTAGAATAAAGAGAAGGCAACTGATTTCAAAAAGCTTTTTCTGAAGAGCCACAAGTAGCTAGAATGTTCGTATGTTGGTATAAGATACTGTATTCTGGCAAATAAAGGCTTTTGACTTTGACTTTGTAATGTAATACAAAATAAATTTCCTATATTTATTTATATTTTTTTATTTTTTTTTTATTTTATCAAAATGTCAATGATGTTCAAAAGATTAAGGTCCCGTTTCAGAACAATAATAGTTACCTAACAAGAGCCTGACCCTTTCACAAGTTTAGATTTATAATGAGCTATTCTGCTGTCAGGGTTAAATTACTGTTACAAGTGTTCTGGAATGCTTTCTATAATCAACTTCAACTTCTTATCTTTTAACAGCAATTTGCCACGCAAGATGTTAAAATAAAGACATCTTTGAGTTATTAATATTGGAGCAAATTTTGATAAACATACCACTTTATAAGTCTTGGTGTCTATGAACGACACAAGATCCTCCTTGTTGCCCACAGCTATGGTGCTGCCGTTGGGCGACCACGCAATGTTTATGTTCTCTCCTTTTGTGGGTATCGTCGCTACACACTTGTGTGACCTGTGAACAATAAATATCATTAAATAATGTGATAAAAAATGACATAGCCTTTGTTTTTTTTTATTATCTGGTAAATTTTAAAACTTCTGCATAATTAAGGGGCTAATCCATTCAAAAAAAATTTTACTTGATAAGTATATGCCTTTCACATTTAAGATATTTATTTAGTAGGCCTGTAGGCTATCCTTGTGTCAAGTTTTTTTATCCTTAATTGTTAAGCCTTTGGCATCATCTCACCTGATGGTAAGTGATGATGATGCCAAAAAAAGTAAAAATAATAATAAAAGGTATTTAATAATTACAACATTACATAAATAATAATAATAAATAATGATAATATCCGGGACAAATCACATACGGTCATCTGGCCCCAAACTAGGATTCCCTGTATCTTGGGAGCCAGAGACTGATATACATACACATATACTTTTAAATACATTAATATATAGATATAATACACCCAGACTCAGAGCAAACAATTCTGCGCATCACAGAAAAGTTTGCCCTGTGTGGGGATCGAAACCACGACTCTCGAATCAGAGGTCAGGATCGCTAACCACTTAGCCACCGAGTCAGTCGTGCCACACAATAAGAGAGAGAAAGGCAAATAGGTAAAAAATATTTTTAAGATGATATCTTAAACAATTTTGCAATGACTGATGGCAAATAGTAATAATTAACTAAATATAATATCCATTAGGTGTTTTTTTATTATTTAAACCTAAAAATTTGATCTCTCACCTAGTATCCCATATTCGGACCGATTTATCGCCACTGGCAGTACTGAGCAAGTCTGGATGTGAGGCATGCCAGCACAACTGGTCCACGGAGCCCGTATGGCCTCGGAACACGAAATCCTGAACCTGCATAACAATTTGTACATGGAATTAAATGTCATTATGAAAAATCATATTAAATTGAGCAAACTTAATAATTTACTGCTTTTAATCAGAAAGTAGCCTTAGTGATGGCTGATTTTGAAACAAAAATTATGAGCCCAAGCTCAAGACGACTGCCTTCAAAGATAAAAATTAGGATAAGATCCGGACCTTAATATTGTTGACATTAAGATAAAACTTATGACCCTAAGAACTTTTTAGCTAACCTAAATAATATTTTAAGATATATCTGAAGCCTGTAACTGCTTCAAATTGCTTTTAACCCTAAAACTAACATGTAAACAAAAACATAACCCCACTTTCTATATTAATCCATTACTTCAAAATTTTACATCTTATACAATTTTAGACTCTAACATAATAAAGAAGACTTACCAATCTGTTTCTTTCCAAGTTAAATATAGCGACACTTTTATCGAAGGACCCTGAGGCAAGTCGCCGACCATCACAGGACCATCCTACCGAATGTACTTTAGAACTGTGGGCTATGTATTCGCGAACTACGTTGTGGGTCTGGAAATAGGCGCGTAGCTCGTTCAAGTCCTCTATAGGAGTCTGCGTTTGCCTGCTTTCTTTCATTTTGTTGAGGAAATAATGAAAAATTAGACACGACTCCGCTTGTTTGAAAGCACTTCCACAGATAAGCAAACAATTGTTTGACATTGACATTTAATGTCAGTGAGATGAATGCAAAAACAAAACGCATGGACGGGATTTTGAAAAAAATCGAGTGAGAAAGGAGTGAGAAGAGGTTTTGGAATCATTTTATAAAATCTGAGGTTTGAAATATGAACTAGAAAACTACCTTGAACTCGATAATTCAATATATTCTTTGCCTACATTTAACCTCTCAACCAAAGAGTACAATAATAAAACGGTAACTCTCAACTGCGCTTGAAATCCAAAATGGCATCACCCCGCGCGGGTGTCGGCCACTTGACTGATTCCGGTGACTATTATATATTTCTCAGAAACTATTGAGAGACTACTCTGAACTAGAAAACTATCTTGGAACTTTTTCAATCCAATATATTCTTTGCATACATACATTTACGATTCCTACGCAAATACACTATCTATCTTTGCCAGATTTAATAGGAGTAACAGAGATGCAATGCGTGCAATTTTATAAAAATAAAAAGGTTGCTTAATAAAAACATTATCTTTTTGGTATTATATTTTTGTGTAACGTAGCAGTAACTTGAACAATAAAAGAAAACGCTTACTTAAAAATCCTTTATTTACAAAAAATACAATCTATTCATTTTAAGGAACACATACGGCGAGGCAAAATAAAACATACTTAAAAAGGCAGATAGAGATGTCACTTCTTATACAGATTCGTCCACTATATCTTGAGATATTACATTGCGAATACATGATTGAAAATATTATTTTTTCGCCTAACTACATCTAGAAACAGAGAACGATTCTTCGTTGTTTGGTCCATTTCCCAGATCGTCCATTTCGCGAAACATCGCATCAATAAGCTTCGATCTGCACCCGTCCCTTTCCCTCCAAGGCTTTCAACATATCTCTAGCGTCCTCTAAACTCATGCCACCCGTCTTACAAAACACATCTTCAACGAAAGCGTCTTTTACGTTGTCGGGCATGTTTTTAGAGTTTCCTGATATGTAGATGTAAGCGTTTTGTTCTTTTATAAGAGGCCACAGAGTATCTTTTTGCTCGGCTATCTTGTGTTGGACATATCTGCAAATAAAAAGATTCCATTAGTTTGGCAAGTTAACAGAGACTTTTACAATTTCTTCGTTACAAAAATCAGTTTTATTTCGTTAATCTTTTGTTGACATCTAGAATGTTCATTTCACATAGTTTTCCGATTATAGAGACCAGGCGCGGATCCAGGGAGGGGCAATAGGTGCAATTGCCCCCCCCCCCCCCTGAAGCCTGACAGAAGTACTAAATCATCTATAAAATGTAAATAAATAGAGGCATTTCTTAACTATTCAAAAAATTTCGCACTCGCTACGGTCGCGACTTTTTATATTAACGGTCTAACCATTATCATCGACCGCTTCATAAATAAGGGTACACTGAAAATTCAACCCCCCCCCCCCTGAACGAAATCCTGGATCCGCGCCTGGTAGAGACAGCCACAAAGATATCTGAACCCCCCGTAACACCGGGTATCACGAAAGATTGAACTAATAGCTTTGGCAAATCGAGAACCATTTGGATTATAGGGAAATAACCATATGTTAACAATGGATGGAATACAGAGAAGACATCTAGCAGTTGAAAATTGCGGAAGATGGGGTTTAAAAGCAAAGTGTGAATTACGTTTTAATCGCCACCGTGGCATATTAGCTAGGCCACTCCCGTCACATCAGGAGGTCGCTGATTCGATTTCCGGCGAGGTCCTACTTTGTATTTTGGTTGATGGTATGGTATTTTCAGAGCTCTGCTCTAAGCATTGCGATGGAAATCTTGGTAAGCCCGCTTCGATCTTCGGTTTAATCATCACTTACCAACAGGTGAGATGATTACATTACAAGTTACTTACATTTTATTATTCTGATCCCTTGAAAACGCACAGTACAGCGATATCCTGCCCTCTTCACACCACCTCTCCAACTGATCACCGCAGTGATAATCCTTCCCCCTATACCGACAGCCGAAAAAGAGGTGGATTATGTGTTTAGCCGCCGTGCCGAGGTGGGTCCGTTCCTGGATTAAACTGCGGAATGGCGCGAGGCCTGTGCCCGGACCGATTAGGATTAGTGGAGTCTGAAAGAAAGAAATATATTGTATAAATGTCCTTTTAAAATACCTGAAAAAATGTACAGTACCTACTCACGAAACTGAACAACTTTCCCTCAGGAACAATGTTGGACTTTTCTAACAAGTTGATCAACTAATCTACGTACAACGTCCAGCGGCATCAGCACCAAACAAATGTAACGTAATTTTTGATAATTCTTATTCATTCTAATTCTTCTTTAAATTCTTTAGTGAACAAAAACCAAGTTCATGCATTTATCGATAATATAATAATAAATAATAATAATATCTGGGACAAATGACACAAGGTCATCTGGCTCCAAACTAGGATTCCCTGTATCTTAGGAACCAGAGACTGATATACATACACATATACTTTTTAAATACATAAATATATAGATATATACACACCCAGACTCAGAGCAAACAATTCTGCTCATCACAGAAAAAATTGCCCTGTGTGGGGATCGAACCCACGACTCTCGAATCAGAGGTCAGGATCGCTAACCACTTAGCCACCTAGTCAGTAAATAGCAGTAGTAGTCATATATCATGTAAGTAAATCTTCCGTCCAGTAGATATGCGGCTGTCTTAACGCTGCTATCAGCTACAATTTTCTAAAGAAATTGCAATAAAACTTACATTCTCCGGAAACACAAAAGTCCCCTTCTTAATCCACCCATACACCTTCTCACCAACCTTCAAACTCTTCAACCAGTTCGAGCACAATCCCAGCCTGACCTTTTTCAACTTCGTGTAATACTCTACTGCGGCTACTATAATCTCTAAGGAGTTTCCATTGGAAGCCAGACTTGAGCTAGCTATGGAGAAAGCACGCGGCTTAATTGTGGAGAATAGCTCGAAAATGATTGGGATCGTTAGTTTTGATGCTGTCTTGTGGAAGTCGTGTAAGACCTGTTAAGAGGAAAACATAATTCTTACTCATATTATAAATGCGAAAGTGATTTTGAAAGAAACAAAGATATTAAAAAAAAATTCGTTTCTCCTTCTTTTACGTTGTCGCAACGGTGCAGTGGATTGACATGGTTGTTGACAGTGAGCACAGAGACAGTTGTCATGATGAGAATGAGAAGTGACATAGGCTACCTTTTATCCTGTAAAAATATTGGATTCCTAGGGAATCACACAGGAAACTCAAAAATGACGCGATATAGCGGCTCGCGCACTGCGCACCCTCAACGACAGTGATGAAAACGACATCCACCATCGATATGGGAAACATTAGATGAGGTTAATACTTCCCGACTGCGTAGTCGCTGATAGTGGCTTGCTCCCCTATGTTGAGTAGCGCCGCCTTTTCGCGCACCATTCGCAATCTGACAAGCGACGAGTAAACATCCCGTGTAAACAACATGAAAATATGTCTTACAGAGCAGTGAAATGTGCTAAAACAATAAAAAAACAAATACCAAAACTAACAGCAACATTTCTTATCACTTTTCTCTTGTTATTTTATGAATATTTTGTCATTTTATAGTGATGCTACGCTACTCGTCGCTAGTAGATAACATTAATTAAATACATGCCTCCCTACTCGTCGCTAGATGTCGCTAGTAGATAACATTAAATACATAAACCTTAAGCTTATCACACAACGGCGATATTTGTTTAAATACATGCCTCCCTCTTCACCCCGCTTCAGCCCCCGCAAGACGAACACGCTGGTTCAGAAACAAACAGAGCGAGTAACCTTATCTAATGTTTCCCATATCGATGATATGACATCCACGCATATTATATAAAATACTAGCTTCCGCCCGCGACCTCGTCTGCGTGGACTTCCGAATTGGATCCAGGGAGAAAGAAAATGTTAAGGTGGCACCATCTAGTGACGAAGTGAAAATTTTGAGTTTTTAGGTATTCCTCCGGGAACCCTTAACTTTTGCGGAATAAAAAGTATCCTATGTGTTACCCGAGTCCTTTATCTATCTACCTACCAAATTTCATACAAATCCGTTCAGTAGTTTCGACGTAAAAGCGGAACAAACAAACAAACAAACGTCCATACTTTCGCCTTTATAATATTATTATGGTGAGATAGCTGGATTACCATTGACTGACTGATTGACATGGTTGTTTGTCCTGTTGCGGACGTTGGAGGGTGTAAGACTAAATGCAAGATTGTGTGCAATCTTCTACCTCTTATCGTGTGGCACATTTAACCGTTTTATCTATACCTTGTGAGCAATTATTCAGTGAGTAGAGAAAAAATCGGTCGTGGCTCAGAGCGGCTTGCGTAGTCGCGTCGATCACGCAGGTTAACTGACTACAGACACGGTCATAACCTGGATGGGTCTGACTGTTAGTGGTATTTATCTCGACCGTTTCCGTGCTTCGCAAGGCATGTTAAGCCGTTGGTGCCGGCTGCTATCGCTAGATGGCAGTCGTTAAGCCATGTCGGAGGCCTTATAGGCGGCTTGAAAACTTCTGACACTGGGGTTGGCCACTAGCCCCACAACCTCTACCAATCCGGACTTGGCCCCCGTGTGTGGTGTGGCCTACACGAAATTATAACACATAACCTGCCACATTAATAAGGACAGCCACATTTTATTTACTGATTCCTCGAGTGGCTCCAGATATCAACTGTAAAACGGCCTGTTTTACAGTTGATATCTGGAGCCACTCGAGGAATCAGTAAATAAAATATGGCTGTCCTTATTAATGTGGCAGGTCCAACATTTGAAAGAGCCTGGTAGTCGTATGTACGCATCATCCATTTAAATATCACTTGTATATATTTTTTTAACCAAGTATACGTACTTCTAAAACAGTCCTCTTAGGCCTCCTGCAGTAATTAAGCCAGTCCTCCTGCCCCTCGGGGGAGCTCAGCTCTATACATTTGTCCTTTTCTAACTTATCCTCGGACACTTGCGCTAGAAGGGAAAAGGTATACGGCGTCGGGTATGATCTCAAATCCCAGTACTGTTCGGCGATTTCGTAGAGAGTAAGCGAACGCTGTAGGAATGGCGGTACAGGCATATCTGGAAGAATCATGAAGGAAATTTTCAAGTGTACACATTGTCAGAGATACGAGGATATATTAACTTAGCACTTAGCCATGTCAAAAGGCCTTATAGGTGGCTTGAAAATTTCTGAAACTAATGAAAACATCCAGGACAAAAATCACACACATGGCCCCAAAACTAGGATTCCCTGTATTCTATTCTATTCTATTCTAGATATATTTTTTTAATATTTTTCCTGGATTCTATACTTTATTCTGAGTAAACTCTTAAAATTTCAAACGCAATTTTTTAAGACTCTGTATAGATATGACACAGAGAAAAACAAATCTGTTCATCACGGAAACATTTGCCCTGGTGGAAATCGAACCCACGACTCTTGAATCAGTAGTCGAATAAAATTAAATGTCGGTAGAGATGAAAATCATCTAGTTGTGCTAACAGAAAGGTTCTGAGAAACTCATTTCCTAGTTAGTCCAACAGACAGAAGTGGTCAGGAGTGCTAACCACTGAGCCACCGAGTCAGCCACTGGGGTTGGCCACTAGCCTCACAAGTCACAACCTCCACCAGTCCGGACTTGGCCCCGGTGTGCAGAGTATGGTGGCCTAACCTTCCCTGCCCGAGCTATGGGAAGAGATATTGCGTGGCTTGCGCAAAGCTTACCTGCAAGTAAGGGCACCTTTAGAGAGGGCAGACAGAGAGTGACTGTACAGTATGATAGTACTAATGTATAGTTCATTCCAATCAATAATTGCCCACGCTGAATACGTTAAAAACAACTGACTTCAATCGCAACAACTCCAATTTTGCTATGTTTTTGTTGATTTTCTCAAAAACCGCTGAATCGATTTCGATACAATTTATATGGGACCACCTGTGAAGTATACCCTTTTAAACAAAAAAAGAATTTTCCAAATCGGTTCAGGCGTCTTCGAGTAATCGGTGAACATACATAAAAAAAAAACCGACGAATTGAGAACCTCCTCCTTTTTTTGAAGTCGGTTAAAAAGAAAAGCAAAGGTTAACAAACTTACTATGGAACTGACACATGTCAATGTCATCTGCATACTAACTTTGTTTACCTTTTGTTTTTTTTAATGAACTATATATAGTAATCTGTGTCCCATGTCACTCTTTCGCGAAGTCAAAACCGCCAACAAAATAACGAAAACAACATTTTTTTTACAAAAACTCTTTATTCTTAAACGTCTCCTTAAAACTTATGATCATTCCTCTTCTTCCTGCCAGCCATCCTGGTCGCTGAGGAAGCGTCGTTTCGCCGCCGTATTCATGTAGGGCCGCAGCGCCCATTCTGTGTCAGCCGCGGAAAGCGCCTCTAGCGTGCCCAGTTTTATCTCATACAGCTTCATTTGGAAGCGGGGACCTACCTCTGTTAGCTCGATTTCTTTGCCAGCCTGCAAATAATGATAATTTTTCGTTAGAAAAAAAATTATTAATATAGGTACTTTACAAAGGTTTCTAAAAATAAACAAAGTAATTTTAGAAAATAAAAAGAAACACAAACTAATTTAAAATACGTATGTATGTATTGAATATTAAAAGAAATTAACAGGGTTCGCATGATATATATCAATATTTATATTTATATTTAAGCTAATTCTTAAGAATGAATGTGCCAAATCCAAAGAATAAAGATATGATTATAACAATAATAAATAAATGAGTTTAATTTAATGAACTATCTTCAAATTAGCAAAAATAATATATACATTTTAGATTCAGTTATTTCGAAACAATATATCAGAGTACATTTGAATGTTATTTTGACAAACATCTTCAAATTATCAAACATACCTACATTTTAAATTCAGCTATTTCGGAAAAAAAACGTATTAGAGTAAGAAATTGAAATTAGTATGTCAATTTGATAAATATCAAAAATATCGGATATATATCAAAAATATCTGATATTTTGATATTTATTATAAATATCGGATATTTACGAACCCTGGAAATTAAACATCGAGACACGTCCACACGGTGTGTATGAGAAAATTCGAACTAATTGTAAGTCCCATAGAGCAGGACACTATTCATATGGTTCGGCCACTTTTGTCCTGGACTACATATTGATGGGTTTCTGAACTAATAATTGAATGAAATTATATAAATAATAATGCTCGCGTCTTGGTCTATGTGGATTTCCGAGTTATCATTGACTGAGATAAAAAGTATTTTATGTTTTAATCCAGGTTATAAACTAATCTGTGTGCCAAATTTTATCCAAATCCGTTGAGCTGTTTTTGCGTGTCCATGTAACAATCATACAAACTTTCACTTTTGCAGGATAGCCAGGCTATTATTCGGGCTATAGTTGGATACCTATTATGAATAACTTCATTTTCTATGTGTACCGTTTAATATTTTCTTGGTCTAACAAATATACATATAATTGTAATTTTTTTTTCGAATTGACTATGGGTTTCTTGGGGAAGTTCAGTTTCATGAATAGAATCCCTAGTTAATATACAGTGGTGGACTAAAAAATCTACTCAAGATTTGTTGCTCGACTTTTGAAAAAATAACTCAGTCTACAAAACTGCTAAACACTAAAAACTAGAAAACCATCAAACTAAAATCATAAACAGTAAACACAAAGTTTTTGAACTTTTAGTTTAGTTTCATTTTGCTAGATTGAGTTAATTTTCCAAAAGTCGTGCATGAAACTTTGAGTCGATTTTTTTTTTTTTTTTTTTTTTATGTGATAGGTGGCAAACGAGCAGACGGATCACCTGATGGTAAGCGATTACCGCCGCCCATAGACACCCGCAACACCGGAGGAGTCACAAGTGCGTTGCCGACCTTTGAAATGGGATGGGGGATGGGGGAATGGGGAGGGGGATGGGGGAATGGGGAGGGGGGGGGGTTGGGCCTCCGGTACCCTCACTCACTCGGCGAAACACAACAAACGTTGCTTCACGCCGGTTTTCTGTGAGGCCGTGGTATCACTCCGGTCGAGCCGGCCCATTCGTGCCGAAGCATGGCTCTCCCACGTCTACACGTCCACGTCACGCTCTTTTTTGTCCAGATGTATAGTTCTTATATTGTGCAAATTCATTTATTGATTAAAACAATACCTTTCTATAGGTGTGTTGTCGGAAACTGATGTAGTCGTCATGGTTAGCGAACGTGATCACTCGCTTCGAATCCTCTTTTGGTACGGGAAACAAGTACTTCAGTATACTCATTGTTCTCAAACCTGCAACAAAAAGAGCTTTTGTTACTCTTTCTTTGAGATAATCTGATATTGGTGTCTTGTACCCAAAGTATAAGTACCCATGTCCCAGTAGAGGGGATGATATGGGCTTTTAAGAAACAATGGGTAATTAATGCGTTATCTTAGACATGAAAACCGTTATTTCATGAATTAACACGAAAATTTATGAAATTCCGAATGCATGTACTATAGTGTATTCCTGAATATTATGTAATTTTTCTTTGATGATAATAATATTTTTTCCTTAAATTAGAAAGAAAGAAAGAAAATACATTTATTGTCACTAAATACACATACACAATACACACATACACAATACACACACACGATGCAGTACATAAGTTTGAAAAAACATATTTTAGTGACAAAAGGGGAGAAGTTCAGCAAAATGCTGGCATTGTTGATACAAAGCACAGCCCTGATTTTCAACTTACCCCTTGTTACAAAAGAAGAAAGAAACATAAAACAACAAAACTGTGAGGTACATGCTAATATAGATAAGACAACATAGAACTAAAAATTAACAAAATAAATAGCGAAAAAAAAGTTGCATGCCGATTTTTAATAACATTATCGTGTAAGCCTTCCATTGTTCATTGCTTAGCCATCCAACTTGCATCCAATCCAATTACAAAAAGGTATATTGGTGAAAAAACGTTGCCATATCTTAAGAAAAGAAAAAGCACTTTAATACAAAGAACCGTCATTTCTTACCAAGATCGGTCTTGAAGTTGTGGAATATTAGGTGCGGGTACTGCTCAGACATGGGTCCGATGTCGGGAATGTCGTGTCGCATTACCACGCCGGACAGCGTGAAGGAAGCGGTAGGCCCGTACGGCAGGTGGCATATGACCTGGTAACAAGCACAGCCTGGTTACAACTAACAGATAACAGAGAAGGGTATGATCCGGTACCATTTGACCTTGCACTCACCAAGCTATCGGGTACTCCTCTATGCTCATGCACCACAATGAAATCTGTCACATCATTGGCTCGACACGCATGAATCAGCTGTGACATCTCGTACCCTCCACGGTTCATTCGCTGACAGTTCGGGAATATTAACCTGGAATGTGTTATCATGTGTTATTGTAACAATGTTAATTGTTTTTTTGTTTTATTCATAAGGGATATTATAAAACTGGGTTTATGGCTGTAAGTCAACGGCTAGCAATGCACTAAGAGTATGCTGTCTGCCTGTGTGTCTTCATGTCCTAACTTTAAATGGCTTTTTTAAACTTTAACAGGTAGTAGTACTAGGGTAGCACATTGAAGTTTTTCACACAATATAGGGTGACTTTAAATTAGTTCTTGATACGAAAGGTTATGCATGTGCTCGTGATAACAAACAACTTTCCCTAAGGAACCCATAGTGAAATCTCAAAAAATGAATTAATGAATATGACATTTCAAAATAAAATAACACTTCTTTTACATCTTTGAGATAGTTATAGATACATAAATAATTATGTACATCACTTTAAATCTCAAAATTAAATTAGTTACTATGAATTGTGATAGCTTACCTAAGTTCTTTGACAAACATCTTGAGCCTAGCACTGGGCTCCCGGGACGTAGTGACCATGATCTTGGGGTCCTCAACGCCAGCATATCGGTACTCATCGTCTTGTGAGCTGAGGGTGTTTGCTCCACCGCTGAACCCACCAATAACGGCTGCCCTTTCTGGGCCTACAAGTATGTTAGAAAATTAAGATATTAAGAAATATTATGATAAATAAAAGTATAGTGTAACTATACACAAGTGATTTTAAGAAGTAGGATATGTAGAAACAGAAATAAATCCTAAAATAGAACTGCAATATAAGTAAGGCCTTCAAAAAGAATAAAACTTTTTGAGTTATTAAAAATCTACCCACAGAAGTTCAAAAGTAACCAAATAATTTGAAAAAATTATGTTTGTTAAGATTAATATGTACTTAGCAACATAATTAAAAAGAAATAGAAAATACTGCGCAAGATGTGAAAACTTTTAGGTTATTTCTGCTTTTAAAAAAACCATAACTCGTAAATCACCATAACTATGAGAAAATCTACTCACCCTTGTCTTCAAACTCGATTCGTTTCTGTAAAGCTATAGCTTCCTTTCTCAAATCGCCGTGGATAGGAATGTTTTCTTCTAAACTCCGCTTCAGCTGATCTTTTTTAGCTTGAATACTCTTCTGTTTCTCTTCCGCAGACTTCCTGTACAAGTACTCGCGGCGCAAACGCGCCTGCCGCCGTATCATTGTGCTGTTTTATTTATTTACCACTAGTTTTTATTATAATTTCATAATTTTCACAAATAAAACTTTCAGTTTCAGCGTATCAATGACATTTCGCCACACGTGTTTTTAATTTTTGACAGTGACAGTTCTCAGAGGTGTTACCATAATGAAAAATATATTTCTTTGCAGAAACAAAACGCACTTTGGTTTTCGTTCAGAAACACAACTCCGTACTTATTTGAAATCGCTTTTCTGGTATTTTTAAAATAAAAAGTAGTTCAAAATACATACCTTGGTGTAGTTCTTCAACTAATAAACGAAAATATGGCTTTATATCCAGACCATGTGAATCAAATATTCCAAATAAATCTTCTACATCTTCTTTTGAATTTCTAGGTCTAATATTGAAGATATCTCCGGGTGCATAGCTGAGTGGTGTACCATCAGTTACCTTCAAGGACATCAGTCTTACATCCTGAAAAATATTTGTTTTTAAAAACAGCCATATGGTCCATCTTATGTAATAAAAAACAAATTATATTAGGATCTCATGTATAGAGAAGTCAATATGCATAAAGAGTTTATTTATTTATTGAGTCTGGGTGTATAATATCTATATATGTATGTATGTATTTAAATGTATATGTGTATTTATATCAGAGTCTGGTTCCCAAGATACAGGGAATCCTAGTTTGGGGCCAGATGACCGTGTGTGATTTGTCCCGGACATTATTATTATTTCTATATAGTTTATATTTAGTCAAGTTTGTCAAAATAATTTAATAATTAAGATATTATTCAGTAATAGTTCATTTCCTTTCATGCACTTACAGTAGTTAGAAAATTATTAAAACTTACTTGAAAATGTGACTCATCTGTGATTCGCTGATTTTTTTCAATTTCTAACAGCCTGATTTTTCCAAGACTTCTCTCTGCTTCTTTACTAAAATAAATATCATCACTCAAACTCTTTGAATTATTTCCACTATTATTTTCAAAATTTTTAATGACAGACACTTTCCATCTTGGAACAAATTGTGTTTTCAGATCTCCGATTTCCATGAGAGAATAATATGATTTCATTTTCGCAAAGAACTCCTTCATCCACGGTGTCATGACGGCATCATGTCCCATGTCATGCTGGTAGTCACACAACCCTGAATAAATTTTTTTTACAAAATTAAACTGGGATTTCGATATTTTAGGAAACGGTTTTTATGGGCACAAATGACTAAGAACTGTGACTATCAAGAGTACTAAAATATCATCACACAATAACAAATTTTGTGTTATGTATTAATCAAGGAATTGCGATTTCTTTAACTTTTTTTATTATTATTTCTCAGTGACGTACCAAGTGTTATTGTAATTGTAATTTTAAGGATGGGCTGGTTTCCGCAACCAGACAATAGACACGCCCATAAATCATTTTCAATATTTCACACTTTAACTAAATTTACATACATATAATTTACAATTTACCAATATTTATTAGGTCTTTCCCATGGCTACACTCTGAACAATTTCTACTTTTCTTATATATGGCATTTCACAAATATTTAATGTGATTTTGCTTAGTCAAGTGAAATGGCCACCTAAAGCACAACCAAGTTCATACTCACCAATATCAAGTAGAGGCGTCGCACCCAATTGTAAGAGTCTCTTATGAAGCTTCTTTCCAGCGAAGTTGAACTTCGCATACGAAGAATCCCCCAAACCTAGCACGCCAAACTTTAATTTACTCAACGAGTTAGGGGGCAGGCTTTTCCTCAGCAGAAACTTCCAGAACTTTTTCATATTATCCGGCTCTTCCCCTTGGCCGCACGTAGCACACACAAATATTGCAAACTCCTCGTGAATCAACCTAGATATAGGATAATCATCCATGGCTTGCACTGGCCCTCGAAAACCCAACACTTTCGTCGTCCGCCATATCCTTTCAGCCATTTCTTGGGCTGTGAAAGTCTGACTACCGTACAGTACTAAAAGTCGATCTGGTGCAGTCATTTTAAAGAATGTACTACAATAAAACAGAGTTAGAACACCGAGTAACAAAGTTCGCAAAGGCAAAGCGATCACATCACAACTTTGACAGTTCTTGTTTTGACAGTCAGGTCAGCTGATAGTGATAACTGTGGTGTTACCATAGAAACTCACCTCAGCAACCATACGATATTCTCTCACTCACAGACTCACAGAGCTTATAACTATAACACCTTTGTGTATTTTTTTAGAGTAGTAGTATTCGATTTAGAATTATGATAATAGTGATGTGATATGACTGTAGATTATTGAATTGTAGAAAGGGTAAGATGTGCACGCACTTAGTTTTGAACAAAACGCACTTCCGTTTCCGCACGGTTTCCGCTTTTCTTCATCCCGGCTCAGCCACCCTTTCCGCTCAATACATGAATCGGTTTTCGGCTATTCTTCTATCTCTCTCACCCCAGTTCAAACTCAATCTGATATCCCGCTCACTTTTGGCGCACGGCAGTCTCGCGAGGCAGCTTGGCGGGCTCAGTCGATTCACTCGAGCTGAAAAGCGCGGGAAATCAGTTCAGTGACTTTTTGGTGAAAAAATTAAGTGAAATTGGAATTATCCAAACATGTAAGTTTTTCTGTTATTATTCATATACTTAATTATTTACAGTTAAAATTAATTTAATATTTAATTAATAAAGAAAAGTAGATTTGGAGGTGGGGCGTCTGAGAAAGTTTACCCTTGACATTTCATCACAGTATACTTAAGAGATTTGATATGATGCCAAGATATGCCTACCACTGTTTTCGAGATTTTCGGAACTACCACGAAATACGTTTTTTATACCGAAGAAGGAATATCGGCCTGTGGGTGGCCTGAATGAAAGCTGGCTTAATAAAAGTCGAAAGAAATACTTTTATTTCAGAATCTTTTAAGTCAGAAGGTTTTGACAATTTCACATTTAATTTTATCGTGCCTACATTGAGAGAACAAATGCCATCTTCCTCTATTAAGCCACAATATGAGCCTCCTGTTGTAGCAGTAACCCAGACGCGCGCGGTCACGTGTAGGGCATCGAGATTTACACCGTGGACGTTTGAATTTTTCCCACGATGTTTTTCTTAACCGTTACAAAAATCAACACCTAAATTTAAAAAAAAAAACTAAGTACTTCATTTTCATTAGTATACCATCAGTTGCAGGAAGTCAAATTAACTTTAAAATATAACGCGTTACTTATTACAATAATAGTAAAAGTGTTTTCTTACTTATTCACTAAGTAACGTCTTTTGTAGATTTTTGGATATATTTTTGTGAAATGTGCATTTCATATTCACTTAGACTACGCGACTTATCAAGTATGCTTGCTAGGTTAACTACCACGCACGTGTATCCTTGGATCGATGCACCCTTCGCCCCTCCCCCTCTCGATATTTGGTTCACACCCCGAACTACGAGGCTGAAGATTTTGTTTTTTTCTAAGGGATTTGGATAGATAAATGCTAGGCATCTGAGTTACTGTTCATCAAATATCAAAAACTACTTGTCTTAAATAAAATTTGAAACAGTAAACAGTAATCATGTATTAATCGGTACTCAGACAAAACAAATAATATAAATTGCATTGCATATGCAATGAAAATTCAAGCGTGTAACTTTTTTCTGAGATTTTCCTCTATCCCATTCCCACGTGGCACTACTATCCGTTCTATTACGACTATGTACAAGGTAATAATTGACCACGCTGAATACGTTAAAAACAACCGATTTCAATCGCAACAACTCCAATTTTGCTATGTTTTTGTTGATTTTCTCAAAAACCGCTGAATCAATTTCGATAAAATTTATATGGGACCACCTGTGAAGTATATACCCTTTTAAACAAAAAAAGAATTTTCCAAATCGGTTCAGGCGTCTTCGAGTAATCGGTGAACATACATAAAAAAAAAAGAATCCGACGAATTGAGAACCTCCTCCTTTTTTTGAAGTCGGTTAAAAAGGATAAGAGACTGAACTAAGTATTGTACATAGATGAATAATAGTGAAGTATTTTCTGGACCAGTTTGGATCTGACAATACATAGAATATTTCTTCGAGGAAAGACTAATAACAAATATTGCCGCTTTCAGTTTTCTGTTCTAACACTCGAGGCCTACCTAAAGTATTTTCACGACCGTATAGATAGATAGACATGTGGGCATTCACAATATTGTTTTTATACAAATTATTTTTTTATAATTTAAGGATATTTTTTTATATTTTTATTTTATTTATTTATTTTGAGCCATAAGTAATGAACGAATAACCCAACCGATTTAACAAAAAAAACCGTCGGCATAAAAATAGACGAATCTAAAAATGCCGTGCACTCTATAATTTATTAAAACATTTTGGCTACAGGGGACGGCAAGGAAGCGGACATACACACACACACACACACACACACACACACACACACACACACACACACACACACACACATTCATACACTGGAAAATCATAACCTTCCGCATGGGAAATTGGGAACAAACTTATGACATTACCTATTAGTTAATTTGTTCTTATATACAGGGTGTAAGGGACAGGTTTCCGATAACTTTAAGGGCTTGCTCAGTAGACGAAACTGATCGCTTCTCCATACAAACTGTCCAGTCAAGTTTATAATTTTGTATGGAGAAGCCGATTTTTTTTCGTTTCCTGAAAAAAAATCTTGTGGAAAGTTGTTCAGTTTCGTCTACTGAACAAGCCCTTAAAGTTTTCGGAAACCTGTCCCTTACACCCTGTATTTTTTACACAATATTACAATATAATTCCGTTCATACCTCATTATAACCATTTTACACAAATAATCAACAACGCTGAACACGTCAAAAAACCGACTTCAATCGTAACAGCTACAATTCTGCATTTTTTTTGTTTTTGATGATTTTTTCAAAAACCGCTGAATCAATTTAGATAAAATTTGTAATAAAATTAAATGGGACCACCTCTGAAGTATTACCTACCAAACAAAAAAGAATCATCAAAATCGATTCATAATTGGCGGAGTAATCGCGTAACACACATACAAAAAAAAAGAACATACAGTCTAATTGAGAACCTCCTCCTTTTTTGAAGTCGATTAAAAAGCCTTTAATGACAATGGAGGTTTTTCCTTACTTTGAGTTAATACCAATCAATAACGTCTGTATTTACGATAAGTAGCATTAACTATGTAAGTATTCAAAATTAGATATTTTAATACTATCTTTCATTCACATTTTCCCGCGGGTTTACGATGAAACGCTCCGCCACGTTGCATCAGCTTGTTACCAAGAGTCCGCCACGTGCACGGATCGATTGACCCCCCCTTCCCCCGGGGGTCACCCAGACCTCCGCCCGCCATCCAGCCACCGCAAATGCCTGTGGATTTGACCTCAGCTATTTCGCATTTCGGCACGCGAATTTCAGTGAGAATTTCTGCATGTACAGTCTATCAAAAAGCCGTGAAAACGGTTTTTAGTGGAATGGAATTATAATTTTATTATTAGGCTGAAATGGAGGCTGCTGCAACGATATATTGATTATAATGATGACAATTATTTATGATTGCAATTGCAACCTCAAAATTCTGGATCGAAATGTTGTCATGTTGAACGAAGGGCCCCCATTTATAGTATTTTGAAGACGTTTTTGATAGACTGGTACTTATTTAATTTGGTAGAATTCTATTGTACAATAATCTTAAATTCGTAACTGACTTATTAATAGTAATAGTTGTTAATCAAACTTACATGAGAAAAAGTAGAGATAATCTTTGAAAAATACATAAGAAGGGTAAAAGAAACGATTTATTTATTTATATTGTAGGGACACCTACATATTTTTAATTATTCAACTACCTGCAAATATGTGATTTTGTGTTCTCGTAGTTTAATTCTTCACCAATTGTGATACTCAAATATTATATATTAGTCAGGCAGGCAAAACCAATAAATGTTCAAAATCTTGGATACTGTACCACGGTACTATCACTAGAAAGAACCTTCTTTCATTTCACCTCTCCACCGATCGCATATGATCTATATTGGATCGACACACCCATCCAATAACTGGTGACCCCGACGTGATAAGTAAAAATAAAATACGTGAAAATAAGTCACAAAAACTATTTATTTGTCAAACAAAGAGATTGCTCTCAAAGCTAAGCTAGCTAACTAGCTTTACTTAGTTGCCTAAAAATTTACGTTAGAATAAATAAATAAAAGCATCTAAAGCTATGATACAATTTCGCAGTAAATTATGATCCTTCGAGCCGGATAACTCTTTGCACAGTCTAAATACGAATAGACCCTTAGAAGTTCGTAAGGGCTAACTGTGGGGCTAACAAGGCATGTGTTAATATTGTATGTCTGAAGGGACTGGCAGGGACACACCCTTATTTAGGTCAAGGTTGATGTTAGGGGGCTGGAGCTGGAGGTGAATAGACGCTCCGCCATCTTTAATTTTAGGCTGGGAGCTTGCATCTGGGTAAAATAATAACATATCTTATTAGGTATTGAATAAGAATATAGGTTGTCAACAAACGAACGAAGAGTTCGACAACAGTCTATACTGAAGGCTATCATAACATATCTCTAATCGTTAGAATATAAATAAACGAAGAAAAGAAAAATCGTTTATTTATTTGGCAGTACAACACAATTCATGAAAGTTAGCTTAGCCGTATAAAGTTCTTGTTTTTAAAAAATACGAGACTCTCGGTATGTATTTCATTTTTTCTGAAGATAATACCTAGTGTTAAAAGTTAGTGGCCGTGAAAAATATTCTGTAAGTACTAATAAGTTTTCACAAAATCAGTAGAGCCATTTTTGCGAAATTAAAAATGATGCCCTCGTGAAGTGACTGTAGAGCACCGGACAGACAATGACTAGAGATATGTTTTTTTCTTTTCGGCTCTGTTACCATGAGACATCTAAATTTCAAAAATCTCAAGGTAGATTTTTTCCACAACAATACTTCTTTACTCCTTCGTCGCTCAGCAGCTCGAAATTAAAAACTCAGGAAAATGCCTAGCTCTGAGCGCTTAGTGCTGGTTTTCTACCGAGGTCACTACACCGTTCTCACTCAAACCAAATTTAATTTTGTCACCCAATAAGAACTCGAATAATCTTCAAAAGTAATACAGTTTCATTGATTGCCAATCAATTGGAAGGCTTTTTTTATCATTACACCATCCCGAATCACTAAAAACTTCGATGCCAAAAATATAAGTAGAGTACCTAGTTACCTATATTGAGTTACTTTGTAAACAAGTCTTAGCTGCGAAAATAAGATATAAGAACGTTGGACTTAGATTCAGTAAAGGGGTAGAGAAAGATAGAAGGTCAAAGCAAAATCCTAATTACTACAAGTAGTATACAGAATGTAACAAAATTTGTGTAGGACCCGTTAACTGGGGATTCTACTAATATTACTGAACAACTTTTGTTCTACGACTTTGCTCAAATCGCAAAAATAAAATTTAACTCTCCATAGAAAAATGGCAAATCAGCTGATAAATTTGTATGAAATGTCCAAAATTTTTTTTGTGCTTCGAGCAAAGTCGTAGAACAAAAGTTCTTTAGTACGATGAGTAGAATCCCCAGTTAACGGGTTCTACGCCAGTTTTGTTACACCCTGTATAAGAAAGCGTTCCAGACACTTTCCTTATAGTTTAACCGTCTCCGTGGTCTAGTATGCTTGGTTCATAGAGGTCGCGGGTTCGGTTGGACCCCACCAGGAATCAAGGAGTTTGTATGACTTAGTTTGGTTGGTGTTAGGGCATTTTCCGGGCCGCCTGGCTAGATATCACCTTCTTATGTAAACATTAGTCTTGCCGCCAAACATCAATGTTAACGGCATTGATGTTGTAAGAACACAGAGAACTAGTGTAGTAGAGGTATTATTTTATCCGTACAGATGATAACTTCAAAGAAATCGGAATATACCTACCGTAGGCTGGTTGAAATCTATTAAAGTACAAACTCAAGAGGCACTTGGGATTCGTGCACCGTATACCTTGATGATCATGATGACGATGATACCTTTAAGGACAGACAGCCATAAAAGCTGTATCAACGTGGACAGAGCAGTGCGCTAAAGCTAGTGAATTATTATCAAAAAAAAAAAATTATTAACCCTACTGCATTAAAATTTATCCTCTGTCACCCTCAGGATCAAGACGAATCTAATGACACCTCTCAAGCTAAAATCCATCAAGCCGTTTAGGCTACAGAGCGTGCCAAAGAAATATACAAACATACATACATTCGAAAAACAGAACCCTCCTTCTAACGCAGTTGGGTAATAAATAGGAAGTAGTTAAGTCCATTCAATGTTACAATCAAAATCTTCAGTGCAGTAACCTTTGTGGCCCGAGACCTGTCTATCTCTGACCTTTTCACCCAAGTACGCGATACCGCTTATCAGAGCAGCACAGATGTATGTCACATTGCTTTGCTTACGTAATTAATCGTTATGTAACCAAAGAGATTTTATTTACTTGCTCTAAAAGTAAGCAAACAAGTGTGAAGAAATAATCGTGAAATTTTCATGTTTACATAGCAATTAATCAGAATTATCACTACCTCAATGAAATAACTTTTTATTATGACAACGGTCTTGTTGTGAAAAAAATATATGCCTGGGCATTTATTTATCCCTACTATGTACTTGTTTATTGCTATCTTTTTATCTTGTCTCTGCTTTTCATCATCAACACCATCATCAGCCGAAAGCCGTCCACTGCTGGACAAAGGTCTCCCCCAAGGATTTCCACACCGACCGGCCCTGTGCTGTTCGGATCCAGCGGCTTCCCGCAACCTTCACCTTCTTGCTTATATCTAACATTAATTTATCCTTACTAATACAATATCATAATTGCGAAATTGAGTTTGTTTGTTTGTATGTCCTTTAACGCAATATGAAGCTGCAGTATGAAGCAAAGAAGCGAAGATCTGTTTTTTCGCACAAGAAGTACCCAAGCCTCTTTTATTCCGCGAATATTCTTGATGGTCCCTTGGATTTCATCGGGAATCAAATAACAAGGGAACATGAAAAATTAACGCACCATCACGGTTAAACTACTCCAGTCGATTCACTTGGAACGAAAAACAAAATGGAAGCCTTTTTTATGTATCGTAATAATAATAATATTGTTGAAAATCAGCGCTGTGGCACTAGTCACAGCATATGCTGAGTCGGGGTCCATTTTTCTGGCACCACAGCACTCCAATGATTATTTATGTTTAAGTTTAGTCTTTCTTTTTGTAATTTTTGTTTTATTTTTTGGTTTCTTATTGTTTTATTTTTAGAAAAGACTTGTATCTTTAATTTTTAATGTGGTGTCGAAAATAAATGTTGTCTATGTCTATATGTCTAAATGTTGTCTATGTTAGTTTAATCGTTAGCACATTAATTTACCTTGTCATACATTTTATCAATCTATTTCGTCGTTATAATATTAGTCGTTTCGTCGTTAGAAAAATCGCTTACTTGAATTCACTGATGTAGATAAACGACAATAGCATTATTTTGGAACCGGTTGTCATTTCAATATACTAGGAACAATGCAGGACCAAGAGTGTGTCCTTGCGCGACCCCTAAAGAACACTTCAGTACTTCTACTCAAAGATGTGCGATTTAAAAGCTTTTATACAATTGGTCTATACTTCGAGACGGCAAAATAGTCTGGGGAATAAACGCGGGAGATTGTCCTGTTATTGGTTTGTTTTGTTGGATTTGTTTGCGAAGTATTTCTAAATGCAATTTGCTAAGTATTTATATAGGGCGGTGTTTAGTTACAGTGTTTATTAGTGATAATGTTTGTAGAATTTGAATAGAAAGCTGTCGTCCCCTTGGTAGAGCAAGGTTGAAATGAAATGAAATAATATTTATTCGAAGTAGGTATCTCTGTACACTTTTTGAACGTCATATTTTTTCTACCTAATACGAAGTTCCTACCACTCGGAACTCGTATACCCAACGTTTCGGGAAGTGATTGCGGAGAGAGAAGAAACGTCGGGCCCTAAAGAAACTCCCTCCAACACATTTTTTAAAATAAAATTCTTATATGCTATTACATAATTCAGGTAAACAACAAATATATAGTTAGCTTAGTTGCATACTATTACAAACGAATGTGAAAGGATCAACAAAAACATACAAGTACAATGTGCAAACAGGTAATTATTGTGACCAAACACCAATGACAAGAGCAGGCCAGTTCACATGGACAGCACCCGATCACGAGTTAATAGCTTCGGGTTAATGGCTTCATACGATAAGAAGAAGAAGCACAGAACTTACAAAGTCTTCATGAGGATTTTTGGTCAACTTATGTACTGTAATCTAAGTATCAGAGGAATTCGTAGCAAATTACTACGGGCTGCGAACTCCGTAGCAATTAGAGCAGATACAGGGTGGAACAAAAAAGTGTAAAAATACTTCAAGGTCGGTCTCTGCTCATAAAACTGAAAACTTTTTGTTTTACGACTTTGCCAAAATCGATTTGCTGCCTTGCTAAAAGAGGTCAATCGTCGAATCCAACTCGACTGGGCAGCGTTCCGGAAGCTCCGCAATATCTTTACGTCCAAAATACCGCAGTGTCTCAAGGGAAGGTATTTGACCCGTGTGTATTGCTAGTGATAACTCATACATGGTCAGGGGCGCTGACTTCATAAAAATATTGGGGGAGCTAGGGCAGAAAAAAAAAGTTTATTTTCTAGCTTTCGCCCACCGCTTCGCCCGCGTGGATGTCTTTTTTGTGA
The DNA here is from genome assembly GCA_958295455.1 of Coleophora deauratella. Lineage (NCBI taxonomy): Eukaryota > Metazoa > Arthropoda > Insecta > Lepidoptera > Coleophoridae > Coleophora > Coleophora deauratella. Next base: position 10,511,006 of record OY282410.1, on the reverse strand, counting down.
TTATAATTGAGGGACCGCAGTTCGCGAGCCGCAAGCCAGCAATACCAGTATTTTCATAGAAAATATTCGGACTCAGCCCCATTTGTAAGCTATTGGGGGGAGGGGGTTCGGGCACGGCCCCAGACCCTATGGAGTCGGCGCCTAATGATCGCTAAATATGGGCCTCAAAAGAATGTCACGGTCAAGGCCATCCAAAGGGCGATGGAGCGTGTTATATGCTCGGTATTTCCCTACGTGATCGAAACAGAAATGGAGAAGTTACGTAAGAGAACTAAAGCATCTCACGCGACGCTATGAAGCGCACACTTCATTGTCCCTTTTGTACAATATCAGGTTATAAATATACAGGAGATTGGATGGAACTTAATATGTAACCGTATGTGTAAAGTAAAAATGTTGATGTGTTGCCTTGTGCACATAATGTTTGAGCCAAATTGCTTTGACATAACAGCTCGGGAGCGGCTAACGGAAGGGATAGTTTAGACCCACTCTTCGCTTGTTCGCTCAATGCAAGAGTCAAATGTGATTAATTTAGTGGTTTTTATTTATGTGCCATTCGAGATTTATGTGTATACCGAGTGTATATTACAACAAGCGATAAAAAAGCCAGTGAGATGTGAAAGTGGGGTCCATTATCGGCAGTGGTTTTTTTATACATATTTACAACAGCGGTTTTCAATAAACTGATCTAATATTAATTAAATTCTATAATAAAATCAAATTTAAATAAAATAGGTCATAAAGATTAATAAAATGGTTGGAAAAATAGCTTCGGCCGCTCCCTCTGTGAGCCACCATCGACGTACGAGGTAAATGAACTGAATCAACGCAATGTGCTTAACTAGATCTATCTGTACTTATAAGGTTTCTTATGTCCGTATCTACCTATTCTCTATACAGGGTGTAACAAAATTGGTGGAGGACCCGCTAGCTGGGGATTCTACTCATCGTACTGAACAACTTTTGTTCTACGACTTTGCTCAAATCACAAAAAAAATGAACTTTTCATACAAATTGATCATCTGTTTTGCCATTTTTGTATGGAGAGTCCAAATTTCTTTTTGCGATTTGACCATAGTCGTAGAACAAAAGTTGTTCAGTATGATAAGTAGAATCCCCAGCTAACGGGTTCCACACCAATTTTGTTACAGCCTATACAATATGGATGTAACAAAATAGCTGTAGAACCCGTTAACTTGTATTTAATCCGTGGTTAAGCCAGAGAAAAAGGTTAAGCCGTGATAGAGGCATCTCGTAAACTTCTGAATGTGTAATGAATGACTGAGTCATTCATTTGTTTGCCACAACTCAGTCAATCTAAATCACAAAGTACATTTTATAAAAGGAATCTAAATCGACTAATACAAAAATTCTTTGACAGGTCACCAAAAAGCAAACCGCCGAAAGAAGACGAATGCGAGTCCGAAGCTCTTAAGTCCGATGGCGAGGAAGCTGAAACGGAATCGAAGAATGGCGGCGGCGGCGCTCTGGAGGCGAAAATGTCCCTCCTGAACGGCATCACGGTGATAGTGGGTTCAATTATCGGAAGTGGCATTTTCGTGTCGCCCACTGGAGTTCTGAAATATACGGGATCGGTGAATGCCAGTTTGCTGGTATGGATTATCTCCGGAGTTTTTAGTATGGTGAGTGAAAAATTCTTTTATTTTTTTACCCGACTGCGCCAGAAAGGGTCATGTTTTTCGAGTGTATGTATGTATATTTCTTTGGCATGATCTGTAGCCTAAACGGCTTGATGGATTTACGCTTGAGAGTTGTCGTTAGATTCGTTTTGATCCCCAGGTTGACATAGGATACATTTGAATGCAATCGGTTTACTAAATGTGGTTAGGTTATTTATTTATTTGTTACTCGTATTAAATCTTAGGGTATAATGTAATGTAACTTTCGGGCGTCTGTAACAAAATAGGTGTAGAACCTAGACTACCTAGTTAATTGCTACATATGACTGACTCGGTGGCTTAGTGGTTAGCGATGCTGATCTCTGATCCAAGAGTCGTGGGTTCGATCCCCACACAGGGCAAACTTTTCTGTGATGTACAGAATTGTTTGCTCTGAGTCTGGGTGTATTATATCTATACGAGTATATGTATGTATTAAAAAATGTATATGTGTATGTATATCAGTCTCTGGTAGATACAGGGAATCCTAGTTTCGGGCCAGATGACCGTGTGTGATTTGTCGAAAAAAAAAACCTTATGCAGAACAACTCCTATTGCTGAAACAGCCGAAGAATTTTTGAAACTCTTATTTTTGTACATAGTAAATAGAAATGACAGATATTGATGAATGAAACGTAGAATTGGCCAGATTATGAAAACACTAGCTATATCGTTGAGAAGCTACGAAAAAACTCTAGTTTAGGTTAGGTTCCGTATGAAGAATGTTCGCGATCCAGGGCTCCCTTGACTCTGTCGAAACTCTTCGATGATATGGACATCATTTCATAATCTGGCTAATTCATATGGTCTGGCCAGGATATGTGTGTCTTTTTATTTCGATAGGCTAATAGCCTAAACATGTTAGTGATTTTGAAATGCGAGGTGTCATTCATTACATTACATATTCATCTCAATCCGTTCAGTGTGAGCATCTATAATATTTTAGTAAGCGTGATTCTTAGACTATGTTTTAATATGAATCATTATCACTTACCAACAGGTGAGATGATGCCAAGAGCTTACTTACCAATTGAGGATGAAAAAAAGGTTTTTGAGCCAAAGGACACATGACACGACATATCTTTATTCTTCCCAATGAAAGTAGTTGTGCCCACTTTCGAGTTATTGAAAAAAAAACGCAGCCTCTTGTTTCCTTAATAAATTTTCACACTGAAGTCACTAACCTTCCGTATATTTTGTATTTTTATCTTTAGGAAAATCACCATTATATTTCAGCTTACCCAATTAAAAATAGCTCTGTTTATTTAAGTAATTACAGATTATTTCTTGGATTGTGGGGGAGGGCTTCTTAATCTTCTTAGGTACTTGTATCAAAATATTGCGTTGTTACATTTAATAATTTCCCAAGAGACTTTTCCTTGCTTGACTTGACTAATTGCTGTTTAATTAAGCCGTCTCCTTTGATATACATAATAGCCAATCTACTGAGAACGAACGGTTTTTAACCGACTTCAAAAAAAGGAGGAGGTTCTCAATTCGTCGCAATCTTTTTTTTTTTGTATGTTCACCGATTACTCGAAGACACCTGAACTGATTTGGAAAAATATTTTTTTGTTTAAAAGGGTATACTTCACAGGTGGTCCCATATAAATTTTATCGAAATCGATTCAGCGGGTTTTGAGAAAATTAACAAAAACATAGCAAAATTGGAGTTGTCGCGATTGAAGTCGGTTGTTTTTAACATATTCAGCGTGGTCATGGTCAATTATACATTTTTTTATTGTCAAGCTTTATTTTAAGAATTATTAGTAAATAAAATAAAGTTATTTTTATTTTATGGTTCCACCGTCAATCTACAAAATGGAAATTTATTTTCAATTGATCTCATCCAATAATTAATCTGTGACTCAGTGGTAGGCATCGATGTGGTAGGTGCTTCTGAATACCTATTCGAAGATCGTACGTTAATTCCCACCCTTTGCAAATATATCTGTAATGAGCACAATTGTTTGCTATGTGTCTGTTTTATATTAATTACTTAAATGTAAGTATATGTACGACTTATCTCTATAGACTTATATCAGTCTGTGGTTCCGATAATACAGAGTATCCTAGTTTAGCGTCGAATGATCTTATTGTAATTTGTCTCTGTATATAGGGTGACTTTAAATTAGTTCTTGATACGAAAGGCTATGCATGTGCTCATGATAACAAACAACTTTCCCTAAGGAACCCATAGTCAAATCGCAAAAAAAATTTTGGACTCTTCATAGTAATTTGACGGCTCAGTTGCTCGATTTGTATGGCGACTCCTAAATTTTTTTTACGAATTGACTGTGGGTTCCTTAGGGAAAGTTGTTTGTTTTCATGAGCACATGCATAGCCTTTCGTATCAAGAACTAATTTAAAGTCACTCTATATTTATTTATTTCTTAGCCGTTTTCAGTATTTAATTTTGGACTATTCTAATTATTAAAGTACATAACAATTATAACAATGTGTCATAATTGAGCATCACATGGCCCTCTGGTTCTGATAAACTATACTTATCTGAATGTTAATTATACTTTGGTAATAGATCTGTCATTTACTTCTGCTATTACATAATTAATATCATTCGCCAAGTGCCTTTTTCATTAGTTTAATGATCATCAGAACACCTTGAACATTCTAAATAATGATCTACTTTTCTTTGTGAGTTAATGCCGACCTGGTTTTTTTTATGTGATAGGTGATAAACGAGCAGACGGATCACCTGATGGTAAGCGATTACCGCCGCCCATAGACACCCGCAACACCAGAGGAGTCACAAGTGCGTCCGACCGACCTTTGAAATGGGATGGGGGGATGGGGGGAATTAACGAAAGAGTCGGAAACGGTTGAGATAAATTCCACAAACACTCATATTACCCACCAAGGTTTTAACCGTGTCTGTAGACAGTTAACTTGCGTGGTCTTGATTATATTTTTACATCTATATCTGTGTATTTATACAGGGTGACTTTAAATTAGTTCTTGATATGAAAGGCTATACATGTGCTAATGATAACAAACAACTTTCCCTAAGGAACCCATAGTCAAACAAATTGCAAAAAAAATTTGGACTCTCCATACAAATTGACCAACTGACCGGCCAAATTAGTATGAAGAGTCAAATTTTTTTTGCGATTTGACTATGGGTTCCTAAGGGAAATTTGTTTGTTATCATGAGCACATGCACACCCTTTGGTATCAAGAACTAATTTAATGTCACCCTATATCAGGTGTTAAAAATTAGCTGGTACTATTTTACCTGGGGCTTCTCATGAAACTGAAAGACTTTCCCAAAGGAACCCGTAGGTACAGTAATACACATTTAATAAGGCTTGCCGATGTACCTGCGCAGTAGACAATATTTTAATTACGCGGGAAACCGATGGACCAATCAAGTAGCTTCATTGTCACCCGTCATTAAACGTTCCGAAAATCTCTGCCGCTATTGGTTGATTGAGTTCGCGCCTGATTCAATGAAATTGTCAGCTGTCAGAAAAATGTCACCGTGCGTTGATTGTTTCGGGTGTTTCCGTCGATAGTTTGTTCTTGTCTGCGTGAACGAAGATAACCGACGCGCCTTATTTTTTGTGTACTACTGTAATCCATTCGTAAAAAAATTGACTTCCCATAGTAAGTGGGCCGATCAGGTGACCAACTTGTTAGAAAAGTACAAAAAAAAAATTGCGAATTGACTACGGGTTCCTTGGGGAAAGTTATTCAGTTACACTAGTAAAAGCCCCAGTTTCAGTAGTGCCAACCAGCTGATTTGTTAACATCTCTATAATTAATTACAAATTTCTAAACTGTATCTTCCTAATTAGGTAGGAGCCTACTGCTATGCTGAGCTGGGCACCATGATCCGGCTGAGTGGGGCGGACTACGCGTACATCATGGAGACCTTCGGGCCCTTTGCCGCCTTCATCCGGCTCTGGATAGAGTGCATGATCGTCCGGCCCTGCTCGCAGGTTAGTTATACATTTCATCAGCTTATTGAAGAGTTTATTAAATTATTATTTTTTTCAGATTCAGGACATTTTTAATTAAAATTATAATTTAGTTGAAAGAAATAAAATAAAATCATAAATAGCATTAAATATACATGTTATTCAAACAAACAACATTTTATTCATAGATTCAGAACGTCCATAATAAAATTAGAATTATAATTCAATCGCAAGAAATATAATAAAATTATACCATAAATTACAATAAATATTACTTATAAATAAAGATTATATTACTCAAACAAACGAAGTTTGATTTATATTCAATCATAAAATCAAATAGTACCTAAACTCGTTTTAGAAACTTATATCAGTATTTTATACTTTGCCACATTTCCTGAAACGAATTGAGTTTCAAATTATTCTTTTAACAATAAGTATCTGTAATAAGTTTCTGTGTCTGATTTTTAGTCACATTCAACTTTCTCTGGATACTATTGAAATAATTAAAAACCAAGTAATTTGTGTATTATTAGCAGAGAAAATAGTGTGTGTCGGACACACTATGGGTCGCTGAGCCAGCGGAGTAAGCAAGTATTATAGTAATTCGTGTAACAAACAAGATGTAAGACCAACACCGAATTCTTTTCTCCGAGAGAATCATGCTAAGTCTAATTTATAAAAAAAACAACCTTGTATAAGTGATTATTGTATGGCATTATTTTACTTAAAAAAACGCTCAGGAAACCGAAAACAAAAAAAAAAAAATTCTGTAAGTTTCACTTCGGCATTTTATACTGATTAAATATTGCTATAATTATAACTAACTTTACAGCTCAGATATCTGTTTGTCTCAGCCTAAGCTCTAATTATTATACAAACATATCATTGACTATTAATCGATTAATGACGACAATCGTTAAAACGGTAACTTGCTTTATAAAAGTTATACTATGAAATGAAACAGTTTTAAATGATTTATGTTAAACTATTAAGTAATCCAAGACATTACTCGGCTTTTAAGGTAAATTGAACATTAGTAAATCGACAAATTGTAGCTGACATTACAAAATATAGCCTTGTTCCATTTATCTAAGCGACACCTGTGTTTGACGTTTACATGAAATGGAAATAAATGGTTCTGTGTAGGAAGCAACAAGACGAATTTCACTTTATAACATGGAAATACCTTTACATATATGATTTTATAAATAATGTACACTTATTTTTAAGTTATACCCACAAATTGTTAACTTTATAAAACGTTTCTTACTAGCTCGGGAGCCAGCAAGGTGTATGGGCCTTAACATACAAGAACGCTGGAAGCAGTCTATCTCGAAAGAACTTTTTGTTTTTAATCGTTTGGCTCGAGTCTTACAGTCCAGATCGGTCACTGAAGTTTTTTATGACGTACAGAAAAACTTAAAAAAGTCGTATTTGGGCCTAAACGTAAAAGACTCAAAAAGAAATTTGGATATGAAAGTAAGTACATTGGACAACCCCATAAAATTTTTTTTTCGCTGAAATCGGTCACCGTTTCAAATCAGACAGGGGTCAGAAATCGTAAAAAATCGGTTTTGGAACTAAACACATGATGATGATGTCCTCCCAGACGTATCCGTCGACGGCGACACCCTGTCAGTTTGGATCAGTGTTGCGGGAATGTGCTCGGATATGACTTGCAAAGCCGAATTTGGTTTTAAATATCCGGTTGCAAATAGCACAGTGAAGTTGCCCGCAGCTGTTGTATGTGTAAGTGTAGGACGGCTTGGGTCGAGATTTTCGAAGTTGACGTTTAGCGTCAAGATCTTCTAGACGAACTTGTTCAAAGTTTTCTATGCCTTTTTTGACTGCATTTCGCCACTCCGACCTCAGCGTTGCAAGCACCTCCCATGAATCGCAAGACACACCAGAAGCTGTAAGATGGCGTTTCAAGACATCCTTGTAACGTAGGTATTGTCCTCCAGGTTTGCGTTTACCTGAGGCAAGCTCCGAGTAGAATACGGTTTTCGGCAACCTTGAGGATTCCATACGTACAAGATGTCCACACCAACGCAACTGGCCTTTCATCAGTAGACTCTCCATGCCAGTCATCTTGCATCGACGCAAAACCTCCGAGTTAGGCACACGATCCTGCCACCTCAGCCGAAGAATGGCCCGAAGACATTTCATATGGAAGGTGTCAAGGCGTCTTATGTCACCCTTGTAAAGACACCATGTCTCCGATGCGTACATTAGCAGAGGTAGAATAACTGCTCTATTAACGGCGAGTTTGGTATCCAGCTTAAGATCGTGGGATTTCCACACTCTTTGGTTTAGCTTGCCAAACGCGCCCGCCGCACTGGCAATGCGTGCAGAGATCTCAGACTCGAGTCGATTGTCGTTCCGTACTAAAGATCCAAGGTATCGGAAAGTACGTACCTCCTCTAGTGGTTTTCCGGCTAAGTAAACAGCAGCATCAACGGCAGGTTTACCTCTGGCGGGTTGTTTTAGAACCTGGGTTTTCGAAGCGCTGATAACCAAGCCAAATTTACGACACGATTCGGCTAAGTTGTCGAGATATTTTTGCAAGTTCGGCAGGCTATTGGCCAAGAAACAGACATCATCTGCGTACAACACTTCTAGAATGGAGGTTGTCTGGACCTTTCGCTTCGCTCTGAAGCGTGAAAGGTCAAACACACTCTTGTCCATTCGAGTGCTCAAAGCAATTTGCCTACTACAGTTTTTCATAGCGTCATTTAGTACTGCGGCAAAATAGAGAGCAAACAGAGTCGGGGCCATGACACAGCCTTGCTTAACGCCACTTGTCACCGGAAAACTGTCCGTAAAGTCGTTTTCATGACGTACGCGGGCCATCATGCCCTCATGAAACTGACGTACTAAGTTCACGAACTTTGGCGGACATCCTGATTTCTCAAGAACCGCCCAAAGGGCAGCTCTCGGCACAAGATCAAAGGCCTTTTCCAGGTCGACAAAGCACATAAAAAGGTCTTGATGTTGTTCAAGGCTTTTTTCCTGTAGCTGCTTGATGACGAAGATGGCGTCAACCGTTCCTCTATTTGGTCGGAAACCGTACTGTGTTTCGGGGAGCAGACTCTCGGCGAGGGCGCTCAGACGTCTATTTATTATATGGGCGAGTACTTTACCTGCCACCGAAAGCAGGGCAATCCCTCTGAAAGAGCCACATTCCGAGAGGTCTCCTTTACCCTTATACAGTTTGATGATTGAGGCATCCTTCCAGTCTTGAGGAACAATCTCAGTTGTCCAGATGTGCGAGATGATTTCAAACAGACTTGACTTAATGTTTGGCCCTTCGTATTTGAATACTTCTGAAGGAAGACTGTCTGAACCTGGTGACTTGCCATTTTTTAAACGATTCACTGCACTGACGAATTCCGCGTGTGATGGTGGGTCATCAAGTTCGGTTAATGGTGGCCGAGTTTCTAGCGAGTCCACATAAAACAGTCCCAGAACCCTCCCAGTCGTATATCGGTCGATCTGTGCCTGCAGATGGTACCTCTGTCAGGACTTCAAGCATTCCATAAATCTCTTCGCTGGTGACTCCAAGTAGCTGTATTGCACGCAGCGGCCACACCCCGGGAAACCGCATTGACCAGCGGGCTAAACCCAGCGAATGGGACTGTGCCTATTTAGATTTCACAGTTTTACCTGGAATGTTCCTCCAGTTAGTGCAAGAAGTCTGCAGCGGTTTGGAAGGCGGGCTCCGTCAGTACGACATTTGTCCCGGTGACCGAGGCGTTGCAGTATGGTAGTGTGACATACCATAAAGGGCGTATATCTGGAACTCTTCTAGAGATATGCGGTCAGTCACTGCATCTTCTAGTACTAACCGGTCGTAGCGGTCCTCCGTTCCATTGGTCACTGGTACTAGAGGACGAGAGAGTGGGTCTGCACTTGCGCACATGCTTACCCACTATAATATACTCTCGCGCTGATGACCCCTGGCAATCAATTGGACACGATAGTAAGTCCTGCGGCGATGGAGACTGGTGGTGGGGAACCGAACTGGTGATGTCGGTCTCTAGCTGGCTCTCTGCACGTAGGCGACCGGGTGGTGAAGGTCGTTCCAGGACTCGACTGAGGCGGGAGAACTGGTTCGGCAGCTCACTCGGTGACAAAGCAGCCCTATTTAGGGATCGCACTACTTTCCCCAATCCAGGGAGGGGCCTAGAAAAGGTGGCCTAAACAAAGCTCGTCTCATCTCTTCCCCAGGCGGTTAACCGCGGTCGTCTGGTCACCATCTAAATGCGGTCGAAAGAGACAAGAAAAACATTGTAAATCCCTTAATATTGCTGCTTGGAATGTGAGAACTTTGCTAGACAATGACAACAACTTGTGTCCTGATCGAAAAACAGCTCTGATAGCCCGTGAACTGTCCCGCTATAGCATAGACATTGCAATCAGTGAGACTCACATGGCAGAAAGCGGCGAACTCTGTGAGGTCCTCGGCGGGTATACATATTACTGGATTGGTAAACCAGCTACTGAGCGTAGTTCCAGTGGTGTCGGCTTTGCGATTAGGAACACCATCGCCAGATCGCTAATAGAGCCTCCTAAAGGAGTCAATGACAGACTTATGACTCTACGACTCCATATGGCTCCCGGTAAATTCTTGCATCTTGTAAGTGCTTATGCGCCCACTTTGACCTCATCAGAAGATGACAAAAACAAGTTCTACGACGATCTACGCACTGTTTTGCAAGAGGTACCGCAGTGCGATAAAATGATTCTGCTCGGTGATTTTAATGCGCGTGTTGGTGTCGAGTACACTGCCTGGAGAAATGTACTAGGGAGACATGGCGTTGGGAAATGCAATGCTAATGGTTTGGATTTACTGACACTTTGTGCCGAATTTGATCTCAGTATCACTAACACGTTCTTCAGGCTTCCCGACAAATACAAAACATCTTGGATGCATCCTCGCTCTGGACACTGGCACCTCCTTGACTACATTATAGTACGAAGGCAGGATCTTAAAGATGTACTTATTACAAGGGCGATGCGCGGTGCTCAAGGCTGGACAGACCATCGTCTAATAAGATCTAAGATGAGGCTGAACTACAAGCCTCCGCGCAGAGCAGTGCACAAAATAACAACTAAATTAGCCTGTGCAAATCTAATCTTTAATGGTGAACTACGGTTGCGGCTTGATTCTGAGTTTGATAACGCCTATTCCAGCACTGATAGAAATGACGTTGAAAGATCCATAGACGATAAATGGCGATTATATGCAGACTGTCTTTATAAAGTTTCTCAACAGGTAGTAGGTAAACTGCAAAAGAAAAACCAGTATTGGTTCGATGACTCGAATGCAGATATACAAAAACTTGTTGCGAACTCAAGACTGGCACTTAATAATGTCATCAGTACTGAAGAGCGCAACTCAATACAGCGGGACCTCAAAGCTTAAGTGCGAGCGGTTAAAGATTGTTGGTGGCGTAGAAAAACCGATGAACTGCAAAGTCTGGCAGATACCAACCAAACTGCAAAATTTTTCGAAGGCCTTAAGGCTATCTTCGGGCCACGCTGCAGAAAAACAGCTCCAGTGAACTCTCGCGATAAGTCTGAGAAGTTGACAGATCCAGGTAAAGTGCTGCTTCGCTGGAAAGAACACTTCAATGAGGTGCTTAATCCCGGCAGTCAAGAGGCAGATATGTTTTATGGGGTGTAGTGGGATGCTTGTTTGGAACTAAACACATAAGATGTCTGCAACCAATGTAAATCGATAAAACACACTTTACCTTATACCAAAAGTTCAGTCTTACAACGCGAATCGGTCACAGTTCCAAAATCTGGCTACTTTTATAGCTTAGTTATTTTCACTGACGATGGGCGATAACTCGATAACCATTAAGGTTAGAGGTATAGTTACTTCAGCAAAAATAAAGTGCATAAAATTTCCAACAAAAAAGTCATATTCATTTTTATTGTGGGATTCATAGATAATGAGCAAATTGTAAAACTGTTTCTCATAAACATCGTTTTCGTCTATTTCTCCATAACCTTTAAGATTACAGGTATAGTACTACGGTAAAAATAAAGTACATAAAATTTCAATATAAAAGGTAATATTCATTTTAACTGTATAATTAATAGAAAAAGAGTAAATTGCAAAAAATAATTTTTATATTTGAATTTGTCATCTATTTGTTGATAAATTAAAGATTAGAGGGTATTGCGGCTTTAAAGGAAATAAAGTTTATAAAATTTTCAACAAAAAAGGTTCTATTCATTTTTATTGTAGGATTAATAGATAAAAGAGTAAATTGTAAAATTGTTTCTCATAAATAAAGTTCTTGCCCATTTCTCCATAAACTTTAAGACAAAGTGCATACAATTTTGAAAAAAAAAGGTAATATTAAGTTTCACTGAATAATTAATAGATAAAGAGTAAATTGGAAAATAACACTTTTTTATATTAGAAATTTTCATCTATTTGTTGATAAATAAAAAATTAGAGGTATTGTGACATAAGAAAAAATTGAATACATAAAATATGTAACAAAACTGCTGCATTTTTTCTGTAGGATTAATAGATAAAAGTTAATTGAAAAACTAAGTTGTAATCAAACTGTTTTTAATGAATAATAATAAGGTACAATAAAATTTAAACGAGCAACATTGTTATTTTTATCAAAATCAACATTGATTTATTTATACGCATGACATTAATATTTTTATCAATACCCTGTGAAGTATACACATACTAAAGGATAAAACTTAAATTTCCAAATGAAGACGTTTAAATATTTTTTCTACTTTAATTTATAAATTCAAGGCCAAGCCTTATATAAAAATTGTCAATGTAATTTTGTAAAACTATTTTAATACATATAAAAACAAGGAATAAACATATCAATCCTTTAAAAAAAATAACTAGATTCCTAGAAGTCGTAAACTTGAGTACTACAGCTTTCAACTTATTTTAAGTATAGAAACTCAGAAAGATTTTTCAGGTAGCGAAGTACATAGTAGACAGGGTGCGAGCGAAGTACATAGTAGACAGGGTGCGAGCGAAGTACATAGTAGACAGGGTGCGCCATAAGACATTGTAGAATGCTCGATCAAGTTGATGGAAGTCAAGATCCTCGATCGCCATATTTTGAAAAACTCCTCCGTAGCGCACTTGCATTTTGCACCGAGACATCTCTTCAGAATTTTTGGGCTTACAGTATTTAAAATAGTAACATAATGGTGTCGATTCGGTGTTTACGATTAAACTTATTTGACAGAACTAACCAACCCCCCCTCCCCCTCCCCCTCCCCATTCCCCCATACCCCATCCCATTTCAAAGGTCGGCATCGCACTTGTGACTCCTCCGGTGTTGCGGGTGTCCATGGGCGGCGGTAATCGCTTACCATCAGGTGATCCGTCTGCTCGTTTGCCACCTATCACATAAAAAAAAAAAAAAACTAAATTTAAGCGTCCTTTCCTTGTCTTTTCGATATAGAAGGAAAAAGACAGAACAGTCTTAAATTCAGTTTAATCTTGTCAGATAAGTTTAATCGTGACAACCGAATCGACAACAATATGTCTCGTCCATAGTAGTGTTAAGTTCTTATAAATTCTTCAACAGTGTCTTTTGCTATTTCAGAAAAACCGTGGTTGTTTTTTTTTTTATTCCGTTACCCTTGGTTTTTTGGAGCTCCTTCATTTGATCTTTTAATTATTTGATTTGATTTTTTAAAGAGATCATGGTAGAGGATATTTTTTTTTTATATAATTGACTTTAAAACATTAGTAGTATTCGAAACATAGTGCCAAAAAATGTTTTGCTTTCGCAGAATTACGGGAACAAATTTAGGAACTGATCGCATGGTTTATTTTTTAACTTGTAAATGTTTATTAAAAATTGATGGGTGCTTGTTTTAGAAAGCTAAATCATTGTATAAATTAATTCGACCCACATACAACGATCACTCAGAACATTTTTTTCCACAGGAGCATTGTTTTCCGATATGGTCGAATCGCCCAGGCGAGCGAGTGCTCTTCATGTTTAAAAAATTCACACCCGAAACGAAACTTGTTCATCTACTCTGAATACTACTACTGAATAAGAAGGTGAAGCCACCCCGTACACATAACAATATTAACTGTTCTTAAATTCTTTTGACTTTCCCCTTATTTTGATAAAACAACTCGACTGCATGATATTCGATTTATGATACAGCTGACCTATTAGAGTTTTACTTCTACAGTAAATAAATAAAAAACTTACTGATCTCGTCGACTGCATCAGTGACTATTATCCGTCATACCCTTTCCAGAAATATAGCTTAAGTCATCGCTATACAACTCTAAATAGGTATGTCACGCCGGGAACTTTTGGCGCTGCCTACATAAAAGTAGAAAAAATATATTTAATTGTCTACATTTCGAAATTTAAGTTCTATGCTTTAATATTTGTATACTTCACAGGGTATTAATAAAATATTAATATTAAGTATACGTATAAAAGTAGGTATAAATAAATGCTGATTAAAAAGTTCTTTCGAGATAGACTGCTTCCAGCGTTCTTATATGTTCAGGCCCATACACCTTGCTGGCTCCAGTACTATACTGTTAAATCAACGCTCGTAACATAACTATATTGTAATATGTGTGAAATGTAAATTTCTTTTGAGAAATAAACTTCTTTAACCTCAAATAACTTACTTGAAAATTATGAAGGAATAATTTATGTCAAAACTGTACGTCAACTAACTAATTTTGTAAAGTTGGAACCTAAGTAAATTGTTCGCAAGTAGCGGCTATTTCACTTAAAGTGACTAACTCCGAGGTTTTCTCCACATTAGACACCTTAAGAAAGGATTTTAAATACAGGGTGTTTAAAATGTGCGTTTGAGATTTTAAGAGTTACAGAATACAGGAAAAATATTGAAAAAATCCGATCTACAACTTTTTATTTTTCAGTTTCGCATACAAATTCTTGATTCACTATTCAGATTTAGTATGGGAAACTGAAAAAAAAGTTGTGGATCGGATTTTTTCAATATTTTTCCTTTATTCTATACTTGATTCTGAGTAACCTCTTAAAATCTCAAACACCCTTTTTTTAACACCGTGTGTAAGAAGAAAGAACGCAAAATATGCTTTTTTTTTGCAAATGCCTTTTTAATATTTAGCATTGAACACTAACATCCATATTATTATATCTGTCTACACCGTCTGTGTTTTTGTAAACTTTTACAATAATAATTTACAATTCTTGTGCCTTTGCAATGATTAAATGTTGTTACACTGGCGCCCAGCATGGGGCAAAGCCTATCGTACTGAATGCCGAAGTTTATTGTCTCATTCCTTTAAATGCCCCAAGGTCAAATTATTTCCAATACTTTGGAATCCTAGGCTCTGAGCCTAGGATCAATGAAGAGGCGTAAATTCAAATAGAATGTGTCAACAATTCCAGGCGCGGATCCAGGATTTCGTTCAGGGGGGGGGGGGGGGCAAATTTCAGTGTACCCGTATTTATGAAGCGGTCGATGTTATTGGACCATCAACATAAAAAGTCGCGCGAAATTTTTTTTTACCCGGACAAATCACACACTGTCATTTTTGAATACTTAAGAAATGCCTCTATTTATTTGGCTTTTTTAGAAGTTTTAGTGCTTCGGTCAGGCTTCGGGGGTGGGGGGGGGGCAATTGCACCCATTGCCCCCCCCCCCTGGATCCATGTCTGAACAATTCGAAGTTAATATTGTTCAGTACTGCTGTGTGCTAAATTGGCGCCCAGCTGGGGACTAAGCGTTTATTTGTTGGTAATATAATTTTCTCGTTCTTTGACACATTCTAAGGTTGAATGGATTCCAATATCCAGAATCACTTGAATAGCGAGAATTCAAAGGAATGTATCGACTGTGGCAGTTCATTTGTTATACTTTTTATCTGCTATTTACTTTGTCGTAAGAAAATTTTATACCTGACGTAACTTTAACTTACTTAAAAATGCCTCATAAATTCTTGTTATACATAATGTGCCATTGTTACAGGCTATCGTGGCTCTTACTTTCAGCGTGTATGTCCTGAAGCCAATATTCCCAGAATGTGACCCACCTGAAGATGCCACGAGGTTATTGGCCGCTTGCTGTATTTGTGAGTACACATAGCATCAATGTGACTGTATACCGTACACTAACATGTTCCTTTAATTTAAACCGTTCCTTTAATTTAATTTAATTTAAACTTTGAACAAGTTCGTCTAGAAGATCTTGACGCTAAACGGCAACTTCGAAAATCTCGACCCAAGCCCTCCTACACTTACACATACAACAGCTGCGGGCAACTTCACTGTGCTATTTGCAACCGGATATTTAAAACCAAATTCGGCTTTGCAAGTCATATCCGAGCACATTCCCGAAACACTGATCCAAACTGACAGGGTGTCGCCGCCGCCGTCGACGGATACGTCTGGGAGGACATCATCATCCTCATCATCATGTTCCTTTAATTACTTATATTTTTTTGGGATGCAGAATAGTTATATTAAAGTCCCTTTTTCAACCGACTTCAAAAAAAGGAGGAGGTTCTCAATTCGTCGGAATCTTTTTTTTTTTTATGTATGTTCACCGATTACTCGAAGACGCCTGAACCGATTTCGAAAATTCTTTTTTTGTTTAAAAGAGTATACTTTACAGGTGGTCCCATATAAATTTTATCGAAATCGATTCAGCGGTTTTTGAGAAAATCAACAAAAACATAGCAAAATTGGAGTTGTTGCGATTGAAGTCGGTTGTTTTTAACGTATTCAGCGTGGTCAATTATTCATTCAAATCATTGTAGGCATGTCAAAAGATACCTGAAATCTTTACTATTAGCGTTGTGAGAAATCTTACCTGAAGATTTTTGATTGTGTGCCCGAAACTGACGAAATTCTTCAAGTTTAATTAAAAAGTTGTAGAACAAAAGTTGCCATATTTGACCCGAATAATCCTGGATATGATCACATCCGCTATTAAAAATCATGTGGTATATTTCCCCCGTTTTCTCCCATAGGTATGGGTGTGTTATATGGTAGTATAATATACAGGGTGAAATCGAAATCGCGGAGCAGTTGACTGACTCGGTGGCTCAGTGGTTAGCGATCCTGACTACTGATCCGAGAGTCGTGGGTTCGATCCCCACCCAGGGCAAACATTTCTGTGATGAGCAGACTTGTTTGCTCTGTGTCTGGGTGTATTATATCTATATAGGGTGACTTTAAATTAGTTCTTGATACGAAAGCCTATGCATGTGCTCGTGATAACAAACAACTTTCCCTAAGGAACCCATAGTCAAATCGCAAAAAAAATTTGGCCTCTTCATACTAATTTGGCCGGTCCGTTAACCGATTTGTATGGAGGGTCCAAAATTTTTTTTGAGATTTGACTATTGGTTCCTTAGGGAAAGTTGTTTGTTATCACGAGCACATGCATAGCCTTTCGTATCAAGAACTAATTTAAAGTCACCCTATATATGTATATTATACAGAGTGAAATCGAAATCTCAAAGCAATTATCTGTGGCTTCTTGTTATGACACTAAACAACTTTTTCTAAGGAACCAATTCAATCTGAGAAAAACAAAGGACTTTTCATACAAAATTGGATACTCAGCTCATCGATTTCATTTTCAACTGTAGTTAGTTCTTCTTTATCTTAAGAGCTAGGCTCTTGTTGGTGGAGTAAACGCCAGTTAGTTAGGTAACCAAACTGTGGAATGAATTTTCGCGTGCGGTATTTCTGGATCGATATGACATTCAAACCTTCAAGAAAAGTGCGTACTCCCATATTAAAGGCCGGCAACGCACTTGCGACTCCTCTGGTGTTGCGGGTGTCTATGGGCGGCGGTAATCGCTTACCATCAGGTGATCCGTCTGCTGGTTTGCCACCTCTGCCATACAAATAATAATACAAAAAAATAATAATTCAGGCACCCTCCACACCGCAGACCTACCATTTTTTTTTTTTTTTTTTTTTTATGGCATAGGTGGCAAACGAGCAGACGGATCACCTGATGGTAAGCGATTACCGCCGCCCATAGACACCCGCAACACCAGAGGAGTCACAAGTGCGTTGCCGGCCTTTGATATGGGAGTACGCTCTTTTCTTGAAGGTTTGAATGTCGTATCGGTCCGGAAATACCGCAGGCGACAATTCATTCCATAGTTTGGTTGTGCGAGGCAGAAAGTTTCTAGTGAAACGCACAGTTGTGGACTGCCAACCATCTATGTGATGGGGATGAATATATTGTCGCGTAGAACGATGGCGAAAAGAGGCGGCAGGGATCAATCCGAACAATTCCTCGGAGCACTCCCCATTGTACATGCGATAGAGAATGCAGAGCGAGGCTACATCTCTACGCAGCGCCAAGGAATCAAGCCGATCTGAGATATCCTGGCAGCCGACGATTCGAGTTGCTCTCCGTTGAATACGGTCCAGAGGGAGAAGCTGGTACAGGGGTGCCCCTGCCCAGAGATGAGAACAGTATTCCATGTGAGGCCGAACCTGCGCCTTATAAAGTTGCAGGCGATGGGCCGCAGTGAAATACCGTCTCGATCAATAGCCAGCTCCTTCGGTATCTAGAGGACCGCCAGCTGCTTAGCGACCGACAGTACGGTTTCCGTAAGGGCCGGTCCGCTGGTGATCTTCTTGTCTACCTGACACATCGTTGGGCACAGGCGATCGAGACTAAGGGGGAAGCATTGGCGGTTAGTTTGGACATAGCGAAGGCCTTCGATCGGGTTTGGCACAAAGCACTTCTTGCGAAGCTTCCTTCTTATGGGCTTCCCGAGGAATTATGCAAATGGGTCACTAGTTTTCTTGCAGACAGAAGCATAAAGGTCGTAGTCGACGGTGCATGCTCAGATTCTATGTCTGTGAATGCTGGTGTCCCTCAAGGCTGTGTGCTTTCGCCTACACTGTTCCTTCTGCATATCAATGATATGCTGCAAATCAGCAGCACTCATTGTTATGCGGATGACAGCACAGGTGATGCCTTTTATACCGGCCGTGCTAACATTTCTCGGGAAAACGTCATCGAGAGCCGAAACAAACTTGTGTCAGAAATTGAGGACTCTTTAAAGAAAGTCTCAGAATGGGGTCGGATTAACTTGGTCCAATTTAACCCCACTAAGACACAGGTTTGCGCGTTCACTGCCAAGAAAATGCCATTTGTCGTATCACCTCGTTTTGAGGACACTCCCCTTAATGCCTCAGCTAGTATCGGAATCCTTGGTGTCGACATATCGAGTGAAGTCCAGTTCCGTGGTCATCTAGAGGGTAAGGCTAAATTAGCCTCGAAGAAGCTTACCATATAGTTAAATAGTAATAATTTGTTTACTGTATTTGTTCTAGTGCTGCTAACATTCGTGAACTGCTGGTCTGTGCGGGCGGCTACCAGAGTTCAGGATTGGTTCACGTATGCGAAGCTGTTGGCTCTCTTCATCATCATCGCTGCTGGGATTTACCAGCTTTGCAAAGGTGAGTTGATGACAATTAATCGGAAGTAGGTATACCTAAGCAACCTTTAATACGTCATGGTATTAGATGGCGGTTGTTTAGCCAAAAAAGACTTAGCGTTGAAGCCCGTCTAATCAGGAATGGTCATCTATTTCGCTAACTCAAAATATACAGGTGTAACAAAATTGGTGTAGGACCCGTTAACTGGGGATTCTACTCATCGTACTGAACAACTTTTGTTCTACGACAACTACGACTTTGCTCAAATTACCAAAAAAAATTTGGACATTTCATACAAATTGATCAATCTGTTTTGTCATTTTTGTATGGATACTGAAAGAGATGGATTTTTTTTTGCGATTTCAGCAAAGTCGTAGAACAAAAGTTGTTCAGTACGATGAGTAGAATCCCCAGTCAAGGGGTCCTACACCAATTTTATTACACCCTGTATATGAGAAAAAATAGAAAAGAGAATTCTCGAATCAATTTTTCAAGGAACATGGTGCTCTAGGAAAATGCAATTCTGCCAAAAATGCACCTAACTAACTATAACAATTTAATCCAACTTCTTATCCAAATCTTATTTGAGTTGCATTTCGAATCCGCAAAATAAATGACAAAACTTTTTTACGCATAAGTATTTAAATTTTCCCATATTAAGATGGTACTATAATCATATATGCAGCAGATGATTTTATAAAAACGGAGTCTATGTAATTACTGTGACCTTCAGAATGCATCTCGGTTTCAAAATAGTTATCGTTATTTGAATAGATGATATGAAATAATTGTGTCAGTGTTACGTAAGTATAACCATTGATGATATTTATAGACTGTGTATACGTCACGAAAATATAGATAAAAATAAGTATATACGTAGTTTTAATCACTACAACCAAGGCCTTCCAAAAATCACCAACTTATTCCTATAATATTGTCCTGATTGGATGTCAGTTAACCACAAAGATTCTACAATATTAAAAAATTCCCTGATTTGTACTTCTCATCGAGGCATCTCCTGCGACTGACATAGAGCCTTCTAAGAATATGAAATTGCCGGATGCCAAAATCAGTTTTCTCCAACAAAAATATTCCATTTACTTCGTAAACGAGGCTCTATAAATTGGTTTATTTATTGGAATCTAAAGATATTTTAGGTTATGGGCCTAGAAAAACTAAAGGCTTTGCAAATATATTGTATCATTTTTTTTTGTGTGGAAATAATTTGTTTATAAAAATGAGACTTGTATTTGTGTTTCATAAATATGTGTTAGTATTTTGCTGAGTTCTACAAGAAGAAGAATCATGATTTAGGCGTTTGTGTATATCTGTTTGTTTAATTTAGTGAGTCTGTAGCCTAAAATGGGTCGGTATTTTAGAGTCAGAAATGTTTGGTGTCGTAAAACTCGTCTTAAATTCTTAATCAAGTAAGGTTTTTTCTTAGACGCTCAATATTTGTTATCAGAGCCAAGTTCCTTTTAAATTTTACTAAAGTATCCACTGTAATCACTACCCATAAAGAAAATATTGTATTTCGAATCCGCACACGTTTGAAACAAAACAAGTTTAAAATACAATGCGAAGGACCAACCATAATAAATTTACAAATCTCTTCCATTAAACCGAACAAAAGTTCAATAAACCGCGGCAATTTTCTCCGAAACGAGAGCTCAATTGCTTCCCCCGCGGAAGGCGTTGGCGTAGACCACATACGGACTGACAGACCGTCTTTTATTAGATGATTGCCGCAATCCGGGTCTTTTGCTACTAATCTACTTACACATCATTGCAGTATTACATTACGCGAAATTACGTCACTGTGTCTGGACAAAAATATAATAAAAATATAGGATGTAAATTACGTCACTGTGTCTGGACAAAAATATAATAAAAATATAGGATGTAAATATATCATATTTTAGTCAGTGCTTCTACTTACTCCTGATTCTGATCAAATTTCGTCAAGGAACACATAGTCAAATAGCAAAAAAAGAATTTTTGGACTCTTCTACTAATTTGGCCGCTCGGCTGATCGGTTTGTTCTTATGAAAACCGAATTGAAGTAGAAGCACAGATAAAAATTTGACGCCTAGATTTACAGCCTTTATAACAAGAACATTTTGAAAGTACTCTTCACCTCTCAACATCTTTATAATCGGTGTGTATTTTTCTATGATACTTGTTATTACGAGCAAGGATGACTTGAATTTCGTATTGGTGTGATCTGACCTTTAACTAGGCTAAACTTACGATCGATAAAGTTAGACGACTCCTATTGACTATGTATTATTTATGCTCAACTTACGAATATAAAAATCGTCGGTGGCTCCACGCCACAGTAGACTCAGTCCTCCTAATCAGAGGTTTCGGGTTCAAGTCCTGGTCAATGTATCAATATAAATTATTTGAAACTTACGTACATTTTCATACCGATTGCTTTAACGGTGAAGGAAAACATCTTGAGGAAACCTACACGTCTGATTACTAGATGTGAACGTCTGTAGGAGTTAATCTTAATGCTTATACGTGACGGTGGGTGATGTTAGCAACCAGGTAACCGCCGTCTACGTCTTGGGGACAGACGGTTAACTGTACCACATGAAAAGAGGAAGAAGAATTTACGTGTAGCCAGCATTTTTAAAATATTAACAGAAGAAAATTTTGATTTTCAGGCAAAGTGGAGCACTTTACATTCGAAGGTACGACGAGTGACGTCACGTCTATCGCTCTCTCGTTCTATTCCGGATTATTTGCTTACAACGGATGGTTAGTATCTGCCTGCGTAATTGAAAAAACTTTCTTTTTAGTCTGCTCTTCTTTTTTCCTGTATTCTATACATGATTCTGAGTAACTCTTTAAACTTTCAAACGCACTTTTTTAACACCCTGTATAATATGCTCTATTCAGCTATTTCATAAACATCATCCTCCAGCAAATCCGTGTCTGCTAAATTTTTAGTTCACTTGCATATATTACTAAAGATTCGCCGGCTTTCTCCCACGGTTTCTAATCATTTATGCTCTTCCATTTATCAGTTGATAGATATAAAATCTACTTTCAGGAACTATCTGAACTTCATCATCGAAGAGTTAAAGGATCCCGTGAAGAATCTCCCGCGCGCTATCGCCATTTCGTGTACCCTCGTCACCATTGTCTACACCTTCACCAACGTCGCTTTCTACACAACGCTGTCTCCAACTGAAGTAAGATGTTTTATGCAGAAATCCCTGTTATATTTTATTTTTTTCTACCCAGTATTGTTCCACTGCAGAGCAAAAGCCTCCCCTCTATTCTCCACACATCTCAACCCCAGGCCACCATTCTTCATTTATCCTCGGTCTCTCTCAGTCTGCCGAATCATCTACTCCTTTTCAGAAAAAAAAAAACTCTTTAAATTCTGTCTGAAAATCCTTGGTCTTCGTCATTAATGCTCTTGTTTATCCAACTCATATCTAACATATTGCCGTATCTTGTTAAATTTTCCAGGTGCTAGGCTCCGCAGCGGTAGCTGTGACGTTCGCTGAGCGACTCTTCGGTTGGTTTGCATTATCCATACCGCTGTTCGTAGCTGCTTCTACCTTTGGAGCTGTGAATGGAGTCTTACTCACGTCTTCCAGGTTTGTTACATCATTATCTGGATGACTAGTTATATCGTTTAGCGTGTCTGTTTAAACGAGTAATGTCTTTTACTATGTTTCTTTTTAGTTCTTTATTCTTTTACCTTCTTTGAGTATGTTTTGCACAGTCTCGTGCAACTAAAAGAATACAGCTAAGTAGTGCAAGTAGTACTAGATGGCACCGCTACCCTGTATACTTTAGGTGCACGGGACTGTACAATTTTTACACTCAACATAATTACTTAAATACATTTCAGTAGTTTCAATACAATTAACTATACTTTCTGGCAACTTAATTGCTAAGTCCACTGGCAAATTAAATTCTCCTGGTTTTCTTCCCAATTTATTTGTTTTCAGTTTTCAGTTGTTAAATAAGTTTTCTCTGAAGTATCACATTGTTTGTGGCCCTATTGTTTTCACTAGATTGAATTTCAAGTGCCTGAGTTTTGCGAAATTCGTTTGAGCATTTTGCTATTTATGTGTGTAAATTCTGCAGAAGGGTTTACCGATATTAAATCACAACTAAATGAAAACGAAGCGGTCGTGGCTCAGTGCGGTTTGCGTGGTCGTGTCGATCACGCAGGTTAACTAACTACAGACACGGTCATAACCTAGATGTGTTTTTGCTGTTAGTGGCATTTATCTTCCCCATTTCCGTGCTTCGCAAGGCACGCTAAGCCGTTGGTGCCGGCTGTTATCACTAGATGGCAGTCGTTAAGCTACGTCGGGGGCCTTATAGGTGGCTTGAAAACATTCTGACACTGGGGTTGGCCACTAACCTCCGCCAACCCGGACTTGGCCCCCATGTGTAGATATGTCCTAACGCTCCCGAGATATGGGAAGAGACCCGTGGCCTGCAGAGGGGACGATATGAATTATTAACGAAATGAAAAGAAATACCAATCAGTTCTTTGTGCTTCCTACAGATTGTTCTACGCCGGAGCAGCCCAGGGTCAAATGCCCGAGATGCTGACCATGGTCTCCGAGAGAGCCACTCCGGCCCCCGCGGTGCTAGCTGTGGCGCTCCTGTCTCTAGTCTACCTCACAGTGTCAGATATTTACGCGTTGATTAACTACGTCGGCTTTGCCACTTGGGTAAGTATCCGGCTCGAAGGACCAAAATTATATGTAGTTTTTTTATTAAAATAAATGAATGCTTCTATTTATGAAACTAAACAACTTTATCCCAGGAACCTATACTCAATTCCCAAAAGAATGTGGAATACTCATACTAATTGATCAACTGGCAAATGTATGAGAAGTCCAAAAATTTTTTTTGCGATTTGAGTATATGTTCCTTGGGGGAACCTTGTTCAGTCAGTTTCATGAGTAGAAGTCACTGTTAAATTTTTTCAGGTAGTTTAGAAGGACTCTTTATTTTATATTGTTCGTAAGTAAACAATAAAATATTTTTGCAGCTAAGTATCGGAGCGGCTGTCCTGTGTTTGCCAGTACTTCGATACACACAGCCCAATTTAGAGAGGCCAATCAAAGTGAACCTTTTCTTCCCAAGTAAGGCAAAACAAAGTTATATTTACTTTTTATTTAAGTCAGGAATAAAAGTATAGTAGCGTGGCTGGGAGAGCCTTGCTTCGGCACGAATGGGCCGGCTCGACCGGAGTGATACCACGGCCTCACAGAAAACCGGCGAGAAGCAACGCTTGCGTTGTGTTTCGCCGAGTGAGTGAGGGTACCCCCCCCCCACCAATTCCCCCATCCCATTTCAAAGGTCGGCAACGCACTTGTGACTCCTCTGGTGTTGCGGGTGTCTATATTTTATTTATTTTTTTTATTTATACACACATTTAATACATCATCATTACAGGGAACCCAATTCGATAATGTACAAACACATGAAATTAAAAATCAAGTACATAAATGATACATAACTACTCTTTCAAATTCCACCAATGAACAATTGAATAAGTCGACTTTTTCCGTCATTGCGTTTATTAAAACTTTCGCTCTTGAAAGTGGCGAATACTTTAAAATATTTGTCCGTGCTGTCGGTAGCACCAACAATCTATTTCTTGGTTCCCGTCTCAAAAAAATGATCGATTGGTCTATATCTAATGCGACATATACATAAAAAATAAAATTAAACTAGAAAAGTTAACAAAAAAAAGGGATAACTAAAAAAACAAAAAAAAGGGTTAGCGATCCTGACTACTGATCTGAGAGTCGTGGGTTCGATCCCCACCCAGGGCAAACATTTTCTGTGATGAGCAGATTTGTTTGCTATGTGTCTGGGTGTATTATGCATGTATTTAAATGTATATGTCTATGAATATCTGTTTCTGGTTCCCATAGTACAGGGAATCCTAGTTTGGGGCCAGATGACCGTGTGTAATTTGTCCCGATATTATTATCGGTTAAATTAAAAAAAAAATCTCTTTTTCTAGTTATCTACATAATCTGCACGATCCTGGTGGTAGCGGTGCCAGCATTCGCGTCCCCCAAAGAGACCGGTATCGGCTGCCTCATGATCCTCACCGCAGTGCCGGTCTACCTGCTGCTTCTGGAGCCGCGAACCCGGGTGCGGGGGCTCAACAGCATCACCAGTGAGTATCGGAGATGGAGTCGTCAAAGTCCTCTCAAAAGACTCCATGATCCTCGTATTCCTCATAAACTATAACAAGGTCTAACAAAATTAGCTGAAACTATTTAAACTTGGGCTTCTAATAATGAAACTGAACAACTTTCCCCAAGGAATCCATAATCAATTTGCAAAAAAGAAATGGACTTTTGTAACAAGGCGGTCACCTGATCGGCCAGCTTACTATGACGCGGACACGGCAGCATCAATTGAATGCAAGGGGTGTCACGAATGGACCTTACAGTTGAGCTCAGAATACATGTATACCTCAAGCCCCTTACTGCTATGCCTTCCTATCTCTGCAATTAGTCCAAACAGATGACCTTATTGAGTCTTGAGCTCTTAATTTTCAAAAACGACGTCATTCTAATCCAGGGTTCGTAAATATCCGATATTTATAATACATATCAAAATATCAGATATTTTTGATATATATCCGATATTTTCGATATTTTTGATATTTATGTTATTTATCAAAATTACATACTAATTTCAATTTCTTACTGTAATACGTTTTTTTTTCGAAACAGCTGAATTTAAAATGTAGGTATATGTTTGATAATTTGAAGATGTTTATCAAAATAACATTCAAATTTTATACTCTGATATGCTTTTTCCAAATAACTGAATCTAAAATGTATATTTTATTTTTGCTCATTTGAAGATAGTTAATTAAATTAAACTAATTTATTTATTATTGTTATAATCATATCGTTATTCTTTGGATTTGGCACATTCATTCTTAAGAATCAGCTCTTGGAAGCTAGGAAAATATAAATATCAATATTGATATATATCAAGCAAAAATATCAATTGATATATATCATGATATATATCCGATATGTATCATTTGATATATATCATGCGAACCCTGTTCTAATCTGACTTCATGATCCTTACCAAAGACCTCATTAAGTTTAACATAAAACATACCTTTCTCCTCAAGCTTAAGGAGCGGAAGAGGAGCTTTACTTTTATCAGGAGAACCATGAGACGAAACTTTACTATAAAATGACAAACAAGCTAATCAGTAGATTGAAACTGACTTGATGATAATACAACCATTCCCAATTCAGTGGATTATTTTTTAAGAAAAATAGTCACATTTATATGGCGCCCGACATGGGACCATTAAAAGTTTTTTAAATAATAATAACATATATTTACAGTAATTTTGGGTAATAAAGATTACTTGTGGTAAAGAAAAAGCTTGGTTACTTTACTCCTCAAGAAATCTCGGAAAAAAATTTGGCGCCCAACGTGGGGCTATATCAATTATTTGTTAAAATCAGAAAAAAAGGGAATATATCTTGTCTCTGGTTGAAACACGTGTTTATTTTTCTTTTCAGCTGCTGCTACTCATTTAGTACAGAAGCTGACGTTATCTGTGCGACCTAAGATGAAGGTAAGATATAGCAACACTAAAAACATCAAGAACGTTTTTAATTTTATCACTGTAAACAAATATTCGACGCTGTTTTTTTTGTTATTAGGTACTTATGTTATTATTTTTCTTTTCAGTAATTATGTATCGAAAAGCGAAGAAATCGGTAACATATCTGGTCGGATCGACGCGAAACAAGCACCCAAAGAAATTATAGGTACCTACGAGCCAGAAATGGCTATAAAGCAAAGCTAGTCTTTTATTTTAATGTTAACTAAATAAATGACCTATAAAAAACGTGATTGTCATTGACACGTAGCAATTTTTTGCCATTAGTTAAGGCTATTTGCGAATTTGGCTTTAGCCGCTAGTTGTATACAGGGAGGGCGTAAAAGGACCTCTTCTGGAAACTTGTGCTTCTATTATATACTCGTACACCATACCATAAAAACTTATTATAAGATTTTCCCATCTCACGATTTCTAAATAACCTTTGGTAAGCCCTTGGCATCTCACCTTATGATACGCAAAGATGAATGAAGCTCTACTAGGATACGGAATAGGGAACTATTCTATCTCCATACCAAAACACGCCAATCTTGATAATGTTGATATATGGCGGCAAGACTTTGATTAGACAGTCAACTAGGCAAGCTTAGAACATGCTCTATCGCCATCGACAACTCATCGCATCCGTCAAACTTAGACCCAGTCGGGAATCGAAGCCGCGATCTCCTCATGAGAGTAGCAAGTGGGTTAGTAAGAATGTTTCTGGTTAAGAAGGCGATTGAAATTCGTGAATGTCTTCTCTGGGTTTAGTTATTAGAAATTATGCCGTCTTTGGGGAGGGTCTATATTTAGAAGTAGATGTCTAAACATTTACGATGACGAGAATCATTAGTCGTTTTTTTTTTTTTTTTTTTTTTTTTTTTTTAATGTGATAAGGAAGGCAAACGAGCAAGTGGGTCACCTGATGGTAAGTGATCACCACTGCCCATAGACACCTGCATCCCCGGAGGAGATTGCAGATGCGTTGCCAACCTAGAGGGCTAAGATGAAATGCCTCTTGTGCCTGTAATTGCCTCGGCTGTCTTACTCTCCACACCGGAACACAACAGTGCAAGCACAAGTCGTTTCCAGAAGAGTTTCTTTATGCCCTAAGTATAAAATAATATTGTATAAGGCGTTTCGATATTGTGTATACACGTTTAGAAGATCAAAACTGTAAACTGTTGTTGACTGTTGTAGTATCCTTTTTAACTAGGATGTATAAGACATATATAACAGCTTTCTATTTTAAAAGTAATATTAAAGGTTAACTTGGTAAGATATTGCAGTCGTCGCTAACATTGGACGATACAAACTACATTGTGAAATAAGTGTACCTTTTTTTTTTTTTTTTTTTTATGGCAGAGGTGGCAAACGAGCAGACGGATCACCTGATGGTAAGCGATTACCGCCGCCCATAGACACCCGCAACACCAGAGGAGTCACAAGTGCGTTGCCGGCCTTTGATTTGGGAGTACGCTCTTTTCTTGAAGGTTTGAATGTCGTATCGGTCCGGAAATACCGCAGGCGACAATTCATTCCACAGTTTGGTTGTGCGAGGCAGAAAGTTTCTAGTGAAACGCACAGTTGTGGACTGCCAACCATCTATGTGATGGGGATGAATATGTTGTCGCGTAGAACGATGGCGGAAAGAGGCGGCAGGGATCAATCCGAACAATTCCTCGGAGCACTCCCCATTGTACATGCGATAGAGAATGCAGAGCGAGGCTACATCTCTACGCAGCGCCAGGGAGTCAAGCCGATCTGAAATATCCTGGCAGTCGACGATTCGAGTTGCCCTTCGTTGAATGCGGTCCAGAGGGAGAAGCTGGTACTGGGGTGCCCCTGCCCAGAGATGAGAACAGTATTCCATATGAGGCCGAACCTGCGCCTTATAAAGTTGCAGGCGATGCGCCGCAGTGAAATACTGTCTCGATCTATTGAGCACACCAAGCTTCTTCGAGGCTAATTTAGCCTTACCCTCTAGATGGCCACGGAACTGGACTTCACTCGATATGTCGACACCAAGAATTCCGATACTAGCTGAGGCATTTAGGGAAGTGTCCTCAAAACGAGGTGATACGACAAATGGCATTTTCTTGGCAGTGAACGCGCAAACTTGTGTCTTAGTGGGGTTAAATTGGACCAAATTAAGTCGACCCCATTCTGAGACTTTCTTTAAAGAGGCCTCAATTTCCGACACAAGTTTGTTTCGGCTCTCGATGACGCTTTCCCGAGAAATATTGGCACGGCCGGTATAGAAGGCATCACCTGTGCTGTCATCCGCATAACAATGAGTGCTGCTGATTTGCAGCATATCATTGATATGCAGAAGGAACAGTGTAGGCGAAAGCACACAGCCTTGAGGGACACCAGCATTCACAGACATAGAATCTGAGCATGCACCGTCGACTACGACCTTTATGCTTCTGTCTGCAAGAAAACTAGTGACCCATTTGCATAATTGTCACTGTACCTATACAATCCTTAATATTCTATGCTGAGGCATGGGTGTCTTCTCATCTCAAGAAGGTCAAACCATTCTCCATACATAATGGCAGCTATTAATTAATAAAAAATATAAGGTCCTTCTGAAATAACTGAAAAAATTTATTGTGACTTCCATGGGTGTACGCAGAAAAAAAAGAATTACTCAGCGGCTTATTTGTTTAAAAATTAAAAATAAGTTGTAACAAAGTTCTGCTATTTCTTGTTTGTAAATAAAGTAGATGAGGCGATTAGATAAATAGGTACGAAATAGTATTACTTTTAAATACGAGAAAATAGAATATTTGGTATTTTTTAAATTTTTACGTTTACCTCAAATCCTAGGGTTGCTAGGTACTTAACAACTTCCAAAGAACCTATATGGAATCTTAAATAAAAAAAAAATGAAAAAAATATATCGAGCAAATCACACACTGTCATCGGGCCTCAAACTAAGATTCCCTTTGTTATGGGAATCGGAGACTGATATACATACACATAGTATATACGTTTAAATACATACATATATAGATATAATACACCCAGACACAGAGAAAACAAATCTGCTCATCACAGAAAAGTTTGGCTTGGGTGGGGATCGAACCCACGACTCTCGGATCAGTAGTCAGGAGCACTAACCACTGAGCCACAGAATCAGTCAATTTTCGTTCTCTCTCTTCTCTTATCGTGTGGCACATTTAACTGAGCTATATTCCCACTGAGCATGAAACCACAAAATACACAGACACAGAAGGTCCGCTCAATACGCTCACAAAAATCCTAAGCATATACATGCTTATAGACGTATACGGTCGTTGTAGGCAAGGTCACGATACTGTGCGATCGTGACCTTGCCTCGAACGACCGTAAATTTCTATAAGCATGTATATGCTTACGATTTTAGTGGTTTGTATTGAGCGGACCTTCTGTGTCTATTCTGTGATGAAACTTACAAGAAGTTGCAGTAAGTTCGTTAATCATGAATTTGCTAGTTACAAATGTAACAGTAATATGACAGTAGCTTTCCATAAATGTATGAAAAGTTCAGAAACGTTTTACTGACTTAGTAAGGAAGAAAGAGCTTCAGTTCCATGAGTAGAAATCAGAATATTTCAGACGGACCCTTGACCCTATATTTTAATATAAATAAGAAATGAACAAAAAGCTTGAACCTGCTCGAAAGGACACGTTTCATTTTGTGCCTGGACATGTACGTAGTACGAAAAATATAGAAAAATATAGGCTTTCTAGGAAAAATAATGAAAAAAATATTAGAAGCAGGGTTGCGTGGTTCAAGCATAATGTTTTATCAGCACTTTTTACAATATAAATGGTAGCACTGAAGCTTGCAATAGTAGGTCACGTTCAGAAATTACGGCTTCATCCACATATTCCTCAGATGCTTTCTCTGACTCTGATTGACTGAACACCTTTCTGTTCTGACTTCTGACATTGGTGTACGATTTTTAAAATCTGCGGATATGCCTTGCCTCTTTTACAGGCATAACAGCTGGTTTTCGAGTTACTTGTCGGACAACTAAATTATTAATTTCAATGGTATGTACAAAATCTAGTTTCTGAACGTAAAATGCTCAAAATTGCGCTCGCTTCGCCATGTTGGGTGATTTATGTGTTGCGATTGTTAAATCTGAGAAACTAGATGAACCTCGCAACGAAGGTAAATCGAAGGAAATGTACAGTTAGAAAAGACTATGTTTCTAATGACTTATTTATGATGTTTAGTACACAGACCAGGTCCAAGCTCCATAGTCCCGTGAAACGTCTCCTTTGTATTGTATATTTGATTGTTGTTATTCCTGTAACTTCTGTCTGTATAAATATTTGTAATTATAAACTTTGTATTCGTAGCTACGTATATAGGCTGACGTAATTTTATGAGAATACTTAGGATGAAAGCTATTTGATTTTGCATTTATTTTTGTAACATTGTAGGCTAGGCATTTTTTTATATGGGCTTTTATTTATTTTTTATTAACATAAAATCTATAATTTTAAACATGATACGTCATATAAACATTTAAAATGGTGTTCTTAGGGACCATGACAAACAAGTTATAATTTATATTTAATTAAGATCAGAAGGGATAATTTGGGGAAAAGTCTCAATAGAAAAGAGACTCCAACATTACAAAAAAAAAATCGATGAACATATGCTTTCACATGCTCGTAAAGTCCCTGCTTGGGCGCCAAATCCTCTATATAGGGTGACTTTAAATTAGTTCTTGATACGAAAGGCGACGAATGTGCTCATGATAACAAACAACTTTCCCCAAAGAACCCGTAGTTAAATCTCAAAAAAAATGTTGGTCTCTCCATACTAATTTGGCCAGTCAGTTGATCGATTTGTATGGAGAGACCAAAATTTTTTTTGCGATTTCACTATGGGTTCCTTAGGGAAAGTTGTTTGTTATCATGAGCACTTCATCGCCTTTCGTATCAAGAACATTAAAGTCACCCTATACATTAAAAAGGCAGGAAGTAAGAAGACGAATTATTGAATACATTCTGAATAGCATAGAAATCGTCTATATGAAATTGTAAAACTCGTGTTAGAAAATATATCGATACTTCTGGGCTCAAAGGGTGTATACGCCTAAGTTCTATTTAGCGTATACGCCCTTTGAGGCCAGAAGTATCGATATACAGGGTGTAACAGAAAGGTGTGATAATACTTCAAGGTTGGCTTTTACCCATCAAACTGAACAACTTTTGTTCTAACTTTGTTAAAATCGTAAAGTACCTCTACACTGTAAGAAATTTTTTGACAACTTTTGTGACGAGATCGTGTAAAAATCGTGATTCTTTTTTGTTTGGATTTAGAAAGACATTTGAAGTTAGCACTTGAAATGGACAATATAATAATATAAGTAATTAATAATAATTTATACTTATTATGTAGCTTTTTATAACTTTTTGTTTTTTAATATTTAATACTTTATTTAATCACTCGGCAGTGATTTTTTACACAAGTTATTTTTTATCTAGACTTTAATTTTATGAGCCTTTTCAGGAAGAACACAGAAAGTAACATTTTGTTTTTTTTACAAGAGATAGTTTTTAAATATAGGTAATTAAATTACGACAAATGACCGTCTCTAAGAAATTGTCTCGCATACAAATACAATACAAATAAAAATTGAAAAAGAGAAGATGTAGGTAATGCCGATTCTAATGAAAATACACAGTTTAAGCAAAATGAGTAAAAAATAAGAGTTACATATATTTTCCAAAGAGTTTTAACAGACTTCTACTTATATAGTTAGATCAAACTTTTTTTTAGTCTAAAGTTAGTTCCAAGTGTATTGAAACTAAAAAGAGAACGCCGATCGTTAAAAAGAAATTGCAAAAATACGCCGGATTAATGTTTTTTTGACTAAATAATTATTTATTTAAGTGCATTTGACTACATCTCATCTGATGGAAAGTGACGATGTAATCCATAGAGAGGGTAGTCCATAAATATAGCCATAGAGTAGATTTTATAAGATACCAAACATATACATATGCATACATACCTTGAATGACCAATCACATTTAGGTGTGTATAGTGAAAAAGACCTCTTAAATATGATGTTTTGCTTGTCCTGAATTTTAGAAAATTGGCTATATATAATTTTATTATTAGTTAAGTTTAGGCATGCATAAGTTATTTTATATTTTTTTGTAAATAAATTAAAAAAATATATGAAAAAGACATACGAAAACATTCCAAATGTTAGGTTTTAGTGGAAGAATTAATTTAATGAAATTGATATTATTAGGTATCAAGTAGAAAAAAAGACGATTTTATCTCTAATTTTTAATGTCAAATCTAAAATTAACGTAAGTACATGTAATTATTATTTTATTATATTACATGCATTTTTTAATTTGCATTTAATAAAATAACTTTGCGAGTCTTTTGAATAAGCGTACATTTGCATAATGATTTTAGTGCATAATGTTTTGCAATCGTCAGGTTTGCGAAAACATTTAGAATTAAGATTGTATAAATAATTGTTTATGGGAACTTTAAGTGTATAACAAGATTTAAACGTGTCGATGTTGGTTTTACATCATAATGACAATAATAAATCTAAGAACCGCATTTTTACTTTAATTTTAAGTATCCCTTAGAGAGTTTACACTTTCAAGATAATTTCTAATCTCAGTCATTTATTGTATTAATTAAGATGTTTAGAATATGGGGTCGTCATTTTCGTAAACAACCCATATCGAGGGTTCACGGGCTATTTGTATTAAGCGACATTTTTGGAAATGTTCAGGAGTTTGTTTTAAAAAAAAATTCTTAGAAAAATAATAATTAAAACTAAACTGCTTAGTAGGTATTATATAGATTCTCGATATTCTTAATATTTTAAATATTATTCAGAAGCTATTTTTATGCGGTATTTTGTAAGAATTATTTTTTAAAGTAGAGGTTACTTGTGTTTCCAAAAATGTCGCTTAATACAAATAGCCCGTGAACCCTCGATATTATCCCCACTGCAGGGGGACGGGTCTCTTCCCATATCTCGGGAAGGTTAGGCCATACTCCACACACGGGGGCCAAGTCCGGATTGGTGGAGGTTGTGGGGCATGTGGCCAACCCCAGTAGGTATCTTCTGTAGTCCATTGTGGTATATCGTCGTCATGAACAGGACGTAACAAAATAATAGGTGTAGGTTCGATAACTGCGGCAGGCAACTCATCAATCATCCATCATACTGAACCAGTTTTGTTCCATGACTTTGTAGAAAAAGTAAAAAAATAAATCATTTTGAACTCTCTACAAAATTCGCGCATGGGCAGCGACCGCGGAAGTGGGGGGCAGAGGGGGCCAAATGCCCCCCTAAAATGAATCAGGGGGGCCGCGCCCCCTCCAAAAAAGCGCTAGACTTTATATTTTTGCTATCTCAACTCAACAAAGTACTTAAACAAAAGTTGTTCAATATGTTGGGGAAGAAAGAAAACCCTAATTGGTCTTGAAAAACCTTGAGAAACTAAACTTGTGCATTACATATCTTGCACACTGCACACACACACACACGTACTAAGCTAGGTCCGCTGCTTCCTCGTGCTCTTAGTAAATTCTCCTACTGGTATAGGAGAGCACAAGGAAGGATATACATGTCCTACTGCACATAAAAACAACAAGGAATAATATTCAAAATTGTATTCCTTCTGCTCCTATCGCAAAACATATACAGTAAA
The DNA here is from genome assembly GCA_958295455.1 of Coleophora deauratella. Lineage (NCBI taxonomy): Eukaryota > Metazoa > Arthropoda > Insecta > Lepidoptera > Coleophoridae > Coleophora > Coleophora deauratella. The sequence goes on along the minus strand of OY282410.1, from coordinate 10,476,586 downwards.
ACAACTAAAATGAAATGAAAGAATTAAAGATCTACAAATCAACTTGTGAACCAAGTTTGTATGAAAAAACGGCCATTGTGTTTGCTTGACTATTCATTCTTCTATTGCGTTACTACGACAACTCACTGTTTTCTCACGTATTAAAAGCACTAACAAAACGTAACGCGTTTTTTTTACAATAGCAACACTTACTGGATCTGCCACTGTCAGTGGTCCTGCCAGCGTTGCCGGCGCGGACTTTTTGTTCCGATTTCGGAACTTTTGAGGCTTCAGCGGAACTTTTGCGAAACTTGATTTTCATCGGAACTTTTCGGAACTTTTAGTGATAAATAAAGCTCTCTAAATTATTGAAGGAAGAAAAACTTCCAAATTCACTCGACCGGTGTTTGGCGTAGCTAAAAACTAGACGACGGACGCTACTTTAAAATTTTTCTTCGAGCTCACTTCGCTCGCTCTTTTTTAGAGCTAAGTGTCACAGCCCCTGTGTATCGGAATTCGGATTTTTTTTGGACAGTGAAACTTTTCAACTTTTTCATTCCCCTGACTTCTCTCGTCATAATTTCTTTCTACTGGATCCCAAATCTGAAGCGAAGTATCTAGTCCTTCTCTGTTTTTAGTCTGGCGCAAACGTAAAAACGACCCTGTTCTATGCACTGATGTGATAGGTATGTGACCTTAAGAAGTTTTTCATACAAACAAATATTTCTAAATGAGAAAACCATTATAAATTGGTGGATAGATATTGGAAGTATTTTGGACACTTTGAAAATATACACTAACTATTTTTGTGATTGTAATTTTCATCGTGAGGAAATCGTTGATAATTTTATAGTGGACATTGGAATAATTTTTGAGGAATTGAGAATCGTGTCTTGAAATGTTTTCCGATGATTCTTGAGTCAAGCTTACCCCGTCCAAATCTAGTACTCAGCGCCGCGAGTAAGGTACCACACCTCAAATATTGGGTAATCCTCAGTAAACCTCGCCGTCACCTCGGTCTCCAGCCAACGGCTCTCCAGCAAGTTCTTCCGCGGTGGAGACCGACCCGCTACGCCCAGGAAAAGAGGCCCCTGCTGCTCGCCCCCGGCCGCAGAACCGCTACAGCAGCGTGATCCGTGCCTGCGCCAGCGGAAACCGCCGTAGCAAGCCACGCAGGCTTCACCGGCCGCCCCACCGACGCCAACCACCCGGTCGCCTTCTTCTGTGTCCCGACGCTTTGCCAAGATCTTGGGCACCTGGCGAAGCCGGGGCCCGGCATGGCACCCCCGACTCTCAGCTTCGCCACCACACACCACCGCAACTGCATTTGAATTCCACAACTTCCGCAAAGCCCCGCACCGTTCGGTGAATTAAATATTGTATTATAATTTGTATGCTGACCTCAGCTAGATATGAGAGACCTCTCAATAAAAAACATCTTGTAATCACCATATTTACGACAAATAAAGAATTTGAATTTGAATTTGAATTTGCGGTGTCCCGCCCGCGTCCCTTTTCCGCAAGTACTGAGAGAGTGGCAACCAAACAAGCAAAGGTGCCAAGCAGCTGTGATGCAGTCATTTTGCATTCAGTTCAACATTAGGACTAGAACTGCATTAGGACTGCGTCACAATCGCGCAGCTAGCGTGCAGTCAGAGTGCAGTTGTTAGGACTGCACGCCGACTGCAAGCGAACTGCGCTGTCGGTTGGCAGTTTCGATGCTGTTAGTCTAATTACAATTGAACTGCGCATAAACCGCATCCAAACTGCGAATTTGTCTGTCTGTCAGCTATCTAGACCCTTATGCGGCCCGATTAAAGGCGCCGGCCCCTGCCGCCGCTGCCACCATGCCGGACCTCTCGGCCGCCGCGACCCTCGTCGCCACCCCCGCCGCAGCTACCACCACCCCCAAAGAACCCCATTGCAGCCTCGAGGAGACTAATAGCATAAGCTCAGCTAATTTAGCTGGGTTTTCTACACGCTGTCGGTTGAGAGGCCCCTCAACGACGGACCGTGTCCGACAGATATCAGTTTGAAATATCTCTGAGCCGGTAATAGTAGTTGCGAATAACATTGTGGCGACGGCGACGCATGTAGAGCGTGTCCACATGTCCACGGCACGGCGCCGTCAACGTCCAACGGTGCGATGTCGCGGCGCGGCGACGTTGCCGTGCCGTGTATTAGCACGACACGGCAACGCACCGCGCCGCGGCACCGCACCGTTGCACGTCGACGGCGCCGTGCCGTGGACAGGTGGACACGCTCAAACTGCTACAGACTGCCACTTCTCTGCCAAGGCTGCCGTGCCGTGTAACGTTGCGGCACCGTGACGTGAATTTTTACGATACGGCAACGTTAATTTCTACGACGCGGCAACGCACCGCGCCGCGGCACCGCACCGTTGCACGTCGACGGCGCCGTGCCGTGGACATGTGGACACGCTCGTAAGCCGCCGTGGCGAAAAAGTTTTACTGTGGCCTGTGAACGGAACTTTTCAAGTCAAAACGGAACTTTTTATGAATGATTTTGGACTTTTTTCGTTTTCTCTGCCGGCAACACTTCTCGTCGGTGGTGGACATTGAAAATGTAGTGATTATATGCTCAGTGATTGAATTTGCACGTTGTTGTTGTTTATCAGATTTTTCTCTATTTTCTGCATCAGTTCTATTCAATATGGTCAAATTCGGAAGGAACAAGTTCAAAGCACTCAACAAAGTCACTAAAAGGGAAAAAGCAGCCACACACAACACTACTAACAAAATTCTAAAGAAGAAACTCAACGCCGAAAAGAAAGTATCCTTTCAAAAGGAAGTTTTGCTGAAGGAAGCAATATCTGCCGACAGTTCTCTTGTAAAAAATGTATCTGCGAGAGATTTGCTACTTAACGAACTATCTAAGAAACCTGCACCTAAAAATGCCAAGGCAGAGGAAGGAGTACAAAAGCCAAAGTTAAAACCCGTTGAAAAACAAAAAAAAAGGCAGAAAACTCAGATTAGCGATACAAAACTGTTGTTAAGTTTGATGAAGAAGCATTAGGGATCTGTTAACTCTTTGGAAATGAACATAAATGGGTGTTAAGTTCGTGTTACAACTGGAATCTGTTGTTTTAAGGTCCCCAAAACGATGCAACTACTTGTGTGTTGTCTAGTTTTTAATGATACTTTTATATATTATTTGTAAGTTATGAAATAAACTTTATTTTGGAATTAATTTGCCTATATTTTGCTTTTTCTCTATACACCTAATGGGTTCTTACTTAGGTTAGTGCTAATATAAATACAGTATAATATCTTACACTATTAGCTTTTGTGCCTGTAGCTCCATCCGCGTGGATCGTTTTATAAAACTGTGCATGTCATTTTCCACTCTAACAACTATCTTTGTACAGTCTCATGCAACTAAAAGTATAGTCAAGTAGTACTAGATGGCACGGCTACTCTGTATACTTCTTTCTAGGTGCATGGGACTGTGAAAAAAAAAATTGATAATCCACCCTATACTTCACCTGAGCTCCAAGCATCAAGCAGTGGCGTAGCGTGGCGGGGGCCATGGCCCCGGGCGGCACATGGGCAGGGGCGGCACATGGAGGGCGGCGAGCGCCACATTTTTTTTAGCAACAGTGTTATTAGGCGATGAACTGGACTTAGATCTTAGATATTAACAGAGAAGAGTTCAAACTTAAGCGTGTACGTCTTTGGGCTACTGTAGCTGCAACAGACCCAAACTTAGTTGTGAGAGAAGCTTCTCTAAACTGCAGTTAATTAAAAATTACCTTACGTTGACTATATGCAGACCGACTGCAAGCAGGCGGCAATGCGTGCATAGCACGTGGGTGGCACGACCAGAGGGGACGGCAGATTGAGCGAACGAAATATATGATAAAAAATATTCAAAGTTATATGACCAAGCTAAAACGTCATGAAAACAAATGTTATCATATGAAAAACGAAACCCATACAGCAATGGCACAGTTACTATTTTACACCAGGGCCGGCCTTTGTGTCGTGCCACCCGTGCACAGACACAGGGCGTACCTACCCTAAGTAAACGGCGCTGAGCGCTCCAAGTAAAGGGGTTTTTGTTGGTTTAACATAAATATTCTTAGATATAAAAATTAAAAATTTTCGAGCTCGCTTCGCTCGCGCATTATTACCAAAAATAAGCTATCAAACGTGGCATGCACATCGAAATTGCTTTAAAAAAAACACGAAGAGTACATTAATTGATTACAGAATTTGGCTGCTTTGACTTTTTTTTACTAATGATGAAAATAGATAGGGGCGGCAAATTTCCGATCGGCCCCGGGCGGCGAAAACCCACGCTACGCCACTGGCATCAAGCTCAGCACACTTCGCTACTAGGGTAGAGCCCCAATTATCCAAACTCTGGTTATACGATCCCAACCGTCTGTCAGAAGTCAATTCAAAGTTATAAAGCATACATACATACTTACATACATCCTTGGGGGGGCCTTTGTCCAGCAGTAAGACGTCTTTTGGCTGTTGACACTTATTATAGTCTGGATTTTTGATCATATGGACTACTTCTGGTCCCAATTGGCCATAGTTGTCACTGACAAAGTAAATTATCCCTTGCTTACTATAAATCAGTAGTCCGGATAATAGGGGTGGTTCTACTGTATATGTATTTCGTTAAAAGTAACAGTGGTTTCATGGCATCTCACTAAAACTTTAGATCTGTATAGAATAGAAAATATACCTACCACAGACAGAACTTAGGCTTTCGATACGAAGTTTGCAAAGCAACATTATGGTAAGTGAAGAGCATGCCTCAAACCTCAATAAATAAAAACACCAAGTAATTGACAATCATATATTTGATCATCTAGCTTACCTACATTGTTAAGCACAATTTAAACTATCACTACTGAAAAAAGTGCAGACATTAGCAACACTAGACCCCATCTTAAAATCTAGTAATAAAAATTAAGTTGGTAAAATTAAGCTTTAGATATTAAATTTTATTTTATTTTAGTATTCTACCACTAGCCTAAAAATTATGCAATTCTAATAATAAAAATAATAATAATAAAAATGTTATACTTCTGCACTTATATGCAAATATTAAAAACATAGATTAAAAAAAATACATTCATGTCATTCAGATCAATACAACACTAAGGGCGCTGTATTTACATTACAAATACATTAGTACTGTCTATAGTATGGCCTCTCTAAAGGCAACATCACTGCCCCAGTAAGTTGGTCCCAGCCACAGATCACCTCCTATAATACCGCTTAAGAAACATTTTGTTCCTGCTCAGTCACCAACGGTTCCAAGGGTGGTATGTGTCGTCTCTTTCACACTTATACGATTTACATTATGCTATCCTGTTGTCAGAGTGAACGGTTGCTGTCAGTGTACCCTCGGAACACAATATATTGAAAGGCTCTGGGTGCGAAAACTCAGTGCTGCGATTGGCTAATCCAACTGTCACATTATATCAGTTAAACCATTAGAACTTGAAGTCTGCGTTGCTATTATAATACGAACAAATAGTCTGATCCGCGCGGGTCTAACTCTTGGTCGATACTGAAGTAGTGTTCGGATGTCCTGTATGCGGAATCTATAGAAGGTGATCTGTGGTCCCAGCAGTGAACTAGGGCTTTCTTCTGGGCTGGCAACATAAAAAACTGAAATAAAAAACTCAAAAAAATATGCGCTGTCATAAAAAAATTAAAATCAAAGATTTAAAACAAATCCACATAAGTTCATAATATTAAGCAAAATTTATGATTTTCAATAATATTAACGGGGACTTTTTAAACTAAACTTTGACAGCCAATTTCCGCAATATACTTTTTTTAGATATTTCAGTTTTTTACTGTGGAGCTGGCCTCTAGTAGCGGCGGCCGCGGCCACGGCCTCGGCCGCGTGGGGTGCGTCCCGGACTGGGTTTGGCCTTCTCAGCCACTGGAGCCGGTTTCTCCTTCTCTTCTTCCACCTCTTGGGGCATCTCCTCTTCAGGCTGGCCGTCTTCTTTTGATTGTTCTGTAAAGTTTTTATTTTATATTTTTATTTAACATTTTCTTCTCTTTTTAGAAATGAAGTGTGCTTCGTTGTTCTTAAAAAGTAGACTAATCAAATGTCGGTCAATCCAAATGTTAAGAAAACCCAATTAGTGGATACAATAAGATTTCAGATGTTCTGTATGTTCCTAATTTAGCTAAAAATCTTTTATCAGCTAGCAATTTATTAAATAACAATAAGATACAAAACAATGTTTATACAGTCAGTGCAACTTTTGTTCTACGATTTTGCTCGAACCGCAAAAAAAAATGTTGGTCTCTCCATACAGATTGATCATCTGTTTTGCCATTTTTTGCCACTTGTATGGAGTCCAAATTTTTTTTGTTTATTTGTTTAGTACGATGAGTAGAATCCCCAGTTAACGGGTCCTACACCAATTTTGTTACACCCTGTATAGCACCAAAAGTTGTTTCAAGCAAGTCTTCCACATAGATAAGCCTATCACTATTTTTTGCGACAATCAAAGCGCACTAAAACTAACTCATAACAACAGTGATCATGCTAGGACTAAGCATATCGATATACGACATCCCTTCATACGAATCTCTGTAAGAGAGAAACAATTGAACATCGATTACCTAAAAAGTGACAATATGTTGGCAGACATTTTAGTGAAGCCTTTGCCTAAGCTGAAACAAAAATTTTTTTTAAGTTATTTGGCTTAGTTTCTGTCCAACTGATCCGTTGGACACAAGGACAAAGGATCAGTTGGACAGAAAAGAAATCAAATCAAGAAGTTCTTGAGGTGATTGAAGAAAAAAGAAACATGTTGGAAACAATTCAGAATAGACGAGGAAATATTATAGGACACCTGATAAGACACGACAGCTTCCTTAAAACCATAATAGAAGGAAAGGTAGAGGGGAGAAGAGGAAGAGGAAGACCAATACGAAATTATATAGAACAGATAAAGGAGAAGGTTGCTGTGGGGTCGTATCGGGAGGTCAAGATGATGGCAGAGGACAGGAACAGTTGGAGATTGCTCCACCGACAAGAGCTTTGCTCTTAAATAGAAGAAGACTTAGTTTAAGATTTTTAAGTATGGTGTTTTTAGTCTTATTTTTGTGTGTATAAAATTTAGTAGGTAGTCAGTATAGTTAAATTAGAGTTAGTGTATAGTGAACTGCAAATCTGCTCATCACAGAAATGTTTGATGTTTGCCCTGGGCGTGGATCGAACCCGCGACCCTCGGATCAGGAGCACTAACCACTGAGCCACCGAGTCAATCTGGCTACCCTCTTCATTACACCCGGCCTTGAGGTTACAATACAGGCTGTAAATCTACAGGTGTGTCAAACTTTAATTAGGGCTTCTACTTCTGCTTCTGATCAACTTTCCCAAAGGAACCCATAGTCAAATCGCAAAAAATATTTTTGGACTCTTCATACAAACAAATCGATAAGCCGAGCGGCCAAATTAGTATGAAGAGTACATTATTTTTGCGATTTGACTATGGGTTCCTTGGGGAAAGTTGATCAGAATCAGGAGTAGAAGCACTGCTGATTAAAATTTGACGCACCTGTAGATTTATAGCCTGTATAATGCGATTACCTTTGTCCTCATTCTGGGTCTCCATATCCCAGCCTTCCAACACCTCGGCGGCCATAGCGCTGTCTCCCTCGCACCCGCCGCCATTCACCTCTCCCTCTCACTCTCTGAAGTAAACATCTAACGCTGCAAATACCTTTGTCCTCATTCTGTGTCTCCATATCCCAGCCTTCCAACTCCTCGGATGGCATAGTGCTGTCTCCCTCGCACGCGCCGCCGCCGCCATTCACCTCTCCCTCTCCCTGTTTGTCGCCATCGCTGCGCGGCTCCTCTGTACAAGGAAATCGTTTTGTTAGCAGAGCAGTTTGAAAATGTAAAATTTTTGAAATGTTGGGACGAAAAAATAAATAGAAAAGATATTCAATACACCATTTGACATAAGTTAAAGAATTTTTTTGTAGTAGACAAATTTTGAAATGTTGGTAATTTCAAATATTTGACATTTTCACACTGCTCTGCCGTAAAATTTATAAAACTGCAGTTCTATCAGTTTGCAAGCTTTGTATAAAAATATTAGAAATAAGAAATCAGGCACAGAAATAATAAAAAAAAAGATACTTTAATATAATCTGGTGCCGGTTACACAAACATTAAGAACTATACACAGCATTTGCTATAATTTTTATCCAAAAGAAATCCAGTTTTAGGCCGCTCCAACAGTCACTTACCTTTAATAAGGTCTTCATCCTGCTCATTCTCGTTCTGGTCATCCTCGTTCGCAGGGGTGGTCTTGCGCCGCTTCCAGTTGCCGTTCTCTTCCGAGTCGAGCGCCCGCTTCGATGGCTCGGGCTGGCTCGCTTCTTCCTGCTCGGCTTGCGTCGGCTAAGCAAAAATAAAAATAATTTGAAAGTGTGTTCAACAAAACGGCCGCTTACTATGGGCGTCATAAGAAGGCTCTTAAATTAGTTTTTTTTTTTAAATTTTTATTTATTTATTTAGGTTAGATGACTAGGTTAGGTGTGTGTGTGTGTATATATTTTAGAGTGTGTGTGTGAGAGTGCGTGAGTTAGTGTGTGTGTGTGTATGTGTGTGTGTGTGTGTGTGTGTGTGTGTGTGTGTGTGTGTGTGTGTGTGTGTGTTTGCGCATGCGCGTGATTCGGTTTAAAGATCTTTATTATATCTTGTATTTAAAAATATATGTGTGTATGTATATCAGTCTCTGGTTCCCAAGATACAGGGAATCCTAGTTTGGGGCCAGATGACCGTGTGCGATTTGCCCCGGATATTATATTATATATATATTACCTGCGGCTTCCTCTGCTGCGCAAGCGCGCGCGTGTAGAGCTGGTGGTGGCGCCACGTGCGCAGGTGCACCTCCGCTGTCACACAACAAACAAAAACAAAATGTTTACAGTCCGACCACGATCTTTTGACGCGTGGATGACATTGACAAGCGGGCGGTTTTGTCGCAAATCTGACATGTATTTCATACAATACTAGCTTCCGCCCGCGACTTTGTCTGCGTGGACTTTAGAATTGGATCCAGAGAGAAAGTAAATGTTAAGGTGGCGCCATCTAGTGACGAAGTGGAAATTTTGAGTTTTTAAGCATTCCTCCGGGAACCCTTAAGGTTTCCGGGATAGAGTATCCTATGTGTTACCCGAGTGCTTTATCTATCTACCTAACAAATTTCATCCAAATCCGTGCAGTAGTTTCGGCGTGAAAGCGGAATAAGCAAACAAACATCCATACTTTCGCATTTATAATATTAGTGAGATGAGATAATGAGACAAATAGTGACATTTTTCAAGACAGCGGCGTTAGTTCTCGGAACTTGTACGATTTTTACGGTAAGTGTTAGCAAAATCAAGAAGTAACGTCGATTCCAATAGACACTCAAAAACTTTCGTTTAAGACAATCGTTGTTAACAAGTTTAACAACTGTATCGTCCCCACTACGGGGGTCACTTCGCACGGGTCTCTTACTACGCATGCAATAGAAAGGTTAGGCCATACTCCACACACGCGGGCCAAGTCCGACTTGATGGAAATTTTTGAGGCTAGTGACCAACCCCAGCGTCAGAAGTGAAGGAACCTGTGATTTGATGTGTCAGAAATAAAGATATGTCTATTTCTTTTGGACTCGACGTTTCTTCTCGCTCCGATAACATTTCCCGAAATGTGGAGTGTACATGTTTCGACCGGTAGGAACTTTTTAATAAGTAGAAAAAAATGTGAACAGCAACTATTGAAATAAAAATGATTTTTAATTTCGAGTTTGTAAAACGGACATACCTGTTTCCTCAGAGTCGAGTAGCTTGCGGCAAAGCTTGCACTGGAAGCAACGAAACTCCGCAAGGAACGACTTGCCGACTCCGCGTTCAGTGCTGTGGATAAAGACTCACAGTTAACAACCATAACGTCCCCAGTGACGGGGCTCGGGTCTCTCCCCGTATAGTGGGAAGAAAAATCACTCCACCCGCATCCGTTTGAGAATAGTGAGAGTAATGTGGTTAATCGTTCGTGTGTTAATAAATTGAAAAAAAAAAAAAATACTTGGTCAGCAAGATTTTACAATTGGTCAGCAGAGAAAACATGTTAGTAAGCAGTTCATCAGAAAGGTATGCTTATTGGTATGCTTATTTAAATGTCAATAAACATTGTTGTAGGCAGCCGCTGCATTGCATGTGACTCAGAACCGCACTGTCAACAGCAGACCTCAACTAATCTCCTTTTTTTCATTTTCGTAATAGCATTCTTCTGTTCCTTTCTAATTTCTATGTATATCTTGGCAAATAAAATACTTTTCACCTCTCCAGCACGAAAAGGGTGCTTTTGGTACCTAAATCTCGCAGAAAAAAGGTTTTTTGCTTGTTAAACAAATAACTATTCTTATTCTTTTTCTGAAGTACCGCTCACCTGTACACCGGTATCTGGTCATCAGTGACTCCGGTCAGATCGTCTCCCTCCTGGAAGTCGAGGATGGTGTTCTCATTGTCCTCCACCTTCTTACCGTCTCCCTCTGGCTTGGGCTCGCCCTCGTCTGCCTTCTCTTCCTTCACCTTCACGTCGTCCTGCTGGTAATTGTTTATTAATGTTTTGTTAATAGTGTGCTTAAATCTGGTAGATATTTTTTTCGTAGCGTGCGAAACAAAGGTATTAAAATCAAAATATCTTGTTTTTAATAGACATAGAAGTAACCCATCCGAGCACTAACCGTACCCAAAGTTACTTCATCATCAGCTGAAAGACGTCCACTGCTGGACAAAGGCCTCCCCCAAGGATTTCCACACCGACCGGTCCTGTGCTGCCAGCATCCAGCGGCTTCCCGCAACCTTCACCAGGTCGTCGGTCCACCGAGTGGGAGGCCTGCCTACGCTACGTCTTCCGGTGCGCGGTCGCCACTCGAGAACTTTATTGCCCCAACGGCCATCTGTTCTACGAGCTATGTGCCCCGCCCACTGCCACTTAAGTTTAGCGATTCTGTGAGCTATGTCGGTAACCCAAAGTCACTTAACCTTCACTAACTCACCTGGTCTTCATCCTTGGACTCGTTTCCCTGCCTCTCGTGGTCACCCTGCCTGTCTTGGTCATCGCGGCGTCGCCAGTTGCGGTCATCGCGTAGGTAAGACTGCTCCATATGCAACGTGGAAATCACCATCACTGCAATGGAAAATAATACAATAGTAAAGGACTTTGTAGCATTTTTAACCGACTTCAAAAAAAGGAGGTTCTCAGTTTAACCTGTATGTATGTGTTTGTCCGCGATTATATCGCGTTTGGCTGAACCGATTTTAATGCGGTTTTCAGAAAAGTATTTGTTACATTTAGGAGAAGGTTTTAGTATTTTAACAGACTTCAAAAAAAAGGAGGTTCTCAGTTTGACCCGTATGTTACGCGATTGAAGTCGGCTTTTTGACGCGTTCAGCGTTGTCGATTATTGACAATTGACATTGGTGTCGATTCCAGGCGCGGATCCAGGGGGGGGCAATTGGGGGGCAATGGGTGCAATTGCCCCCCCCCCCCTGAAGCCTGCCCGAAGTACAAAAACTTCTATTAAATGCAAATAAATAAAGGCATTTCTTAACTAAGTATTCAAAAAATGTCGCGCTCGCTACGCTCGCGACTTATTATATTACTGTTTAATAGCACCGTCCGCTTCAAAAATAAGGGCACACAAAACATTTGCCCCCCCCCTGAACGATTCGTCGTTCATTATTTACTGTCTTTTTCTTTCTCTATCTTAAAGAACAAGGACAGGACACTAAAATTAAGTTGAATCCTGTCAAATAAGTAAAATCGTGAAAACACCATTATATGCATTATTATGCATGTATGTATGAACACTTAATTGCACACAATGAGAAAATAACAAAAATTTAACCTTATGTGTATGTATATTGATGTGTCTTATCTCTAAAAAGTATTTTTAATTTTCTTACCTTCAGGTTTGGGCTTGGTGACCACCTCTTGTTTATCTTGCATGTTCTTCAAATGCTCAGCGGTCAGCCTGTAAGTAAATACAATACAATAGTCAAATCCCACTCATTCCAAACACTGACACCTGGACCTCGTATACCAGTCGCCGCCATTTCGAGCAATGTTTGAGGAGAGAGAGGAACGTCGTCGGGACCATAAGAAAATCCTTATAACATTATTATAGTTCGCGTCACGTAAAAAGAGCGCTGGCTGGCGTTCCGAGGATGCATTCTGACAGCAAATGTTTATTACCCTCTATTTCACACTTACGCGATATATATTATGCTATCCTGTTGTCAGAGTGAACTGTTGTGCCCTCGGAACGCCCGCCAGCGCTCTTTTTGACGCGAGCTATACGTAGTAGGGGAAATCTTGGTAAGTTAACTTCGGCATCATCATCACTTGCCATCAGGTGAGACGATGCCAAGGGTTTATCATATCTGATTAAAAAACTCTTAAGCCTAACAGCCGTTAGAAACAAAACATTTTATTTACAGTTTTCGTCTAATTTCATATTTGTTGATGTTTTCATAACCCTATTCATTAGATTCTATAGTTTATTGTAAATAAACGGGCATTTTGAGCAATAACAAAAACGCATACCATTGTGTTTCGCAGTTCTACAAGACGTATTTATTCAATATTTGTAAACAACCTGACCCTGTGTTAGATGCATATAGATTTGGGCTGTATTTAAATACACTTCTAAATGCATTCAGCAGTTGCAATGAAGATGTGGTCAGAGCAAACGCTAATTTTATCCCTTTGAAAAACCCGAATACACGGGCAGTCATAAGGACATTGTGGCACGATATTTTGCTAAACGACAGGTGAGTGCCACATTAGCACAGTATACATTAGACATGAACCTTATTTCCATGCTGTAACTTTCGTCTTTACATTTTTCAATAGATACCCTTAGTACTTTATGTTAAAGGTGAAATTTGACATAACAAATCTCCCCCCCCCCCCCCTTCAAATTTTCACTCACACCCAAAGGCGCACACACAGCACTTTTATATCATAAACCAATTCTTGAGTTTTTTATCATCTTTGAGAGTGTAAATGTGAGTTCTCCAGAAAACTCTTTAAAACTATAGCTAAAATTTTAAAGAAAGTCCCAAGCCACAGGTTTGTCAACTAATTTTAAATCTATTATTATTATTATTCTTAAAATTATTATTATTCTTTATTTTAATTCTTTACCATTATAACCTTGACATTATTTTATTAATTGAATTGTTTTGCCTGTTTGACCTGTATTTTCACTAATGCCTTGAAAATGCTATTTGTAATTATTTTTAACACCTTATTATACACATGCTGTGAACTTAGCATTACAAATAAAATGTGAATAAATGATATTATATGATATGAATCACCACCGTTGTTCCAGGTCTTGAATACGTCCAATGTTGGTACTATCCTGTTCAAAAATGCTTCGCCAGAGAGATTCCGCCAACCGACAAGGGAGGCGAGAACGTACAATGTGTTGGTGTGGAAAATCAGAAGCCATATCCCCAAACGCTTTACGGATTACTACACAAGACATAGGTTAGAATTTTTCAAGTTTAATGTATTGGAAGGAGTTCCTTTGATCCCAACATTTCTTCTCCCTCCGCAAACACTTCACTAAATGTTGGGTATGGAGTTCCTAGTGGTAGGAGCTTCTATTAGTTAAAAAAAAACGACATTCGTTTCGACATGTATTTAAACGTATATGTGTATGTATACCAGTCTCTGGTTCCCATAATACAGGGAATCCAAGTTTGGGGCCAGATGACCGTGTGTAATTTGTCCCGGATATTATTATTAAACGATAGTGTACAGTGCTACCTAGGTACTTCGAATAAATATTCTATTGGTTTTGATTTTAATAATTGTGTTAGAGTTTAGAACACACAATTCTTCTATGTGCTCCTCACAGTAGAGTACGAGAGTAGTGGTGGTAGCAATAGGCAATTCTAACGCCACAGTTAGCTGGAGTGTTCTGCGTGTGAAACGAATATCGCGATGGGTGTCGCTTCGTTTCAATCCTCTCAATAACATCATCATCATTCTCCTGCCCTTATCCCAATCATTTGGGGTCGGCGCAAAATGTTTTCTCCTTCCATACATCCCTTTCAGCTGTCATCTCCGTACTCACACCCTTTCGAAACATATCATCCTTCACACAATCCATCCATCTCTTTTCGAAACATATCATCCTTCACACAATCCATCCATCTCTTTTCGAAACATATCATCCTTCACACAATCCATCCATCTCTTTTCGAAACATATCATCCTTCACACAATCCATCCATCTCTTTTCGAAACATATCATCCTTCACACAATCCATCCATCTCTTTTCGAAACATATCATCCTTCACACAATCCATCCATCTCTTTTCGAAACATATCATCCTTCACACAATCCATCCATCTCTTTTCGAAACATATCATCCTTCACACAATCCATCCATCTCTTTTTTGGTCTCCCTCTCCCCTTATATCCATCGACACTCATCTGTAACACTCTCGTTGTAACATGTCTTTCATTCCTCCGCATTACATGCCCAAACCACGACAAACGATTTCCTCTCAATTTTTCTATCACTGGCGCAACTTTCAAACTTCCTCTTAGTATATAATCTTAGTATTAATTCCTAATCTTGTCCATCCTCTCAATAACACAACTCATAATTTAAGCATTTGTTTTATTTTTACTGAATTGTTTAATCGAGTTATCTATTAACGTTTCGCAGAACGGACCCCCTCATACAGTGCAGTGTGAAAAATTGCGTTTTTTCATCAAAATAACAGTGGACTAGAAAGTGCAGATGCAGTAGTGTTTATGACCATACAATGGCCTGATCTGAATAAAAGGAAAAAAGGTCAAAAATGGGTATTTCATACAGACGAAAACCCCGACAACATGTTTGTTTTGGAATCGAACCCACACAAACCGACTATGGAGGAGCTAGCGACATATATCAATTGGACTATGACATATAGGTAAAACAAATAATTGACCACGCTGAATACGTTAAAAACAACCGACTTCAATCGCAACAACTCCAATTTTGCTATGTTTTTGTTGATTTTCTCAAAAACCGCTAAATCGATTTCGATAACACCACGACCACCTGTGAAGTATACCCTTTTAAACAAAAAAAGAATTTTCCAAATCGGTTCAAGCGTCTTCGAGTAATCGGTGAACATACATTCCGACGAATTGAGAACCTCCTCCTTTTTTTGAAGTCGGTTAAAAAATAAACTTATGTATATGTGACAGTGTAGTAAGAAAATGACACATCATTGCAAAAATCTGTATGATTGTAACATACTGTGTTAAAAAAACTACGAATAAGAAAAGCACCGTCCGGCAATGATACGATTTTTCGAAATATATAATTTATAACATACAATGTGAAAAAAAACCTTGACAATGTCTCGCTTTATCATTCATTGCTCAATCAAATGCGCCCAGAAAATTTTTCAATCTCACAAAGGTGGAAGAAATCGCTTAAAAAACGATAAAGCCGACTTTGCATATATATTCTTTAATATGTATCTAATGTAAGTGCTTTTCTTATTTTTAATGTCCAATAATTGTTATCTATCTCATTTTAATTCTTCTCATCAGAACCCACGCCGACGTCCCAGTACCTTACGGCAGAACCATTCCCCTCGCCACACCTGTGATGTCCGCAGAGGAGTTCGACAAAGCACCCCTTAGCGACATAATTCCATACTGGGCTATAAAGAAACACGACGTGCTAGCCACAGTCATGTGGTCCCACAAAGTGCAGTTCCGTATCTCGTTCGTGGAGAACCTCAACAAACACATGAAAATAGACAAGTACGGGAAAGCATTTAACACAGATGTGAAGAAAATGTGAGTACATTTTTGCCCGTTATACAATAACACTTTTCTGAATCATGTCAGCATGATATCATCCTTGGAGTCGGGAAGATTAGGCCATACTCTACGCACGGGAGCCAAGTCTGGATTGGTGGAGGCTGTAGGGATAGTGAACAGGAACAGGTCAACAGCAGGGTCTGAAGACGCGGGAAGGTTAGGCCATACTCTACGCACGGGAGCCAAGTCTGGATTGGTGGAGGCTGTAGGGATAGTAGCCAACAGCAGGGTCTGAAGACTCGGGAAGATTAGGCCATACTCTACGCACGGGAGCCAAGTCTGGATTGGTGGAGGCTGTAGGGATAGTGGCCAACAGCAGGGTCTGAAGACTCGGGAAGATTGGGCCATACTCTACGCACGGGAGCCAAGTCTGGATTGGTGGAGGCTGTAGGGATAGTGGCCAACAGCAGCGTCTGAAATTTTCTATTTTCTAGTCTCTGATTTGGCTTAACGACTGCCATGTAGTGATAGCAATCGCTAAAGCTTTATAATATATTCTTTTACAGCTGTCCTCCATTCAGAATATCAGCTTGCAACGTAATCGCCAGATACTTATTCTACTTATCATTCGAAAACCGCCGATGCAGAGAGTACATAACGGAGAAGGTATTTTACAATGCCTACTCGAGGGGAGCGATACCAGTTATATTGGGGGCACCATTAAAAGACTGCGAGATGCTTTTACCGCCAAAATCATTTATACACGTGGAAAACTTCCATACAGTAGAGGAGTTGGCCGTACATTTGGAGGTTGTGGCGGAAGACGTAGACGCTTTACGAGAATACCACAGGTGGAGGAATCACTTTGAAGTGGTAAACGAGCATGGCTTTTTCAACTCTCAGTCGTTTCATTATTGCCGGCTATGCGAGCATCGATATGAGAGACATTAGATGAGGTTAATACTGCCCGACTGCGTAGTCGCTAATAGTGGTTTGCTCCCCTATGTTGAGTAGCGCCGCCTTTTTGCGCACCATTCGCAATCTGACAAGCGACGAGTAAACATCCCGTATTTAAATGAAATTATGTCTTACAGTGCAGTGAAATGTGCTAAAACAATAAAAAAAATAAAGAACAAGACTAACAGCAACATTTCTTATAACTTTTTTCTTGTTATTTTATGAATATTTTGTCATTTTATAGTGATGCTACGCTACTCGTCGCTAGATATCGCTTGTAGATAACATTAATTAAATACATGCCTCCCTACTCGTCGCTAGATGTCGCTAGTAGATAACATTAAATACATAAACCTTAAGCTTATCACACAACGGCGATATTTGTTTAAATACATGCCTCCCTCTTCACCCCGCTTCAGCCCCCGCAAGACGAACACGCTGGTTCAGAAATAAACAGAGCGAGTAACCTTATCTAATGTTTCCCATATCGATGTATGCGAGGCTTTGAACTACAATGAGGAGGAGAGTGTTTATACTGTAGAAAAAATGAAAAAAATATACTATGGACATGATAATTGTGTAAACAATGCACTGATGAATACAAAGTGGCTGGAAGGTCCAAATGGAACAGTTATGTGGAAGGCAGTACGTAGGAAGTGATATAAGAGTGATCTCTCTCTCTTTATCTCTTTTGAATCCTTTCTTTATTTATTCTTCTTACTTTATTCTTATTTTTGCATATTTATTTACAGACATGACATTGTATAATTCATTTATTGATCTAGCATTAAGATGTAATAGAATATAAGACTTTAAAAAAAAAATGTGTTGGAGGGAGTTTCTTTAGGGCCCGCCGTTTCTTCCCACTCCGCAAACACTTCCCGAAACGGTGGGTATACGAGTTCCGAGTGGTAGGAACCTCGTGTTAGGTAGATAAAAGACTAACGTTCGAAAAGTGTACACTGCTACCTACTTCGAATAAAATATTTTCATTTCATTTCATCAAATTAAATAAAATCGAAAATATTTATTAAAACTAGATAGCAGTGTACCTTTTCGAAGGTATTACTTTTAGTCTACCTAATAAAAATTAAATTAATACATGAAATTCCTACCATTTAGTACTTGTCTACCCAACGATTCGGGAAGCATTTGCGGAGAGTGAAGATTGATATTGTATATTATAGTGATAGATAACATAGCATATCCATCAAACTAAAAATCTTTGGTTCTACAACTGTACTCTGTACTGGAAACAAGTTTAGGCTTTTTTTATTAATCATAGGGGATTTCGCTTCATATGCATTACACATAACCACAGAATACCACAGTATAATTAATGTTATTTATTATTTTTAACAGACTTAAAGAAAAGGAGGAGGTTCTCAATTCATCGGAATCTTTTTTTTTATTTATGTTCACCGATTACTCGAAGACGCTTGAACCGATCTTTTTTTGTTTAAAAGGGTATACTTTCTAGGTGGTCCCATATAAATTTTATCGAAATCGATTAAGCGGATTTTGAGAAATTTTATATTTTGAAAGGTTGGCTGGAAGAGATCCCTTTCAGGGATAAGCCCGCCTTTGTGCATCCATGTATTTTTTTTCATAAATTTTGTTGTATTATTTTGTCGTACAATAAAGAGTATACAAACAAAATCAACAAAAACAAAAAAATAAACAGCAAAATTGGAGTTGTTACAATTGAAGTCAGTTGTTTTTAACATATTCAGTGTGGTCAATTATTGTGTGTTATTATTTTCTTTTCCTCCCTTGTATCTGTATGTTTTTACATGTCAGTGGTTTTGTTTCATATATCTGGAAATTGAATTGAATTCAATTAAATCTTTATTGATTGAATTGAATTAATTATGCGAATTAAAGGTTGGTCACAGTACTGCTGTTTGTTATTTTCTCAAACAGAGATAGTGTTTTTAACTGCACTATATTGAAATGGATTTCAACTCTATTTTTCTATTCTATTGGAAGCGAAACAGCAGCACTGTGGTTGGCTAATGGAGATTTTCATTCTCAATTTCCTGACCAGCTTAAAGTCTGAAAGTCGACCCTCCATAAATAGTTTTAAAAACAGCCTTGACAAGAGTGAGTGAGGGTAGCGCAACCTCCCCCCCCCCATCAATTCCCCCATCCCATTTCAAAAGCCGGCAACGCACTTGTGACTCCTTTGGTGTTGCGGGTGTCTATGGGCGGCGGTAATCGCTTACCATCAGGTGATCAGTCTGCTCGTTTGCCGCCCATCACATAAAAAAAAACAAATGGTGCAAAGACAATCCAATTTAGTGTATCCTCAAAGTGAACTTGAATGGACTATCATACAACACCAACACAGATATAGGAATATCAGCTATTAGTTGCTCGCCTATTACTAAATAATAATAAGACCAAATAAAAGACGATGATAGTGTTATAGTCTCAAATGGTCTCACTCACCTATGCTCATCAAGCTCGATCCTGGTAGGCATCTCCTTGTGGCAGGACGTGCAAGTAGGGTGGAGGTATTTCTTGAGCTTGCGATGGCCGACTGTGGTGCGGTGAACAGCCCCGTCTCCCGCATACATGTCGCACATGGCGCAGTAGAAGTCGCGTGCTGGCTGTTGGCCGCTCTTGCGTGTGCGCTTCATCTCACGGATCTGTGGGGGGGGGGGGGGAGCGAGTTGGATTGAGTTACTGATGGTGATGAGAGGAATAGGATGTTTTTTTTCGCCTTTTATTGTTTTAAGCCACAATAATTCCGCCAATGTCGATGTAGTGGAAAATTCAACCTAAGAATACTTACTACATATTACTGCAGAGTTTGCAAACAAACAAATAAATCCGAAGTTCTTTCAGATAGTAACATAATGGGCCTCATAAGGGTCAAGGTCAATCAAAGAGAACAGAGCGTGCTATGCTTGGAGCTTCCCTACGTGATCGAATTAGAAGATACATAGGAGAAATAAATACACAGAAGATAATAAAATAAATGGTTGATGTGGAGATCTTTGAACAGTCATTGAATTAACATAGTTCATGAATTCAGGATATTTTAAACAAATACTACAAGTTCTAAATAAAAATAACCCATTCTCAGACAGCACAATATGCCCAAAACAACAAAAGCAAACCAGGTCCCACTTACCTTAAACTCCTGCCTCATAGTATCAGCAGTCAAGGCATAGCTCTCCGCTGTCTTCTGCATCATGATGGCATGAGCACGCCCCGACAGATGGTTCTCAAACGAGCGTCCGTCCCACATACTCTTGTTGCAAATGTGACACCTCAGCAGCTGAGGGTTGACGTCATCATATCTGGTCTTCGGAGCTTCTTTCTGGGTTTCCGTCTTGTTGTCAGACTGTGTCTGTGTCTCCGTTTCGTTCTTGGCTTCATCACTGTATTGAATATGTGGGGTTAGGCTATTGTTTTAGTTATAGGGGTATTATGGTTTCCAGTTACACAGGTTTGAGCACAGATAAAAATGGGACATGAATAAATAAAATAGACATAATGGGAATGAAAGAAAGAAAGTAGAGAGAAAGAAAGAAAAGTTGCATCTCTGGTACGCCGGATGCGAGCCAGCCCCAACAGCGTCCTGAAGATGATAGAGGACAGGTTTGACTGCCCCTATATGCTTCACTGCTGCGGACTACACACCCCCAGCAGTTAAGAAATGTATATATTATGTACAATAATAATAATATTGTAACTACTAACACTTAGAGTAAGTCATTTACTAACACATTGGGTCACTAACTTTGTTAAATAAATAAATAAATAGGATATTTATTGTCAAAAAAGTGCATAAAATTGTAAAGGGTACATCAATACCACATATAGCAGAACCTTGATTAGTACCATCAGCAAAAATTGAAACTATTTCAATAAGTTTGGTTTACAAGCAATAAAACTCCTAGCCTTGTTCCATTGTGGTTTGTCAAATAAACATTTAGTCTCCGAAAATACTACTTGTTAAAAAGTACTGTCTTGCCTAATATAGATACATATTTGCAAAATAAACTTCTTAAATAATTCAATCAGCTGGTTAGCCAATTTATTACAAGACGCTAATGTTTTCCTAAACTTACGGTTTCTTGGGGAAATAATTTTAAAGTAACATATGACTGCCTCTGTTAATTTTTTTTATACATATTATAAAAAAAAGGATGTGTAAAGCATCTGCTTAAATAAAAAAAAATGAGTGAGTTTATGATAACCACAAACAAAGACTATATGCATTTACAACCAATTTAGAGCCTCTGCTAAGATATGCCTCTTAGGAAACTGGCTCAGTGAAAAGCCTAGCCATTCTGTTATTAAAAAGTTCAGTAACAACTAGGACAAAGCAGTTCAGATAATAATCAAGGTTTTAGGAGGACACTGCAAAATGCAAATGGGATACATTTCTTTATAGATAGCCATGGAAATTTAGCCAGTAATATTGTGTAACCGGAAACCATTTAATAATGTGATTTCTGATGATTGCTGCAAAACAATGATATTGGAACAACATAGACAAATCATCAGGACCACAAATGCGAACAAGACTTACAATGGACAAATTGCATCCTTTGCAGTTGACTTCTCATCTGGTGTACTAGGAATTGAAAGCAATATGCAATCTTAAAGATGAAGGAAGAGTATGTTTTGTTCGCTGATGTTTTAATGTCCATATAAACATTTATATGAACACTCAACCAAACACTTACGTAATAGGTACTCAATGGCGAGTTATCTATCACATAACGCAGTTAGGTCTGCGGTGAAGACATAAAAACATTTTTTTGCACATCTTCAGAGTATCAGTAGCTTCTTTTGTTTGTTTAGAGAACAAGTAGAATTTGTACCTTCAGGAGGTAGACATGTATGGCCAATGTGGCTAAATTGTAAAGCCGGTGAACGTAAGATGAGCACAAATAATGATCTGTGCCTAGTAAGAAATAGCAGTAGGGTTGGCTGGCTGATAGCCATGGCCGTAGAATGTCGGTGGCATCACCGGAAGGAAGCACCACGGTCCTTACCTCTCCTTAGATTTAGGCTTAGAATCTGCCTCCTTTTTCGGGGTGGTCTTGTTTTGTTGCCTTTGCCCGTCATTGGGCCTGTACGGCTTACGATTGTTGTTGATACGCTCACCAGCTCGATTGTAATTTCCCGTACGCCGGAAATTTTGATTGCCCATCTAAAGGGAATTGTACAGAAACAGAACAGTGTTAGTAATGAACCAGGGGCATAAAGCCTGGCATAACGCCAAAATAAGCTGAAATATAATGTTTAGTCATAGAAAATACCATGTGTAAACAAAAGGGATTTGTTGACAATAAAGATGGTTTTTAGCATAAATATTCTGAGACATCTGTTAATGTAAAAGTAAACAGCATGCATTGTGAAGATCACAGAAGATTTCTGGAATAAAAATACATGAAAGACAACTCATTATTTGATAAAAATCTTGAATTGATAAGGATTGGACTGTACCTATTGCGACAAAAGTCTAAAAGATGGCATGTACAAATTTGTAGAGGCATTTTTTTGGCATAATCATATCCTATGAACATTTATCACAATGTTAGTAAAAACTTACCCGATTAGGCCCAAAACCACCATGGTCAAACCGACCCATATTGGGATTGAAGTCACGCCTTATCGGCATATCCAGGAGAGATGGGACCTGGTTCTGGCGCGGCTGCAGCAGGTTGATGATGTTGCTTGCCAGTGCCAGGGCATCCGTGGTGCCGCCACCCAGAGGGAGCAGCTGAGGGATCCCAGCGTTGCCGGGGCCGCCGCCCTGCCACGGGGACACGCCGGGACGCCCGACATTGAAGTTTTTACGCCCGAAATCCATCCGACGACCTGAGTTTTGCGGTCTCCGGTTCGCCATTTTAGATTATCGATCTGTAAGTACGACGTATTAGGTACTCAATAAAATGCGTTTTCGAAAATGGTTTTTACGTTTGCTCCACGGAGTTTATTGAAGAAATAGTAATCTAAATATTTCCTCTGACCATAAATGTAATTATTATAGACATTTTATGAAAAAGGTATTGGCATATACCAGAGAATGTCGTTACGTAGCAGTTCGGCAACGTGAAAAATCAACAGTTAAAAAAAACCTACGTGTAGACATATCACAAGACAGAAATACTTACAGAACAGTATCGAGCAGGAAAAGCCGAGGAACAATGAATGAGGCTACGAAATCTCAGAGAAACCAGAAAATCACACAAGCAAAACGATGCCGAAACGACTGACAGGACAGTTACGTACGCAGTGTTGCCGGGACAGAAAATGAAAAAAGTCCAAAACCAGTCGTGAAAAGTTCCGTTATGACTTTGAAAGTTCCGTTCAGTAAAACTTTTTCGCCACAGCGTGTGTGCGTCGCCAACGCCACAACGTTATTCGCAACTAGGCATAGGTAGGTACTAGACCCCGCTATTACCGGCTCAGAGATATTTCAAACTTCTTCTTATCGTGTGGCACATTTAACCATTCTATCCACAAGGTATAAACTGATATCTGTCGGACATGTCCGTCGTGGAGGGGAGGCCACGTAAAGCTACCTTGAGAGGCCTCTCAACCGTGTAGAAGAACCAGTTAATGCCGCTGGTCTCCTTGAGGCTGCCGAGGTATCGCTGCACAATGCGGTACTTTTGGGGTGGTGGCGGTGGCTGCGGGCGCGGCGACGAGTATCGCGGTGGCAGTGGAGCGGCGTGGCGGCCGAGAGGCCCGGCACGGTGGCAGCGCTGCCGGCAATGGCCGGCGCCTTTAACCGGGCTGCATAAGTGGCCCGGAGAGGTGGCGTGGCGGTGGTGGTGGGTGGCGAAGCCAGGAGTCATGGGTGCCGTACTGGACCCCGGCTTCACCACATGCTCGAGACCTTGGCGGAGCGTCGGGGCACAGGTGGAGGCAACCGGGTGGTTGGCGTCGGTATGGCGACCTGGCGCAGGCGCGGGTCACGCTGCTGTAGCGGTCCCGCGACCGGGGGCGAGAAGCAGGAAGGGCCTCTTCTCCGGGGCGCAGCGTGGCGGTCACCGGCGCTCAACGAGTGGCGGAACACCCTCGCATAGTTTCCTCGGCAGCTGAGGACTCAAAGTCGGAAGGGGACGGGCTCATGGAGCAGCTCCAAGAAAAAGCGCTTGGCCTGATCACGTCTCGTCTTCCTCCTCGTCGCGCTTTCATCGTGTGTGGAGGAGCGACGGATCAATGCAACTGGGCCGCCCCAGCTTGATCGCCGCGACGTCCTCCGGCCGCACAGGTCGGCTCTCTCACCGAGTCACTCCTCATGGATGCGCAAGTACGCTGCCATCCAACGGAGCATTCCCTCCGACAAGAAATCAATGTTTCTTAGTTGGGTTGTCATGAGCAAGTCACGCTCATAATGGCTGAGAACAGTGGCGTAGCGCGGGGGGGGCCGGGGGGGCCATGGCCCCGGGCGGCACATGGTTAGGGGCGGCGAGCGGCCAATGGATAGGGGCGGCGAGGGCCAAATTTTTTTTTACCTAGTGTTATTAGGTGTTATTAGGCGTCGATGAACTGGACTTAGATCACGCTCCTCAAGATATTACTAATAGTGAAGAGTTCAAACTTAAGCGTGTACTTCTTCGTACTTTTGTAGCTACAACAGACCCAGACTTTAAAAAAGAGATACATAATTATGTCTGGCTTACTGGGCTTACTAAAATATATTATAAACTTAAGAGTGTTTACCAAATATTATCATAATGTTATGAATATTTTTAACAGCTGCCATTAGCAGTGCCAATTGAGAGAGAAGCAGCTCTAAACTGTAATTAAAAATTACCTAAGGTTGAGGCACGTCCAGGTGAGCGGCAAATTGAGCGATCAAAATATATGATAATAAATATTCAAAGTTACATGACCCAGCCAAAACGTCATGAAAACAAATGTTATCGTATGAAGAATGAAACCCGTACAGCAACGGCGCACAGTAACATTTTAAAAAGGACCTGCCTTTGGGTCGTGTCACACGTGCACAGACACAGGGCGTCGAGCTAGTTGGGGTATCTAACCTAACTGAAACGGCGCTGAGCGCTCCAAGTAAAAGGGTTTTTATTGGTTTAAGATAAACATTCTTAGATACGATATCTTACAAAATTTCGCGCTCGCTACGCTCGCGCTTTTTATAAATATAATTTATATTCGTGAGCGCTCGCCCGCGGAAGAATATAATGCGCTCGCCTCACGTCAGGAGATTGCAAGTTCGATATTCAGCGGGGTTCAATTAGTATTACGGATTTCGAATTTAGCTACATTAGCAATCGAACGTGATATAACGTTGTATAAAAGATTTTGCTTTAAAAAACACGAAAAGTACATAATTTTTCATTGATGTTTTGATTGGCTGTTTTATTTCGCTCCCGACTCGTGGTCGGGTCGACGAGTAATTGACTGTGTACTCGTAGTCCCACCGATTCACTCTTGGCCAGTAATCGTAGCATGCATTATAGTATGTTGACTTTTTTTACTTATGATCAAAATAGAAAGGGGCGGCAAATTTTTGATCGGCCCCGGGCGGCAAAAACCCACGCTACGCCACTGGCTGAGAAGATGCTCTCTTGGCAGGCAGAACTTTCCTACCGGAGAGAGCCGAAGAATGTCCTGATACACAGGGGTTGGAACACTGAAATATAAAAGAGGGCGAGCGTAGCGAGCCCGAAGAAAATTTTCAAAGTAGCGTCCGTTTTCTCGTTTTAAGCAACGTCTAACACTGATCAAGAGAATTTGGAAGCTTTGAGTCCTTCAGTGTGAGCTTTATTTATCACTAAAAGTTCCGAAAAGTTCCGATGATCATTAAGTTCCGCAAAAGTTCCGCTGAACCATCAAAAGTTCCGAAATCGGAACAAAAAGTCCGCGCCGGCAACGCTGTACGTACGTCAACAAACCATAGATTCAACAAACTAATATTTCAAAATGGCCGCAAGTTTTGTATTCACATATCTTTTATTTTAAATCCCCCCAATAAACTTGAGTCTATCGACTTGGGGGTTTTGATGTTTAACACTTTGAATGCCAATCTCGCTCCGGGGCGGAGAAGGGATACCGCGACGCACAGAGGGGCAACGCCATATGTGGGTATGATATAAATTCAAATTTGAAAATGTGGGTAGAAGGAAATAGTAAGTGTCATTTCTCAAACTAGACCAATGATTACATGTCATAATATTATCGTAGTTCGTTATTTTATCGTTTTGTGCAATAAAAAAGCGTTCAAAGTTAGACCTTACTTATTTTCGTGAGTTACGTAAATAACAAATTAATTATTTTTGTTAATATATGAACAATTAATAATACAAACGCATAATGGATCTTGAAGGCTATAGTAAGTACATTTTATTTCAATTTGATTTTAATGAATATACGTCTACATAAAATATATATATACATTTATATATATTTTAAAACATATTTTTTAAATTATTTGAGGAGCAAAAGTTCAGCACATATTTCTCTCAATTTTGAAAGTGTAACCTCTCATACAAACGAGTATGTAATGAAACCCACGAAACTTTTGCTCCTGATTTTTTTATATTTTTTATTTTATTTGTCGTGGCCTCCTCTTGTTTACATAAAACAATTATAAGTACTATTTGTTTATACGAATTGTTTCTTAATAGCATTTTATATTACTTACAGATTCTGAGAACCAATTTTCTTGTAGTAGAAGAGTTTTAGTCAATATTATTTTTGCTAGTAAATATAAAAATATAGATAAAAAGTTTCAAGAAGTTGAATTATTTTTAAAAGAAAAAACAGGTTGCACCGAATTATATTCAAACAATCTACGTCAAGAATTAAAATCATTTAAACATAATTTTAAAGTTAAATGGGAAAATACTTGCAGACAAAAAGATAAATTTATTTCAAAAGAAGGAAATTGGTTGCAACAAATAATATCATTTAAAATGTATCTATCATCAGAAGAATCTGTTTCAAATGCAGGTCGTCCATCTTTAGCTTTTGAACTTTAGCTTTGATATATCTGCAGTCATACCGGAGTTGGCAGAAACTTGATACATCGATTTTATATAATTTTACAATGTATCTCTAGTGGTTTTCAAATAAATCAGAATAAATTTAAAACATGTTGCCCGGAAACTGCTCAACTATTCGTAAAGCTTTACCCTTGGTTTTACATGAGTACAACTGTACATAAAATATTCATACATAGCCATGAAATTTTATCAGGATGTGTTTTACCCTTGGGTCAGCTAAGCGAAGAAGCTCTAGAGTCCAGAAATAAGGATTTTAAGATTTTCAGAGAATTTTATAGTCGCAAAACGTCTCGCAAGGATAATTTAACAGACATTTTTAATCGCATGCTGATTACATCTGATCCCTTGATTTCTAGTCTTAAAGAGCCTTTAAAAATTAAAAAGAAGTTCCACCCAGATGCAATAGATATGTTTGAAGAGCCACATGTCGTCTAAATGATATTTGATATTCGTCGATGCTATTAACACTTACCAAAATTATTTTTGTTATATTTTTTTAGTATTCTAATATATTTTATTTAATATGAATTAATTCCACATTTCTTAAATGATAATGACATTTTTTATTTGCAAAAAATTTTTTAATGATATTAATATACAATTTCTAAAATCGTTTATTATGCCTTTTATTACTTATTCAAAGGTTTACAGTCAAAATTTATTGAATTCATAATTTATATCATAGCACTGTATGACGCTGCCCCATTGTGCGACGGGAGGCCGGCCCCGCCCCAGAGCGGGGTTGGTGCTACCCAAATTCTAAAATCGGCTCCTGCGTGACGTAACCAGAGTACTGAGCGGCAGTCAAAGTGTTATGAAACTAACCAGCCACTTCAAAAATAATTGTGACTCCTCTGGTGTCACGGGTGTCTATGGGTGGTGGTAATCGCTTACCATCAGGTGATCCGTCTGCTCGTTTGCCACCTTTGCCATAAAAAAAAAACTTGTACCTGCAATCAAATTAGTTACGTCATGATCTGTGATGTTGTGTCAGTACTGTGTTACACTACTAAACTGGACTTTTTTCTAGGGCTTCTAAAATAATCCTACCTATCTCAAATTTTAGAGCAAAATTAGAGCAATCATCATCATGCCAAGTGAAACCCAGCAAACACAACTGGTGCACAAAAAAACTGGCGTGAAAAATCAGTTTTAGTGTCTACAGCTGTTATTATTATATACCATTACTATAACGTATCAAAATCTAGTTGTTTTTTGGACAAATTGCTCTAATTTTTCTCGAAATTTGGGCACAACAACCGGTCTTGTATTCATAATAGTTTCACAGCTGTACAGCTTTTTGACCTAGGAAAAAAAGTACTGAAGTCAGGGACACTTCAAAATACAAGATATGGGTCAACAAGAATGATACGACATTTAAGTAGTTTCCCCCAAATTTCCAAAAAAAATAAAAAATAGCAATCTTATAACCATAGACAACCATGGATGGCTGTCACTGTCAGAGTTGTCAAAACAGCTATTAGATAATCTGTGGCTCTGGCTCGGCTTGTTTGTGAAAATCGGAAAAATCTGGAATTTGGATTATTTTTTCGAAAAAAATTAAATACATAATAGCTATTTAAAGTTGTGTGAATAAATACAACATCCGAAAATGGACGACTGCGAAAACGACAGTGAAATAAAACGGACTAAGGTAAAAAAAATCCATGGACTAATGTGTGTTCTGAATTTGGTGGTTATTTTCCTTTATTTTTCTATGATTTTCTTGTTTTATTCTCATTCCAAGTCCAGTTTTTATAACATTAGATGTGTATCAACACATTTCTGCAGAATTAAATACATACTGTGTGTTTTTTTTATTAAAAAATGAATTTAAAACTACAATATTATTCTCATGTGTTTTAGGAACGCAGTCCATCTCCAGCTATAAAATCGACAGCAGTTGTGAAGTATACGGCGTTCCAGAATCCTGTGGGCTATGCGCGGCTACAGTGCAACACGGACTTGAACCTACCGCCCTCAAATTGGGGGGCAGCGATAGATTCTTATGGGTTGAAAGAGATACTGAGTGGGGGGAGTGGGTTTTCTAGGTAAGCTAAGCTTAACTGTGATAATTGATTTACCAACTTTCCCGTCGCATTACTACCTTCTCATACAAGAAGCAAGATGAGTAGCGTTGTTATCTCGGGACAATTTTTAACATCAGTATTAGTATTTTGAACATAATAATACCGGTTTTTTAAGAAGTCTCCGACTATTGTCTGCTTCCTAACTCTAGGAGGTCTATGACCTGAGAATGAGAATAGGAGGCATTCTTTTTAAACAAAAATATGGAAAGAATTCATAGCTTTTCTATGGTAATAATTATAAACATGAGTCTATTAGTTTTAAAACCCGCAATGTCCACAATTTAGGAAATTATTTTTTCTTACATAATAGTTATGTTCAGAAGATAGCCGTGGTTGTATGCCACCTTATCCTTAGGGATAAACAAACCCTAAATTACATACTTAAGTAAAGTAATAAATTTTTTTTTTTTTTATAATTTCATAAATATTTTTCATTGTGGACATAGCGGTTTTGAAACTAGCAGACTCACATGTGTTTAATTAACAGTTTCAGGATGGCTCACATGTTTCCCGACTGTGTGGGCGATGTGGATGTGATATCTGGCGCGGAGTGCATCAAGAAACTGTTGAAGTTGCCGTACCAGCCTAACGGGACTGTGCGTATACTATCATTCCCACTTTGGATTTGTCTCATGAGTGGATCAGTTCATTTATTAAGGACTTGGGGAGATTATGAATGTAGTTCTCAAACCTAGATGAATGTTTGTGGAGTGCTGTTACTGAATTTACTCCATTTTTTTATTATAGTTTTATATTTTTACAAGTCTTGCTTAACACATAATTATAATAACAATAATAACGCACTAGTCGCATGCATAGTCGCACTGACCTCCAGCCGACTGTGCTTCTGCTGGAGTAGCTCCTGCCATTTGACCTAGCGCCATGTGTGCAGAGTAGCCCAATTTTATATTCCGAAATAATAATAATATTTATTTTATTTCATCCCACTTATATAGAGTGTTAAAAAAGTGTGTTTGAAATTTTAAGGGGTTACTCAGAATCATACAGGAAAAATATTGAAAAAATCCGATCTACAATTTTCAGTTTCCCATACTAAATCTGAATAGTGAATCAAGAATTTGTATATACACTTATATTATACTTCATCCCACAGCTGGGATCCCCTTTCCTTCCCATGTTTCTTTATCTCTTGCATCTCTGGGCCATGTGATACTGGCATATGCAACTTTATCGTCCCTCCATCTTGTAGGTGTTCCTCTTCCTCTTTTTGAGAGCCCTTGAAGGGTTTGGCCTACCTTTATATACATATAAGGTGCTACTTTATTAGTGCCTGATATTTAACCCTGTGCTTCTGCCTCTGATTCTGATCAACTTTCCGCAAGGAACCCATAGTCAAATCGCAAAAAATTGTTGGATTCTTCATACAAATCGATCAGCCTAGCGGCCAAATTAGTATGAAGAGTCCACAATTTTTTTTGCGATTTGACTATGGGTTCCGTGGAGAAAGTTGATCAGAATCAGGAGCAGAAGCACTGACTAAAATATTGGGCACTAAAAAAGTAGCACCTTGTATTATTTATTATTACAAATTGTTAAACAAACAAAGTTAGCAATTATACCACCATGCCAATCAAACTATCCTAAAGCAGTTCCATCGCGTGTCAACAGGTCAGCATGATGGTTCACCGGGTGGAGAACACTCTTCTTCTGGACGAGTTCGACATCTACAACTACCTGATGAAGTCGGAGTGGTCGTGGCTGAGGGACTTCTTCTACGAGAATATACTGAAGACCATGTCTGAAAAGGTATGACTGGTTTTGTTATGTTTTGGAAAGTAAAGCGGGTATTAATTAAGAGTTCCTTTAAAAAGGACAAATCTATAGGTTAGACAAGGACAAAAGCACTTGAATAACTGAAAATTGAAGTGTTTTTTTTTATGGCAGAGGTGGCAAACGAGCAGACTGATCACCTGATGGTAAGCGATTACCGCCGCCCATAGACACCCGCAACACCGGAGGAGTCACAAGTGCGTTGCCGACCTTTGAAATGGGATGGGGGATGGGGGAATGGGGAGGGGGAGGGGGTTAATGGTTCTTTGGTTGTAAACGAAAAACGAACGGTCCAAAAAACGTAAAATGTAAAATGTAGATCACGAAATGTTAATGCAATACATTTACAGCTCTTAGTAAACTACCAAAAGCAACTTATAATATATTGTTTTTAAATAGACCTTTTTGCCTCCTTATACAATAAAAAACAACCGGTCGGCAGGAGCGCATGGCGTTAACCCTGGCGCCGCCGCCCAGCTTAGCCCCCCAGTTGACAGACAAGTTCTTATCTTCAATGAAAACTGCAGATATACATATAAAATATTGAAATGGTCTCATTAGAATTACACGTACAAAACCGTAGCGCGTTCTATAATTCACACAGTGCCATCTATTGGCGTCGTAGTGAAGTATTCGTCCGAATATGT
Organism: Coleophora deauratella; assembly: GCA_958295455.1. NCBI lineage: Eukaryota > Metazoa > Arthropoda > Insecta > Lepidoptera > Coleophoridae > Coleophora > Coleophora deauratella. Next base: position 10,445,255 of record OY282410.1, on the reverse strand, counting down.
AAGCTAGTTTCTTCATAATGGCTCCTCTACAAGAAGAGGGATAAATGGCGCTTAGTCAAAGTTCCTTTCAAACGTCGATACAATTATGTCTCTCTAGATGGCGTATATCTAGAGAGACATAACTATATCGACGCTTGAAAGGAAAAGTTGACTAAGCGCCATTTGTACCTCACACGACTAACACTCCTATCTCATTTTTCTCAAGTTCTTAAAAACAACCATATTTCAATAAGAAAAAGTCCAAATTCAAATCATCAAAAATCTGAGATAGGAGAGTTAGTCGTGCGAGGGACGAATGTCGCTTAGTCAACTTTTGAAACATGAGAAGAGTGAAGATGTAAGTACGTCCTTGTCTAACCTATACTTCTGTCCCTCTTGTTGGCTCGTGTAAAGGAGCTATAAGCTAGTTTCTCGATGCGCGGAGCTCGGTTCCCCAGGAGCGCATGGCGCTAACCCTGGCGCCGCCGCCCAGCTCGGCGCTGCAGCTGACGCACAAGTTCCTGTCGCACAGCGTGTCGTCCGCGCCGCGCCCCGCCTCGGCCGAGCCGCGCGCCATGCCGCTCGCCATACAGGGGCATGGTACGTGGCATTGTGTACTTCATCCACAGATCACCCCCTATCATCACCATCCGCCGAAAGACGTCCACTGCTGAACGAAGGCCTCCCCCAAGGATTTCCACCTCAACCGCTCTTGCGCTGCCCGCATCCAGCGGCTTCCCGCGACCTTAACCAGGTCAGCGGTCATTCTAGTCATTTTCTGTGACATTTACCAGCACCGGTTGACGACGTTTCTCGCGAGCGACGCGACGCGATAAAGCGACTGTCTCGATCTAACGTCGAGCTAGTGTGAAAGACACAACGTAAACGTTTTGTCGTGCTGAGACAATTCATTTTGTCTACGCCCTCATACTACCCGTTCAGCTAATTTTTCACCACACCCGGACACTTCATACAAATTTCGCGCCATTGTTTACTACAAAGACATTCATGTTTGTACACATGTAAATGTGTGCGTGATGTGCTAGGGTTGAATCGAGATTCAATTAGCCCTCATTGCTCTTTATTATTGGCTACAAATAAAATAAAGGCTGTATACACCAGACAAGGCTGTATAGACTTAGAAGGCTTAGCTCTATCCTTAAAAAATAAAATTGTCTTTGGTTATAATACTGTGCTTTGGAACTGTTTTGGAACTTTGCCAGCCTCTTGACAAATGGTCGCACATCGGTCACACAGGGAGGTGAGTTCGCCTTCAGAGAGCGGCAGGGAGTGTCCATACTGTATAATGTCCTACTGTGTTTTCCACCTACTATTCACCACTCGAGGACTGTCCTGTTTCAATGGCCATCTGTTCTACGAGTTGTGGGTATATCACCATTGGGTTATTGGCTGTCTGAAAAGTTTAACTTTGTTTACAAAAAGAAAAGATGGTTGGTGATCCCTGTTTAGGAATTCTAACATTTATTTTAGAAATTCAGTTTTCCGTACTCACTTGAAAAATTTATTTCCCCCATTTCAGAATCAATATTTAAAAAATATTTGTTAGCGCTCCATTAAATCCTGTATGGGATATACATATATTTTCTGTCTTCAGTGGTTTAGTCTGTATGTTGTCAGTCAGACAGTCTGTAACTCAGTCAGTCAGTCTGTCACTTAGTGAGTCAGTAACGGTACTGATTTAGAAGTATTGATTTATTTATCTTCTTTTGCAGTACCATTCCTACCGGAACCAGAACCGAGAGAGGTCGAACCACCAAACGAACATTTGTACAACAGGAACGTACTCTGGACATTCGAGGATATACATATGCTTATTGGGTCCGATTTACCCATATTTGGGGACAAGGACCGACCCTGCGTCAGCCTCAGACTCCGAGACGCCAGAGAACCTATAAACGTCTTAACAGGAATCGATTATTGGTTGGACAACTTAATGTGCAACGTTCCTGAAGTACTAATGTGTTACCACTTGGACGGGATCGTTCAGAAATACGAGCCAATGAAAACTGAGGAACTGCCCAATATGGAGAATTCGAAATTCTCACCGAAAGTAATACGGAACGTCGCTCAGAATATTTTGTCGTTTCTCAAATCGAATGCTACGAAGGCTGGTCACACTTACTGGCTGTTTAAAGGCCCTCATGACGACGTGGTCAAGTTGTACGATTTGACGTCGCTGTGTCCGGACTCTTTGGATAATCCGTTCACGACGCCGGTTGCTATGCTGTTGTACAGGGTGGCCAGGAATATGCGGTTGACTAATAGGTAAGTTCAATTTTATTTTGGTGATCAATGACCAGCTGAAAGTCGCGAGAAGCCGCTGGACGCCGGCAGCGCAGGACCCGTTGGTATCGAAATCCTTGGGGGGGGGGGGGAGGGAGTTGAGTATATTTTGTGCTCGATGAAAACAATGGATTTTCTTTGTGCTGTAGTGTAGTGCTAAAAATGAAGAACACACGGATCACCTGATGGTAAGCGATTACCGCCGTCCATAGACACCCGCAACACCAGAGGAATTACAAGTGCCACACCCCGGACACTTCATACAAATTTCGCGCCATTGTTTACTACAGACATTTATGTTTGTACACATGTAAATGTGTGCGTGATGTACTAGGGTTGAATCAAGATTCAATTAGCCCTCATTGTTCTTTATTGTTAGCTAGACTTTTACAAATAAAGTGAAGGCTCTATACAAAAGACAAGGCTGTATAACCTTAGAGCCTTGAGCTCTATCTTTAAAAAATAAAATTGTCTTTGGTTATAATACTGTGATTTGGAACCGTTTTGGAACTGTGCCAACCTCTTGTCAAATGGTCACAGATCGGTCACAGGGGGGGTGAGGTAGCCTTCAAAGAGCGGCAGGGAGTGTCCATACTGTATAATATCCTTATACTGTGTACATGTGCTTTGCCGTTGCGTTTTTCATTTTATAAGTAGTACCCTGGATACTCTAACAAACTGTCGCATTGGGCGCATCTCTAGTAAGGACGGTTTGTACGGAGTGTGACCACTATGACATGTGACCAGTGTCCAGCGACCAGTGCCCAGTGACCATTCACCAGTGACTAGTGACCAGTGCCCACTGACTAGTGACCATTAACAAGTGACCAGTGCCCACTGACTAGTGACCATTCACCAGTGACTAGTGACCATTGACCAGTGACTACTGATCATTGACCACTGATCATTGACCACTGATCATTGACCACTGATCATTGACCAGTGACCATTCACCAGCGACTAGTGACCATTGACCACTGATCAGTGACCAGTGCCCACTGACTAGTGACCATTAACAAGTGACCAGTGCCCACTGACTAGTGACCATTGACCAGTGACTACTGATCATTGACCACTGATCACTGATCATTGACCAGTGATCATTCACCAGTGACTAGTGATCATTGACCAGTGATCATTGACCACTGATCATTGACCAGTGACCAGTGACCACTGACCAGGTCGCGCCACGTCCGCCAGCTATTGGAGCATGTGGTGACGCTGCTGTCTGCGGACCGCTCGCCGCAGATCGTGGCATCTTCCCACTATATGCTGGCTGATCTGTTCGTGCCGGCTACTACCAATCCAGCGAGCCCTGACTTTAAAGGTTCGTTGATTGTTATTTATTATTATTAATTTAATATACAGGGTTATTTTGGACCCCCCACCAAAACTTCACAGTGGCTTCTATTCATGAAACTGAACAACTTTTCCCAAGAACGAATGGTCAATTCCCGAAATAATTTGATCACGTGATCGGTCTACTTTGTATGGAAATGCCCAAATTTTTTTTTGCGAATTGACCGTTCTTAGGGAAAGTTGTTCATTTCATGAATAGAACTCACTGTGAAGTTTTGGTGGGGGGTCCAAAAATAGGGCTATTTTTGGTATAAGCGACATTGGTATCGCACGTATTGTTTTCGAAACTAGCTTTACCGTCTGAAATGAACTTTAATCGTAATAAGTAACTATGTATTTCCTATAGACGAAAGCTCAGATTCAGAAGAAGACGTCGACTTCCCGCAATCGCCGTGCGAGGGAGACGAGAATACATCCGAACAAGCGTGCGACAAGGACAACAGTAATAGCGACAAAGACTCCACTAACGAAAGAGACATAGCCACTCTTAGCGGCGACGAAAGCTACGAGAAGGTCGAGAGAGAGGAAGACGGAAAGAGCAAAGATGACGAGAGTGAGGGGGACAGCGCTAATGCGTTGGCCGTTCAGATTAGGGGTCTCGCTCTGAGGAATATTGGTGATCGGGTGAATGAGACTGAAACGGTAAGAAAATAATTTATTTGAGTGGCAATGTTTAGTTAAATATAGTGCGTCTCTTAATTAAATGAAAAGGGGGTGAAATTAGAACGTTCTTCACTTCTCATACTTATTGCAAATCATTAATTGGCCATGTTATGCCATAACGATCCAACTGATTAAATTTAGTTGGATCGTTATGGCATAACTGTAAGGGATAATGTACTTTTATGTCACTGACGTAAAGTACATTATCCCTCGCTTAGTTTAAATCAGTTGGATCGTTATGGCATAACTACGGCTAATTCATCGTTAAGCATTTTGATGAAAAGTAAAAAAAAAACTCGATTTTATAGGTACCTCCTTAGAGGCAGTTGTTCTATGTTATTACTGCCCAACTAGCAAAGTGTGGTGATATATCAGTGATATAAACGTGTATATCACCGCGAAATGGCCCCAGTTTAAACACCATTTGGTGATATAACCGTTGTATTTTAGTAACGATTATCACTATTTGGTGATATTTCAGAGTTAGTGACGCCAGCCACCGCGTTGCTTTTATATCACGCTTATAACACTGTTTGGTGTTTAAGTGGCCCCCTTTTATCACTAATTTGCTAGTTGGGTAGCATCTACCATTTGCCGCTTACAAATTATTTAGAATGTTCTCTGTTATACAGGGTGACTTTAAATTAGTTCTTGATACCAAGGGCTATGAATGTGCTCATGATAATAAACAACTTTCCCTAAATAACCCATAGTCAAATCGCAAAAAAAAATGTTGACTCTTCATACTAATTTGGCCGCTCGGCTCATCGATTTGTATGAAGAGACCAAAATTTTTTTTTACGATTTGGCTATGGGTTCCTCAGGGAAATTTGTTTGTTATCATGAGCACAAGCATAGCCTTTCGTATCAAGAACTAATTTAAACTCACCATATATAGTCAGAACAATGAAAACCTGTTTTTACTATATGAATGTTGAATGTTAACAACCCATTATGTTAATTTTATTTATTTTCCTGTTTTGTTGTACAATAAAGTGTTTTCATTCATTCATTCATTATGTCCCCACTTCAGGGGCACAGGTCTCTTCCCATACCTCGGGAAGGTTAGGCCATACTCCACACACGGGGGCCAAGTCCGGATTGCTGGAGGTTTTTTACAATATAAAAGTTACAGTAACGCCTTGGTTCAGTTGTAGATTCACCTGTCACGTTTTCATTTTGTAAATGATTACAACATTAAGTAACGTCAAAAACACCTATTCATAGTCATAGGAAATATAAGGTGTTAACAAATTAGTTGTCATTACCAGTGATCGGAGTAGGTAGATTGATTTTTGGTACTTGCATTGTGATTTTATAACTTGGACCATTCTTTTTTTAAGAAAGTTTCGGTATTTCCGGAATTTAATCTGGTTCAATCAATTAATTCTGAAGCATGCAATATATTTATATGTAGAATAATAAAATTAATATTCGTTTTTTTCTTTAAAAAAATGTTAAACTCTCGGAATCCGCGCGGCATGTCCATATATTTCTTAACACCTTATAATAAACTGTATTTCAAACTCAACAGGACTCAAAACGCAAGAGCCAAAACCGCGGTCTAGGAGCGGATCCGCCAACAAGATGCGGGACCGCGCTACAACACGCTTTGAAAGGGCTATTGGCTTTGCATCACGTGACTCTTGATAAGTGCAAGGTAAGTCAAATTATTATAAAATCCTATACTATTAAACGAGTTAAGTGTCCCGACTAGAGATGGGTTTTTGCCCGGGCAGTTTTGAGTAAATGCCCAATAAACGTCCATTTACGCCCAATAAATGCCCAATTTGTATGGGGTAAATGGACGTTTATTGGGCATTTATTCAAAATGCCCAAAAATGCCCAGGTAAAAACCCATCTCTAGTCCCGACGATTTCGAAAACGGCTTGAAACCTTTTGATGAAAATCTAAGATTAGTGGTTAAAAATCACCAGAAATCGATCTATGAGGGAATTATCTTCGAAAAAATTTATTTAAGGGAGATATGAGCGAAATTACATAAACTGAGAACGAATATGATTCTTATTTTTAACTGATGGTTATAAATACTTTGGTAGACAAGTGGTTTTGGTGCAAGCCACTTAAGTTTTGCTGATTTTAGGTCCGGATTCGAATCCCACCCATGAGACTATAACGTTTTTTTGTCCTTTTATTTTATGTGAACTTATGTAAATTATTATGTAAATAAATAAAAAGACTTAGGAGTGATAAAAAAAATATTTTAACCTATTTATATTTTAGAGACAAATAGCGCCATCTTTCGCCTTATAAGTGAATTGCATACCTGATGATTGTGCCGCCCTGCCTCGTGTTTGACAATAGGGAATTTTCCACGGCTTTCTCTGAACTCAACTAGATGGCGCTGATAACATTTACAGTAAGAAAATCTCTAAAAAAGTCGCTAAAACTGATTGATATTACTGACTGATATCATAATAAATGATGAACAACTTTCTAATATTACGTATCATTGAATATTTTTTATAAAAAAAAGGATAATTTGCAAGTATTTTTTTTTCAATATAATCAAGTTATAAAAAAATATTATAGTTATTTTCAGAACAAATATTGCTTATCCTTTCGTCCCTTAGAAGGCCACTACCGACTAAAACAACACTCTGCAAAATGTTTCATAGAAAATACAGGGTGTAACAGAAAGGTGTGACAATACTTCAAGGTGGACTTTTACCCATCAAACTGAACAACTTTTGTTCTACAATTTTGTTCAAATCGCAAAATATTTTTTGGACTTTTCATACAAATCGATCAGCTGGCGAACCAAGTTTGTATGAAAAGTCCGAAAATTTCTTTATGATTTCAACAAAGTTGTAAGACAAAAGTTGTTCAGTTTGATGGGTAAAAGCCAACCTTGAAGTATTATCACACCTTTCTGTTACATCCTGTATATCTTATATGTACTACTAAGCAAGTTATCTTACAATTAGTTTATAAAAAACTCCGATTGAACGAGCGACGCATGGTCTCCCAGCTAGTGTTTATTTAAATCCCATGACTTGTCTACAATTACAATTTATATGTACAATTTATAACCCCACTACGAAAATAAAATACTGGCTGTGACTCGAATCTCGGTCTTAACTGTTTTATACGCAGTTTCGAAAATGATACTTGTTTTAAACGGTTTTTATTTATATACAGGTAAACATTAGTAGTAGATAGTTTTTTTTAAAACTTCGATAAACAAATAATCTAGGATTACAATATCTTCTACCCTTCCGTGGGAGTCGACTCTGCGACTATGATTAGTGAAAGAGTAAAAAAAGCTACTATGCTACCGTTGCAGTTAAAACTTTCCAATTTAATTCTAAAAAAATTGACAAAATTATTGTTGTTCTATGTTCTGAAAGATCAAGTTTTTTAAAAATTAAACTAAACATGATTACATAATATAGTGATCAATTATACGAATTACTCATTATGTTTCTGTCTCTTTCCTCGCAAAGGAAGAGGAACGCGAACGACTGAAACAGCAGATTCTGTACCTATTACAACTAACCATATACGACCACATAATATAGTTATTAATTACATAAATTACTCGTTATGTTTCTGTCTCTTTCCCCCAAAAGGAAGAAGAACGCGAACGGCTGAAACAGCAAATACTAATCGAGGAGCAACACCCCAAAATGGCGAACCCATCCGAACCGATCAAAATGAACTACGAACCCTTAAAGGAACCCGAACCAAAGGAACACATATCACGTTCACGACGACGAAAACTACGCAAAAACTCGCAAAGCTCCGGAAATTATCTAATCGAAGCTTCAAACGTTGACAAAAACGCTATTTTAATACGAAAAGAGAACAATACATTTCCGTCTTTACAAGAACCGAATAGAGACGATAATTTCGCATGGAAATTGCATTTGAAGACTTTGCTTTATGAGAAAATATGTTTGGCGTACGCGACGCTAGCCGAGTATAGCTATTCACACGAGCAGTTCGGGTTCTCTTTGAAATATATTGACATGGCGAGCAAGTGCCAGATGCTGTTAAGCAACATGATCATAAAGAGCAGAGTGGTCGATGCGGCTTGTCTCATCGGAAGAGTGGGTGAGTGAAGTGTCTATAGGGTAGATAATTTTTGGGGACAGTATGCAGTGGGGACATTATGGGTATCTTGAATGTGGCCACGAATTTCGGAGGTTTTTCGTTATTTGCGACTCCCTGTAATTATTGATTGCCTTTACATCTATTATGCGGAGTGGGCAAATTGTTAAATAAATAAATACATCATCATCAGCCAAAAACGTTAACTGCTGGACAAAGGCCTCCCCCAAGGATTTCCACACCGATCGGTTTTGCGCTGCCCGCATACAGTGGCTTCCCGCAACCTTCACCAGTACGGGTAGCATGAGGCGTAGACAAAGCTGTTTGTCACGCCAAACGCGAGAAAATAGCTCAGCTGTCTCTTTCATTAGCTTAGCGTTAGAACGGAACAAATGATTTTAAAACTCGCTTCGCGCGTGAGATACGTCGCCATGCTACCGGTGCAGGTCATCGTTCCACCGAGTGGGAGGCCTGCCTACGCTGCGTCTTCCGGTGCGCGGTCGCTACTCGAGAACTTTGATGTCCTAATGGCCATCTGTTCTACTTGCTATGTGCACCGTTATTTTAGTTTATTTTAGTTGCACTGCAGTTTAGTGGGACGACGCCAGTTGTTGACAATAATTTCAAAAAGTAACAAGTAATTATCACCTTTTAGGCGACAACTACTTCCAACTGAGCAAGCACTGGCACCGCCTCGAACAGTTTCGCAAGCAGTTCGAGACAGACCACGACACGGACTGTCGGCTGCGGGCAGAGATCGAGCGAGACCTGGCTGAGGAGTTGGAGGGGCGGCCTGGCGATGAGTTCCATCTGGGTGAGTTACTGTGGTAATATAGGATTGCTAACCTTTACACTAAGATAATGTTGTCAGAATAGAGTGTAAGCTTTCATACTGAGAAACATAGTCTAGTCTAGTCTATATCCTGTGAGTTGCTGGGGTAATGTAGTTAGACAGGATTGCTAACGTTCATACTGAATAGATAGTATTGTTGGAAGAGATATCGAGTTGCCGGAGTAATATATTTTTTATTATTATTAGGTATATTATTTTATTATTATATTATTAATCTAGTCGGAGAGAATTGCTGACGTTCACACTGACTTGGATAATGTATTCAGAAAATTTGATTGATAATCTTGAAACTGATAAAGATAATCTTGTCGGGATTCGGTGGATGTCTGCTCTAGTCCCAAAATGAACGAAATTTTTCTCTAGAAATGTTTGCAATGAACGATGACGTCATTGCTTAATTTAAGTTTCTAAATTCTATAATCACAATCTGAGAGACCCCTTTCAAAATTCACTGTGTTTTCAAAAAACATGTATATAATTTTTAATTAGATTAAGTACGAGAATTACGTTAATACCTACTTAAATAATTACATTGTTATTTTTTTTTAATGTTTGTTATTGTTCATTAACCTCTCTTAAGTTATAAACTGAACTTAAGTGCTCAAAACATGTTATATTTATATTTTAAGCTATGAACCTCCAGGTATATTTGCATAAATAATATCCTTGTTAGATTAAACAATTATGACCGTTTGTGTTCTGTTCAATAAATAAAATTTAATAAAAAAATTATACTTCGCATACTAATTTGAACAGAGAGATCACTAACCAACTAACCATGTTTTGTTTCAGACATCACTTTACCAAAGAGCGAGATAGACGCCATGCTGATGTCGATGGCTCACTACCGGCGCGCCGTCGCCGCGAGCGGCAGCAAGCGCGGCGAGCTGCTGCGGCGGCTGGCGAGTGTCGGCAACGAGCTGGCCGTCCGATACATGCTGGTGGCGCAGCGTGAGTGATGATCACTGATAAAAATAATAATATATCCGGGACAAATCACACACGGTCATCTGGCCCCGAACTAGGATTCCCTGTACTATGGGAACCAGAAACTGATACTCGTATACGTATGTGGGTGGCGCAGCGTGAGTGATAGCTCACTGTGGGTGGCGCAGCGTGAGTGATATCTCACTGTGGGTGGCGCAGCGTGAGTGATATCTCACTGTGGGTGGCGCAGCGTGAGTGATATCTCACTGTGGGTGGCGCAGCGTGAGTGATATCTCACTGTGGGTGGCGCAGCGTGAGTGATATCTCACTGTGGGTGGCGCAGCGTGAGTGATATCTCACTGTGGGTGGCGCAGCGTGAGTGATAGCTCACTGTAGGAGCGCAGCGTGAGTGATAGCTCACTGTGGGTAGCGCAGCGTGAGTGATAGCTCACTGTGGGTGGCGCAGCGTGAGTGATAGCTCACTGTGGGTGGCGCAGCGTGAGTGAGTGATATCTTACTGTGGGTGGCGCAGCGTGAGTGATATCTTACTGTGGGTGGCGCAGCGTGAGTGATAGCTTACTGTGGGTGGCGCAGAGTGAGTGGTAGCTTACTGTGGGTGGCGCAGCGTGAGTGGTAGCTTACTGTGGGTGTTGCAGCGTGAGCGATAATTAGTGATCGGAATAGGTAGACTGTACCTAAACTTCGTCAGAGAACAAAGACGTCTTTCGGAGTCTTCCTTACAATATTTTTTCCGGGACAATTGACCCGGGTTTCGTGAGCTCACTTAAGTTCTTAAATTAAGAATTAATGTTATTTGAAATAGGTAGACTATATCTATCTTAACTTAGCGACGAGATTTTTATTTTTATAAATAATATTTTTATTTTATGAAAACGCAATTTAATAGAACTCCACGCAGATTAAGTCGCAGGCGGCAAGTTATTTTCAAATAACATTTGTACTTATGTGATGTCCAGAAACCCGGGACAATTGTCGCGGAAAAAAATGTTGTCGTAAGGAAGTCTCTGCTCTGTTTCTCGAAGTTTAGGTAAATACAGACTACCTATTCCGATCACTGGTGATAATAATAATATATCCGGGACAAATCACACACGGTCATCTGGCCCCAAACTAGGATTTCCTGTACTATGGAAACCAGAGACTGATATACATACACATATACATTTAAATACATACATATATAGATATAATACAACCCAGACACAGAGCAAACAAATCTACTCATCACAGAAAATTTTGCCCTGGGTGGGGATCGCACCCACGTCTCTCGGATCAGTAGCCAGGATTGCTAACCAATGAGCCACCGAGTCAGTCAAATACTTAAAAATAATTGAATGGAGATTAAATAAAATATAACTCGATCGAAGTCATCAAAATTTCGTAGCCTCGTATGCCTTTGAAGTCGATATTCAACATTTTAAAAGTGATAGCTTACTATGGGTGGCGCAGCGTGAGTGATAGCTCACTGTGGGTGGCACAGCGTGAGTGATAGCTCACTGTGGGTGGCGCAGCGTGAGTGATAGCTCACTGTGGGTGGCGCAGCGTGAGTGATAGCTCACTGTGGGTGGCGCGGCGTGAGTGATAGATATCTTACTAATAATAATATATCCGGGACAAATCACACACGGTCATCTGGCCCCAAACTAGGATTTCCTGTACTATGGAAACCAGAGACTGATATACATACACATATACATTTAAATACATACATATATAGATATAATACAACCCAGACACAGAGCAAACAAATCTGCTCATCACAGAAAATTTTGCTCTGGGTGGGGATCGCACCCACGTCTCTCGGATCAGTAGCCAGGATTGCTAACCAATGAGCCACCGAGTCAGTCAAATACTTAAAAATAATTGAATGGAGATTAAATAAAATATAACTCGATCGAAGTCATCAAAAGGGTGGCGCAGCGTGAGTGATAGCTTACTGTGGGTGGCGCAGCGTGAGTGATTGCTACGTTTGTTTATTCCCTCTCCCAAGGTTTGTCAAGACTTATTGAGTTGTTAAATTTTGTATAGTCTATCTTTCATCCCGATTTTTCAAAAGACTTCCATGGGATAACTAGAAAATGTTTGCGAGCGAAGTCGCAGGAAAGAACTAGTACTTGATAATTTCATTCAAAAAATTACTTACCTCATTTGTTGTGTACTGTCCACAGTAAATACTAGCTTTTGCCTGCGGCTCCGCCCACGTGGATATTGTATTTGAGACGGTTCTTGAAAATGGCATGGAAATGTTATATGTTAATGTCATGTTACTGGTCGTTCAGTCCCAAACAAAAGGTGTCATGTATGGATTTTTCAGCGTGAAAGCGGAACAAACAAAAAAACAAATAAACAAACAAACATCCATACTTTCGCATTTATAATATTAGTGTGATGTTAACCGAGTGCTTTGTCTATCTACCTATCAAATTTCATCCCAATCCGTTCAGTAGCTTCGGCGCGAAAGTGGCACAAACGTGATAAAGTAAATATTTCACTTTTTAGCCATTCCTCCGGGAAACCTCAAGTTTTGCGGGATAAAAAGTGTCCTATGTGTTAATTGAGTGCTTTATCAATCTACCTACCAAATTTCATCCCAGTCCATTCAGTAGTTTCAGCGTGAAATCGGAACAAACAAACGAACAAACAAACTGTGGCGACATCTATCGTACCGCCACAAACTAATCCTAGAACGCGATATCGAAAGTTTCTTCGCACTACGCATATATGTATACGCCTTCCAACTATCAACAGTTGGACCACGGCCGGTCCCCAGGCATACCATCTCGCCTGGCGGAGGTACCTCCCTTTTCCTCTGAAGAGTGGGAACACACAGTTCCCATAAAACAAACAAACATCCATACTTTCGCATTTATAATATTAGTTAGAAGTGAGATGAGATTAGGGTGATGTGATGTGCTGTGATGTGAAGTGCATCCCGCCGGAACAGTCATTTGAACCCTATTTTTTTTTTGTTTATAATATATGACAATGTCAATTTACTCTGTCTAAAAGCAAATGAATGTTTTTAATTTTTACAATTCACGCACCACAGAGATCTACCTAGAATACGCGGAAGAGCCCGACCCAAAGAGCACGAAAGCGAAACTCCTCCACAAACAGTTTAGCAGCTTGTCGAAGCGCTCGCTGGAATGTCTGGACGAGGCCACGGAGATCTTCCAACAGGTCAACGACATACCGAACTTGGCGCTGCTTTACTGTAATAAAGGAAGATATATGAGGTTCAAAGCGCATTGTTCTCCGGGTGATTTTAAGTGAGTATTTTTTGGATTTTGTTTGGTTACAATTGAAATTTTAAGTGATTATTCTTTTTGTTTAGTTACACGTCACGTTTTTCTATGATTCTGGTAGGTTAGGAATATTTATAGATGTCTATTTTACTTACTAATACAACGTTATTTTAGTAATGGAGAAATAGCTGTGATTCAGATTTTGTATTAAGCGATAGTAAAAAGGGGATTAACTCGGGAGACGTGGAGCGTCTTCGAGTGCCCATCGCCCTTAGAGTCGTGACATTCACTTGACATTGGCGTTTCGCCATTATTTTATTGAAGATTCTTCCAAATGATTGCTTATCTCTTTTCACTTGACGTTGTCAAAATCACTCTTCATTTATGTGGAATGCCAAATAGAAAAGAAGAACTAACTAAGGAACTAGCGATACTGTACATTTTATTTTAAATATATATTTTTTAAATAGCCTTAAAAATATTTTCTCCGTTTTAGCGCCGAAAAGCGCAGCCTCTACAACCAAGCCGAAGACTTGTATCAGACGGCGCTCAAACTGCTGGGTCCGCGCGAGACATGCGGAGCCGCTCCCGTGTGGGAGCTGGTCTGCTGGGAGCTGTCCTGCCACCGCTACACCAGGGCCGCGCTCATGCAGGACACGCCGGGGGAGTATGCTCATGTGAGTGTCTGTGATGGCATACAGGCGCCGCCCCCGTGTGGAGCTGGTCTGCTGGGAGCTGTCCTGCCACCGCTACACCAGGGCCGCGCTCATGCAGGACACGCCGGGGGAGTATGCTCATGTGAGTGTCTGTGATGGCATACAGGCGCCGCCCCCGTGTGGAGCTGGTCTGCTGGGAGCTGTCCTGCCACCGCTACACCAGGGCCGCGCTCATGCAGGACACGCCGGGGGAGTATGCTCATGTGAGTGTCTGTGATGGCATACAGGCGCCGCCCCCGTGTGGAGCTGGTCTGCTGGGAGCTGTCCTGCCACCGCTACACCAGGGCCGCGCTCATGCAGGACACGCCGGGGGAGTATGCTCATGTGAGTGTCTGTGATGGCATACAGGCGCCGCCCCCGTGTGGAGCTGGTCTGCTGGGAGCTGTCCTGCCACCGCTACACCAGGGCCGCGCTCATGCAGGACACGCCGGGGGAGTATGCTCATGTGAGTGTCTGTGATGGCATACAGGCGCCGCCCCCGTGTGGAGCTGGTCTGCTGGGAGCTGTCCTGCCACCGCTACACCAGGGCCGCGCTCATGCAGGACACGCCGGGGGAGTATGCTCATGTGAGTGTCTGTGATGGCATACAGGCGCCGCCCCCGTGTGGAGCTGGTCTGCTGGGAGCTGTCCTGCCACCGCTACACCAGGGCCGCGCTCATGCAGGACACGCCGGGGGAGTATGCTCATGTGAGTGTCTGTGATGGCATACAGGCGCCGCCCCCGTGTGGAGCTGGTCTGCTGGGAGCTGTCCTGCCACCGCTACACCAGGGCCGCGCTCATGCAGGACACGCCGGGGGAGTATGCTCATGTGAGTGTCTGTGATGGCATGTGTCTTTAATGCTGCTTTACCACCAGAGATGTACGAGGAAGCGGAGCGGTGTGCGAGGAAAAAATCCACCAATAGAATCGCTTCATTTTCCTAGCCTCGCCCAGCACAGCTCAGGTGGAAAAGGGCTTAGCGAAGAGAGGTCTTTTATACAGATAAATGTGTGCGAGGGATGTGTTACAATAAATACTAGATAAATACACGAGGATTCGTACGAGACATTTTCCTCGCACATGTTTGGTGGAAACCCCCACACATTTCCACAGCACAGCTACACATCCTCGTACGACACATTTACCTCGCACATCTCTGGAAGAAAAGCAGCCTAATGACATGTTTTTAATGGCATATCTTTAGCATATATTTTCATTAGCATATATCGTCCACAATGCTGGGGTACGCGTAAGAGTCATTCCATCTAAGCCCTCAAGATCTTGAGGGCGAGGCACTGATCAAAAGCGGCGGATGCCACTTTCTATCCGGTGGACCGTCAGCCTTTGGCCACCTGTTAACAACCCATATCGCCCCCTCTGCAGGGGCATGGGTCTCTTCCCATACAAATAGGATGGTTAAGTCACATGGTGGGTGGCCAAGTCCAAATTGGTTGATGATTTAGGGCTAGTGACGAACGCTATTGTCAGAAGTTTTGAAGCCGCCTGTAAGGCCTGTAACATGGCTTAACGACTGCCATCTAGTGATGGCGACCAGCACCAACGACTAAATGTGCTTTGTGAAGCAGGGAAGCTTGACATAAAAGTCATTGAAGGTCATACCCATTGGCGCAGGTGGCTGGGCAGGTGGGGGAGGCTTTACGCGGCTGCCACCTACCACCTCCGTAGCCTTGTGGTTAGTCCGCTCGCTTCACATCAGGAGGTCGCGAGCCCGATTCCCGGCGGGGTCCAACTTTGTAGAACTCGATTGGGTTGGTGGTAGGGCATTTTCTGAGCCCGCCTGGCTAGCTACCACCATCTTATCTCAAGTTTTGTCGCCAAACATCAATGTTAACAGCATTAATGTGCTCCGGCATGAAGATAAGATAGCCAGTTCCCCATTGCGCTGGGGAATTTTGGCAAGCCCGCTTCCATCTTCGGCATCATCATCACTCACCATCAGGTGAGATTGTAGAACTGTGTGTTCTCACTCTTCGGTGGAAAAGGAGGCACCTCCGCCAGGCGAGTTGGTATGCCTGGAGACCGGCCGTGGTCCAACCGTTGATGGTTGGTAGTCGTATACATATATGCGTAGTGCGAAGAAACTTTCGATATCGCGTTCTAGCTTTAGTTTGGTCGAGTGCTATAGATGTCGCCACAAGATAATGCAAAGGTCTTACCACAAAACACTATATGCGTAGTGCGAAGAAACTTTCGATATCGCGTTCTAGCTTTAGTTTGGTCGAGTGCTATAGATGTCGCCACAAGATAATGCCAAGGTCTTACCACAAAACACAAAGATACAGAAGGTCCGCTCAATACGCTTACAAAAATCCTAAGCATATACATGCTTTTAGACGTATAAGGTCGTTGTAGGCAAGATCACGTACTGTGCGATCGTGACCTTGCCTCGAACGACCGTATACGTATGCTTACGATTTTAGTGGTTTGTATTGAGCGGACCTTCTGTGTCTGTTTTGTGGTCTTACCAATAGAGGGTGAAAAAATAACAATCTTCGCAGGAGGCGACGCAGGTGGCGGAAGCTTTACAGCAGGCTCTACGTGGCTGCCAACTCGGCGCCGGGCCGCGTCAGTATCTCTACCAGTTCCGCGCCGCCATGATATACCACCGCTTGGGTTCGCTCTACCACTCGCAATACAGGTAAAGAAAAGCTCTTTAATAGGATATTTGACACTATCAAAATTAAATTGAAAAATACAGGTGATAAAAAAAAGTCTGGCAATATTTTAACTGTGGCTTTTACTCATCAAACTGAACAACTATCCCCAAGAAACTCATACTCAAAAAGCAAACAAAATTTTGGACTCTTCATACAAATCCGCCAGCTGGTTGATGATCTTTGTATGGGAAGTCCAAATTTTTTTTTACTTTTTGACCATGGCTTTCTTGGGGAAAGTTGTTCAGTTTGATGAGTAGAAGCCACAGTTAAAATATTGCCGGACATTTTATAATCACCCGATATTATTCACTAAGATGCAAAATTGCTTCATAAATTGTTAAATAAATAAATACAAATACTAAATAGCATTTGTCTTAGAATAGCGAAGAATATAATTCCACAGATTTTTTTATTGATTTTAAATTTTATATTCATTACAATCAGAAAATAAGTTCGTCAAAGACTGTGACGTCACACGCCAGTAACACGAACAATTTCAAAACAAAATGTAGTTTTTGGCAGTTGATAAAAAGTCACTCAAATGACTTATAGTCAAATACCGTATTGAATAGTCTACTTACTAAGGGAATCATAATAGTGGTAGCACTGTACACAGCCGTTTCATAGTTCTGTAGTCTGCGGTTATAGTCTACTCTGTGGACTCTGTGGAAGGTTGTCAAATATGGCGGTCTGCGGTGTAATGTGCTGTGTGTTGTAATAAACGAATTTTAAAGTATTCAGCATCTTTACTTTGTGTCCCATTATAATAATAATAATATCCGGGACAAATCACACACGGTCATCTGGCCCCAAACTAAGATTCCCTGTATCTTGGGAACCAGAGACTGATATACATACACATATATACATTTAAATACATACATATATAGATATTATACACCCAGACTCAGAGCAAACAATTCTGCTCATCAAAGAAAAGTTTGCCCTGTGTGGGGATCGAACCCACAACTCTCGGATTAGAGGCCAGGATCGCTAACCACTTAGCTACCCAGTCAGTTACCTTAACTAATCATTATCATTAGCCGAAAGACGTCCACTGCTGGACAAAGGCCTCCCCCAAGGATTTCCACACCGACCGGTCCTGTGCGGCTCGCATCCAGCGGCTTCCCGCAACCTTCACCAGGTCGTCGGTCCACCGAGTCGGGGGCCTGCCCACACTGCGCCTTCCGGTGCGCGGTCGCCATTCGAGAACTTTAATGTCTTAACGGTCATCTGTTTCCCGGCCCACTGCCACTTCAGTTTAGCGATCGTGTGAGCTATGTCGGATGCTTTGTTTCTCCTACGTTTCTCCTCATTTCTGATTCGATCAGCGACTTTAAACCGCTATAAATTATCAATTTGATGATGAAAACTTTCTGACGCTAGTTTAATAATAATAATATCCGGAACAAATCACACACGGTCATCTTGCTCCAAACTAAGATTCTCTGTACTATGGGAACCGGAGACTGATATGCATATACATATACATACGTTTTAAATATATAGGGTGCTTCTAAAATATATGCCACGGCTGAAATGGGAAAAAGTATCATGTATAGTGATCACGAAAATGAGGCATTCATGTCCGGAAACTATACTTTTTTTTTCCATACAAAAAAATAACAATCATAAAAATAAATTGCTTTACTTTATTAAGCCATCCCGTATTGTGTTGAATGAAACCAGGCGCGCGAAAACAACATGCTTAAACGCTCCGACGTTGCGGCTAGACATCAAACAAATTCGGCACTTGTGTCGTGCTACAAAAGGCTTTGATCTGTCCGCACCCCTTTCGCATACTCACTCGGGAGCGGGGCGCGACCCGGCGGGCGGGGGCGGTTGGCGCCCGCGCGCCCTTCGTACAGGTCAGAGTTCAGTTCGCTATGCGCAGCGGTGACGCGCAGGCGTGACGCGAACGTTCTGCACCGCCTGCGCCCCCATCCGCGAGTGAGATAACGATGTCACCCAGACGTACATACGAATCAAGAGTATCTTGAAATGATACTCTGCTACCGCGATACCCTCTGATCGCGAGTGCAATAACATCCCTGCGCATGCCGTAAACCCGTATGAACAGAGGTTTGGTATGAGTCAGCCAGCCACCAGTGTTGTGTTGTGCAAATCCTTGTAAATAAGGTGATGAACTTAGAAACACGCCAAGTTACTTACTGTAATACACGTTCTTTTTAATTTTACGCATCTACTCTTGAGTAGATGCCTTACCTACCTAAACTTTTTACAGATACATTACAAGTACGTAATTTAACAGTTCAAAGCCTGTCAAAGTGCGATGGTAAGTTTATCGCCTTGTTACGTGAATAAGCCGTTTTAATAACTGGTAAGTTTGTTTATTCTGCTCTACATTTAATTTAAAGACAATCAGCTGTTCACTAAATTAACCTGTAAAAAGAGATACCTACGAGCGTGCGTTGCTTTCATTCAATGAAATGACATCGAGTTCATTCATGACTTCATGACGGAGCGTACGTACTTGACGGACCGTGTTGTGCGAAATTGAATCAAAGTAAAAAAAAATTGTTTAATCTCCCAAATCAATTTAACGACTCCGGGGCACGAATTTTTTTTACTATTGTAATCTATATGCATGACTCTTACTCCCATTGCAGCGGTGGCATATATTTTGGAAGCACCTTATATAGGGTGACTTTAAATTAGTTCTTGATACCAAAGGATATGCATGTGCTCATGATAACAAACAACTTTCCCTAGGGAACCAATAGTCAAATCGCAAAAAAAACTGTGTACTTAATACCAATTTGACCGGTCCGTTGACCGATTTGTATGGAGGGTCCAAAACATTTTATTGAGATTTGACTATGGGTTCCTTAGGGAAAGTTGTTTGTTATCATGAGCACATGCATAGCCTTTCGTATCAAGAACTAATTTAAAGTAACCCTATACATATAGATATAATACACCCAGACAGAAAGCAAACAAATCTGCTTATCACAGAAATGTTTGTCCTGAGCGAGGATCGAACCTACGACTCTCGGATCAGTACTCAGGAGCACTAACCACTGAGCTACCGAGTCATGTTTTAGGCGAGTAAGTCAGTTTATTTTGATTCGCTTTGAAGATTAACCCACGAGGAGGGCCCCAAGCGGCGCACGTTACTGAACGCGACGCAAAGCAACTACGCGTCGGCGGCCACGCTGTTCGCGGGGCTCGAGGACGCCGCCATGTTCCTCACCGCGCAGCTGGAGCACGTGGCCGCGCTGGAGACGCAGGCGGGCGGTGAGTGCCGGCTTTACCTCCTCCGCCAGATGTGCGAGGAAAATGTGTCGTACGAGGATGTGTTGCTGTGCTGTGGAAATGTGTGGGGGTTTCCACCAGATGTGCGAGGAAAATGTGTCGTACGAGGATGTGTTGCTGTGCTGTGGAAATGTGTGGGGGTTTCCACCAGATGTGCGAGGAAAATGTGTCGTACGAGGATGTGTTGCTGTGCTGTGGAAATGTGTGGGGGTTTCCACCAAACATGTGCGAGGAAAATGTGTCGTACGAGGATACGTTGCTGTGCTGTGGAAATGTGTGGGGGTTTCCACCAGATGTGCGAGGAAAAAGTCTCGTAAGAGGATGTGTAGCTGTGCTGTGGAAATGTGTGGGGTTTTTTACCAAACATGTGCGAGGAAAATGTCTCGTACGAATCCTCGTGTATTTATCTAGTATTTATTGCAACACATCCCTCGCACACATTTCTCAGTACAAAAGACCTCGCTTCGCTAAGACCTTTTCCACCTGAGCTGTGCTAAGCGAGGCTAGGAAAATGAAGTAATTAGTGGATTTTTTCCTCGCACACCGCTGGTTTATTACACCCAAGGTTTCCCACAAAGTCGCCACTGGCTTTACAGGTTATCGCCATATTAACCCGCCCCTCTCCTTCAAGGATTTCCATCGCCCTTTCGGTGACCTTGAGCCTTTTGATGCCCATGTGAGGTTTGATACGAGTGGTATTAACACAAAATAGACGCAGAAGATCCGCTCAATACAAACCACTAAAATCGTAAGCATATACATGCTTTTAGAAATATACGGTCGTTCGAGGCAAGGTCACGATCGCACAGTATCGTGACCTTGCCTACAACGACCGTATACGTCTATAAGCATGTATATGTTTAGGATTTTAGTGAGCATATTGAGCTGTATCTCGGACCGTTTCCATGCTACGCTAAGCCGTTGGTGCATGCTGCTATCACTAGATGGCAGTCGTTAAGTCGTGTCGGAGACCTTAAGGCCGCTTGGAAACTTCTGACATCCACTGTTTTCCTCTAGCCTCCGCCTCCACCGTAGCCTAGTAGCTAGTCCGCTAGCTTTGTACCAGGAGGTCACGGGTTCGATTCCCGGCGAGGTCAACCTTTGAAGGACACGGTTTGGTTGGATACAGTGGTAGGGCATTTAGTGAGCCCGCCTGGCTAGTTACCACCATCTTACTCAGTCTTGCCGCCAAACATCAATGTTAACAGCGTTGATGTATTCCGGCATGGAGATAAGAAAGCCAGTTCCCCATTGCGTTGGGGAATCTTGGTAAGCCCGCTTCCATCTTCGGCATCATCATCACTTACAATCAGATGAGATGATGCCAAGGGCTTACCAACAACCTCCATCAATCCGGCCTTGGCCCCCGTATGTAGAGCATGACCTACCTCCCCGAGACATGGTAAGAGATCCGTGCCCCTGCAGTGGGGACGTTATGGGTTGTTAACGTAACCTGCTAAGAGTTGGATATCCTCGTTTATACTTTTTTCTTTCCCTTCCAGTGTCACCGAACCTAAAACTGAAATCCCTACAAACCGCCATACAACTGTTACGTCAATGCCACTCCATAATGAAAGTGATAAAAGATAGGGATCCAGAAGAACAGAAAGAGATGCCGAAACCCGAAGATGGGGACGAGAAATCGATGAAAAGCGAACATAGTTTGCTCACGTTGTTTGAGAATAGGCTACACTTTATATTGAAGAGTATAATACAGTATTGTAGGTCGAAATCGAATAAAGATTACGAGAAAATTACGGATATGTATAAGAAGTTGTATTGTGCCAGTTTGAAGATTAAAAAAGATGACGACGTGAGGCGGTATGCGGCCAGTATTTGCGACGTGTTGGTCGCTATGGACGAGATCAGCAAGGAGTTTGAATAGGATTGTGTGTCGGCCAGTGGAAACCAAACTCTTGGTGCAAGCTGTCTACGAAAGCAATAAACGGTCTTGCTTTAATTTGAAATCAACTATGACGTAGCTAAGACAGTTGTCAATATGTCGTTTAACATATAAGCGAAAAGCCAAAAGTGAATTTTATAAAACTGTCATTTTGTTAGCCAAAAACTGAACAACTTTTGCCAAATAAATGACTTTTATACAAAGTTCACAATCGTTATTGACAATATGTATGGGGAATCAATTTTTTGCTCTTATTGTATAGGTTCCTAGGGGAATGTTGTTCAGTTTTATGATAATCATCTATCACTTTTCGCTTTTCAGTGAATGAAAATATATTGTAACTATATTGAGTGCCTTGATTAAGGTAATGTACTAAAATAGATCTTAAGACTGATGTGATATTTATTTGTAAGTTTGTGAAATAAAGTGTAAATTTAACTATATTTTTTGTACAATTTTCATATATATATAACCACACACAGACTAACTTCATTATAAAGAAAAATATATTTTTTTGCAAAAACTTTAATTAGGTAACAAAATTTTCAAAAATATAACAATTGCACCACAAAAAATACATATCACTTTCACTATTATAGGTATAGCTCTGATTAAAAACGAAAAATTCGGATTTTAAAATTAATATTTACATTGAATTACAAAATTTACATAGAAAGAAATCATAGTAGGAATTTTTTTAATGAGTTAATACTCAAAAACTACGATGCCGATTTTATTTTTATTAGTGGGGAATTTAGTGCAACGTCTAGTATGGGAACCGTTTTAATTTGGATCCGGCGCTCAAACTTGGCATAGTTGTGCCCTAGGTCGTTCTGAGTAGATTAAGCCCGGGAGCCACCGGGAGCCATCCCTCGTTTGGCAGGGGGAGGGGGGGAAAGTTTGTTTCTGCCGCGCTCCATTTTTGGGCTTATATCTCCAAAAATATTGGTACTAGGCCAAGTGAGATATCATTTTCGTATGATTAAAGGATAAGGAATTCATTTCTGTAACAAAAAAAATGACTTTCTATATATAAAAAAAGAAATATTTGATAAAACCTATAAAAGATGGCTACCTTTTTTCCACATAATGGGTCGATTAAATTTTAATCGTCTTTGATATGAGCATGAAAAAAATATATTCTGAAAGCCACACTTCTAAGGATTATAAAAATATAAATTTCATTAGAGTAGCATAATAAATACTTAGTGAAAAAAATATATAATTTGATGCTCGGCAGAGCAGCATAAAACGCGCGGTTTTAGTATCTGTTATTCGTAAGTAAATAAAATGAATCATCTAGCGCCCAAATGACTGTTAAGTAACAAAGTATAAACAGGTACCTACATAATATTATTATTCAAATATTTCTCGCACGCACAAAATATTTGTCACGTAAAACAAACAATATTTTTTTCTTATAAAAACGTATTTAAGAAAATCCGCTAAACGTGACTATTTCTCGTACGAATTATGGTGGTTTACTATCTAACTTGCATTGTATTATGGTGGTCTACTATGTAACTTGCGTGGTCATGTTGATCACCCAGGTTAACTGACTTCAGAAAAGGTCATACATAACCATAATGAGTTTGGCTCTCATTGGCGCATTAATCTCGTAACCGTTTCCGTGCTTCGCAAGCCACGTCAAATTATTTTCTTGACAACTGATGAAGCTGCGACCACCGCCTATACAACTCCAAAACCCCGAAAGATAGATAGATAAAGCATTTTTGTAATTGCTGTGATCACACACACAAAACAAACTTGAACACAAAAATGATAAACACAGGAAAAATAAATAAGAATAATAACATACAAACTTATAACATATTAACAAAATATAAATAAGGAAAAACAAAAAAATAAAATAATAAGTAAAAAAAGAAAAAACAAGCAAACTTAAATATCTATGATGTGCCTAGTGTGTGTGCCGCAGCGATCACAAATGGACCACGGCTCAGTGTTGTTAGTGTGGGCGGGGCTCAAGGACGGGACACTGATTTTCAGCCACCACCCAATGAGATGTGCTTTCAGCTCGAGTTGCACAACCGCTTCGAATGCCTAGGAGAATGTGACTATGTGGACGAATACAACGACAGGTTTGTGGGAATTGTCCAAACGGCTGGGAATAAGGCCTTCAAAAAAAGAAAGATAAAAGGTCAAAAGTATTGGCAAGGAATCTGTCTGCTGGCAAAGCTGAAGATCGAGGATGGCAGAGTCGTGTCGTCCAAGTCCGAGCTGTTGGAAGAGGTTGAGAAGTTCTACGGACAATTATACACGACTACATCCTTGCCTGTCAGTAATCTGACTTAAGATCCGAGAGCCGGATTGAGCCGACATTATACCGAAGATATCCCAGACGTCAGCCTGTGTGAGATTAGAATGGCTCTCAAACAGCTTAAGAACAAGAAGGCACTGGGTGATAACGGAATTACTGCTGAGCTTCTGCAAGCAGGTGGAAAACCGATACTTATAGCTCGCCATCGACGCTTTTTTTCTTTACGCCTTATTATTCACTAAGATGCAAAATTGTAACATTCATTGTAAAATAAATAAATACAAATACTAGCATTTGTCCTAGAATAACGAAAAATATTAATCGACTGATGTTTTTGTTCATTTTAAATTTTATATTCATTGCAATCAGAAAATAAGTTTGTCAAAGACTGTGACGTCACTCGCCAGTAACACAAACAATTTCAGAACAAAATGTTGTTTTTGGCAGTTGATAAAAAGTCACTCAAATGCCTTATAGTCAAATACCGTATTGAACAGACAACTTACTAAGATTCTGTGGAAGGTTGTTAATTATGGCGGTCTGCTGTGTAATGTACTGTGTGTTGTCATTAATAAATTAGTATTCTGCATCTTTACTCTGTGTCCCATTAACCTTAACTAATCATCAACATCATCAGCCAAAAGACTTCCACTGCTGGACAAAGGCCTCCCCCAAAGATTTCCACACCGACCGGTCCTGTGCGGCCCGCATCCAGCGGTTTCCCGCAACCTTCACCAGGTCGTCGGTCCACCGAGTGGGAGGCCTGCCCACACTGCGTCTTCCAGTGCGCGGTCGCCACTCGAGAACTTTAATGTCCTAACGGTCATCTGTTTCCCGGCCCACTGCCACTTCAGTATAGCGATTCTGTCAGCTACGTCGGTTACTTTGGTTCTCCTACGTATCTACTCATTTCTGATTCGATCACCGACTTTAAACCGCATATAAATTATCAATTTGATGATGAAAACTTTCTGACGGTAGTTTAATAATAATGATAATATCCGGGACAAATCACACACGGTCATCTGGCTCCAAACTGGGATTCCCTGTACTGAGAACCAGAGACTGATATACATACACATTTACATTTTAAATATATAGATATAATACAACCAGACACAGCAAACAAATCTGCTTATCACAGAAATGTTTTCCCTGAGTGAGGATCGAACCCACGACTCTCGGATCAGTACTCAGGAGCACTAACCACTGAGCTACCGAGTCGGTCATGTTTTAGCCGAGTAAGTCCAGTTTATTTTGATTCGCTTTGAAGATTAACCCACGAGGAGGGCCCCAAGCGGCGCACGTTACTGAACGCGACGCGAAGCAACTACGCGTCGGCGGCCACGCTGTTCGCGGGGCTCGAGGACGCCGCCATGTTCCTCACCGCGCAGCTGGAGCACGTGGCCGCGCTGGAGACGCAGGCGGGCGGTGAGTGCCGGCTTTACCTCCTCCGCCAGATGTGCGAGGAAAATGTCTCGTACGAGAATGTGTTGCTGTGCTGTGGAAATGTGTGGGGGTTTCCACCAGATGTGCAAGGAAAATGTGTCGTACGAGGATACGTTGCTGTGCTGTGGAAATGTGTGGGGGTTTCCACCAGATGTGCGAGGAAAATGTCTCGTACGAGGATGTGTAGCTGTGCTGTGGAAATATGTGGGGGTTTCCACCAAACATGTGCGAGGAAAATGTCTCGTACGAATCCTCGTGTATTTATCTAGTATTTATTGCAACACATCCCTCGCACACATTTCTCAGTACAAAAGACCTCGCTTCGCTAAGACCTTTTCCACCTGAGCTGTGCTAAGCGAGGCTAGGAAAATGAAGTGATTAGTGGATTTTTTCCTCGCACACCGCTGGTTTATTACACCCAAGGTTTTCCACAAAGTCGCCACTGGCTTTACAGGTTATCGCCATATCAGCCCCCCCCTCTCCTTCAAGGATTTCCATCGCCCTTTCGGTGACCTTGAGCCTTTTGATGCCCATGTGAGGTTTGATACGAGTGGTATTAACACAAAATAGACGCAGAAGATCCGCTCAATACAAACCACTAAAATCGTAAGCATATACATGCTTTTAGAAATTACGGTCGTTCGAGGCAAGGTCACGATCGCACAGTATCGTGACCTTGCCTACAACGACCGTATACGTCTATAAGCATGTATATGTTTAGGATTTTAGTGAGCATATTGAGCCGGATCTCGGACCGTTTCCATGCTACGCTAAGCCGTTGGTGCATGCTGCTATCACTAGATGGCAGTCGTTAAGTCGTGTCGGAGACCTTAAGGCCGCTTGGAAACTTCTGACATCCACTGTTTTCCTCTAGCCTCCGCCTCCTCCGTAGCCTAGTAACTAATCCGCTAGCTTTATACCAGGAGGTCGCGGGTTCGATTCCTGGCGGGTTCAACTTTGAAGGACACGGTTTGGTTGGATACAGTGGTAGGGCATTTACTGAGCCCGCCTGGCTAGTTACCACCATCTTACTCAGTCTTATCGCCAAACATCAATGTTAACAGCATTGATGTATTCCGGCATGGAGATAAGAAAGCCAGTTCCCCATTGCGTTGGAGAATCTTGGTAAGCCCACTTCCATCTTCGGCATCAGTATCACTTACAATCAGATGAGATGATGCCAAGGGCTTACCAAGAACCTCCACCAATCCGGCCTTGGCCCCCGTATGTAGAGTATGACCTACCTCCCCGAGACATGGTAAGAGACCCGTGCCCCTGCAGTGGGGACGTTATGGGTTGTTAACGTAACCTGCTAAGAGTTGGATATCCTCGTTTATACTTTTTTCTTTCCCTTCCAGTGTCACCGAACCTAAAACTGAAATCCCTACAAACCGCCATACAACTGTTACGTCAATGCCACTCCATAATGAAAGTGATAAAAGATAGGGATCCAGAAGAACAGAAAGAGATGCCGAAACCCGAAGATGGGGACGAGAAATCGATGAAAAGCGAACATAGTTTGCTCACGTTGTTTGAGAATAGGCTACACTTTATATTGAAGAGTATAATACAGTATTGTAGGTCGAAATCGAATAAAGATTACGAGAAAATTACGGATATGTATAAGAAGTTGTATTGTGCCAGTTTGAAGATTAAAAAAGATGACGACGTGAGGCGGTATGCGGCCAGTATTTGCGACGTGTTGGTCGCTATGGACGAGATCAGCAAGGAGTTTGAATAGGATTGTGTGTCGGCCAGTGGAAACCAAACTCTTGGTGCAAGCTGTCTACGAAAGCAATAAACGGTCTTGCTTTAATTTGAAATCAACTATGACGTAGCTAAGACAGTTGTCAATATGTCGTTTAACATATAAGCGAAAAGCCAAAAGTGAATTTTATAAAACTGTCATTTTGTTAGCCAAAAACTGAACAACTTTTGCCAAATAAATGACTTTTATACAAAGTTCACAATCGTTATTGACAATATGTATGGGGAATCAATTTTTTGCTCTTATTGTATAGGTTCCTAGGGGAATGTTGTTCAGTTTTATGATAATCATCTATCACTTTTCGCTTTTCAGTGAATGAAAATATATTGTAACTATATTGAGTGCCTTGATTAAGGTAATGTACTAAAATAGATCTTAAGACTGATGTGATATTTATTTGTAAGTTTGTGAAATAAAGTGTAAATTTAACTATATTTTTTGTACAATTTTCATATAATAACCACACACAGACTAACTTCATTATAAAGAAAAATATATTTTTTTGCAAAAACTTTAATTAGGTAACAAAATTTTCAAAAATATAACAATTGCACCACAAAAAATACATATCACTTTCACTATTATAGGTATAGCTCTGATTAAAAACGAAAAATTCGGATTTTAAAATTAATATTTACATTGAATTACAAAATTTACATAGAAAGAAATCATAGTAGGAATTTTTTTAATGAGTTAATACTCAAAAACTACGATGCCGATTTTATTTTTATTAGTGGGGAATTTAGTGCAACGTCTAGTATGGGAACCGTTTTAATTTGGATCCGGCGCTCAAACTTGGCATAGTTGTGCCCTAGGTCGTTCTGAGTAGATTAAGCCCGGGAGCCACCGGGAGCCATCCCTCGTTTGGCAGGGGGAGGGGGGGAAAGTTTGTTTCTGCCGCGCTCCATTTTTGGGCTTATATCTCCAAAAATATTGGTACTAGGCCAAGTGAGATATCATTTTCGTATGATTAAAGGATAAGGAATTCATTTCTGTAACAAAAAAAATGACTTTCTATATATAAAAAAAGAAATATTTGATAAAACCTATAAAAGATGGCTACCTTTTTTCCACATAATGGGTCGATTAAATTTTAATCGTCTTTGATATGAGCATGAAAAAAATATATTCTGAAAGCCACACTTCTAAGGATTATAAAAATATAAATTTCATTAGAGTAGCATAATAAATACTTAGTGAAAAAAATATATAATTTGATGCTCGGCAGAGCAGCATAAAACGCGCGGTTTTAGTATCTGTTATTCGTAAGTAAATAAAATGAATCATCTAGCGCCCAAATGACTGTTAAGTAACAAAGTATAAACAGGTACCTACATAATATTATTATTCAAATATTTCTCGCACGCACAAAATATTTGTCACGTAAAACAAACAATATTTTTTTCTTATAAAAACGTATTTAAGAAAATCCGCTAAACGTGACTATTTCTCGTACGAATTATGGTGGTTTACTATCTAACTTGCATTGTATTATGGTGGTCTACTATGTAACTTGCGTGGTCATGTTGATCACCCAGGTTAACTGACTTCAGAAAAGGTCATACATAACCATAATGAGTTTGGCTCTCATTGGCGCATTAATCTCGTAACCGTTTCCGTGCTTCGCAAGCCACGTCAAATTATTTTCTTGACAACTGATGAAGCTGCGACCACCGCCTATACAACTCCAAAACCCCGAAAGATAGATAGATAAAGCATTTTTGTAATTGCTGTGATCACACACACAAAACAAACTTGAACACAAAAATGATAAACACAGGAAAAATAAATAAGAATAATAACATACAAACTTATAACATATTAACAAAATATAAATAAGGAAAAACAAAAAAATAAAATAATAAGTAAAAAAAGAAAAAACAAGCAAACTTAAATATCTATGATGTGCCTAGTGTGGTGTGGTGCCTACAAATGGACCACGGCTCAGTGTTGTTAGTGTGGGCGGGGCTCAAGGACGGGACACTGATTTTCAGCCACCACCCAATGAGATGTGCTTTCAGCTCGAGTTGCACAACCGCTTCGAATGCCTAGGAGAATGTGACTATGTGGACGAATACAACGACAGGTTTGTGGGAATTGTCCAAACGGCTGGGAATAAGGCCTTCAAAAAAAGAAAGATAAAAGGTCAAAAGTATTGGCAAGGAATCTGTCTGCTGGCAAAGCTGAAGATCGAGGATGGCAGAGTCGGGTCGTCCAACTCCGAGCTGAAGAGGTTGAGAAGTTCTACGGACAATTATACACGACTACATCCTTGCCTGTCAGTAATCTGACTTAAGATCCGAGAGCCGGATTGAGCCGACATTATACCGAAGATATCCCAGACGTCAGCCTGTGTGAGATTAGAATGGCTCTCAAACAGCTTAAGAACAAGAAGGCACTGGGTGATAACGGAATTACTGCTGAGCTTCTGCAAGCAGGTGGAAAACCGATACTTATAGCTCTTCAGAAGCTATTCATTTCCGTCATTCTCGAGGGAAAAACGTCTACAGCATGGCACAGAAATGTAGTGGTGTTCTTCTTCAAGAAGGGTCATAAGACTCTGCTGAAGAATTACAGACCCATCTCACTCCTGAGCAGGGTTCGCATGATATATATCAATTGATATATATCGGATATATATCATGATATATATCAATTGATATTTATGCTTGATATATATCAATATTGATATTTATATTTTCCTAGCTTCTAAGAGCTGCTTCTTACGAATGAATGTGCCAAATGCAAAGAATAAAGATATGATTATCACAATAATAAATAAATGAGTTTAGTTTAATTAACTTCTTCATCTTCAAATTTGCAAAAATAAAATATACATTTTAGATTCAGTTATTTCGAAAAAACATATCAGAGTATAAAATTTTAATGTTATTTTAATAAAAATCTTACTACTACTACTACTACTACTACTACTACTACTACTACTACTACTACTACTACTACTACTACTACTACTACTACTACTACTACTACTACTACTACTACTACTACTACTACTACTACTACTACTACTACTACTACTACTACTACTACTACTACTACTACTACTACTACTACTACTACTACTACTACTACTACTACTACTACTACTACTACTACTACTACTACTACTACTACTACTACTACTACTACTACTACTACTACTACTACTACTACTACTACTACTACTACTACTACTACTACTACTACTACTACTACTACTACTACTACTACTACTACTACTACTACTACTACTACTACTACTACTACTACTACTACTACTACTACTACTACTACTACTACTACTACTACTACTACTACTACTACTACTACTACTACTACTACTACTACTACTACTACTACTACTACTACTACTACTACTACTACTACTACTACTACTACTACTACTACTACTACTACTACTACTACTACTACTACTACTACTACTACTACTACTACTACTACTACTACTACTACTACTACTACTACTACTACTACTACTACTACTACTACTACTACTACTACTACTACTACTACTACTACTACTACTACTACTACTACTACTACTACTACTACTACTACTACTACTACTACTACTACTACTACTACTACTACTACTACTACTACTACTACTACTACTACTACTACTACTACTACTACTACTACTACTACTACTACTACTACTACTACTACTACTACTACTACTACTACTACTACTACTACTACTACTACTACTACTACTACTACTACTACTACTACTACTACTACTACTACTACTACTACTACTACTACTACTACTACTACTACTACTACTACTACTACTACTACTACTACTACTACTACTACTACTACTACTACTACTACTACTACTACTACTACTACTACTACTACTACTACTACTACTACTACTACTACTACTACTACTACTACTACTACTACTACTACTACTACTACTACTACTACTACTACTACTACTACTACTACTACTACTACTACTACTACTACTACTACTACTACTACTACTACTACTACTACTACTACTACTACTACTACTACTACTACTACTACTACTACTACTACTACTACTACTACTACTACTACTACTACTACTACTACTACTACTACTACTACTACTACTACTACTACTACTACTACTACTACTACTACTACTACTACTACTACTACTACTACTACTACTACTACTACTACTACTACTACTACTACTACTACTACTACTACTACTACTACTACTACTACTACTACTACTACTACTACTACTACTACTACTACTACTACTACTACTACTACTACTACTACTACTACTACTACTACTACTACTACTACTACTACTACTACTACTACTACTACTACTACTACTACTACTACTACTACTACTACTACTACTACTACTACTACTACTACTACTACTACTACTACTACTACTACTACTACTACTACTACTACTACTACTACTACTACTACTACTACTACTACTACTACTACTACTACTACTACTACTACTACTACTACTACTACTACTACTACTACTACTACTACTACTACTACTACTACTACTACTACTACTACTACTACTACTACTACTACTACTACTACTACTACTACTACTACTACTACTACTACTACTACTACTACTACTACTACTACTACTACTACTACTACTACTACTACTACTACTACTACTACTACTACTACTACTACTACTACTACTACTACTACTACTACTACTACTACTACTACTACTACTACTACTACTACTACTACTACTACTACTACTACTACTACTACTACTACTACTACTACTACTACTACTACTACTACTACTACTACTACTACTACTACTACTACTACTACTACTACTACTACTACTACTACTACTACTACTACTACTACTACTACTACTACTACTACTACTACTACTACTACTACTACTACTACTACTACTACTACTACTACTACTACTACTACTACTACTACTACTACTACTACTACTACTACTACTACTACTACTACTACTACTACTACTACTACTACTACTACTACTACTACTACTACTACTACTACTACTACTACTACTACTACTACTACTACTACTACTACTACTACTACTACTACTACTACTACTACTACTACTACTACTACTACTACTACTACTACTACTACTACTACTACTACTACTACTACTACTACTACTACTACTACTACTACTACTACTACTACTACTACTACTACTACTACTACTACTACTACTACTACTACTACTACTACTACTACTACTACTACTACTACTACTACTACTACTACTACTACTACTACTACTACTACTACTACTACTACTACTACTACTACTACTACTACCACTACCACTACCACTACCACTACCACTACCACTACTACTACTACTACCACTACCACTACCACTACTACTACTACTACTACTACTACTACTTTGTTTTTAGTGTTTAGCAGTTTTGTAGACTGAGTTATTTTTTCAAAATCGAGCAACAAATCTTGAGTCGATTTTTTTGTCCACAGTGTATTTTCCTGATGTTGGTATACATGGTGTAATAAAATAGGGTTAGGCCGCGTTAACTGGAGCTTCTATTCTTTATACTGAACTTTTGTTTTACTACTTTTGCTAAATTACGACAAAATTAGCCAAACAGATGATCAATTTGTGTTAAGAGTCCAAAAATTTTCTTTCCAATTCAACAAAGTCGAAGAAAGTCGACTTTATATTATCGAGGGTTCACGGGCGACTTGTACGCCAGTCATCATAGACATAAAAGTCGCGTTAGGTCGCATTGGTTGCAACAGTTCTGATTTTTTGGTATGTTGTTAGGGTTGGTAACAATAGTGTAAAACTAATTTTTCAGCTTCGAAAGACTTGTGCTAACTGCGTGGTGCTCCAAAAACTACGAAATTTTCGGTCTTTTTTCAGATTTTGGCTTATAACTTCTAAAAGGTGCATCTTACGGAAGAAGTTATTATACTCACTTATAAGAAGATAAAATTTCCTACAATTTAAGTGCAATTGCAGCTCTGTAAGTCTAATAGAACCCAACATACAGCACTTCAAACATTGGCAATTTTCCCTAAAAAATTCTAAATTGTTGTTTTGCCACCTTCCGAGCAGAATATCGGCTATAATACTCATTCTACGACAAAAGTCATTAAAAAAAAGTTATAAAGCAGTTATTTAGCTTTAATTTAAGCACAAACTGAAGTTTGTAAGACCAATAGTTCCCTTGTAATCTGGACAAAGTGAAAAATTAAGGAAATCTGATTTTTCAAAAAAGGGAGCCTGACAAATTGCAGGACTTCTGTAAAGGATAAGAAATACATAAATCGGTGTAAAATAATTAATACTAACATTATAAAACTTAAATTATATCACTAAGTGATGGCGGGACCTCAGCTGACACCTGCGACAGAAATATACATGAAATATAGAACAAAATGTCAAATAATATTTTTTATAATAAATTACAACGAAGAGGCAGGTATGTAATATTAGGTTTACCTTTACGCACTCACCAACGAAACAATCGTGTTCTTTTGGAAGGTCTAGGTTCATCTGACAGCTCTTCCTGGGCTCTGGAGACTGCTCTGTTGCTTGTTGTAAAGGGGAGGTCGTCGAAGTTGCCCTCTTCATTCTACTCAGTCAAGGCTATGGACGGAGTGTTGAGGCTGGTCTTTCCCTGAAAAACTTTGCAGAGAGTTTCAGCCCTGTTATCTTGCAGGAGCATCTTCCTTTTTCACACCCATTCGTGCTAAAAACATGTTTCAAATAGTTTAAATACACAGCCCAGGATAGACCTACAAATGGATTACCTTACTTGCATAACATTAATTTCAGCAGGGTTTCCGACGCTGATTTCTTCGTTGATGTCATTAGTGTCAGATCCTACTGGCTCCTTGAGGTGTTGTCGCAATTACTGAATGCGTGAAATGACAACTGTATTCCAGGGGGGATGAAAGCTCTTCTTGAATGAATGATGTTGATGAGAACTTCTCGCAATTGGCACTTTCCTGGAAAAAACTTTGTTAACGTTGGAGCCTAATCTGTTAAATAGAGGATGTCGACCTCTGATGCTCTTTACAAAATGTTTTATAAAATGTTTTTTCCAGCAAAGTGCCAGTTGCGAGAAGTTCTCAAAAACATAATTCATTAAAGACGAGCTCTCTTCTCCCTCTGGAATACAGTTGTTCTTTTACGCATTTAGAAAAAAACAACGTCGAAATTCCTGTCAGGTAAGGAAATCCATTCGTAGGTCTGTCCTGGGTCGTGTATTTATGAAACGATTTGTAACATGTTTTTATGAAATTCCTGTCATGCAGGTGCAAGAATCGGTGCGGAAAAGGAATATGCTCCTGCAAGATAACAGGGATGAAAATCTCTGCAAAGTTTGTCAGGGGAAGACCTGCCTCAATACTCCGTCCATAGCCTTGACTGAGTTGAATGAAGAGGACGACTTCGACGACCTCTCCTTTACAACAAACAACAGAGCAGTCTACGGAGCAGTCTCCTGTCAGATGAACCTAGACCTTCCAAAAGAACACGATTG
This sequence comes from Coleophora deauratella, assembly GCA_958295455.1. Lineage (NCBI taxonomy): Eukaryota > Metazoa > Arthropoda > Insecta > Lepidoptera > Coleophoridae > Coleophora > Coleophora deauratella. The sequence goes on along the minus strand of OY282410.1, from coordinate 10,410,194 downwards.
TTTCGTCTCTAACTGCGTAAAGGTAAACCTAATATTACATATGTACCCCTTCGTTGTAATTCATTATAATAAATATTCATTGACATTTTGTTCTGTGTTTCATGTATATTTCTGTCGCAGGTATCAGCTGAGGTCCCACTATCACTAGGTGATATAATTTAAGTTTTATAATATTAGTATTAATTATTTTACACCGATTTATGTGTTTCTTATCCTTTACAGAAGTCCTGCAATTTGTCCAGGCTCCCTTTTTTGAAAAATCTGATTTCCTTAATTTTTCGCTTTGTCCAGACTACAAGGGAACTATTGGTCTTACAAACTTCAGTTTGTGCTTAAATTAAAGCTAAAATAACTGCTTTATTACTTTATTTTTAATGACTTTCCTCGTAGAATGAGTATTATAGCCGATATTCTGCTCGGAAGGCGGCAAAACTACAATTTCGAACTTTTTAGGGAAAATTTCCAATGTTTGAAGTGCTGTATCTTGTGTTATATTAGACTTACAGAGCTGCAATTGCACTTAAATTATAGGAAATTTTGTCTTCTTATAAGTGTGTATAATGACTTTTTTCATAAGATGCATCTTTTAGAAGTTATAAGCCAAAATCTGAAAAAAGACTGAAAATTTCGTAGTTTTTGGAGCACCACGCAGTTAGCACAAGTCTTTCGAAGCTGAAAAAATAGTTTTACAGTACTGTTATCAACCCTAACAACATACCAAAAAATCAGAACTGTTGCAACCAATGCGACCTCCGATGTCTTGTACGACTGGCCTATTGTATTAAGCGACATTTTTGGAAACACAGGTAACCTCTACTTTAAAATTTTATTTCTTACAAAATACCTCACAAAAAATTACTTCAGAATAATATTTAAAATATTAAGAATATCGAGAATCTATATAATACTAAGAAGTTAAGTTTTAATGATTATTTTTCTAAGAAATATATTTTTCAATCAGTCTCCTGAACATTTCTAAAAATGTCGCTTAATACAAGTCGCCCGTGAACCCTCGTTATTATTATTATTCTAATTTGTTACATCTGTAAAATATACAGTGTGCAAGGGACAGGTTTCCAAAAACTTAAGGGCTTGCTCAGTATACTAAACTGAACAACTTTCCACAATATTTTTTTTCAGGAAACGAAAAAAAATGCCTTCTCCATACATAATTATAAACTTATTGGACAGTTTGTATGGAGAAGCATTTTTTTGCGTTTCCTGAAAAAATTTCTTGTGTAAAATTTTTCAGTTTCGTCTACTGAGCAAGCCCTTAAAGTTTTCGGAAACCTATCCCTTACACCCTGTATATTGATGTATGTCCATTCCTTTGTAACCGTCCGCCCGTAGAAAAAATGACGTGATGGATTTTAACGTGTTCATTAAATGTTGTTTTTTTTGACAAAATTTATTTTTTATTTCAAAACTGTTATATTTTTTCGCTATACGCGTACTTTCAAACGTATCTTACCGTTTGTAATCACAGGATGCGATCGTACGTTAAAAACTTGTATAATATTTTTAACTTTATTTCACAAACTTACAAATATTTTAAGTTTGTGAAATAAAGTTAAAAATATTTTTTGTATAATTTCATATCATAACCACAGACCAACTTTATCATAAAGAAAAAGACTCATTTTTTGCAAAAACTTTAATTAGGTAACAAAATTTAAGCTATAAATTACTTATTTACAAAAATGTAACAATTGGTCTACAAAATATACATATCACATTTATTTATTATAGGTAGCTTTGATTAAAAACTAAAAATTCGGGTTTTAAAATAAATATTTACATTGTATTTTTTACTTAAATTTCAAAATAATTATAGAACAATATTTTTTCATGTAGTCTCAGTAATTTGATAGAAAACATTTTACATAATTTACGTATTCGTAATCGCATAGTTTGTATTTTAACCCTTTAGTTACATTATTACTCAATAAAATTACTTTCTAAAACATTCACGTTCATATAAATTTATATATTTATCTTACGTCATGCATATATCTCGTGCAAGCTCTTAATCAAAATGTTTAATTAAATTTACTATTTCGTTAATAAAATAATCTACCCTTTTTTGGTATTAGAAACACTATTCTTAGTTTGGTGACTATATGTCCCTGTATCACTTCATTTTGGTACATTAATTTCTAGTCCTCTAAAAACACTTGTCAACAAGTCATTATGACTAAAAATACGTAGGTAAATTGACATCACTGTATAAATGTTATAAAAACGATTCGGACGGTAACGTCCCACTCGCAAAATGTCCCGTCTGCTCGAAATGGCGAAACGTTCTCGAAACGGCCCGTTCGAGAACGGGACATTCCGCGAATGGGATATTTCGAGAACGGGACATTTTGCGAAGGGGTAACGTTTTTAGGAGCGGGACATTTTGCGAATAGGACGTTACCGTTCGAAGCCTATAAAAATACTGGGCTTCTTTTTATAAGTAGGTATAATATAGTTACATAGAATAAGAGGGTAGTTGACTGTTAGTAATCTGAGTCACTTTGAATCAAATGTCAAAAACGACAATTTGTTCTAAAAATGTTTGAAATTGTGAACGATTTCATTGTGTGTAGTTAGCATAATTATTAAGATATTTTTTTTAAATAAAAATTGTACATGTAATGAAACTGAGAGCGAGTATGTTTTTCTGTAATTAAAAAAAAAGAGCTATTTAGTAAATAATGTTTCATAATTTGCTTTTGATGCAGTCAACTACCTTAGCAACAGATAATTTTTCAGTTATTTCGATAAAATAAAGAAAATAGTGACTCAAAAACTCAACTCAATAGTTGGAGGTATTTTAGGCTTGCATAGCACAGGGTGTAAAAAGGGCGAGTGATATTTTAAGGGCGGTTCAGTTGGGTAAAAAGTTTCTTCATATTTTGTATGAATTGAAGATTCAAGCGAATTCACTTTAGATTTTCCACACTGAAATAACGTTGTGCTTTCTTTACTCTATTACAGTCTATAAACGCCAAATTATTTCTTGCAGTTTGTTGACATTCGCGTTTTTTAAAACTAAACATATGTACTGAATTTCTTCATTCATCAATCATCATCAATATGCCTATGCGTCTATTACAGAAGATTTACTGCATTGTCTTGGCACTATACCGTTTTGTTAACCATGCAGCGAAGCTGCTGTAGATGGAGTAACCTCTCACCAGATACTGCACTGCCTGGGACGGAGTTAAGGAAACGCAGGGCTGCCCAGGACTTGCGTTGCCCTCTCGGCCTCGCTGGCTGATTCCACAGCATATCAGGCGCGGAATAAAAAGTCGCGAGCGCAGCTTGCGCGAAACTTTTGAATAGTTAAGAAATGTCTCTATTTATTTTAGTACTTCGGTCAGGCTTCAGGGGTGGGGGGGCGCAATTGCATCCATTGTCCCTCCCCCCGGATCCGCACCTGCAGGATATGCAAGCTAATACGTGTGGAGCCAGTTTGGCTGCAGGAGACCGCCGCTTTTCGGGTTAGACCCTACTCGCGACTAACGGAGACCCCATTTCTTCATTACTTCTTCTTATTTTCACACAGAGAATATTTTTTTTATACTCCATTTTGAACCACCTTTAAACTAACGACTATAGTTTTTTTTACACCCTACACTAATTAACTTTGTAATAACAATATTAACTACAATAAACTTAAAATATAAATACTGCCCTTTTAAGAGAGAAGGCCGTAAAGTACACGGAAACTCCATATAGTTTGCGGCTATCTCTCTTATGAGGACAGAATAATCGTAATACAAAGTCTAGCGAAATAAATAAAGTTATGCAGGCTCGTCTTAGCTGCTGATTCCACACACGAAACTGACCGTATTATGTTCTACATAAATCACAAAAATGAACCGTCATACAAAGAAATAAATATTTTAACGAATCTACTGACACGGGACAGTCTCTACAAAGTTGTCAAATATACTAATAGAGAACACAGTCCCTACAAAGTTATTAAGAACAAACGGTCCTTTCAGACTTACCAGATCAACTGATAGAGGACTGTAGATCCTTAAAAAGCTGCGAAATCTACTGCTAGGGAACGGACGGACGGTCTTTACAAAGTTGTCAAATCTACTAATAGAGCATAGACACGGACGGTTTATGCGAAGTTGTCAGATCGAGTAAAGGAGGACGAACAGTCCCTACAATCTTGTCAATTTCCATTCAAATGTTAGCATAAAAGATCAGTTTCATGAATATAATCATAAGCTTCCTTACTTTCCTTTACATAACAAAGAAGGCACTTAAAATAGTTACATTTAGAAATTCGCTACGGATTCTTGGTGTTTCATGCCTTTTCTCTCTTCTCGGATCTGGAAAAAAAGTTAATAATTAATGTGAGCTTCGAAGTTCGACTTTTTAAGTATTATTTACCGGATTACTGCAAAAGGAGGGTAACGTTTTCCTGGTGTTTGTAAGTACATACTTTTATGTACCTGTAGTTTAATGGTTTGATAGATTTTGGGTGACTCATAGGATTATCAGTAGATTTGATACTGCTAATCCTATTATAGATTTTTTCTTTTTATTTATTAAGTTGTCATCCAAGTACAGATACAAAAAAAAACAACTTTAACAAGAAGTCAGTACCTAAAAAAACTTAAAGCTCATTCCAGTCTAGAAGTATTTTCTACAGTACTAACTATCGAATGTCTACTTAAGTAACCATTATATAAACTATGATAGAATATACGGGCAATCATAAAATATGAAAAGGACATACAAACAATTTGAAACAATTTGAAAAGAAAAGAGAAGAAAGAAAAAAAAGACCATTAAAAAGTATGTGCAAAACATCTACTTAAATAAAAAACTTTTGATTTTGATTTTTGATTTTGTACAGAATTCATAACTAGACTACCGTTCTTCTCTGCACTACGTGATGATTTATAAATAACATACCCAAAAAATAACCTTTAATGTCATTATTATTCTAATTCAATTGAACTGTATCCAATCACTCTGAAAGAAATTGAAAAATTAAAGTCAGTTTTCTGATGATGTTTTCAGGTGATGAATTGCATCACCAGGCAGGTTGCCTGTCTCTTGGATACGCAACAAGAAAGATACGAAATAGTATATTAAAACCTACCTAACATTAATTTACTTTTATCAGAGGCATTGGGTATTCTGTTTCTGAGGCCTTGACAAGTACCAAATACGAGAAGAGACAAGTCTCTGCTGTACAATAGAATAAAGTTTATTGTTTTTATTGGTATTTTATTGGCAAATTAATTAAACTACCGTATATCAAGGTCTTATCAATCCCAATTCTACCTAAGTACCTATTAATTATTGCTTTGATGTATTTGCCGCTTTCGTGGCGGCTCAATTATAGGCCCATATTCGTATAAATAGGTGAATCTTACAATAATAATAATGTTTTTTTTTCATAGAGGTAATACATAGCTCCGATGTATCTTGTTAATGGATGTTATGACTAAAGTAGTATAATAATAGGTAAATTATACTGTAAAAACACGATAAACAAAAAAGCGGGTCATCTGATATCGATTTTTGCGCGGGAAGTTTCCTTATTATTAAATATACAATTTTATGCGTTTTCGGCCCTGATATTTTTGCTCATGTTCTCAATAACATGAACCGGATCCACTAACCGCAACATGGCCCATGTCATTCTGATCATCATAAGATCCACCCGGTAAGGTAATGCTGGTGTGATGATACTCACTTGCCGCCAGACAGCATCTCCTGGATCTCCTGGAAGCTCTTGCCCTTAGTCTCTGGCACTACGAACAGCGTGAAGAAGAAAGCTAGCACACAGCACACGCCGAATATCCAGAATGCTGTGTACATCCCCAGCACTCTGACTATGGAGCTGAAGTATCTGTGGGAGTGAATAAAAGGAAGTTAAATAACTGAAATGAAATGAAAATATTTTTTATTAGTAGAAGGTAACGTAGGTACACGTTTGGAAGATCATTATTTTGTCTAAGTACTTCTTTTTTAGGTTCTACTAACGAGACTCATAAACCCGCCGTTTCGGGAAGTGTTTGCGGAGTGAGAAGAAACGACGGGCCCTAAAAGAACTCCCTCCACCACATTGACGGATATTCTTCCTTGATAGATAGCTGATCGATTTAAAAAGGAATTATAATTATTTATTTCATGTTAACCAACAGACTATAGATAAATTGCTTTACCTAATAATTAAAACATTTTTCAGAGAGCTGAATCATAAGCGCTTCGCGGAAAGGTGAAAAATGTATTAACATAGGTACGGTTTCTTTCAGAATCCAAGACTTGGTCCCGCCATTTTGATGCACTTTGGCGCCGAGTCGTAATTTGGACATTTGACTTGCCATTCCGGCAATTAGGAAATTCATTCTTTTTTTGACCTTATGTTATTTCAAATCCGAGGGCTCTCGTGTCGAGACTCACCTGGTAACCAAGAAGCTGAGGATCCAGCAGAAAGCCGTAGCCATCGGGGAGGCTATGGCCTTGACCTCGATGGGGAAGAGTTCGCTCATCACGGCCCAGGGCAGCGGCCCCAGTCCCCAGCAGTAGGTCACGATGAATAAAACAAGAGAGGCGATAGGCAGCCATCCCAGACTTGCCGTGGCCGGGCTCTTCAACTCATCCAGCAGGAAATACATACCCAGCAGGCCCTGGGAAGAGAAGTTGTTTAAAATTATGATTAAGTACGTATCGATGCACGACTTATGTAAAATATGATTGAATTGTGGAGATGTGCAGTGACGAAATGGTAAGGTAATTTTGGCAAACTTGTAAAATAAAAATTACCTTTTCAGTTTCGTGAGAAGAGTACCGCTAAGTTCTAAGAATGTACCTAACCTTACTTTCAGAAAGGATTGTAATAGATATAATTAGCAAATAACTGAAAACTTGATTTGCCATCGTACCGTAATATAGGAAATTGTATATTCGGCAGGCCTATACCTAATACAGAAAAAGTATTGACGTCATCCGAGACATTAGGTACTTGCTATCATGAAGCCATACAATTTTAGTAAGTAATCAACATTGGTACTCATCTGACTTAACGATATGAAGATATAGATATAACAGGCAATCGTTAATCGCCGCGCTGTCTGTTGCATGGGATAGCACGGAAATTGAGAAACATGGCAATAGACAGATAATGATACCAAGAAAGATATTTACCAGGCCCATAGCCGTGCCACATGACGAGATGAGGAGAAGGATCCGCCTTCCCAGCCGATCCACCACCAGGGGTGTGATGAGAGATGCTACCACCTGCAAAAAACCAAAGTCAGAATAATTTACTTATTAGATTAAGCCGTTGCTGCCGGCTGCTATCGCTAGCTAGCGATGTCGGAGGCCTTATAGGCGGCTTGAAAACTTCTGACACTGGGGTTGGCCACTAGCCTCACAACCTCTACCAATCCGGACTTGTCCCCCGTGTGTGGAGTATGGCCTAACCTTCCCGATGTATGTATAACCTAACGAAGTCCCCTGCAGTGGGGACGTAATAGATATTCATCAAGTCAAACAAAACTTCAATCCACAGTGTCCACCCCCCCGGTTCAAGATCTCAGTTTGCATACATTTTGCATTATGTAGTGTGTGTATGTACATTTGTCGGATGGCACTGTGGGATGGAAAACTTGAAAACATAAAACGTCGGTGGTGCAGCGTGTAGTGACTCCGTCCTCCCAACTGGCTGGCTCAAATCCTGGCCAGTGCATCAATGAGTTTTTTGAAACTTACGTGCATCTTCATACCGACTGATTTAACAGTGAAAGAAAACATGTTGAGGAAACCTGCACATCTGATTTCTAGATGTGTATGATGGTCGCGTTGCACACGTCCTAGGTGTAAATCTAACTGCTCTATACGTGACCGCGGATGATGCTAAGTGTAACACCAGGCAACCCCCGTCTATACCTTGTGGATAGGACGGTTAAATGTACCACACGATAAGAAGAAGAAGAACGTATTAATAGTCGGTTCTCTATAGCTGAATAGTTGTAGTGAAGCTGGTAGGAACTTGCTGGACAAATGCGGCTCAGGATCGAGTCTGGCCAAGGTCACATAAGAGGCTTTGCACTTTTTTCAAGAGAGAGCTTCCTTCTGAACCGATTATGACACAAACCTGAACAGCACCAATGATGATGGTAGCAATCGCCGAGTCCAACCCAGAGCCAGCAGCATCGAAGATAGTGGTCATGTAAAAGAGCACGGCGTTAATTCCACTGAACTGCTGGAAGAAGACCAGCGCACAAGAGATGTAGAAAGCTTTGAAGTTGCTGCCGCGGAACACGTCCATAACCTGAAAGATGAGAGTCCGTTAATAGTAAAAGTATCGAAATACATGGCAGTGAGTACTTTTCAAAAAAGTATTTTGACCACTAAATGAGAACCAAAACCAATTGTCATGAAAGAAAAAAACGGACTCGCATAGTACGATAGTTGGTAGCATAGTGGAATAATGTTAATTTCCGCAACAATGTTGCATGAAGACCTTTCGAGATTTTCCGAAGATGATAATCAGTTCTTCGAAAATAATAAATAAAGTTTTCTTAAGGACCAGTTAAGCCTGGATGTATATAGTTTTCAAGAGGCATGTCTTTGAAATAGTGCTAGGTTGGTACAGAAACATACCGTGGCAGTCTTGGCCTGTGACTCCTGCACTTCAGCTTCCATCTTGTTGAGCTCGCTCTCCACACCCTGCACACTGCGGCCCCTGATTGTGGCTAGGCACTGTGCAGCTGATTCTCTGTCATCTGCGAATGAGATGTTCGTAATTTTTATTATATGGGTCTATCGAAAACATTGCCAGAGAAAATGGTTTGAAAAAAACTTCATATCACATCACATCAATAGCCATAGGTAACACGCTGCAAGACATAGGCCTCTCCCAAATGTGGGGATTTGCTGTATTTGCCACGCAGGGTAGGTGAGTTGGAGATCACAGTTCAGTTTGAGAGTACAATACTCGGAAAGACGCTGCTGCTAATCCTCCAGTTCCCTAATCCCTAAGTCGTCTTTTACAACACTTACATGAAGAGATGGGCCATTTAACGTTACCTTGCCAGGCACGTAGCCATAGTTAAACTGATTTAGTAAGTACCATCAATGAGCTTAATCTTTCGATGCGGGCTCTTAGGCTCAGCTCAAACATCGAAGCGCACCAAAGAACCCAGACCACTTTGGATCTGTTTGGATTCAAAATTGAGACGGAACCGAATTGATTTTCTTTTGAAACTTCAGAAGATCAAATGTCTTCATAACACGTATATAAAGAGACAGACTCCTGTAACTAGCTCCCACTTACTCTTAAGCAGGTAGTAGGTAGGCGACTCGGGCATGAAGAAGAAAGTCACTGCGAAGACCGCCACGAAGCCAACACCCACATAGGCAATCACGCTATAGGACACGAATGGTCCAATGCCGTAGACCAGCAGGAAACCAAGTGTGATGAAGGCCTGGAGGAAAGAGCCGAGCGCTCCTCTGGAGTCATCCTGGGAACAAGAAACATCAAGATATAATGAACCACGGTTTTCAACATAATTTATTTTGATTCGTGATTTTATACCCAATCAAGTAAGTGTTATCGAAACTAGAGACATACATTACAAATATAAAAGTACATACGGTAAGGTGAGAGATGTATGCGAGTAATACATTCAGATACAGAGCAAACATATCTTGGAAGGGAATCGAATCCATGATCCTTGGATCAGTAGTCAGGAGCACTATAACCACTAAACGATCGAATCAGTCAAAACTAAAAACGGAATTTTGGGACAGTGAAACAGGACAAGATTCAGTAATGATAATTTATCGTGGCTGGACAAAACAAAACGGATCATCAGAAGCAAGCAAAAATATTTTCTGAAAATAGGTAGGTACTAATGTCAGCGTAAGACCGCGTAAATATTTATTTCATGATCACGATTAAATGCATAATTTCACAGACGATCGCGTAATCGATGCTTTATTAGTTACTAGCTGGTGCCCGCGACTTCGTACGCGTTAGTGTTGGGGTTTTCCCAATAGTTCATATGTTTTGCTAAATTATTTTTTAGAAATAAGAAAATAACAAAATTAATGGAGTCATCCTGGGAACAAGAAACATCAAGATATAATGAACCACGGTTTTCAACATAATTTATTTTGATTCGTGATTTTATACCCAATCAAGTAAGTGTTATCGAAACTAGAGACATACATTACAAATATAAAAGTACATACGGTAAGGTGAGAGATGTATGCGAGTAATATACAGAGCAAACATATCTTGGAAGGGAATCGAATCCATGATCCTTGGATCAGTAGTCAGGAGCACTATAACCACTAAACGATCGAATCAGTCAAAACTAAAAACGGAATTTTGGGACAGTGAAACAGGACAAGATTCAGTAATGATAATTTATCGTGGCTGGACAAAACAAAACGGATCATCAGAAGCAAGCAAAAATATTTTCTGAAAATAGGTAGGTACTAATGTCAGCGTAAGACCGCGTAAATATTTATTTCATGATCACGATTAAATGCATAATTTCACAGACGATCGCGTAATCGATGCTTTATTAGTTACTAGCTGGTGCCCGCGACTTCGTACGCGTTAGTGTTGGGGTTTTCCCAATAGTTCATATGTTTTGCTAAATTATTTTTTAGAAATAAGAAAATAACAAAATTAAGTAAACAATAAAACGACTGAAAGAAAAAGAAAAAAGAAAATGTAAAAGAAAAAATATAAAGAAAAAAAGGAAAAAGAACAATAAAAAATAAGAAGAAAGAGAGAAAGAAAATGAAAATGCATTGGATTTATATTCACAATCAACACTACTGGGGCATGGATCTCTTCTAATAGCTAGGGAAGGTTAGGTCATTCTCCACACACAGGGTTCAAGTTTGGATAGTGGTAAGATGTGAGGCTAATGGCCAACTCCAGCTTAAGAAGTTTTTCAGCCGCCTATACAGGGTGTTAAAAAGTGCGTTTGAGATTTTAAGGGGTTACTCAGAATCAAGTATAGAATACAGAAAAAATAATCGTGTCTACAACTTTTTAAATCGGAATAGTGAATTAAGAATTTGTATGGTAAAGGGTAAAAAAATTGCAGATCGGATTTTTTCAATATTTTTCGTGTATATTTTGATTCTGAGCAACCCCTTAGAATCTCAAACGCACTTTTTTTAAATCCTGTATTAGGTAGTTAAAGAAAAAATTGAAGAACAGGTCCAGTCGAATGTCTACGCCTTTATAAAACACTGTACACCACCACTTGATAAATATTGCCCCACACTTGAATAGTTGGGTACGAAATAAAAATACCATTTACAAATGTAGTTTGCTTTGCTTATTTCACTACGTTATACGTATATTTTCGATATTCTACAGCTACCTACACCGTAAAACAATGTAAACATATCTCATTGAAACAGAGGATTCCGTCAGTTCCCTCGGGACACCCTTGACAATTCCGGGTCAAGAATGTTAACTAATTATACCTTTGATTCGCCTAATCTAAAAGTGAATATTTCACCTTAATACTTAGATACAGTTTCCAGCTTTTCCCTCGGAATCCCTTTGAATTTCTAGGACCAATAGTATTTATCGAATGATACGAAAATACCGTAATCGACACGCCTTTTCAAAAGGTTAAGGTTTTATCTTAATAAACTGAGTTATTGTGGAGATACGGTGTTGTCGTTTTCCTGTGGGAACCCTTCATGAAACCTATATGAAAAGGTTTGGATGTTTAGTAGTAATGATAAAGTATCATTGTGCCAAATTACAATAAAATCGGCTTCGTAGTTTATTAGTAATAAGGCTTTTAAGAATTAAAGTTTTTATGCATTCCTCCGGGAACCCTTGAATTTCCCGGGACAAAAATTATCTAAGATGGTTCTCGGGGTTACGTTGTATAATCGTACGAAGTTTCAACAAAATCGGCCCAGCCGTATTTGCGTGATGCTCGGACAGACAGACAGACAGACAAAAATTCCAAATTAAATTGTTTTCGTCTCTATATCGATAGACATGTCCCCTCCAAGTATTATTTTCAAAAATATTCCATGTACAGAATCGGCCCCGTTACAGTTTTATTATAATTATGTATAGATGTTGCATATTTTTACCAACATAGTAATAAATTCGCCGCTCGTGTGCCAAAAATTACATCTATAGGTACTATTGCATAGTAAATAGGTCGAACGAAGGGTCGGAACTTTAAATAAGTAGATGTTTTGTTGTTTATGTAAAAATGTTAAAATTAAAATTATAATCGATTGCCTACATAAATTAAGCTTCCGAACATTCTTTCGACCCATTTGCTATGTAATTTTTGGCAGGCGGTGAATTTAAAATTATCTTTAAAGGACGACAACTTTTTTTCTTGACATTGGATTTCGATGAAACAAAGACTGTATAATGCTCCAAACTAAGCTTAATCTACTCGAGAAAACCGCATGAAAATCCGTCCAGTAATTTCGGAGATTAGCGTGAACAGACAGACAGACAGACAGACAGACAGACAGACAAAAAATTTTAAATTTGTTTATTTGTGTTCTATTACTCTTATTTTATCACCTCCTTACTATTTTTGGTAAAAATATTCAATGTACAGACACGCGGTTTCTACTGTTTTATTATAGTATAGATTTATTATGCAATTTTACGGAGCGCAATCTTTAGTTTTTAAAGAAAACGTAAAGGTTTAAATCCGTAATATCGCGAATATAGTACTTTCACTGAGCGGCAAACAATTGGCTACGATTTTCGTGAAATTACGCGTATTACTATCAATATATGGCAGTCGTAAAATCATGTCCCTATAGGCCCTACAGGCGGCTTGAAACGTCTTCCTTGTGTATTGTGCTTAACCTTCCCGACGACGTATGCGAAGAGACTCATCCAATAGCAGGGGAACTATAAAGGTTGCTAACATCATCATTATGAGCCGAAAGACATCCACTGCTGGATAAAGGCCTCCCCAAAGGATTTCCACACCGACCGTTCTTGCGCTGCCCGCATCCAGCGGCTTCCCGCAACCTTCACCAGGTCATCGTTGCTAACAATAATGCATTTATTCATAAATAAATATATTACGTAATATTACATTACAATGACAAATGAACAGATTAAATGTGAGCATGCTGATATTAACACGAAGTTCGTTGAACGTTGGATCTATGTCAACTCATAATCATTGCTATCTTCCGGGTGTGAATTGTGGTTTCCATTGTTGAATATGTGTTCCTCTGCCTTTGGCGTTACATTTTACTGAGTAGTAATTTTCTAATAAATTTACATAGTTAGAATGTAACAAAATTGGTGTAGGACCTGTTAATTTGTTTGCGGTGATGAGGTTGCGCGTCGCTTCCTTTCGGGGAGAGAATGCTTGTGTTTTTTTATGGCAGAGGTTGCAAACGAGCATACGGATCACCTGACGGTAAGCGATTACCGCCGCCCATAGACACCCGCAACACCAAAGGAGTAACAAGTGCGTTGCCGGCCTTTGATATGGGAGTACGCTCTTTTCTTGAAGGTTTGAATGTCGTATCGGTCCGGAAATACCGCAGGCAATTCATTCCACAGTTTGGTAGTGCGAGGCAGAAAGTTTCTATTGAAACGCACAGTTGTGGACTGCCAACCATCTATGTGATGGGGATGAATGCTTCTAACCATACCATTTTCAGAGTGGTAGATTCGGGTCTGGGTAGTCCAGTTTTTAAATTCTGGTTGACCATTCATCGAAATGAGAACCGAAAATAGTTTAAAGTATTATGTAAGTAGTGTTTATTGTATTTTTTTCTTTTTATATGTAGATCTGCTTTTGTGCCTAATTTTTAACGTTGTATTGTGTTTTGTATTTTTAACTATGGCCTTTTTGGCTGAAAATAAACAAATTATTTATTATTATTAACTACGGCTTTTGCCCATCATACCACAAAATAGACACAGAAGGTCCGCTCAATACAAACCACTAAAATCGTAAGCATATACATGCTTATAGAAATATACGGTCGTTCGAAGCAAGTTCACGATCGCACAGTACGTGATCTTGCCTACAACGACCGTATACGTCTATAAGCATGTATATGGTGAGGATTTTTGTGAGCGTATTGAGCGGACCTTCTGTATCTATGTGTTTTGTGATCATACTGACTAAACAACTATTATTCTACGACTTTGCTGAAATCTCAACCTTTTTGGACTTTTTATACAAATCTTTATTAAACTGATTGGCTTACTTTTTATGAAGAGTTTAGTTTGTTTTTGTTGTTACCTTGCATCAAATCAAATGAAAATACTTTTAGTAGATATTGTACACATTCTTTTAAATCGTCTTTTTTTCTACTTAGTAAAAAGTAATGTATGCGTATACAGGATGTAACAAAATTGGTGCAAAAATTTTTGGACTCTCCATACAAAAATGGCAAACAGACAGAATCCAATTTTTTTTATTTGAGCAAAGTCGTAGAACAAAAGTTGTTCAGGACGATGAGTAGAATCCCCAGTTAACGGGTCCTACACCAGTTTTGTTACACCCTGTATAGGTGTCTAATATTAGTAGTACATATTAGTATACTTATTGATGCTATACTTGATGCATGTCTGTGAGTTTTTAAACTCTTCTTCGTGTGACATTTCGCCGAGATATGCTACTTAAAACTTTAGGATCTTAGAGATAGTCCCATTAGACACGATAGCTATCACGCAAAGGATGCATTTATTGTCCACGAGATCACAGGATATGATCATAAATGTTCCATTTTACACTGTTATCAAATCAAACGCTTTCGTAGGTATTCCTGAATTAGCGCAAACTGGGTCTATGCTACCGGAGTTTATGATACGCTTAGTAAATCAGGCCACGACGTCCATATAATTTGTCTGTCTGGTCAATGTACCTGTTCCTCTATTTCAGGATCGCTGCTAAAAATATTTTAATTAAACGTGTGTCCGAATTTTTGTAGACACCAGTATGAGAAAACATACAATAATTTTATCTCGTAAGAATTCAGTTATTATCAGAGACAAGGAGGGTTAATGTACATAGTTACTATAGCAGTGAAATTTGGAATTCCCTATGTCCGATGATATTAGAAATTGACAATAGTTATTTTTTTTTACCTAAAAATATGGTTCTTAATAACACACTGTTTCAAGTGATGATGATACCGAAGTTGGAAGCGAAATTAGTAATATGTCTATATTAGAAACTAGGACTTCTTCTTCTTCTTTGCTGGTGGAGCAACCGCCGTTCCGAAATTGGAGATTGGTATTGGTGACCATTAGTCATGGAAAACTAGGACTCTAATAAAAAAATGTCAGACCACTGTAACGCATCAAAGTCAGTCTTAGAAACCAAAACTACCTGTGCCAGATTTCTCGACGTAATGGAGATCTGGTTACCATTTCTCCATGCCGGAATACCGAAATGCTATTATTATAAGTGTGGGGCGGCAATAAGGTTACCAAAAGGTATCCAATCCAGACTTGACGTAATATGATCTAGCCTTCCCGAGATATAGGAAGAGACCCGCGGCTCAGCAGGACGAATATAGATTGTCAAGAAGTTATCAAAAGTAGATATAAATCTGCCAATACTGACCGTTGCAATCTCAGCGCAGTACATAGGTGACACAGTGAACAACATGCCCACAGCCACACCCCACATGATCCTGCCGGCGTAGAGGAAAGCGACGTTGGTCGCGGCCGCGATCAGGATCCATCCGATGAACAGGGGGATGGTGGATGCAAGGAGGCCCCATTTGCGACCAACGCGAGAGGCAGCGAAGCCGCCGATGAAGGGACCTGGAAATCAAGAGAATATTGATGTAGTATTAGGTAAGATGGTGGTAGCTAGCCAGTCGGGCTCACAAAATGCCCTATCATCCACCAAAACGAGTCTTTCAAAATTGGGTCGCGGTCGAACTCCTCATGTAAGTAAGTAAATGACCCGTTGGCGTTTAAAACCATGTCAAACTTACCGAATATAGCCCCGACTGTGAGCAGGGAGCCGACCCAGGCGACCTGGTCGCTGTCCTGCGCGAGGGTCTCCGGCAGCGGGGAGGTCGTGAGGTTGCCCAGCTTTGGCGTCACGGGGGACGTCCAGCCCATTGAGTAGCCCGTCGAGGCGATCGCGATGTTCGCTGGAATGGACAAAATATGATCAAAATACTCGATTGAACTCTATGTACTCATAATAATTGACTGACATACTAACTGACTTCGTGACTATCTTATTAACCGACTTACTGATTCTCTTATTGACTGACTTACTGCATGACTTACTGACTGGCTTACATACTGACTTACTGCAAGCATTACTGACTGAATAACTAATATAAAACGACTCGCCTCACATAAAACAACTAGCATAATGTGAATTTGTTTGATCTTTGGTAATAAAGTAACTAGGCCAATCAAGTACTCGTATTGTCAGAAGTTGTAAATAGCACAAGGCTTTCTCGAAGAAAGTCGTTACAAACGTTGATTAAATAACTATAGCCCCAACTACCGACGAGAAGTTTGTTTCACCCTGTATAACAGAGGTGGGGCTGCAAACTTTGCGTAAAACAATCTCTTTACTTTGCCCCTATATGCATAGTAAGCTAATATTGTACATTGCGAGCGGTTTTTACATCTGGAGGCGCGGCCAAGTACCCACAAATGAAGTTTTTATAATACCGTACGGTATGAAGTTTGTCTAGTTTAATAATCAAATTAAAAAGGAACTTTTAATAATTACGTAGGGAGCGCCAAAAGTTCTCAGCCTGACAACCTATTTAAAGTTCTGTAGCGATGACTTCTGGAAAGTGTAAGACTGACAGTAGTCACTGAGTCAGTTGGATCTGTTTTCTTTTTATTACTCAGGCCGAGAACTTTTGGCGCTCCCTACGTGTGTACATATTGTATGCGATTACTGTTTCTAACTCCTCTACCGAAAGTCATGGGTTCGATCCCAGAGCGAAACATTTGTATAGATAGATAGATAACTCATTTATTTGTTACTACAAACACACAATGTGTCAATGTGTTTAATATGTCATATTAAATATTACATCAGTAAAGAAATATGATGATGAGATGAACAGATTGCTGTAATTTGCTTTTGGGTAGGTATTATTTATGTCTAATTAAACTAATACTTTTATGTAAACAAGTATCTACATAGTTCTTGTATCTGGCAGGGAACCCTAAATGATTTGAGCCGGAATGTCAGAATATTTTTTAAATAACCCAACATTAAAAAAAAAGATATATTTTGGCGTACACTTTTACCGATCACTTTCTGTGTCGTCGTGAATTTTCCACTACATTGACATTGGCGGAATTATTGAGGCTTAAAACAATAAAAGACCAAAAAAAAAGACCCAACATGTACTTAGTCCAAAGGTAGTTCAAGTATGGATTTACGAGGGACAATTTAAGATGAAATAAGTACTTGTGTAGATACAGGTGTAGCAGATTAATGAAGATCAAGTCTCTAAAGCGCAACTCACACAGAGGCGGCCGCGGGGCGGTGCGAAAGCGTTCCAGAAGCGGTATTTTTTGTAATGTTCGGATTACTATGAAACCCTTTACACCAAAACCGGGCGGGCGCTCTAAGTTCGCTTCCCGCAGGTCCGGCTTCGGAACGCTACCGCCCCGCGGCCGCCTCTGTGTGTGTTGCGCTTTAGACACTGGCTCTTAAATCATCATCATCATATTTTGAATGATTTTGACTTATTTGCAAACAACACGATAGCGAATTTATACTATATTTTTTCTTGTTTACGTAATACTTTATCAATTTAACAGGCGATAGGAACCAATTTTATTTAGAACCATGCACGTGTCTTATCATTTTTATCGGTAAGCCGAATCCAGTGAGGGGGAGAGGCCGGGTCTTTACTCGAAAACTACCTAAAGTTCAAAGAGCTGAATTGTTGCTAAAAATATTTTTCGGGGACAAACGAAACTTTGAAATTCCTGTATGTTTCTACATAAAAATTCGGGAACATACAAACTAAAAGTTTTGTTTGTCCCCGAGCGGGGACATACAGGAACAACCCATTCTAACAGCACATAACAGAATAACTTTACTAAGTCGGTCAGTGAACTTTTTTTATTTAGAATTTAATTTAAGTTTAGAATTTATTTACATGAAGTTCATTATCAACAAAATTTTAATGGGGCCCTGCGTTTCAAAACCTAGCATATACATTTTAAAGAAAATTATTGTACTTAAAGTAAAAATAAAACTATTTTATATAATAAGGTAGAGCGGTTTGCAGTAGCTCGTATATTATTTGTACGATAAATGATAATTTTTGATATTATCTATAAGTACTTGATTTTCCATCACTATCCAGCCAATACTAAGATAAAAAAAAATGTTATCGCGTTTTCAATTGTCTAAGTACGTAAACAATTTCGGCAATAGATATGGATCAATCGTGATCTGATAATTATACTGGTACAGTTATCGTCAGAAATATACCTATACATACGTTTATCAAAATAACTAGTAAAATATATGAAAATAATAACTGAATAAGAATGAGTAATGTTTTAATGTCGATAATTAGATAACTAATAAAACTATCGTAATTTTTGGATAGACCAAAACGGGTTGAAAATGAAGCCAATTTGTTGAAATTGAAAATCTAGATAAGAAAGTAGATCTGACAATTCGTCGCGGTGGACGTAAATTAATTAGAAATACTAATTACTGAATTTAAGAACACACTTGTATATGGTAAAAAGACGAAAATAATCTATCTGTGTTCTCTTTGTGAGAAATAAAAAGATTTTGCGATATGAGCAAAGTTTCCAACAAAAACATTTCATTTAATACATACTATTGAACACAAACAAACACGGGCATTACTTTGTGCAATTTTACTTAGTTTGAATTGAATTCGTTTTTTTACAAACATGTCTATCAGATTCAACCTTCAACACTATTTAATTAAAAAGGGTCGATGAAGCGTCACCATATAAATTTTATCGAAATCGATTCAGCGGTTTTTGAGAAAATCAACAAAAACATAGCAAAATTGGAGTTGTTGCGATTGAAGTCGGTTGTTTTTAACGTATTCAGCGTGGTCAATTGTCCAGATTAGGATAGTTATTAGGTAACACCAGTTGTTACCGTATGAAGGAGCTCCGCGAAGCACGGCTCCGGTGACTCTGTTTTGACAAAGCTCCTTGATGATATTATGGCCAGTAATTTCATGATGCCAATTCCTATGTATGAACTGAACAACTTTTCCCATAGAATGAATGGTCAATTCGCAAAAAAATTTGCCCATGTCCATGCAAAGTTGGCCGATCACGTGATCAAATTAGTATGAAATGTCCAATTATTATTTTGCCTACCTATATAACTTTTATCTTTTTATGTTTATGCTTATATTGTATTTTCCTGTCTTGTTGTGCAATAAACTGTTTTCATTCATTCATTCATTACCTAGTAAACAAATGTAGGTAATATTAATTTATGGTAGCATTGTCTTCGAAGTGAAAATATATACTATCCGTCGTGAAAATTGACGGATTTGTATTTTAGTTGTCTGTCTATCAATCTTTGATTTATTTCTATGTTCTTTGATGTTATTTGCGTGTTAGATAGAGGTATTATCTGTACCTCGAATAATCTGTCCTTAATAATCATAATTACTTAACACCTAATCTTTAATACCGATAATATTTTATCGATTATCATCAATAATAACTGCCTATAGATTTGGAATTTTATTAACATAATATACTCATGGACAAAAAAATCTACTCAAAGTTTCATGAACGACTTTTGGAAAATTAACTCAATCTAGCATAATAAAACTAAACCAAAAGTTCAAAAACTGTGTGTTTACTATTTTTGATTCTAGTTAGATGGTTTTCTAGTTGTTTGCTTTTAGTGTTTAGCAGTTTTGTAGACTGAGTATTTTTTTCAAAAGTCGAGCAACAAATCTTGAGTCGATTTTTTATTCCACCAGTGTAGTTTGTTCGTTAACAACCCATATCGTCCCCACTGCTGGGGGTTTGGGTCTCTTCCTATATCTCGGGAAGGTTAGGCCATACTCCACACACGGGGTCAAGTCCGAATTGGTGGACGTTGTGGGGCTAGTCACCAGCTCTAGTTTTGCATATAAAAGTTATCGACTCTATTAGTTACATTTTAAAAGATAAATATTTCAGTAAACGACTATCGAATTTAATTTTATTTTGGCAAAATTATCGAATAACAAAATTCTCATTTTACGATTGTGTTTACAGCGGTCCTATCGGAATTTTACAAAAAGATATCGCAATGATTGGTTGAAAATAAAATGATAACCCCCTGACTATCTCAAGTCAATAAAAATAATATGAGTTGTATTTAAAATATATGCAGTACAACGAAGGCCATGAAAATTATATAATATTTTTATCTAATAAACGGTAAGCCCGGTGGTATTGTTGGAGTTCGGAGCTGAAATTGTAAAACAGGCAGTCGGATATTCAGGGGGTTGATGGAGGCGAACGAAATTCGAACGAAACGTTGATTTTATAAGTTTCGAGATAAAATAAAGACTTTTTTTTATGTATGTTCACCGATTACTCGAAGACGCCTGAACCGATTTAAAAAATTCTTTTTTTGTTTAAAAGGGTATACTTCAACGGTGGTCCCATATAAATTTTATCGAAATCGATTTAGCGGTTTTTGAGAAAATCAACAAAAACATAGCAAAATTGGACTTGTTGCGATTGAAATCGGTTGTTATTAACAAATTCAGCGTGGTCAATTATTTAGTCTGAGGTTCCGAGTGACAATAACTTTGTATTAGGTAGAAAATCAGGTAAATTAGGTACCATCAGGTGAGATGATGCCAAGGGCTTACCAACTGAGGATAAAAAAAGAAAATATGACGTAAAGCATAAAAACATTTTAAGATTAAGACTTATCAAAGAAGTTTTAAACCTATGTGTGTCTGTTTGTGACTAATAACTCTGTAACCTGTGGAACGAGTGTAATACGTGTTTTCTATCTGAAAACAATCGACACTTAGTTATGTTTGATGGAAATCGGTTCAGTGGTTTTTCAAGATATTGTAGGTTACGAATGGTTAAGGTAACTTGTTATATTTCAATGAAATGAAAAGACAGACAAGTTCTTACCGGAGTCTAAAAAAGGAGATTTTCTCTGTTTCTCTGGAATACTTTTGATTTATTTTTTATTTATTTGTTAAATAATGAAGTTTTAGAATTTACCGTTAACCCTACATTGACTATTATTATAAACTTTGTAACCGGAATAAATTATAAACAAGTGACATCTCTACCAAACTGAAAGTAGGTATTTAGGTAAATACACGGTACCTGGTACATTGCTTGGTTATAGAAATATACAGGAAGCATTATAAAGTGATTTGCCGCTAAATTGTTGTACTGGTCGTCAAAGTACGCATAATCTTGTTGTTATTATTATAATATATAACATACGCAAATAAAGAGGAAGTGCTTTCGTATATAATGGAGATAAGGACACAAAATTTATGAAAATGTAACTAAAATCAGGCTGGTAGTAAAATAACAAGCTATGCACGTGGGACGTTTTTTTTTATCGCAGAGGTGGCAACCGAGCAGACGGATCACCTGATGGTAAGCGATTACCGCCGCCCATAGACACCCGCAGCACCAGAGGAGTCACAAGTGCGTTGCCAGCCTCATGCACGTTGGACGTAAAATTACGACGTAATTTTTTTTAAACAGAATTATAGTTGCTTTTTAATGAAACTGATGACAATGATTTATTCATTGGAGCTTGCCACTAAACTTATATAAGGTGCTACTTTATTAGTGCCCGATATTTTAGTTAGTGCTTTTACTCCTGATTCTGATCAACTTTCCACAAGAAACCCATAGTCAAATCGATAAAAAACTTTTGGACTCTTCATACAAATCGATCAGCCGAGCGGCCAAATTAGTATGAAGAGCCCAAATTTTTTTTTGCGATTTGACTATGGGTTCCTTGGGGAAAGTTGATCAGAATCAGGAGTAGGAGCACTGACTAAAATATTGGACACTAATAAAGTAGCACCTTATATACAGAAAGTAAAAATCCTCTCCTGGGAACTGAGACTGGGGGAAAGAGCTTGTACTCATCACACAGTTATTTAAGGAATTACATTTTATATTGTATATGCATGCCTTATTGGTTTATTTCGCAAATAAATATTTTTGACTTTTTTGACTTTTGAAACTGAAAAACTTTCCCACATACTTCTTTGAAATAATGGACTTGCCATACAAAAATGTTGTATCATACCTAATTCAATCAAATTAAACTTCATTTTTTAACTAATTATGCAATGGTATAATTATTCCATTTTAATAAAAATATAAGGTGATTTTTTTATATTGCGGATGAACATATCCAGTCAATTATTCGGGTCAAATGTGTCAACTTTTTGCTACCACTTCCGCTAGTTGACTGCTAGTCATCTGAGTTATTGATATTAAATGTCAAACACTAAATTTTGGTCTAAAATTTTACCCTTAATCGGATATGACGCCCTGTAAGTTTATTTGATAAAATAAAACCGAATTTGCATTAAGAATTATGGATAGAATTAATAAAAGTAAACGAAAATGTAAAAAAAAAATGCAATATGTGTTTTTTTTAAGGTGGGAAATTATGTCCCTGTATCCGTTTAGGATTAGTTCAAGCGGAAAATTATTTCCCTATATCAGTTTGGGCATAATTTCCTACATGACTAGCTATTTCCCACGACTCTACTTACAGCGTTTTAACGACAATTAAAAATATATTTAGATGTTTTTTTAGATACGGATACTTAAGTCAGAGTTTTACTTCTGACACTGATCAAATTTTCCCAAGGACGCATCTGCAATCCCCTCCGGGGTTGCAGGTGTCTATGGGCAGTGGTGATCACTTACCATCAGGTGACCCACTTGCTCGTTTGCCTTCCTTATCACATAAAAAAAAAAAGGAAACCAGGATCAAATCGAATAAAAATTGTACCTCCCATGCAAACTTGGTCACAACAGCTGATCAGTTTGTGTTTCTCTGCGAAATGACTATATATTTCTTGGAAAGGGTTCCTCAGTTTCATGAATAAGAAGTTAACACCTAAAACTGACAAACAGACGACCAATTATCTTTTTTATATATCGATTTTTTCGGATACAGGTGAATAGTTTCCCACATAGCAAATCCGGAACTCCCCATAGAGGGAATTTCCCACCATATTCAACCTACTATAAAATACACAAATTATAACATAATATTCTGATGCTACATCGTTCAGAATATGATCAAGTTTAGAAACCACGTAGAAAGTGGTACAAAAGAGATTTTTTTAGACCAGGAGGCAAAAAACCTTCACAAGTAGACGAAATTGGTGCAAAAATCTGTCTTGAATAAACAATTTTCACTTTGAAGCTCAAATGACTTTGACAAGCGACATATAGAAAAAAAGTATTGCCATTAAAAATTGGTAAAAGTGTCTGTGTTGGGATACACTAAGTTCATTTCAAGTTATCTGTCATATTTATATTTTAAAATGTTTATTTTATCGGATATAGTCTGGTGGGAAGTAATTGTCCTATATTTGATTAAGGGTTATCTTAAAATTTTGAACAATTGTGAACGAAGACGTCATTGTTCAATATAGTGATTTGCGAAATAAATAACTAAATTTTAATAATTTTAAAATTGTACATGTAATTAAAGTCCAAGCGTGAAGTTTTTCAGCAATTTCAATAAAAGATTTACGTATTTAGTTAACAAAGGTTTTAGGAAACTTTGTTCTTTTTTACTTTATTGTGCATAAGGATATAGAAAGTTATAAAATAAAAATTCGTGAATTAGAAAAAAGTTTACAATATGGTATTTGACTACTAGTCATTTGAGTGACTTTTTATCAACTGCCAAAAACAACATTTTGTTCTGAAAGTGTTCGTGTTACTGGCGTGTGACGTCACAGTCTTTGACGAACTTATTTACTGATTGTAATGAATATAAAATTTAAAATGAACAAAAATATCAGTCTAGTAATACTATTCGCTATTCTAGAACAAATGCTATTTAGTGAATAATATTTTTCAATTTAATTTTGATAGAGTCAGATACCCTATTAGACCAAGAGTATAAGGTCATACATAATGTAGAGTAGAAGCCCTAGTATAAGTATCCGGTAAAGGTCTTTTATACACCCTGTATAATATAAATTTAAATATAATTTCAAATTAAATAACCCCAAGATAAAACAAATGTAACATTCTGTCTGAACGTCAAGATTTTGGAGAGAGCGCAATAGTGTGTTATTTCCATGTTATTTTAATACAGAATAAAGTTAGTTATAACAGGAGGGTATTAATACGACCGAATGTAAATGGCCTCACGCACGTCCGATATTTTGGTAACATGCGTCGTGAAATGAATTATCTCCTTCATTATTAGTTGATTATTATGAAGCGGTCGCGGCTTTCTGGTCGCATCGATCACGCAAGTTAACTGACTACAGACATGGTTATAGCCTGGATGCGTTGACTTGGTTTGACTGTTAGTGGCATTTATCTCGACCAATGTGTTTGGCACTTTAAGCAGTTTTTGTTGCCGATTGCTATCGGTCTATAGTGGGA
Source organism: Coleophora deauratella (assembly GCA_958295455.1). Taxonomy (NCBI): domain Eukaryota; kingdom Metazoa; phylum Arthropoda; class Insecta; order Lepidoptera; family Coleophoridae; genus Coleophora; species Coleophora deauratella. Next base: position 10,385,578 of record OY282410.1, on the reverse strand, counting down.
ACGTGTGAGTTGTTAACGATTACGAGGTATGCGTTTTAGACAGACAAATAAATAAATCGTGTACTATAAACATCGGACCTACGCATGACCAAGGGTGATGATAAGTGCAACACCAGGCAACCACCGCCTATACCTTGTGGATAGGACGGTTAAATTGTGCCACACGATAAGAAAGAAGAAGATACATCGGACGTCATAACAGAATAGACTATATATCTAAATACAAAAAATACAGAAAAACCTGGATGAAAAAAGTGTTGAATGTTCTGTTCCCAAGGGATAGATGGTTGTTGTCGTGTCATTCGCAGGGCATAATCATCAAATGACCGCACTTAATCTTCATATACATCTGGTATACAGACGTGCAGGTTTCCTCACAATATCGATAAGTATCTAAATGATGTACTTACATAAGTTTTGGAAAATACTGTTGGTTGGAGTTAATTAACGCGTTATTTGTTATACGTATACGTTTAGTCGTACCTAAAATGCATAACTGCATAAGCATTATAATTATTTCAGATCTACGCATTCCCATCGGTACTCAATACAAGGTGACTTTAAATTAGTTCTTGATACCAAAGGCTATGAATGTGCTCATGATAAGAAACAACTTTCCCTAAGGAACCCATAGTCAAATCGCAAAAAAAAATTTTGACTCTTCATACTAATTTGGCCGCTCGGCTGATCAATTTGTATGAAGAGACCAAAATTTTTTTTACGATTTGTCTATGGGTTCCATAGGGAAAGTTGCTTGTTATCATGAGCACAAGCATAGCCTTTCGTATCAAGAACTAATTTAAACTCACCCTATATACTCGTGTCATTACTGAATATAATTGTGTGACAAAACACTTACTACTTATTTTATAAACGCTTTAAACTCAATTTTAGTGGATTTTGTTGCTTTTTTTTTTACTTAAATTTCATTAACACGAAACTGGACAAAAATATTGTATCTCTAGATTTTAACACTTACCGTATAAAACTTGAACGATACTCCATGATCAAACCGCAAATAACAGATGCATAAATTTTAATTGTTTAAAGCATATAATTAAATGTAAATATTCACACACACAAGCGTAGACTAAGTTTAAAATTTAAAACAAGTGATTTAAGTACCTTTGTTCCGAGTGAGTGGACCATCTTTGGAAGCCACAAGTGAACCATTACTATCAAACTATTGTGATCCAATTGCCGGCGTGATTTGTAAATAGAACTGATCCGGTGCGGTGCGCGCGCGCAGTATTTTCAGCTTATCATCGCGAGCGCGTTCACAGAATACTTCCGTTCATATAGTTGCTTAATTATACGTTTTATTCCCGTTCTGTGCTTGTTTTGAATCATAATTTTAGATATTACTTGCACTGTGTTTTAATAACAATTTTCTTAATTTATCAGTTCTTTTTAAATTCACGTTTTTTGGTTCGGATTCGGGTTTGTTTATAAAAACAAAAAAATATATATTGAAAATATATTATATACATATTTAACATACGTTTTATTCACGTTCTATATTTTTTTTAATCGTGATTAAGAATATCATTTGCACTGTCTATTAATTTATAATTAACTTTTTTCACTTTTTATTCACGTTCTTTTTCAGTTTCGGATTTAGCCGATATTTTTTTTTTTAGTTTTTTTTTGTTGGTGACACAGACAACGAACGAACACTGGACATACCGATGCCGGCGATGACATACTGCCGCCACAGCTGACCCGCCTCCATCCTGTACGCTTGCTGGTTGACTGGCGCGCCGGCGCCCACCGGGTCGTAGCCGTACGCCCTATCGGCCATACGTCAGGTGACGTCGCAGTGACGCGTCACGTCGCACGCGGGGTTGAGGGTCGCGGAGTGTCGTCGGCTGGCGTCCGCCCAGAGATGCGCTTCCGAATCTGCAACACAACAAAACGTAAATAGACGTAGGTACTGACATGTGATTAAGAGATCATGAATTAGTTTTCATGCGTGATCGATGATAATAGGTACTGTAATGGTCTTTTCACGTGTTCCAAATGACATATTTAAAGGGTAAGTCATGATTAATATCAGAACATATAGGTACATAAACATTTAATAGAACATAGCAACTGAATTTTCAATTATGACAAAGGATATACAGAGTGTAACAAAAAGGTATTAATAATAATAAATAATAATAATAATATCTGGGACAAATCACACACGGTCACCTGGCCCCAAACTAGGATTCCCTATATCTTGGGAACCAGAGACTTGATATACATACACATATAAATTTTGAATACATACATATATAGATATAATACACCCAGACTCAAAGTCAAAGTCAAAGTCAAAATATTTTTTATTTAAGTAGATGCTGTACGCATACTTTTAAATCGTCTTTTTTTTCTAACTCACTCAGACAATCGACTCAGAGCAAACAATTCTGCTCACACAGAAAAGTTTGACTCTCGGATCAGAGGTCAGGATCGCTAACCACTTAGCCACCGAGTCAGTCAGTATTAGGCTTCTTCTCATCAAACTGAAAAACTTTTATTCTATAACTTTATTGAAATCGCAAAAAAATTTGACTTTTCATAAAAATCGATCAGATAGCTAGCCAAATTGTACTTATGAAAAGTCTAAAAATTGTTTTGCGATTTAGACTAAGTTGTTCAGTTTGAAGAGTAGAAGCCCAGTTTGAAGTATTAAGTACACTTTTTGCTGCACCCTGTATAGTATTAATAGGATTATTTTGTTGTCCGCCTGTCTGTTAATATTAAGAACTTTTAAGTCTACAACAGTCCCCTAGAATTTTAAAAACTCAAGCTTCTTAGTCCACGCAATTTAAAAGAAAAAAAAACGGGCAATTACGCCGCTTATTTTGACACTCGCAAATAAACCAAAACCATGAAAAGCAAGAAGTAAGATTTCACAGCACAATACAGGAAAATCCATTTAAAGCCTATCTTGAAAATCCTAACATCATCAGTTTTTAGTTTATAAGTGATATCACAAAAATGTCCTTTTTCGATTACCTACAAACTTACGTTTGCTGTTGGGAAACTGACCGCGACGTACATCGATGTATAGGAAATTTTCTATTTTATGTTTGCTTATGTATTACTGAGAAGATAAAATAAATAAGCGGATCTGTACATTAAAGTCTTGTTTAGAACTTTCAGAAATATATTACTTAACACTTGGCAACATTATCAAGGTGAATATTTCCACAAGATTTAAACAGAGCATGATCAGAGATTTACAACACTAAACAGTACATAAACAATAACATACAATATTTTATCGGAGTTTGTAAGATCCATCCGTGGTAAGATCAATATAAATGGTTGATTAGGAATAGTTAGGAAGATAATATAAATAAATTTTGGTGAGTTTTTTTTTTAATGTGATAGGTGGCAAACGAGCAGACGGATCACCTGATGGTAAGCGATTACCGCCGCCCATAGACACCCGCAATACTAGAGGAGTCACAAGTGCGTTGCCGACCTTTGAAATGGGATGGGCGGATGGGGGTAATTGGGAGTTGGGCTACCGGTACCCTCACTCACTCGGCGAAACACAACGCAAGCATTGCTTCACGCCGGTTTCTGTGAGGCCGTGGTATCACTCCGGTCGAGCCGGCCCATTCGTGCCGAAGCATGGCTCTCCCACGGAGTTCGTCCAAAATTTCACATAGTAAGTAACAGAGATAGGTAGAGTAGAGAGAGTATGTAGTTAAGTTATGGAAATAACTATTTTGTTGCAAAAAAAACTACATCATCGTTATTGTGTTTGTGTTAAGTATATGTAACTAAATTTAACTGAACTATTTAAACTGGGGTTTCTATTGAAGAAACTCATAATCAATTCGCGAATTTGTTTTTCCTTCCCTTGCAAGTTCCTTCGACATCATCATTACTTATCATCAGTTCCTTCGGCATCATCATCACTTACGGTCCTGTGGGGTAACGCTAAAGGCTTACTAATTGTGGATAAAAAAAGTTCTCTGATACACTTGTTACTGTTAGAAAATGGCTTGGAATATAGGGTGACTTTAAATTAGTTCTTGATACGAAAGGCTATGCATGTGCTCATGATAACAAACAAATTTTCCTAAGGAACCCATTGTCAAATCACAAAAAAAATAGTATTGAGTCCATAAATTTTTTTGCGATTTGACTATGGGTTTCTTAGGGAAAGTTGTTTGTTACCATGAGCACATGCATACCCTTTCGTATCAAGAACTAATTTAAAGTCACCCTATATTTTAGTTTGAAGGCTGGCCTACCTTCTGTCCTCCATTTGTTTTGTGAAAAATAACGGCCACCCTAACCTTACATGAAATAATTTTTCACAAAAAAATGGCGGACAGTATGTAGGCCAAAATATTCAAAGCCCTTGGACAAAGTTTCAAGTTGTTCAGTTTCATAAGTAGAAATTACGGTTAAATGTTTTCAGGTATTTCAGAAGATTAATTTAGAGATATTTATATTATGTATAGGTATGTATCTTGAAAGCTTCTGTTGGTGAGACTGGGGTGACGTCAGCTTCTATCCTGGCAATTTTTCTGACATTTATTGTAATATGAATATACATAGTATCATATTAGAGATGGGCCGAGTACAAGTTTTACTGAGGAACTAAGTACCGAGTACTTCTCGGTTTCAAGCTTTCCAAACCGAGTACTCGGCCGAATTACTCGGTTCAATATAAATGCGAGCGATTGTTTTTTGAAGCGGGTAAGTCTATGAAGAAAAAAGAACAGGCTTTTAGAGAGCCTTTTATTCCTACATCTTAACTTGCCTTTCCTAATTTCAAATATTAATGTTTTAATTGACGAATCAATACATTTACCCATTATAATGTTGTATTCTGATCAAAGCTTCCGCAGCGTATATGGTGGTCGTAGATTACTTATTATTCTTTCTAAACAATGACACATCAGTTTTAAAATATTGTTCTCTACATAAATTATATTGTCCTTTATTTTCTTTAATAAATGCTCGTTACTTCAATAAATAAACAGGCTTGTTTCATTATATCTCTCAAACTATATTACTTTATTTGAACCGAGTACGAGTATTAATAAATGTGCCGAGTAGTAAACGAGTACTCGGCGCATCTCTATATCATATGTATAAGTATAAAAGGCTTCCTATTTTATAAGGATATAAATTTTATATCCTCACAAAATAGGAAGCCTCGTGGCATGTTTTTACAATTCAAATCACGTCCCATTTTTTGTAAATTGTTGACCGTAAGTCAAATTTTGTAAATAATTTTTTTTGAGATTCTTAAGATACCTATTTACGTAAGTTATGATTGTCCCTAAACAGGACATTTAAGTATTTTAGTGAGGTTTTCCTGTCAAAACTCGTTTCCTACTTGTTTTGTAACAAGTTACTATGTTTGCTAAAGTAATGTTTTGCAAAATGTTTGCCTCATATTTTTATAGACGCCTCGATGTTTTTTGTACACTGGTACATGTTACTGTTGACGAAGACAATATAGTGAGGCCCATGGCTGCAGTTGCTTCGAAATCGTGTAATATATGTCTTTTATCAAGTAATATCAAGTATCAACAACAGCTAACCGCTGTCTATACCTTTTGGATAGCACGGTTAAATTGTGCCACACGATAAGAGAAGATCAAGTATTAAAATGAAATTAAAATATCACCACTACATGTCAAATTCTGTCTTCTTGTAAATAAATATACTACATTTTGAATGATTCAAAATGTTATCTAATGAACAAAGATCCGAGTGGGTCCGGTCCGGTCGTGGGTTCGATCCCCACACAGGGCAAACTTTTCTGTGATGAGCAGAATTGTTTGCTCTGAGTCTGGGTGTATTATATCTATATCTATATATGTATGTATTTAAAAAAGTATATGTGTATGTATATCAGTCTCTGGTTCCCAAGATACAGGGAATCCTAGTTTGGGGCCAGATGACCGTGTGTGATTTGTCCCAGATATTATTATTATTATGTAATTTTTAGATGCAATGGTATTCATGACATGACACTGATACCAAAAAATGTTTAAAAAACGTGTTTCTTATTTTTAAATTCACTTTTTGGTTAATGTCTTTTCGTCATCTCTGGAAAATGAGCTTTCGAAAACAACGCCTTTAGAAAAGTGTTAGAAAATTTATTGCAAAAATATGTAGATATAATATGAACACTTTTTAAATTTTTTGGTTTAATAAGCATTTTCGATACGAGATATGATTATTGTCACTGCTGGAATAAGTCAATTTAAAAATAAGTATAATATTTTTTTTATTAACATTTAATTGACATTTCAAAGACCAGCAACGCACTTGTGACTCCTCTGGTGTTGCGGGTGTCTATGGGCGGCGGTAAACGCTTACCATCAGGTGATCCGTCTGCTTGTTTGCCACCTATCACATAAAACAATAGTACATTATGGTACTAGTGTGTAACATTGGTGATTACCGTCGAGGCGCCATTGAGTCTTAAGAGAGCCAAGGACGGTAATCATCAATACACACGAGTATCATACGACGTTTTTCAATACACTTGTGAATAAAATAACAAAAAAAACTCATTTCAACAGTGAAAACGAGTTGTGAAAAATGTTTCGCTATGGCGGGAAAAATTAATCAGTTTTCCTATGCGCGCGCATTGCGATCGGCCACAGACTAAAGGGATGAGGTTTCTTTTTATTTTCGGCGCATAGGATTTGCGCCTATTCTGCCACGTACAAATTGGGGAATTTATAGTTTTCTTTTATTACAGAGAAAACAAAAGTTATATTTGAGTGAAAGTTTTATTTATTAAACACGTACGAGTTAAAATTATCTATTTAATTAAGAAGTTGCATGAAATGAGCAAGCAATAGGAACATTAATTTATTTGTTCTATTGAACACGATCTTTTTTTTTAATTAAAAACTTTTTTAAGAACAAAACAACTCAACCAATAAATTTTTAAAAAAATCTATAACTCACTAGTGAGTTATAGCAATGAAAAAGTCACAGTTTGATTATGGGTGTCATTCTGTGCCTAATTGCGGTGACCATAGAGCCACTTTATGAGCAAGTGTGTTGAAAAAATATTTATCATTGTTATTTCAGTTCGAACATTGCATTTATTTATTAATTTTTATTATCCAATACATTCGGCATTTTCATCAAATTCAATACAAGACTGACTCGGTGGCTCGGTGGTTAGCACTCCTAACTACTAATCCGAGAGTCATGGGTTCGATCTCCACTCAGCAGGGCAAACATTACTATGATGAGCAGATTTGTTTACTCTGTGTCTGGGTGTATTATATCTATATGTATATGTAAGTACGTATTTAAACGTATATCAGTCTCTGGTTCCCATAGTACAGGACCTAGTTTGGGGCCAGATGATTTGTCCCGGATATTATCATTCATTAATAAAAGAAAACTAGGTACAACATAATTTTGCGCCCGAAAAAATTTTGTTTGGTTTTCCAACGATCTATTTTGCCACCACTTTCGGTTCAGATGTGCTTATTAAATAGATTTTTGTAAAAACTAAGTAATCGATTTGCGATTTTCATGTTGTAACTATTAAACATACAAAATAAATTATTGTTACGAGTATCTACTTAATTTTACAGCGCCATTAAATAAAATTATCTGCCCCACGGGTGGAAAGTCAACAAAAACTTTGCAAATTAATCTTGAAGATAAGACATTATATTATATAAGGCATGATAGATATATACATACGGTTTTTGCGATTTCATTATCATAGCTAGTGCCTATAGTTTTAAAAATTATTACAAAATCTTTCTTCCGTGCAAAATATTGTATCCGCGACACTGACTGAATCATCTGTCATAGACGCGTTAGGCCAGTGATTATGATGATGGTTATGAGCAAGGTTCGGAAACCGGTTTTTTGAAAAAACCGGTTTCGGTCATTGACCCCGATATCGAAATAATTGTGGTTAAGGTTTCGTTCAGGTTTTGGTTACCGGTATATATAACCGGTTTAACCAGAACCGATATTTTTTCGTTCGAACGGAATTAACCGGTTAATTTGAAGAATATGCGACGTTGTAGGTATGTTTGCTGCGTGCGATCAGTTGAAAGCGTGCGAGAAAGTGAGCAGAAAACTCGGGCAGTGGCACCCGCGCGACGCGCCTGAACTTGACTAAAGTTTGGTTTTCATTTTAACCGGTTAATTTCGTTCTTATTTCGGTTACAAAACCGCTCCCTGATTAACCGATATTTTATTCAAATTTACCGGTTAAGCTGGAAACCGGGTTTAACCTGAACGGAATCGTTAACCGAAATTCGAACGAAATTAACCGGTATTTGTTAACCGGTTCCGAACCTTGGTTATGAGTAATAATTGACCACGCTGAATACGTTAAAAACAACCGACTTCAATCGCAACAACTCCAATTTTGCTATGTTTTTGTTGATTTTCTCAAAAACCGCTGAATCTATTTCGATAAAATTTATATGGGACCACCTAAGTTTTAAAACATAATTCGCACTTTATTTTGAAACACCATCTATCGCATTTTTTTAACCGGTATATGTCTTATATATATTCCATCCATTGTTAAAAATATGTTTTTTTCTTTCTTACCGGTTGGATCTCATTTTGCTAAAGCTAGTAGTTCAATCTTTCGTGATACACGGTGTTACAGGGGGGTCCATATATACAGGTTGTTAAAAAAGTGCGTTTGAAATTTTAAGGGGTTACTCAGAATCAAGTACAGAGCCCAGGAAAAATATTGAAAAAATCCGCTCTTCAATTTTTTTTCAGATTCTCATACTAAATCTAAATAGTGAATCGAGAATTTGTGCAAAAAAAATTGAAGAGCGAATTTTTTCAATATTTTTCCTGGATTCTATACTTGATTCTGAGTAACCCCTTAAAATTTCAAACGCACTTTTTTTAACACCCTGTATATATTTGTGGCTGTCTGGTCTGTACATGAAAGAGAGGATCCTTGCGGCGCACCCTGGAAACAGCTAGACGCCTTAGCTGGCTAATTTCATGCACCGCAATGCTATACTAGTCGGGGATTTAGTGCGATGAACCGTTTTATTTTGGATCCGGCGTTCAAACTTGGCACAGTTGTTCCCTAGGCCGTTCTGAGTGGATTAAGCCCGGGAGCCATCGGGAGCCATCCCCCGTTTGGCAGGGGGAGGGGGGTAAAGTTTGTTTCTGCCGCGCTCCATTTGTGGGCTTATATCTCCAAAACTATTGGTATTAGGGCAAGTAAAGTATCATTTTCGTATGATTCAAGGATACGGGATTCATTTCTGTAACAAAAAAATGACTTTCCATACATAAAAAAAAATATATTTGATAAAACGTATAAAACACGACTACCTTTTTTCCGCATATCGTCCCTCGCACCACTAAGTCACGTATCTCAGTTTTTTGATGATTTGAGTTAGGACTGCCGCTGACTTCATTGTGTCGTTCTCTATGATTTCCTTTAACTCACGCTTCTGTATGAATAGTGGTTCTCATGATATTGGTATTTACATAGTTAACGTATCTCATAAAAATCCAGGAAAAAATTCCACTAAGTGACGTAACTCACTTAGGGTTTTTAGTCAAAACCTGTTTTAAGACTTTGATATAATATTATATCCTATATCATATAGGATTTTTAGTGAAATGTTATTTACTTAGGTAATGAGATACGATACGATATTATTATACTGTTCTTTAATTTGGCGGGATATAGACGGTTAATATGCTGTTAGGCCGCGGGTGCACTCATCTGATCCGGTCAGATCCGACAGCTTAGCCCCGCCCACCTGTCGGTCCTCTTAAAACTGTAGGATGTACGCGGGTGCACTGGTCCGGTAAATTGTCGGACGGAAACAGTCATGCCACCTTTTTAGCCATAAAGTAAGCGTCGTCGCGTCGTTGTTATTGAATAATGTTGTGCGCAGTACATGTGTGCCCGGCTTTTAGCCAACGCCAATTAGTGACGTTATTGTTATTAATACAGTGTTGAAGTATAAGCATACCTATGCTTGATTTATGATGTATTAAAACACTTGGTTACCTACCTAGGTAACCAAGTGTTTAATACATCTAAAATTGTGGTTATATCATACAACGTTTCATATTAAAAATACCATATCATTATATGAAACTGCATATTCTAAAAGTGTATGTTAATTTCTATAGGTCCAAAAATAAAAACGAACCTTGTATTTTTTATTAAAAACACATTACATTAAAACAAGAAGAGACTGGGTGGCTACAGTACAGAACCTAAATATTAAATATTATTGAAAATCAAAGTATTTTTTATCTAATAAACACATAATTCTGGGTCAGATTGATGGCAAACGAGCCATGAGTAGAGCACCTTCAAGATGAATCGATGTGGTGAAGAAAGCTGTGGGAGGAAACATACAGAGGGCAATCCATAGCACCTACAACCGCAACGAATAGAGAGACCTTGTTTGTAGTCGCGATGCTCAGCATTGAGGGACCGAGGAAGAAAAAGATTGGAGTCACTAATAAAAAAATCTCAGAAAAAAGTATCAAGCCTTCATATTTATATGCCGATGATATATAATCTAGTCGCTTTTCGAAGTTTAGGGTTTGTTTTACGCGAAACGCGGGACTTTAATGGCACAGCTACAGTCAAAGCGCTCTATAACTCCCTGGTAAGGAGTAAGTTGGAAAGCAGTGCAACCATATGGAACCCATATGAGTTTAAATATGTTCATATGGTTGAAAAAATTCAAAACAAATTCAAGCGGTTTCTTTACTGGAAGGAATACGGTGTCTACCCCTTCTTTCCGCTTGTGTACCCAACTCTCTTTGTAATAGGGATGGTTGGGTATTATAAGTTGGAAGTAAGGAGAAATTTGGCAATGGTGAAATACGTGTTCTGTGTATTGCGTGGTATTTCTAATAATCCACAAATACTGGAATCATTGGAATTGCTCGTTCCCAACACAAGGTTGCGACGGGAGCCTTGGACGAAAGTTTTTAAGGTTCCAGTGGCTCGCACCAATATTTTAAAATTTGCGCCCACTACCCGGGCGATAATAATATTAAACGCGGTTTCCGAAAAAATAGACATATTCAGTTGCTCATTGACGGAATTCGAAAAGGTGACCTTAGGTTACTTGAGTAATATATAACTACATTATTGTATTGGGTTTATCCTGTAAAAATAATGTAAAGTTGAAATAAACAATAATATCTCCTCTTCAAATCGACAAGACTGAGAACAGGCTCTTAATGCACGGAAAGTACAACTATAATTGAATTCAATTCAATTTAATTTATTTGTGAAACACAGGTTACATAAGAGTTGTTAATGTACATAATATAAGAGGACGCTGTGATCCGCCATTTGGCATACAAATTTAAGGTACATAATTATAATCAATAAAACGTAAACGAAATTAACTAAAATAAATACTACATGTCAAGATCAAAATTGTACAATATTATTGAAATTAATTTGTAAATATAACATATCAAATAAATAAATTAATCATGATTAACAATGTCCTTAATTTATAAAATGTAACTATTAATAAAAACGTCATTATGCTTAATAATATCAAAGGAGCGTCTTGTCAGTGTTATCAAAGAATTCTTTAATAGAGTAAAATGTCTTATCGGTGAGAAAGTCAAATAGTTTCTTTTTAAAATCCGTTAACTTTACACACATTTTAATGTCCATTGGGAGTTTATTATAAACTTTAGGGGCCATTGCCAGCACACTGTTTTGAAGAAGAGATGTTTGGCCTTGCCTAGGAAATAAATTGGCACGACGTCGCTCACTTATTACATTATTAAATAAATTTAAGTTAGTTTTTGTAAAAATAGAAATTTCATAAATGTAAAGTGACGGCATTGTTAATAATTTAAGGCTTCTGAAATAAGGCCGGCAGCTCTCTCTTTTTTTTAACCTACCAATAGCTCGTATGCATCTTTTTTGTGCTATAAATATACGCTCACTATTTGTTGCATTTCCCCAAAATATTATCCCATATTCTAATCTTGAAACAATGTGCCCATGATATGCTGTAAGTATAGTTTTTTGATCTACGATCTTACTTAGTTTAAACAATGCATAAGAAAACTGGTTTATTTTCTTACATATAAATTCTAAGTGTGATTGCCAACTCATGTTACTATCAATGTATAACCCTAAGAATTTAGTAGTGTTAGTTTCAACAACCTCTTTATCGTCATGTGTTATCCTTAAATTTAAAGGGTCAGTTGCTCTCTGCTTGAAATTCATGATTTTAGTTTTTTCTATATTTATATGCAGATTGTGTAGTTGTAACCACAGAATTATTGACGAAAGGCTTTTATTTATCTCTTTTTCACTTTCATATATGACTGTACAATCATCTGCAAAGAGTATCATTGGATTTTTTATTGCTTTATTGATGTCATTGATGTAAATAAGAAAGAGGAGTGGCCCCAAAACACTACCTTGAGGCACTCCATGATCTATCGTTCTTTCAGAAGATGTATAAATTCTGTCTACTTTAGACTTTGTACATATTTTGTTTATGTTAGTTACTTGTACTCTATTACTAAGATATGATTTCAACAAGCAAAGTGCGTTACCTCTTATACCATATGTCTCTAATTTAGAAAGTAGGATAATATGATTTACGTGATCAAATGCTTTAGACATATCTAAGTACATTGCTAGAACTGGTTGTCTTTTATCCATTCTAGAGTATATTTTATCTAAAAATTCATAAATTGCACCGTTAATTGATTTATTTTTACGAAACCCCTTTTGTTCATTTATTAAAATATGATTAGATTCAAAGTAGCTATATAGATTCTTATAAATAACTTTCTCAAATATTTTTGAAAACACTGAGGTTAGAGCAATGGGTCTGTAGTTTTTCATATCACATTTGTCATCCTTTTTATGTAACGGCTTTATAATAGTTGTTTTTAGTTTGGATGGAATAGGATGGAATAATCATGAAGACCTCAATATAAGTACGGCATTGTTTCTCCACTGTAGGCCAACGCTCAAAATCACCATGAATTTTGAAGAACATAGAGTAGGGGAGCAGTGCAGAATCCTTGAGTTCCTTTTCTAGACATGAAAGAAAATTTTAGAAAATATTGTACCTAATTATTGAGGAACATTGATAAATAATAATATTTTTATAAGAAGTAGGTAACAGTGTATACTCTTCAAAGGTAATTCTTTTTGTTTCATACCATTCGTAACTCGTATAAAATAAAATCAAAAAAGCCACAACCGCCACAAGGGCCTTTTACAACTCTGTTAATGAAGCCGTAAAATATGTATTTTTCTGTATTTTATTAAACTGTATGAATCCTTAATAAAATGGAAATCATTAAAACTGATAATTTCATTGATATAAACTGTAAAACACACAAGAAACTTACTAAATAAAATTTGTTCGTAGAATAAAGACACAAATGCCATTAGGCCACCCATTATTCATACCGATACCATGAAAAAATTTCGTGGAATATAGCCACAAAAGCAATAGTGTCTTTTTTCTACGAGGATGTGAACTATAACTGTTTAAAACTGTCCGCGGAAAAAGGGCTGAGTGGCGCTTGTGCCCCGCCCCGCCCCCGCGCAGCAGGGAAGAAAATAGCCACTGTGGCTGTTGTGGCTGTTTTCGGCGGGTATTTCAGGAGAAAGCAATAGTGGCATTTTTTAAATGCTTATTTTCTAGTCGATGGAGATCGCTTTTCTGTGATTTTTTTATTGAATATGATGTAAAATGGGTAACAGATTTTAATTATGCAATAAAAATAAAAAGCCACAACAGCCATTGTGGCTTTATTCGTAGGATACGACGATCTGTCGGATCTGATCGGATTGGATGAGTGCGCCCGCGCCTTTAGGATGTTTGCGGGGGTGAACGACGGTGGCGCAGGGAAGTTCTGAAGTTCTTTAATGATTAGTTATATTTTATTACATACTTATAGGTTGAAAACAATACTGTTGCTCCTACCACATAAGGTTTGATGATGCGTACAAACAAAGTACAAACTAATATTATGTAACAAATCCTTTATGTGGGAAATTTTCATATTTTCATAATAAAACTATGATCAGTTTTGAGTGTTTATTTTCATAAACTAGTGTAACTGTAGGATCGTAAGTGAAAAATGATTCGGATATTGAAAAACAAAGTTATCACAAAGTCACGTATCTGTTTTCAAAAATCAAAAAAAATATTACTAATACAATTAAGTGAGTAGGTAATATATCAAATGAAAGCAGAAAGTTTCCTCTATATATAGGTATATTAGTTTTATTTCAGCATGTCCTTGGAATTAAAATATAATTAAAGTTTGAAATTCCCTAACTGAAAAACGGTTGTTTTGAAAAACTTGCAAAAATGAGATACGTGAGTTAGTGGTGCGAGGGACGATATGTGTCGATAAATTTTTAATGGTCTAAGATATTAGCATGAAAAAAATATATTCTGAAAGCCACACTTCCTAGCATTATAAAAATATAAATTTCATTAGAATATCAGAACAAATATTTAGTGAAAAAAATAAAATTCAATGCGTGGCAGCGTGGTATAAAACGCGCGGTCCGCGCGGTTCTAAATTTCAGCAGTTATATTTCTTTTTTTTTTCTATGAAACGTATTTTTTTTTGTTGCAGTGATAAATTTGTCATTCTTGAAATATCAGAATATGATATCGGACTTGCCCTAGTACCTATAGTTATGGAGATATAAGCCCCAAAAGAAGCGCGACTCAACAAGTAAACGATGAAGCGTGGGTGATTTTTTTCCACATATGTGTTGATTAATTTTTAATGGTCTAGGATATTAGCATGAAAAAAATATATTCTGAAAGCCCCATTTCCTAGGATTATAAAAATGTTAAATTCATTAGAATAGCAAAATAAATACTTCGTAAAAAAGAAAATATTTTTTTTTGCTCGGCAGAGTAGCATAAAACGCGCGGTTTTAGTATCTGTTGTTCGTAAGTAAATAAAATTAATCATCTAGCGCCCAAAAATGACTGTTAAGTAACATAATATTATTATTTAAATATTTCTCGCACACACAAAATATTTGTCACGTAGAACAAAAATATTTTCCTTAAAAAAACATATATGAGAAAATCCGAAAAATGTGACTATTTCTCATACGAATTATGGTGGTTTACTATCTATCAGCCGAAAGACTGCTGGACAAAGGCCTCCCCCAAGGATTTCCACAACGACCGGTCCTGTGCGGCTCGCATTCAGCGGCTTCCCGCAACCTTCACCAGCTCGTCGGTCCACGGAGTCGGAGACTTGCCCACACTGCGTCTTCCGATGCGCGGTAGCCACTCGAGAACTTTACTGCACCAACGGCCATCTGTTCTACGACCTTTGTGCCCTGCCCACTGCCACTTAAGTCTAGCAATTCTAAGAGCTATGTCGGTAACTTTAGTTCTCCTACGTATCTCCTCATTTCTGATTCGATCACGTTGGGAATCACCAAGCATAGCACGCTCCATCGCCCTTTGGGTGACCTTGAGCCTTCTTATGAGGCCTATAGTAAGCGACCATGTCTCGGATCCATATGTCGTCTCATCACTGGCAACACACACTGGTCAAAGACTTTTGTCTTGAGACACTGCGGTATTTTGGACGTTAAGATATTGCGGAGCTTACCGAACGCTGCCCAGCCGAGTTGGATTCGACGATTGATCTCTTTCTCGAAGTTGGACCTACCTAACTGGACTGTTTGTCCCAGGTATACATATTCGTCAACAACTTCGAGTGTAGAGTCTCCAACCTTCAGAGGAGTGGGTGTAACACGGACGTTTGACATGATTTTCGTCTTATCCATGTTCATTTTAAGACCCACTTGTTGGGAGACACTACTGCGTCCATCGAGCATTGCGCCTAGGTCCTCCAAGGTCTCAGCCATGATCACGATATCGTCAGCAAATCGAAGGTGAGTGATGTACTCGCCATTGATGTTGATGCCGAGTCCTCTTCAGTCCAGAAGCTTGGAAACGTCTTCCAGTGCGGCGGTGAACAGTTTCGGAGATATAACGTCTCCTTGTCTCACCCCACGCTACAGCCGGATAGGTTTCGAATTCTGATCCTAGATCCTGGACCGACATGGTGGCGTTTTCCTACAAACACTTCAATACTTCGATGTGTATCGATAGTCAATTTGGCACCGTTGGACTGTAACACAGCCCAGGTCTCGATCGAACCAAAAGCTTTCTCATAGTCCACAAACGCCATTATACTCTTCGGTCTTCTGTATAATCTGCCGCAGCGTATGTATGTGGTCTATGGTACAAAAGTCTTTTCGGAAACCAGCTTGTTCGGGAGACTGGAAGTCGTGAAACCTGAGTGCGAGACGATTTGTAATGACTCTCGACATGGCTTGTATACATGGCTCAGGAGTGAGATGGGTCTGTAATTCTTCAGCAGAGTCTTATCACGCTTCTTGAAGAAGAGCACCACTAGATTTCTGTGCCATGCTGTAGACGTTTTTCCCTCGAGAATGACGGAAATGAATAACTTCTGAAGAGCTATAAGTATCGGTTTTCTACCTGCTTTCAGAAGCTCAGCAGTAATTCCGTCATCACCCGGTGCCTTCTTGTTCTTAAGCTTTTTTAGAGCCATTCTTATCTCGCACAGGCTGACGTCTGGGATATCTTCGGTATAATGTCGGCTCAATCCGGCTCTCGGATCTTAAGCCAGATTACTGACAGGCAAGGATGTAGTCGTGTATAATTGTCCGTAGAACTTCTCAACCTCTTCCAACAGCTCGGACTTGGACGACACGACTCTGCCATCCTCGATCTTCAGCTTTGCCAGCAGACAGATTCCTTGCCAAAGCACATCTCATTGGGTGGTGGCTGAAAATCAGTGTCCCGTCCTTGGGCGGGGTAACAACACTGAGCCGTGGCCCATTTGTGATCGCTGCGGCACACACACTAGGCACATCATAGATATTTAAGTTTGCTTGTTTTTTTCTTTTTTTACTTATTATTTTATTTTTTTGTTTTTCCTTATTTATATTTTGTTAATATGTTATAAGTTTGTATGTTATTATTCTTATTTATTTTTCCTGTGTTTATCACTTTTGTGTTCAAGTTTGTTTTGTGTGTGTGATCACAGCAATTACAATAAATGCTATATCTATCTATCTATCTTTCGGGATTTTGGAGTTGTATAGGCGGTGGTCGCAGCGTCATCAGTTGTCAAGAACGTAATTTGACGTGGCTTGCGAAACACGGAAACGGTTACGAGATGAACTCGCCAATGAGAGCCAAACTCATTATGGTTATGTATGATCTTTTCTGAAGTCAGTTAACCTGGGTGATCAACATGACCACGCAAGTTACATATTAGAACACCATGATACACTGCAAGTTAGATAGTAAACCACCATAATTCGTATGAGAAATAGTCACGTTTTGCGGATTTTCTCAAATACGTTTTTACTTATAAGGAAAAATATTATTTGTTTTACGTGACAAATATTTTGTGCGTGCGAGAAATATTTAAATAAAAATATTATGTAGGTACCTGTTTATACTTTGTTACTTAACAGTCATTTGGGCGCTAGATGATTAATTTTATTTACTTACGAATAACAGATACTAAAACCGCGCGTTTTATGCTACTCTGCCGAGCATCAAATTATATATTTTTTTCACTAAGTATTTATTATGCTATTCTAATGAAATTTATATTTTTATAATCCTTAGAAGTGTGGCTTTCAGAATATATTTTTTTCATGCTAATATCAAAGACGATTAAAAATTAATCAACCCATATGTAGAAAAAAGGTAGCCATCTTTTATACGTTTTATCAAATATTTCTTTTTTTATATGTGGAAAGTCATTTTTTTTGTTATAGAAATGAATTTCTTATCCTTTAATCATACGAAAATGATATCTTACTTGCCCTAGTACCAATATTTTTGGAGATATAAGCCCAAAAATGGAGCGCGGCAGAAACAAACTTTCCCCCCCTCCCCCTGCCAAACGAGGGATGGCTCCCGGTGGCTCCCGGGCTTAATCTACTCAGAATGGCCTAGGGAACAACTATGCCAAATTTGAGCGCCGGATCCAAATTAAAACGGTTCCCATACTAGACGTTGCACTAAATTCCCCACTATACTGGTAAAAATCTAGGTAGCTTTACTATACAATTTATTATTACTTATCCACAGTTGGTTACGCCCTGGCATTATCTCACCTGGTGGTAAATGATGATGATGCCGAAGATGAAAGCGGGCTTACTAAGATTCATATAGATATACAGGGTGTTAAAAAAAGTGCGTTTGAAATTTTAAGGGGTTACTCAGAATCAAGTACAGAACCCAGGAAAAATATTGAAAAAATCCGCTCTTCAATTATTTTTTTCAGATTCTCATACTAAATCTAAATAGTGAATTGAGAATTTGTATGAAAAACTGCAAAAAAAATTGAAGAGCGAATTTTTTCAATATTTTTCCTGGATTCTATACTTGATTCTGAGTAACCCCTTAAAATTTCAAACGCACTTTTTTTAACAACCTGTATATGTACATTAGGACCAAGAAAGGTCCCTTGTTTCTAATACTTATTTACAAATCTGCATCAATACGTGAGAATGGAATCCAATTTGCGTATTAAGTTTCAATTTTCATACAAGTTAAATTGTACTAAAGATTATTTGTACAGCAATATATTGCAGTCAGTAAAAGTGTACACAGCAGTTAAGTTAATAATGGTAGATCAGATCACGTAGGTATTGTGTATATTGCAGAGCCATTATTAAATTATATAAAATAACCTTCATAATGCAATCCGGTAGTTGACTACTAGTCATTTGAGTTACTTTTTTATTTATCATATGTCAAAACGTCATTTTGTTCTAAAAATTCATAAAATTTTGAACGATGACGTCATGGTTCAATATGACGGTAGATCAGTAGTTTGCATACTAATTACGAAATTCTTATAAATTAAAAATGTGAAAATATAATGTAAAATGAAAGTGAGTAAGATTTTTCAACAATTTCAATAAAAGAGCAACTTAGTGAATAATATTTCGTAATTTATTGTATTTTTAATGCAGTCAACTCCCGGTAGAGTCCTTCAAAAATACATGAAAACAATTAGCAGTGGCTTTTGTTCGTGAGACTGAACAACTTTCCCCAATTCGCAAAGAACGTTTTGGCCTCGGGAAAAGTGCTTAGTTCCATGAATAGAGGCCATGGTTATTTTTTTCAGGTAAATATATCGTAAGGATCCTATACAGGGTTATTTTTGGACCCCCCACCAAAACTTCACAGTGGCTTCTATTCATGAAACTGAACAACTTTTCCAAAGAACGAATAGTCAATTTGCAAAATGAAATTTGGACCTTTCATTTTAATTTGATCACGGGATCGACGTACTTTGTATGGAGATGCCCAAAATTTTTTTGCAAATTGACTACCTATTGCTTATTTGCAGCGATCGGAGAAGGTAGATTAATTTTTGCTACTTGCATCGTGATTTTATAACATGGACAATCCTTTTTTCAGGAAAGTTTCGGTATTTTCGGATTGAGTTGAGTATTATGTGTTATTTAATAACTGGGTAACTCTATAATATTTTTTTAGGATTCTTCAAAAGGAAAAAAAAGGAACCATTATACTCGTGTGACTGTCTGTTATCTGTCTGGCTGTTCGTCTGTCGCAGTCAATTTGCTTCGAATTTACTGAACCGGTTTAGTACCTCTAAATTAGGACCAACTGAGTTACTGTAACTATTATGTATATCATCTATACCAGAGTCTGTTTACCACCGAGCCAAGAATGTATCTTATTGCTGTACATTTCTAGTTTAATATTTCTATATTTTTATAGTTTATTATTTCTAGTTTATTTAGTTAACTATAGTTTGCCCACAAATCAGATTTGGTGAAGCAAACACTGCGTGAAAACTAAACACAATTGTTTATGTTCAGTGGAAGCCCGATTCGCGTATAATGAGATATTATGTATTCGTTGCACATCAAACAGCTCACGTTGGCAAGATCAAGGTTAGAGCACAGGGCCGGCTTTAGAGTGTTCTGTTATTGCTATTAAATCATCGTAGGTTCACTGAAACAAGGAATTAACGCTTGAACTGTTAGTTTGTTATTCTTTTGTCCATGAACTCAAGAAAATGGCAAAACAATTTTAAATTCACACCAACATTATTAATAATCTTTCATTTTTATGAAAGCCTAAAATCAAAGAGCTTATAGGTATCTGACAACTCGCTTACCTACCCAATTGAAACATATAGCTTTAAAAAAGAATGCTGGAATATACTAATAAAAAGAATATGCTAATAAATATTAAGTCACTTAGAACACCTTTTTAAACCGTGTAATTGATGTCTCAAAATAGGCACACTATAAGAAGCGCACGCGCGCTTTTTCTAAACAGGAATTTTCAACGGCTAAAAAACGAAGTCAATCGCGGAAATTAGTCCGAGGGAGAGGATACGAAACATCTCTTCACCTACTAGTCCAAGCCAAGAGCCGATTAGGTGGACCAATGGTAACTCCAGCGGTTAACCCCACAGTCCCTATTATACTCTTAGCAATCCTAACTCCCACTCTGTGCCATTTCGATCACTTCTAATTGCTCCTACGCATCAAAATGACAGATGACATTTCCGCTTTCCGCACAACAGTAGTTCCTGTCATATCATATGTGATGTGTATGTTTCCAGACTAATGACCATGTGTTTTGCATTCCAATTTTTTTCCCTAAACGAAAAGGAAGTTCCTTTTTGCTAACTTATTTGTACTCGACTAGGATCAAAGGACGGATTACTTAAGTAGGACTCTAGCATGCTATTTTGATCCTACTCAACCACTGAAAAGGTTTTTTTTAAAAAAAAAACTGAATAGCTATCTAAAACGATACAGAAAAGTATCATTATTTCTTTCTTGTAATTTATCCTAGTCTAAACGTGAAATGAAATATAGAATTAGTGGTTTCTAGCTGTCACTCACTCACTACTCGTGTGTTTTAGTGAAGATTTGCGTTTGCGCTTTAATTTGACTTTAATAGGGAATGCTTATTAAAATTAAATACAAAATAATTATGTATGGAATCACGAAAGAGTTTGCATTTACTAATAACGATTTTTAAAATATGAATAAAAACTCTACATGTAATTGAAATTCCAAGCAGTTTCTACAATTTCGTGAATAATACATACATACATACATAAACTCACGCCTTATCCCCATTGGGGTAGGTAGAAACGCCAACGCAAACGGATCGCCATTCGCTCCTTTTCTGACATAGGTACTTCTGTTGCTTCATCCACATTCATTACTCTTTTCATGCATGCTCGTCGGATCTGGGCACTTACTCTTTACTTGACCTTTTTTTAAAAATATCACCAATTTGGTGAATAATAATAGTGAATAATACATAGTTCATAATTTATTTTTGATGAACTCATCTTCCTGATGAGTTTGTCGTGTTTTGTGAAAATTACGAATATTTTTCCTTACACAGCTCTTACAAATGCCTGTGAATTTTCACTTATCAAAAATTTGTTAACTGATGTCGGAAAATTATTGCTGAAAATATCTTACAGGCGCTACTTTTAGTACCGTTACCGAAGTAGTGTAACTGTCAACTAAGAAAAAACTTTTTATAATTCACGGCAGGGTTCAACTTTATAGGAGTCGGTTTAGTTGTTGGTAGGGCATTTCCTAAGAACATCTGGCTAGCTACCACTAGCTTAAATATTACCTTTTTTATGGCAGAGGTGGCAAACGAGCAGACGGATCACCTGATGGTAAGCGATTACCGCCGCCCATAGACACCCGCAACACCAGAGGAGTCACAAGTGCGTTGCCGGCCTTTGATATGGGAGTACGCTCATTTCTTGAAGGTTTGAATGTCGTATCTAACATAAGACTAGACATTAAGCTAGTGATTTCGTCCCATTTGCGGTTGAGACGTCGGGCGTGTGGTGTGAAGCCGCTAAATGTTTTGTGCGCGAAATAAGTCGGCGCTTGAGGGACCGCGGATTAGACCCCCGAGACGGCTCGTACCTGGCTCAACAGATATCCCTGGCCATACAGCGCGGTAACGCCGCCAGTGTCATGGGCACTTTTGAGCCGGGTACTAGTCGAGAGGGGGGGGGGGCTTATAGACTACGGCTTTTGGCTGTTTTAGTTAATATAAACTTATGCTAATATTGTTATAATATTATGTGGTAATAAATATTTCATAGTAAGTCTTGCCGTCAAATATCTATCATTATAAACAACGGCATTGATGTTTACCGACCACAGAACATATGTATATTGGTACCGACATGAAGACAAGATAGCCAGTTACCCATTGTTAACAACCCATATCGTCCCTAGTGCAGGGGCGGGGGTCTTTTTCCATATATTGGGAAGGTTAGGCCATACTCCACACATGGGCCAAGTCCGGATTGGTTCCCCATTGACTTGGGTAATATAAGTAAGCCCGCTTCCATCTTTTGTATCATCACATAAGAAAGACTGTTGGACACAGACTTCTTCCAAATATCTTGATGCACTTATAACATCTTTCTGTAGTGCAGGGGTCACCAATTAGTTTTATTTGGAGTTCGTTTTAGGGAATACGTAATATGACTGTCGCGCTCCGATCCTACTTTTTTACAGCAGCTGAGCTCTCTACCCCTCTCCCACGGTTTATTACATTCTCACGTCTATTTACTCTGTTAAAATTCAAATAATACCTACACTTAAAAATGTAACTTTAAATAAGACAATAATTTTGTAGGGCATGGATTCGAGGACGGCTTTTTCTAGAATGCTTCACCGTGGGAGAGCCATGCTTCGGCACGAATGGGCTGGCTCGACCGAAGTGATACCACGGCCTCACAGAAAACAGGCGTGAAGCAACGCTTGCGTTGTGTTTCGCCGAGTGAGTAAGGGTACCGGAGGCCCAACCCCCCCAACCTCCCCCTCCCCCAACTCCCATCCCCCCATCCCATTTCAAAGGTCGACAACGCACTTGTGATTCCATTGGTGTTGCGGGTGTCTATGGGCGGCGGTAATCGCTTACCATCAGGTGATCCGTCTGCTCGTTTGCCACCTATCACATACAAAAAAAAATGCTTTCTGTACACAAAGAATTCTAGTTTGGGGCCAGATGACCGTGTGTATTAATCCCGTTTTTTGAATAGTACATTACGGTACTAGTGTGTAACATTGGTGATTACCGTCGAGGCGCCATTGAAGTACTTACCGTACTTAGCTCTCTTAAGAGAGCCAAGTACGGTAATCATCAATACACACGAGTATCATACGACGTTTTTCAACACACTTGTGAATAAAATATCAATAAAAACTCATTTCAACAGTGAAAACGAGTTGTGAAAAATGTTTCGCTATGGCGGGAAAAATTAATCAGTTTTCCTATGCGCGCGCATTGCGATCGGCCACAGACTAAAGGGTGAGGTTTTTTTTTATTTTCGGCGCATAGGATTTGCGCCTATTCTGCCACGTACAAAATGGGGAATTTAAAGTTTTCTTTTATTACAGAGAAAACAAAAGTTATATTTGAGTGAAAGTTTTATTTATTAAACACGTACGAGTTAAAATTATCTATTTAAATAAGAAGTTGCATGAAATGAGCAAGCAATAGGAACATTAATTTATTTGTTCTATTGAACACGATCTTTTTTTTTGAATAAAATTTTTTTTAAGAACAAAGCAACTCAACCAATAAAATTTAAAAAAAGTCTATAACTCACTAGTGAGTTATAGCAATGAAAAAGTCACAGTTACGAAAAATACTTTTTCAACACACTTGCTCAAAAAGTGGCTCTATGGTCACCGCAATTAGGCACAGAATGACACCCATAATCAAACTGTGACTTTTCATTGCTATAACTCACTTAGTGAGTTATAGATTTTTTTAAAATTTTATTGGTTGAGTTGCTTTGTTCTTAAAAAAGTTTTTATTCAAAAAAAAAGATCGTGTTCAATAGAAAAAATAAATTATGTTCCTATTGCTTGCTCATTTCATGCAACTTCTTATTTAAATAGATAATTTTAACTCGTACGTGTTTAATAAATAAAACTTTCACTCAAATGTAACTTTTGTTTTCTCTGTAATAAAAGAAAACTTTAAATTCCCCATTTTGTACGTGGCAGAATAGGCGCAAATCCTATGCGCCGAAAATAAAAAAAAAACCTCATCCCTTTAGTCTGTGGCCGATCGCAATGCGCGCGCATAGGAAAACTGATTAATTTTTCCCGCCATAGCGAAACATTTTTCACAACTCGTTTTCACAGTTGAAATAAAATGAGTTTTTATTGTTATTTTATTCACAAGTGTGTTGAAAAACGTCGTATGATACTCGTGTGTATTGATGATTACCGTCCTTGGCTCTCGTCCTTACCATAATGTACTATTATCAGAGAGACGCCTTAAAAACCGGTCTTATCACCTAGAGTGTAATTGAGATGATAAAAAAATAATGCGGTAATCGGTATATCTTTGATGTAAAAAACTTTGATATAATAATTTAAAAACGTTAAATATCTACCTTCAAAGGCATACGAGGCTACGAAATTTTGATTTTTTATTCAATTATTTGAAAGTATTTATTATTAGAATGAAACAAGTGAAATGTCTCGGCCATACAAAAGTCATCAACGAGTGTTTCACTGCATTAAATGAAAAATGTTGCCTGGTAGAAATAGCTACCTAGCAATAAGGCCACCTATTGTACCTTTTTCCATTTGTAACGTCACTTTTGTATATATTTGTATTTTTTTATTACAATAATAATAGTGCGCACAAATTTTTCCGGTTTTTTAATGCCGAGTATCACAAAATTGAAAAAATATAATAATAATAATAATAACGTTTATTCTCTCTTTCACAAAGGTAATACTTATTAATGAATTGTGTAATAAAGTAAAAAATGTATAAGGTTCCTTCGTGAGAGACTGGGTATCTGTACTAGAATACAATAAAGTATATAATATATTGAATTGAAATGTTGAAAAATGCTGTCTAATAAAGGTTGAGAACTGATCCTAAAACGTATGTAAATACATACCTATTACTTTAATGATTATAGGTAACCGTTTTTTCTATTAAGAAGTCATAATGTCTACTTATCCTAATCTAATTCATAACTACTACCAATAAGCCAATATTTTAGCAATAATTATGGAAAAAAAAAAATTATTATATGATTCGTTGGCGGAATATTACTTTGCCTTCGTTAAATAGCCTAAGGTAGTACTAGTAGGAAACTTTATAGTAAAATATTATACTAACTACCTATGTTTCAAATCGTAAAGGGCTCTATGTAATTGACTGCATCATAATTAAAATTTAAAATATTGTTTGCTAAATAGCTCTTTTATTAAAATTGTCCAATTTGAATTTATGATAATAACTTCATTTAGTTAGAAGGAAATGGGTGGGCTGTGAATTATGATGAAGTCATTTAGAACTAGTGTCCGACCGAAACGGATTAAAATTTAAAATATTGTTTGCTAAATAGCTCTTTTATTAAAATTGACACAGGAAAAAAATCGTTTATATTTTCATTTATTTTGAGGGGTTCCGTACCTCAAGAAAAAAGGAACCCTTATAGTTTATAGGATCACTCGTGTGTCTGTCTGTTTGTCACAGCCAATTTGTTCCGAATCTACTGGACCGAGTAAGTTGAAAAGATTGAGAATTTTATCATCTTATTTTCGGACCATAGAATTCTTACAGATTTTTCTGTAATCTATAAGTAAAGAACTGTTTTCAACATTTTTAGGCTTTTAACATTAACATTAAGTGTACTAAACACATATAGAAACTACTGAGCCTAAAAGATGATGAAATTCTCATTATTGTTTCCTTGTACGGAACCCTCGACGCGCGAGTCAGATTCGTATTTATCCGGTTTAAGCCCTTGTACACAAAACTGCGATGCGATGTCGCATCGCAGAAATCTGCGTACTTGCGCATACTAATAATAATAACATGGTGTTTGTTTTTTTGCTCTGCTTTCAGGTCATAATTGACCACGCTGAATACGTTAAAAACAACCGACTTCAATCGCAACAACTCCAATTTGCTATGTTTTTGTTGATTTTCTCAAAAACTGTTGAATCGATTTCGATAACATTTATATGGAACCACCTGTGAAGTTATACCCTTTTAAACAAAAAAGAATTTTCTAAATCGGTTCAGGCGTCTTCGAGTAATCGGTGAACATATTTAAAAAAAAAAGCGGCCAAGTGCGAGTCGGACTCGCCCATGAAGGGTTCCGTAGCAGCAAGTAACATAATATAAAAGTTCTTGTAGTTCGTTGTAACTTGAATGAAAGGTAAATTGCGGTTTACGATTTATGAAATATAAAAAAAAAACTACTTACTAGATCTCGTTCAAACCAATTTTCGGTAGAAGTTTTCAAGGTAATGTACATCATATATTTTTTTTAGTTTTATCATTCTCTTATTTTAGAAGTTACGGGGGGGGGACACTCATTTTACAACTTTGGAAGTGTCTCTCTCGCAAACTATTCAGTTTAGAAGAAAATGATATTAGAAACCTCAATATTGAAGACCTATCCATAGATACCCCACACGTATGGGTTTGATGAAAAAACATTTTTTGAGTTTCAGTTCTAAGTATGGGGAGCCCCCAAAATTTATTGTTTTTTTCTATTTTTATGTGAAAATCTTAATGCGGTTCACAGAATACATCTACTTACCAAGTTTCAACAGTATAGTTCCTATAGTTTCGGAAAAAAAGTGGCTGTGACATACGGACAGACAGACAGACAGACAGACATGACGAATCCATAAGGGTTCTGTTTTTTGCCATTTGGCTACGGAACCCTAAAAAAGATTCCGACGACGACGAGAACCTTCTCCTTTTTTTGAAGTCGGTTAAAATGTACTGAACTTTTTGTTCCGGTAAAATGCAAGATTTCCGTAGGATACCTTAAAGACTGTAATAAAGCACATCCAATCGGGCACATCCAATCCAATCCGCGGGCAAAAGCTAGTTTCAAATATTATTTGAAAAAACACATTGTACTCGTATGTATACTGTACTACTACGGAGACTACATGAAAAAAAAATAAGGACACAAGCTTCAGATTTAAGAGTCTAAAGCAAGCAAGCGAAGCATTACCAAACAGTAAAGTTGAAGAAGCAGGAAATAACACTCTTTTGTTGATTAACCGTTGATGGTTAAATGATGATACACATACCTGCTGGCTCCTGGGAGGTCACTCAGATCTCCTAACCAGAGTTCTCGGGTTCAAACTTAAACTTCTGGCCAATGTCCCAATGATTTTTAGAAACTTACATAATTTTTATACCGATTTCGACGGTAAGTGCAAACACTGTGAGAAAACTACACAATTGATTACTTTATATAATAATATTCGTTTAATAATAATATTCGTTTAATAATAATATTCGTTTGTATGACGTACGAAGGTTGCGTTTTACACGTCCGTAAAGGGGAATATAATTACTGTACCAGGTAATGGCTCTCTATTTCTAGTGATAGCAGAATAAAATTGTGCAACACGATAAGAAGAAGATCTTCATGTAGATGACAATAACTATTCCACTATTTGCCAGACCACTGCAAAAACAGCTACAGTCACGTCAAACACATTGCCTGCGTATTATGATAATATAGTACATAATGGTCTAAAACATCTGCTTCCTTAATGAATAAAACAATCACACGTTTAATAATAATACAAAAACATATGGAAATGTGAATAAAATTGACTGGTGATGTACTGAGCGTGCGCATGTAGTGTTACATGCCTATTTTTAACCGACTTCAAAAAAAAGGAGGAGGTTCTCAATTCGTCGGAATCTTTTTTTTTTATGTATGTTCACCGATTACTCGAAGACGCCTGAACCGATTTGGAAAATTCCTTTTTTGTTTAAAAGGGTATACTTCACAGGTAGTCCCATATAAATTTTATCGAAATCGATTCAGCAGTTTTTGAGAAAATCAACAAAAACATATCAAAATTGGAGTTGTTGCGATTGAAGTCTGTTGTTTTTAACGTATTCAGCGTGGTCAATTTTAGATCTTGAGTTCTATTCCTCGTAGAGCACATAACCAATTTTATAAATACACTCACTGGCACATTTAATCGCCCACCTCTTATTCGTAGTATAACTCTTGTTTACTTATCATTTGCCTTTTAAAATGCATCTCATTTAATAAATGGTTCATGATACAGTAAATTAAATTTAATACAGATTTATCATTTAATAAGTTTCATTAATAACCATGGGACATATTTTGGACAATTAAAGTCTTATACCATAAAAGAAGAGTGGGCGGGTCAATGTGCCTGTGAGTATATTTTCAGCGGATGCTGGGACCGTTGTTGTAACTGATACTCTTGCTCTATGAGGAATAGATCAGATGGTCTTAATGCAAATGTTCTAAAGACGGTTATAAGAAGAGGACGTCTTAAAACGACTCAATCCGAGAAAATCGATGCGCGTAAAATAATATCGAACAAAATTGGTAAGCCCTCATCATCTCACATGGTGGTAACTGATGATGATGCCGAAGATGGAAGATTCTCCAACACAATGGGGAACTGGCTATCTTATCTCCATGTTGGATTACATCAGTGCTATAAACATTGATGTTTGGCGGCAAAACTAAGATAAGATGGTGGTAGCTAGCTAGGCGGGCTGAGAAAATGCACAACCACCAACCAATACCCATATTAAGTTCAAATCAATATCGATACTTCTGGGCTCAAAGGGCGTATACGCTATACGCCCTTTGAGCCCAGAAGTATCGATATGGGTTCAAAACCGGTGGTTATGTTGAAATCTAACACACAAATCTCGATTTTGACATGTAGTCATATTTTTCTTTGCTTTCAATTAAGTTTAATTGAATCCTTTAAACAGGACTGATTATCCGTGAACAGCAACATTTATCCCGGTGGGGCCCAACTTTGTACTTGGTTTGATTGGTGGTAGGGCATTTCCAAAACCTGCCTGTAGCTACCACAATCTTATCTAAGTCTTGCCGCTGAACATCAATGTTCGTAAAGACATTGATGTGTTCTGGCATGAACATAATATAGTCAGTTTCCCATTGCGCTGGGAAATTTTGGATCCGCGTTCATCTGTGCCATCATCAGGTGAGATGTTGTCAAGGGCTAACCAATTGCGGTTTTTTTGAAACGCGTTATATTACAATATGAGGATGTTTGGTATTTTGTTAGTTAAGGATTTTTAACGGACATTTTGAAACTTGAGTACTTAAACTTATCAGTATTTTCATAATCAGTATTTTAAGAGTATTCTAAAAATACCTAGTTAATTCGTCATTTCATTTTTCGAAATCACGTAGCGTACTCGTGATACCGAAATATGCATATATTTTGACATTTTTGTAGGTAGGTTTTTACTTTGATATCAGTAAGAGATCGATAGTAACCACAATCACGGCTACTTATAATCTTTGATAGGTACTATCACTGATTCGATTTGATTTTTAAGGATATTTGTAATCCAAGTACTTACTCTTAGCTATACAGGGTGTTAAAAAAGTGCGTTTGAGATTTTAAGGGGTTACTCAGACTCAAGTGTAGAATACAGGACAAATATTGACAAAATCCGATCTACAACTTTTTTTTTTTACTTTTCCATACAAATTCTATGCGAATCTAAAAAAATATAGATATGATTTTTTAAATATTTTTCCTGTATTCCATACTTGATTCTGAGTAAGTTCTGAGTAAAGAACTTTTTTTAACACCCAGTAGTCTCATTGAATAATGAGTCGGTTAAAAGAACTGATTGATTTATATCAGCTTAGCAACTTAAATATTTTTTTATAAATGTATGTACTTGGATTATATCCGGCTTTAATATCTGCGTTTAGAATCTTAATGTATTATATTTAAAATTGAGGAAAACAAATGCCATAATATAATATTTTTTACCTATTAAAAACTATAACTTCAGGAGTTTGTCTCAAGAAAATGTTGTTCTTTGCTTTTGGTATATTTCGACATAACTTGGTCTATTTAAAGTTTCAATTAAACATAAAAGGTTTTGCTATATTTTAAGAGTTACTTTCTCCCACAAACTAAAAATAATTAAAAGTATATTTTAAACTAAGATTTGCTTGCGTGAATATGGTTTTAATGATTGTTGTTTACGGTGTGCAGTGCGCAGGGAGCTCGCAATCAAGGAAATGAGTTTTTTTGGATTAAATCTATATACCGTGACACTTCCCACCCCGTCAGTTACATATATCAGTGCTTTGTGCAAAATATAATGTCAATACGATGCTCTGTTATGAGTTATGACATAAAAGAACACAAACAAACTAACTTTCATATTTATAATAATTACTAACAAACTAAACATTTACTGAAAATGAACAAGCCGAATTTAATGAAACTTGAAACACAAACAAAATGCTAAATTATACTGAATATACAATTATTTTAAATGACTCTTTAATTAAGTAAATGCCTCAATTAAAATTTGCTTTTTAAATGTTATACCAGAAATAATTTATTTATTCATAAGTATATTAAAGTCTACCTATTGCATATTTTAAACACCTATAATGCTATGTTGGCCCTATAAATAAAAACAAATAAATTTACAATTATTTTTAAAAAACACTCACAGATTTTGAATATGAAACGATCCGAACTCGGGTCTCGGGGGCGACTTGCGATCTTCTGCGTCCAAAATGCGACTAAGCAAGCAACAACAATCGCAACTAGGTGGCCACTTGCCCACTTGCGTTTAATTGTTATCTTTCGACGTCGATGTAATTTTTATCAAGCACTCGAAAAGCTGAAAGTGGACTTTTCAAGAAATGTCCAGATTTATAGGTCAGTTTTGAAAAAGTACGCACGCTATTTTCAATACTTGCATTTCCAGGTATTGTTACTAGACCACTCCAGAAGAGAGTAATGATTATTGGGTGTATCTACAAATAAAGGTTTAACAAAATAACCTAAAACTATTTCAGTACTTATCAAATTACACAAAACAGAATGGGCATTTTGGTATATGATCGAAAAAAAAAAATAAGAGCGGCAGTCTCAAATACATATTAAATATTAAAGTGCTCGCCATAAATAGTGACTTTTGCTGTGGAGGCTTACTCGAGTCATGGTTAGAAAAATATATAAATCATAGGTATTATATGATATTTCACACTATACTTCATCTTCTTCTCGGGGTGCCATATCCTAGCGGATGTCGGCGATCAGCATGCGGAACTCCTCTCTCTCTTTAGCCATCCTGCAAAGAGTGGCTGCGTCTTTGATTCCAGTCCATTCCGTTATATTGTCACACCAGGTGATATGTGGTCTTCCTCTTCCTCTTCTGCCTTCAATTTTGCCTTCTATAATATTTCTTATTATGTCGTATTTTCTGTATAAGTGTTCCAAGTACCCCGTTTTCCTTTAATTTCATAAAAACTTGAAAAAAATGAATGAAAGCACTATTGTACAACATAAAAAAGGGAAAAATAACAATAAATATGAAAAAATATATATACAGTAAGGCGGTCTTATCGCTAAAGAGCGATCTCTTCCATACAACCTTTGGTTGTAGGAAATCACGTAAAAGCATATTTAGATTTTTTTTACGTTTGACTGTAGGCTTAAGAACAGCCCATAAAGAATTCCTTGTCTAATAGCCACCAATCCCATCTTATCAACCCCGATAGTAACATTGGAGGCTGGAAAAACCTCGAAATCCATGCACAAAAGGAGGTCAGGATGGCCATGGTGCGTGCTATGGACGGTGGTAGGATAGTCTGGTAAAAAATAGTTATGAAGGATCTCTTTGATGCACTCATTGTAAGCCCAGTACTACTGGCCATGCTATCCGATACCCTCCTAAAGGAGTACAGCTTCAACAAACTGCACAAGATTCACATACCGCATAGGGTCGAATGAATTTGAGCGGTTCCCAAAACTCTCAAATCTGGTGAGCTCATCTGGTTCACAGACGATTCAAAAAAGGTGGGTTTTGCTGTGGCTGAAGTAAGAGGGAGGGACTGATGTAGAAAAAATGAAAGAAATAAGAACAGGTTTCTATAAAAAATCGATTAGGGACCACGATATGCCCAATGCTGTTTCATGGAAATTATTTGCTATAATATATTTGAACGTGAACGTATTTTGGCTAGTGATGATTATACAAAGTATCGGCTTTGTATGATGTGATGACCCATACAAAGGTAGGAAGTAGACCTGCCAACCTATACAAAGTGTATCAAATCCCCAGTTCCACAGTACAACACGCAAATTCCAAGGAACATCTCCAAATTAATTCATTGCGGTTAGTGTCTTCCAATTTGAATTTATGATAATAACTTCATTTAGTTAGAAGGAAATGGGTGGGTTGTGAATTATGAGGAACTAGTGTCCGACTGAAACGGATTTTCTGCCGAAACCGAAACCGAACCTTCGGCCTCAGTCTCAGTTTCGGCCGTGACCGAAACTCATTCAGACATGTAAATAATAGTCAAAATCTTCATTGCGTGATATTTAAATCTTGTTAAATGAAATAAAATAAAACTACTTAAACTTTTGGACTTTTTAAATGTCCCACTTCCGTACCTTATTTTTATCTGAAATAAATGGAAGGTAAACAATCTTACTAAGGAATTGATACATGAAAACGTCAATTGCCTAATAAGTTGGATTACCTTTTATTCATTTTGGATAGGGATAGATACAAGGTTTACTGGCGACCACGAGGCACGAAATCATCCGAACGAAGTGCGAAAATTTACGAACACATAGTTTCAGCGCGGCCGAAGTTACGGCCGATTTTTGGCCGAAACCGAAACCATGACATGATCTTTTGGACGAAACTGGCCGAAACCGAACCGAACCTTCGGTTGGTAACTATTAAGAACCTATTGTTCCGTGATTGCTACGTATTTCGATTGTAACAAAAGGCTTTAATATAGATCCTAATAATCTGCAAGAGTAATTTGGATCAAATATAGTTTACAGGGGATCCTTGGGGGAAGCCTTTGTCCAGCAGTGGACATCTTTCGGCTGATGATGATGATGATTTTACAGTGATAGATAACTTATTATGGTGTTAAGAAAAAAAAACGACAAGTAGTTAATCTTTACGCACTTATAATGGGCACTGGGTGTAAACATAATTGACCACGCTGAATACGTTAAAAACAACCGACTTCAATCGCAACAACTCCAATTTTGCTATGTTTTTGTTGATTTTCTTAAAAACCGCTGAATCGATTTCGATAAAATTTATATGGGACCACCTGTGAAGTATACCCTTTTTATGAAGTCGGTTGAAAATAGGTGTCACAGATTTTATAAAAAATGCATTTTAGGCCTTTGTCATACTTTTAGGTTAGTTCAATAATCAAAACACTTATTTTTAGCAATTTAATAGGTTTTTCTTCGTTTTGAATGAACTTCGATTACAAATCGATACTTGTCGTGCCATCTATTGACATTTCAATGAACTAAGGTTTTCGTTGTATGAAATGAGACCCCGTGATAGGTGTAGAGCCCGTTTCGATGCTTTTTCACCGGCGAGGCGAGACGAAGCGAGTAGTGGAGTGAAGAGAATTGAAATCTCTAAAAAGAAGACTATTTCCACCGAAGATCTTCGGTGGAAATAGTCTGGATGGGCGAGGATGGGAGGGAAGAGAATTTAAATATTTCTTGGTTCTTTAAATACTGCACCCTTGCATTTCCACTGGCGAGGCGAGGAGGGAAGAGAACTTTAAAAAATCAATTCTCTTATCGCACATTTTCGGTGGAAATGGACCGACGCGATTTCAATTCTCTTCACTCCACTCCTCACCTCGCCTCGCCGGTAGAAAGGCAGCTTTAGACTTGCAGTTGTCATAACGAACAGCAAATAAGTTTTATTAGATTATCTTTTTACCGAATTAACTATGGATATGTCACTCACAAAACACACTTCGGAATTTCACCAAATTACAAAGTCACTTTTATTCACATTGACTGCAACATCGCTGCATGTGACGCTGAAGAGATCTCTCGAAGATAATGTTAATAATATTTATTTATCAATTTCTACTCAATGACTGATCGCTAATTTACGTAGAAGTATCATTGGGCATTGGGCACATGAAGTTAGAAATGCCACTATGTGATTGCAATGCCTTCGAAACAACAACTACACTACAACCCTGACAAATACTTTAAGAATGTTGTTTTGTATGTTGTCTTATGGTATCCCAATGGTACAAAGGGTGTAGTAGTATGTAGTTACTTAAAAAGGGGTCCAGAAATTCGTAAAAAGTTTCTTTATTTTAGAAAACTAACAGGGATGTTCTTTTTTTGATGTTTTTTTTTGTACTTGTAATCGAATTAGGTATATCTACGTTCATGTCGTGTTTTGAAACACGAACATGAAAAACTGTGTAGTGTATGCGCCGCCTACGTCACCAAACCTAAGCCGTAGCTTATTATATTATTCAATGTAACACATATTTCTGGGTTCATTAAACATATACCGTTGCGCAGAACAGTCGTTTGGTTTACCTTCCTACAGCCCACATCACAACTGAACTTAAATCTATTATGCAATATTTTTTTATATATTTAACGCTAAAACGAGTTATGTCATCAAGTTCGTTCCATATGACAGATCTCGCTATGAAAAAATCCTTATACGTTACGGTAAAACAAAGAAAATTTGGATTACTAAAACATAATATGCATATTTTAAAAGATGATGGATTTTAGGATGAGTACATGACGTTCTGATATCCAGAATCACACAGGATGTATTTTTATGCTGACGAATTATTAGTTTTCTTTAACTGTTTAGTTTGTTGCTTTATAAAAAAAAATACCATGATTTATACAAAAATGAAACGAGGTATACTAAAGGCGTTTTCACATGTGTAAGTATAGTCTTCTTAAAAGGTCGTGAGCATGAAAAACAACAATCAGTATTGTAATATAGCACGCCCAGGAAATTGCTTGTATTCTTACTATTACAATAACATTATCTTCTATGACATGACTAGTCAAACAAATAAGATATACAGGGTGGGCTAAACAAACATCCTTGGAATTATGTTTGTTATTGGTAGAGTATGAATTTGAATTATAATAGTACACCGACCCCCGTCGGAGAAGGGTTGGGGGTGAGGGCGTAACCAGTAGTCAGGTCAGGAGTTTTCCTTGGTTTTGCAAAAATGTGGCTTAATTCGGTGGAATAATTACGATGAGACTCCGCAGAACAACTGGACTTAATTT
The DNA here is from genome assembly GCA_958295455.1 of Coleophora deauratella. Classification (NCBI taxonomy): domain Eukaryota; kingdom Metazoa; phylum Arthropoda; class Insecta; order Lepidoptera; family Coleophoridae; genus Coleophora; species Coleophora deauratella. The sequence continues at coordinate 10,350,324 of OY282410.1, read as the reverse complement.
GTTGCAAATGACCTCTAGTATAACCCCTTTGAAGGATCACGTCGAATTACCAATCACCCTGTATATATTATATGCTATGCAATTACGAAATGTCAAGTGCGAGCAAGTGCATCGCATAGATAGTTGGAAAGCACTTGAAAATATAAGGTAAGGGGGAAGTGTGTCATCTGTTGACAAATAAACAGTTTCACAATAAAATCTTGAACGATAGAATCAGCAATTTTCAGGGAACACGTAAGATATATCCGGAGGTGACGTCATTTCACAGGCCTTTTAAATAAATATTATTATTTAGTGATCTGTGTTAGGGTTTAAAAAACGTCCATCCAAGTCCAGCTTAAAAAAAATAATGCCTTATTTCTCCCTAAATATTGGGTCACTGCACTATGCATTTGGATATTTTCATAGCACAAAAGAGAACAAAAACGGTGTGAGACATTTTTTTTCATACCATGATTTAAAAATTGACACATATTTTATTAGGTACCCAGTAAGGCACTCCAAGCCTCAAGCGACTTTTAAAAAGGAGCTCTGGAGGTGTGTAGGTCTACAATATTGAGAAGAATATTGTAGGTAGATAAATAATCATAGCTAGGTATAGTGTACAGTTCTCAAAATTTTTGTGATGCCTAGTTTTTAATATTTTCGGCATTTAAATTACGAAAGAGCATTGCTGGTCTCGTTGATGTCTTTTGTATGGCCGAGATGTTGCGCCTGATCTTATAGATGTATACACAGACTTGTACCCTTGTACCCCGCTCCCCCCGGAGCGATGATACCTTTGGATATACAGGGTGTAACAGAAAGGTGTGATAATACTTCAAGGTGGGCTTTTACCCATCAAACTGAACAACTTTTGTTCTACAACTTTGTTGAAATCGCAAAGAAATTTTCGGACTTTTCATACAAACTTGGTTCGCCAGCTGATCGATTTGTATGAAAAGGCCAAAAAAAATTTTGCGATTTAAACAAAATTTTAAAACAAAAGTTGTTCAGTTTGATGGGTAAAAGCCCACCTTGAAGTATTATCACACCTTTCTGTTAATATGGCAGGCTACGGTTGTTTAACCTTTGTATTATAGAAAGAAGTACATGGACCTGGTCATGCCTTTTGTAATGAAAGGCACGCATATACCTTTTGATTTTCCAAACTGCTTACTTACTTGGTTATAATTTTTTATTTATTTAAATGAGTGTCGGACTGAACTTCGACAACAATTACTTCGAAAGACTCTAGTTCAATAAGACGCTAGTTCGACAGACCTTAGTTCGACAAGTAGTATCAACACAATACTATCGATAATTTTCCTATGGTTCATTCCAATCAAAAAAAAGCAAAAGGTAAACAAATATAGTATGCACCTGACATTGACATTGTGTCATTTCCACTCACATTTCCATAGTAGTTTGTTTACTTTTTGATTTTTTATTGGTATGAACTATATAAGTGGTTAAAATTAATTACATACCTTCCTTAAAAAATCATGTTTGGAATTCTCCTTACACGCATACGAAGATACATCCAAGTTACAAAGAGCATTTCACTAGATATTGCAAAAAAAGTACGTGAAAATTACAAACACAGGGTTGACGAAAGCCTCACACAATAATCAGGTACAAGGAAGTGCAGAAAACACACGTGAACAACTTAGACTTTATTGTGATACAAAATTCGCACAATATTTTGACACATTCATTTACGATAAAACTGATCTCAAAAAGTTTAGTCTGTATTCCATAACTTTTTTTAAATGATGAAGTCAAATGTTAAAAGAGATTTTATGGTGAAAATAGTAACATCAAGCACGTTTTAAAATTAAATAAAGAAGTTTTTATTTCGCAAATATAAAGTTGAGAAAAGGCCGTAAAATTGAGGAAATGATTCTTTTTTCTCCTAATTTTCTCTTAATGAGAGATTTGTTTTAAATTAAATAAAATTTATTTTAATAACACTGCATTTCAGTTATACACCTTTACACAGTATAACCAAAGAAAGTATATAACACAAATAAAGAAACTTACATACAAAAAAATAAAATTAATGAAACCATAAAATAAAATTAAAAAATAGATTTACAAGGTAACAGAATCTCATTGACATTTATAATATGGTAACAAAACGTTTCCTAAACAATAGACAGGTCACATGCACACAGAGCTCACTCTTCCATCATTCTCACAGAATATCAGACACTCCTGAAATAAGCTGGCCCAGTTGTCAGCAAACAGATCACACTGCTGTGCCGCCTACAGCAGGTGATTCAGCATGTGGAGCGCACGCACGAGCGGCAAGCGGCGGGCGAGCAGGCGCGGCCTGAAGGTTTACTGGTACGAAAATATATCATTTGATACATGGTTTATAATCGTGGGAATCGAACCCCAGACCCTTAGATCAGTAGTGAAGAGCGCTATCCACTGACCTCCCGAGTCAGTAATAAGTCAAAGATCGAAGGCCAAAGAAAACACGTTTCACGGAAAATATACGGCAGACAATATGTACGTTAAGCCGTTGCTATCCTAGATGGCAGTCGTTAAGCCATGTCGATGTCGGAGGTCTTATGCGGCTTGAAAACTTCTGACACAGGGGTTGACCACTAGCCCACAACCTCCACCAATCCGGACTTGGCCCCCGTGTGTGGAGCATAGCCTATAGCCTAACCTTTCTAGGTTATGGGAAGAGACCCGTGCCCCTGCAATGGGGACGTAATGGGTTGTCAACATACGGCAGAACCTCACTATGATTCAACCCACTCATCCACTCAAGAGCTGATTATAAAAGGCAATTAGCTCACATATGAACGCAACACAGATTCCGCATTAACTATGCAAACACATGCATTTTGTGAAGACTCGCCTATTTATACAGTTATTGTCATTTGTCCCATGTAAACGCTTCCGTGTTACGTAACAATGTAAGATAATTTACTTAATGCGCATGCGCATAAAATATATAAAGGTCTGTGGAAAATAACAGTATTGGGGGAATCTTAAATTGTTCGGCGTTGCATATCTTCTTATCAATAAACTGTGGAAGGCTATTTAAAAATAACATTTATTTATTGTGTGAAAAAGTTTGGGGAGGCCTTTGCTCAGTCAGGAATGTCTTTACATTGATATAATGATGACCATTTTTACATGGACTTGATATAAAGTGGTTTCAATGAGGCTTTACCGCTTTCTGCCTTAATAACTACTGAAACTGACTTTTAATTGAGTTTATCCAGTAAAGTCCTACGGGATAGGGTCCTTGGGGATCGGGGTACTCAGGAAATTTAATTATATGATTTATTTACATGTAAGCTTACAGACTAAGATCCAACACGCTTACAAGCTAATTAGCTTATTAATTAATAGGTAATATATCTATACGACAAAAACATATACAAATAATAATATACAGATTTTGATATTGCACTTGCATTATTTGCAAAATAACCCTTTGTAAATGAATCGAACCTCTCTAACTTTTATAAACTTTTTCAGCACAATCCTGGTACTCAAAGCTGACAGTGTCTTTAACGTCAATCAATCAGATCCTGTCTTTTTTCATCTTGGAAGTTAAAATTTTTCGTGTGTATAGTAACAAATTAAAACAAATAATGCAAGTGCAATATCAAAATCTAAAGTTATTCCGTGTTCTTCAACGAAATACTGAACCCATACAAAATGGCGCGACCCATGCCAACAACATCGGAAAAAATTAAACAGGAAGCCGAACTTATCATAAAAAGGGCGCATTTGCTCGGCCCCAGTTTGGAGACGAAATTCGACGAATTGAAATTCGATATTGTAAAGAAAATCGATAAAGAACTGGCTGATTCTCATAACTCTAGAGAGTACATCTCCCAGAAATACGATGAGCTGTGCAACAAGATACAGTTCTTGACGGAGCTGGACGCGACCGTGACAGGTTTCAGGAGTGACGTGAAAGCTATCGAGAAACAAATACAGGAGCTGCAGTTGAGACTCGACGACATAGAGAAGAGAACGATATGTAAGGAATGTCCTTCCTTGACTTCGTCCAGAATTTTCAACGAATAAAATTGTGGTTGTCTTATTTATATGCGAGTTTACATTGCTTACCTTTTGCCATGGCCGATGAGATTTTGTCGTTGTCAGAAATCGGCTTTATACAGGCCAATCTTTTTTGCGATTTCATCAAAATTGTAGCAGTTTGACCAGTGGAAGTGCCAGTCAAGGGGTCCTACTACTACTATTTGTAACACTCTGTTTAAACAGTACCGTGAATAGACCGTGATTGGCTGAGAGTTTTTTTTAAATTCCATCCTTAATTGGATATAAAGAGGTACAGTAAAGTTAATATGAAAAATCCACAACTGTGCGTTTCACTAGAAACTTTCTGTCTCGCACAACCGAACTGTGGAATGAATTGTCGCCTGCGGTATTTTCGGACCGATACGACATACAAACCTTCAAGAAAAGAGCGTACTCCCATATCAAAGGCCGGCAACGCACTTGTGACTCCTCTGGTGTTGCGGGTGTCTATGGGCGGCGGTGATCGCTTACCATCAGGTAATCCGTCTGTCGTTTGCCACCACTACCATAAAAAAAAAGATGAACCTTTGATTTTTATTATCATGATTATATTATTTCATTATTTTTCAAACTCATATCTAAAGGGACTTCCATAGGGTGTTATCATTTTTAACAGGATCAAAAAGGCTTATATGTTAAGTCAGAAGTGGAAAAAAATCTATGCGCAAAACTTCACGGGTGATTTACTAGTCAGACATGTAAGGGAAACTACTTACTACTTACTCGCTGGCTCCGCGGCAAAAAGGATCTTGGCCTCTGACACCAATTGCCGCCACTTTTTCCTTTCCTGTACGCATCAATTCAAGGAATCAATGTAAGGGAATACAATACATATAAGTATTTTCATCAAACACTGTTGGAGCCCGAAGATCAAAGTCACTACTAGTCACGAAGTGTCGTAATATAAGAATTCACGTGAATGTAATTAAAGATGGCGTCTATATCTTTCGAACATAAACTGCCTCCCATTGAATTTCATAATTATTTTTATAATACTGTTTTTTTTATTATCACAGCTTTTATAGAAACTACCATATATTTCAGTCGCGGTCGGTTTACTTATCTTCCTCCTCGGTTAGTTCATCTATACCTGATCACCATCTAATCCCTTATTACTTAAAAAAAAAAACTCCATTAAAATTGAATAAAATTTAATTTAAATTATAACTTAATTATTTAACATTTATTCGTCTGTCTTTAAAAATATTAAATTCTACATTACATAATATTTGGCATAATTTGTTCATTGTTATGTCTACCTAGTTAATTAAATCTTGTAATCGTTATTTTCAATTTAAATATATTAACAACACAAAAAGTATCTACATGTAAAACAGCTTACTTATAAAAAAATTGCATATTAATTTTATTTAAATCTATAAAAATGAAACAAAGCACTAAACAAAAAATTCACAGTCTTACAGTAAAACTTGTAAAATAACGTTTGCTCTATTGTATTGTGGAGTATTTGCTTATTTTGTACTAAATCGAACACATTTTCTTTATTATGCTTAAATCTATCATTTCACACAAATTCAACAAATCACGCAAAGGACCAGATTCGTATTTGTTCGAATCAAGACATGTGGTATGAATATCTTGTTATCACATTATTGCAATAAGGAGTTTACTGGTTTACAGATAATAAATAGAAAAAAAAATGAGGATGTTATATTATTGCCTATTCAACGAAAACACTCATAATAAACACTGGAGATACTAAAATTTGAAATGCTGTCAATTACGTACTTAGTTGCATACATTTATTTCTAAATTCAACAATCCTAAAATTCACTTAATTATTTCCCGGCTAATATAGCCTGAATTTGCGATACAGTCTTGCCTTTAGTCTCTGGTATCAATATGAAAACGAAAACAGTACAAATCACCATGAACCCGGCGAAGAACCAGAAACAAATGTATATTCCTAAGGCATCTTTCATGATCGGGAAACATAACGTAACAATAAAGACCAAACACCAGTTCAGAACAACAGTAATGCCGGAGGCTGTGCCTCTGTATTCAACGGGGAAGAGCTCAGCCATCATCATCCAAGGTATAGGTCCAAAACCCAGTGAGAAAGAAATGATGAATAACACCAAACACACTAAAGGCAACCACCCAGCTGACGCGACTTGCAACTTAAAGTAAATGCCGAGAACAATTAAACAAATCCCCATGATTATACTGCTTTGGAGAAGCAAGATTTTCCTTCCAGCGCGTTCGACGAGAAGCGAAGAGATGCAAGTGGCGATGGTCTGGACAACACCGACGATGATAGTGGCGATGGAAGGGTCGATCTTGGAGCCGGCGGCTTGGAAGATGTTGTTGGTGTAAAAGATTACGGCGTTAATGCCGCTGAACTGCTGGAAGAACATGAGGCCCAAGGAGCAGATGAATGCAATGCGGGTTCCTCGATTGCGTAACATGGTCATGAGGCTGCCACTTTGGCGTGATGCGTTGTCGATCTGAAAGAGAATTTGACTAATTATTATAAATTATATTATTATTATCAGTTTAAACCATTGGATTGGATGGATAGAAAATTACATTTTAAACATCATCGCTGCAATCAGCCTCACTTACATGGAAGCTTTACGAGTACTTGTTCCTTAAATGAGCTTAATACCTTAATATTATCATTATTTTCACTATTGTCACTACCTGGGACTACACTATATGGGACTATTGTCACTACACTATATGGGACTAAATACCCTTTAGCTTCTTGTTAAACTCTTCAAAATATAGTTAATACTTACTTCCTTCTGCATGTCTTCAAGCTCAGTGCTAAGATCAGCGTAAGGACCACGCAGCCACCTCAGTGCCTTCTCAGCATCGCGCCTCCTGTTCTTGCCCAGAAGATATTGTGGGGTCTCTGGCATCCACCTGAAGAGGTAACATGTTTTAGTTCCGATTGTATTGGCACTATTATGGAATCTGTAGTATGGGTTCCTCGGGAAAAGGTGTTCAGTTTTCAGACAAAAGCCAGAGAGAACGGAGACGAAGTGAATAATTTCTGGGTGTATTTTTTTTATTTATTTCAACTATTTCACAATACAAATCTCAATATTTTTTTTCTTCTTAATACACTTCAGTCACCTATCTTGTATTAAGCGCTTATAATTTTTTACATAAAAAATGAAAGACAGAGCAATAACGAAATAAAAGAAAAACAACACTCAATGTGAGACGAAATAAGACAAAACTTACCAAAACACAGCGACAAGCAGGGGAGGGAACGCAGCGCACACAATAGACAGTGTCCGCCAGTGAGTCCATCCGCCAATGATGAAGGTGACCAAGATGCCGACGGTCAGGAAGAGCTGGAAGAAGGCACCGAGAGACCCTCGGATGGAGGTCTCGGCTATCTCGCCGATGTACATGGGTGCCGCCACACAAATTCCACCTGAAATTGTAAAAAGAGGATTGAGGTTTAATTTCAGAATATTTTGTTAGGATTATTTCGCATATTTGGCGTCAGGTATAACAGCAACATGAATATATTAATAGTTAGCCATGATCTGATCCTCTCAGAACATTCTCCTGATAGTTGTTACTTGGGTGGGTCAAGTTACAAAACGAAGGTAAGAGTCACCTGACATTTAAAAGATTTACGACAGATTTTCCTGATATCAGGGTAAAAATTACACTCTCGCGACAGTGTTCTAGAATCTGGAACACCTTCCAAATAGCTGCGTCAGTAAAATCTCATTATATTGTCTAGAGCTTTTTCAGAGACTTGCAGACAGTAAATATTATTATGCATGACTGCAGTATACCAGAACCAAAGGTCAGATTTTTTACTTGATCCAATAAGATGAGTATAGCAAATACGAGAATATATCAGTATCGAAAACAGTCACAAAAGACAACAGAATATCTATCCATACATCCTTACCAGTAGACACTCCTGCGAAAAACCTGGCTGCGATCAACATGCCGGGGCCGTTAGCGAAGATGGTGAGCAGCCAGTTCAACATGAAGGGTCCGGCCAAGATGAGGATGGTTGGCCGACGGCCGATCTTCTCGGCCATGACCCCCACGGGCAGGGCGCTGAGGGCCGCGCCGATGGCGAGGAAAGAGGAGACTAGACCACCTGGCGAAGACATTTCAATGATTAGTTCGAGTGTCACGTCAGATGCAGACAGACGCAGGTCCCGGGTCTCCTGCATTTTCTTAATTGTGTCCAAGGCGTAAGTGTGTGTGTGTGAGGAGAGGACACTTCGAATATGCATGCCAGTCTCGTGTCGGACTGTACAGTCTATCCTCGACATCTTGGCCACAAAGTTACTAATCTTACTACTGCTAATAAAGGGTTTCACTGGTTCGGTGATCTAAATGCACCGGATTGTTGCTACTGAACCGGACTAACTACCGAACTACTGTTACTATAGAGCAGTGTTTTTCAACCTGTGGGTCGCGAAGCCTTTCTCAGGGGTCGCGGGTACAAGAAAAAGTAAGTGTTTATAGGTCCTACACTGCAATAAGAAAATACGAGTTCTGGGCCTGTTTATTTTTTAATAATTTGTTATAACGGGGTTCTATTTTGGAGACTTTCATAAGGTTATCATTTTCTAATTGAAGAAAATTATAAACGTAGTCTTTCAAAACACTAACATTTTGTATGTTTATGGCACTAGGGGGGTCGCAAGAATTTTTTAACTTGTAAAGGGGTCGGGTATAAAAAAAGGTTGAAAACACTGCTATAGAGGGAATCGTCTATTATAGACACAAAATACGAATGATAATGAATTAATTAAACGTGGTGAAGTAAATGTACATGTTACTATCTAGCACAATATTATCTAATAACAAAGGAACCCCAGTCCAGTTTTATGCATGGTCTAAATAGGTGTACGACCCATTAACTGGAGCTTCTATTCTACTCATCATATTATTATTTTTTTATTCTACGACTTTGCTGACTGCGCATAAATCATTTTGGACCCTAAATAGGTATAGATCCATCGACTGTTTGACCGTGATCGGAGACCTCAAAAGATTTTTGTGAATCCTGAAGTCATAAATATCTGCGTAATGAAAATTTTAATGTCTCAATACATAATGATATACCTACTTAAAATCCTACAACAACATCTGATCTTTCGTCACACGCTGTTCGAAAACAAGTTACGCAATGAAAGGAACGAGCTTAATGAACCATCTAGTTTTACTAGGTACTAATAAAACGAGACAAAAGATACATATTGTATAAGTTCATCTCTTTCAGACTGAGAGGGTGTGGAGCTATGACGGTAACCTTGTAAGAAACTGACGATATTTCCTGGATAAATGCCAGATATCAGAGTTGGCTTGTCGTTTAGTGGGTATGTAATGTGGGTGTGCCTTGTTGACTACGTTTATCGTTATTTTGAATTTATATTGCTACTAGCTTCCGCCCGCAACTTCGTCTGTGCGTGGACTTCAGAAATGGATCTAGAGAGAAATAAAATGTTAAGGCAGCGCCATCTAGTGACAAAGCAAAAATTTAAGTTTTTAGCCATTCCTCCAGGAATCTTCGAGTTTTCCGGGATACAAAGTATCATATGCGTTAGCCCAGTGCTTTATCTATCTACCTACCAAATTTCATCCAAATCCGATCAGTAGTTTCAGCGTGAAAGCGGAACAAACAAACAAACAAACATCCATACTTTCGCACTTTCGAATTTATAATATTAGTGAGATGAGATAGCCATATAGACGGGTTTTTGCCCGGGCATTTTTGGGCATTTTGAATAAATGCCCAATAAACGTCCATTTGCGCCATACAAATTGGGCATTTATTGGGCATAAATGGACGTTTATTGGGCATTTACTCAAAACTGCCCGGGCAAAAACCCATCTCTAGATAGCCACAATTGACACTAGTCGTAAATGCAGGACAGTCGTCACTTCAGTAGCTGGAAGTCAGAGCGACCACAGGAGAGAAAGCGTCTAATTATCCAATCATTGTCTAGGAAACCGCTTTTTAATCAACTTCTAAAAAAGAGGTATCTTCACATTTGGCTGGAGACAAAGTGCCTCAGGGATCCCACATCGGTCGCTTAACGGCAGTGACTTGGCCTTCCTAACCAGAGCAAAGTCCGGTTTCATATCCTGGTCAGTACACTGTCATACATACGTTCTATATGCGACCATGCGACTATGCAACTATCCGTCGATCCCTTGTAATAGCACGGTAAAATTATGTCACACGATAAGAAAGAAGATCCCACGGATATTTGCAAAGTGAAAATATGACCACGCTGAATACGTTAAAAACAACCAACTTCAATCGCAACAACTCCAATTTTGCTATATTTTTGTTGATTTTCTCAAAAACCGCTGAATCAATTTCGATAAAATTTATATGGGACCACCTGTGAAGTACCCTTTTAAACAAAAAAGAATTTTCCAAATCGGTTCAGGCGTCTTCGAGTAATCGGTGAACTTACATAAAAAAAAAGATTCCGACGAATTGAGAACCTCCTCCTTTTTTTGATGTCGGCTAAAAATACAAGGCAAACTTAATAACCCGTACGCACGTCAGTCATTCATAGCATTTATTGCTACCCGTCAAAACGACGCCCACCAGTTACGATTGGTATACCTATTTATAGGAGCATCGTTAAACATTAATCCGTCTATTAATTATTATAACTGTTTACGTCTGTTTTGTGCTAACATTGATATTTAAGTTTTTAACCGACTTCAAAAAAAGGAGGAGGTTCTCAATTCGTCGGAATCTTTTTTTTTATTTTTTTTAGTTTTTTATGTATGTTCACCGATTACTCGAAGACGCCTGAACCGATTTCGAAAATTCTTTTTTTTGTTTAAAAGGGTATACTTCACAGGTGGTCCCATATACATTTTATCGAAATCGATTCAGCGGTTTTTGAGAAAATCAACAAAAACATAGGAAAATTGGAGTTGTTGCGATTGAAGTCGGTTGTTTTTAACGTATTCAGCGTGGTCAATTATTTTTACTAAAGTGAAATATTTTTCTGAAACGGATAATTTTAAGTTTCGAATCGTTCAAGCTATTTCTTAGCAAGCTACTTCGTACCCCCATGAGGTTCGAAATGCTCTTGTAGGTACCTTGCATACATTTTTATCTTATCTGTGTCCCAGCTATAGCAAAAAATGCCTTACCACAAACAACAAGCAATAGCCAGTTTGACTAACACGGTGGCTCAGTGTTTAGCGCGGTGCTGACTACTTGTCCGAGGGTCACGGGTTCGATTCCCACCCATGGCAAAAATTTCTGTGATCAGCAGATACGTTTGCTCTGTGTGCCTTATATGTATTTAAATGTATATGTGTATGCATATCAGGGGTATCCTACGTTGGGACCAGAGGCCATGCGTGATTGATTTGTCCCGGATATTTATCATTTATTATAGTTAAAAAACACAACTTACTTTGAGCGGTGTCCAACAAGAAATCAGCTGGTTGCCCCAAAGAGTTGATCAGAAGTGTTCCATTTGTGTTGTTCACCATCAAAGTGGTGTTCAGTCTGACCACTGGCAGCTGTGCGGTGACGTTGGCCTGGGTAGTGTTAGAGAGGGTGAGGTTCGTTAAGGTCTTATTGACGAAGGGCTGGAGCTGGGGCAGGGCGGGGGAGGTCCACGCGAGGATGGTGCCAGCTATCACTGCGCCGATGGCCGCTGGAACAGGAGAAAACATGGTTAGTAGTACTAATCGTACTCACAGTCATGTTAGACTACAATCTGACTTATAAGGTCTAAAAAAATCTGCTGAAACTACATATACTGGAGCTTCTACCCGTGAATTTGAACAACATTTCCCAATAAATCTTTTTTTTATGGCAGAGGTGGCAAACGAGCAGACGGATCACCTGATGGTTAGGGATTACGCCGCCCATAGACACCCGCAACACCAGCGGAGTCACAAGTGCGTTGCCGGCCTTTGATATGGGAGTACGCTCTTTTCTTGAAGGTTTGAATGTCGTATCGGTCCGGAAATAGGTACCGCAGGCGACAATTCATTCCACAGTTTGGTTGCGCGAGGCAGAAAGTTTCTAGTGAAATGCACAGTTGTGGACTGCCAACCATCTAAGTGATGGGGATGAAAATGTTGTGGCGTAGCGCGATGGTGAAAAGAGGTGGCAGGGATCAATCCGAACAATTTCTTTGAGCACTCCCCATAGTATATGCGATAAAGAATGCAGAGCGAAGCCGATCTGAAATATCCTGGCAGCCGACGATTCGAGTTGCTCTCCGTTGAATGCGGTCCAGTGGGAGAAGCTGGTACTGGGGTGCCCCTACCCAGTGATGAGAACAGTATTCCATATGAGGCCGAACCTGCGCCTTATAAAGTTGCAGGCGATGGGCCGCACTGAAATACCGTCTCGATCTATTGAGCACACCAAGCTTCTTCGAGGCTAATTTAGACTTACTCTCTAGATGACAACGGAACTGGAGTTCACTCGATATGTCGACACCAAGGATTCCGATACTAGCTGAAGCATTTAGGGGAGTGTCCTCAAAACGTGGTGATACGACAAATGGCATTTTCTTGGCAGTGAACGCGCAAACCTGTGTCTTAGTGGGGTTAAATTGGACCAAATTAAGTCGACCATATTCTAAGACTTTCTTTAAAGAAGCCTCAATTTCCGACACAAGTTTGTTTGGCTCTCGATGACGTTTTCCCGAGAAATGTTGGCACGGCCGGTATAGAAGGCATCACCTGTGCTGTCATCCGCATAACAATGAGTGCTGCTGATTTGCAGCATAATAATTAAAAGTTTATTAAGTAAAAGACCCAGTTAAAATAGTTTATAGATTAATTTTGTTAGACCCTGTTATTATTTTATGTGATAGCTGGCAAACGAGTAGATGGATCACCTGATGGTAAGCGATTACCTTATTACATCTTTGAATGTTTTTTTTTTAAATACGTTGAGTTTCAGTAATTTGGTAGATCATGTTATTTGTAGGGTTTCGTGCCAAATCTGACATGATCAGTAGAATGATATGATAAATTCTTTGACCCTATTTACTAAGCCTACAATAAGTTACATCCGTAGGTCTGTCTGTTTCACCTTTAAATTCAGATTTAAAGTCCGTTAACTATATTTTGAATCCTAATGGATAGCCTATACCTAGCCTAGCCTTTATAATTTTAAAAATAATGTAGGTACGTCTTCCGACAGATATAATGGTGATTATTATTAATTTAAAAATAAAAATAGTTAAGGGAGGTCTTCAACCAAGAAACGTGATGTTTTGTTTATTTTTGCTTTATCAAAAATACACGCGCCTAAACTAGACGCACCAAAAATAAACGCACTGAAAACAAACCGCGTGGAAAACACATGCGCGGAAAAACACGCTTAGAAAACATATGCGCGAGTGCTGCACGTGATAAATACACACGAGACGACACCCGCGTTGATGGATTCTATACCACCTGTTTTTTTACATCGTAGCACCGGCCGGACACACACATACAATACATAGAGAGAGTGAGAGGTTTTTTTTACTCTTGCATTTTCATCGATCTCTACAAAATAAGCTAATAAGCTATTATCGCTTTCCATCAGGTGATCCGTCTGCTCGTTTGCCACCTATCACATAAAAAAAAGAAAAAAAATCTCAAAGATTTTTTCATTATCTCGCTACCGTGCTCTCCTCGGTCGCTCGAAAGTGAAAATCGCGACCACTTCATCTTTACGACAGACCTCTAACTTGACAATCTGCCAGTTTAACGTAACTGTAGGTTTGATCTAAAAATAGCTGCGCACGCGACATCTCGGTAGCAGCCAGCAAACCTGGCAGCAATCGCTTTTATATTGATCGCGGTTATCTACACAAAAATTTCATTGTTTATTGTTTATGAATCAAAGCTCACTGTTTGGGGAGGCTTAACCATAACCTGGATGGGTCTGAAAAGCGGCTGTGGCTCAATGCGGCACTGGACACTTCTAGTGACAATTAGGAAATTTGATAAAGTTCATTGCTTTTAACTACCGGGAATTGAACTCGATACCCGGAGCCTTAGTAAGCAATATTTAACTTTTACAAATTTTACAAACTGTTACAAATATCAAAACGGATGACACAAACGGATGGATGAGCGTACTATTAAAACACTAGTAATAAAATTTAATGAGTAGGTAAGGAGGTAGATTGTACTCGTATGTATGTACGTATGCTGCAGTAGATACTTACATAAAAAATTTAAAGAAAAAAAAGATAAAATATAATAAAAAAAGAAAACAGAGTAAAAATATAATTATTATTTATTATAAAGAGTATTTACCTTATTAAACTGTAAAAGTAACTTGGTTATTACGATTTTATTAACTACTTTAACTGATAAAATGAAACTCCGTAGGCATATTTAAAGATTTCATAATTTCTTATTAATATAATTTATTATGTAAGTTTTTGAATCGCAAGCGAAAGGTAGTTATTAATCGTAACAACAAATTATTTTAATGTCGAATAACTCAAAAACTAAAGATTCTGTCGGCGAATCGTTCGTCGTGGAAAGGTTCTACTGTCGAGTCACTCATAAACGAAACGTTCTTTCGGCGAATCGTTCATAGCTGAAAGGTTCTGTTGAAGAATCACTCATAAACGAAATATTCTGTCGGCGAATCGTTCGTAGCTGAAAGATTCTGGCGACGAATCGTTCATAAACGAAACATTCTGTCGACGAGCCATTCCACAGAGAATCGACTGTCGGCGATGCGTTTCGGAATCACTTCAACCAATCGGGACTTAGGTCCAGCTTGTGGAGTATGGCCTAATGTTGCCGATTTATGAGAAAGACCCTTGTAGTTGGGTTGTTAACAAACATTGGTATACTTCTGGAATATCTCACTTAGTGGTAAGAGGTGGTGATGATAACACTGAAGATGTTAACAATGGCACATCGGACACTCAAATTGTCGCCTGGTTGCGGAAACCGCCCGCCCTTACAATTACAATGAGAGTACTAATTCTGTCTCCGTTCTGCGAGCTTTAGGTTCCGACGCTACGACTTTTTATTGTTTAAGATGACAAGAGGCTGGCGGCACACCTGATGAAAAGTGACATCCGCTGCCTATGAGCATCTATAACCCCAGAAGGGTTATCAATGACTTGCTTATACTTGAAGGCTAAAATGGAATGCCCGATTACGCTGGCTATCTCGCACCACCCGCCGTCGGAACACAGCGCGCTGCTAGCGGCAGTATAGAGCGAGCAATGGTGCCCACCCAGTCGGACCTTGCATAATAAGGTCCTAATTCTGGTCCTCTCACCTGCAACAGCAGCTATGTACTGGTTCGCTCTCCTTGTGTCGCCGCCCTTCTCCTGGACGGAGAGCATATGCATAGTTGGTTTATCCATTTCTTCTAATTTCTGTCACCCTGGTAGTTGCATTCTGGAACAAGAAGTCTAGTGTTAACGGGTAGCTGTAATATAATTTTATTAGCTTATGCCCGCAGCTTTGTCCGCGTGGATAAACTTTTTATGATTGTCATTTTAAGGGTGCGCGTTGTGCGAGCCGTAAGTGGCTCGGGAGTACGGAAATGAGCGTTCAAACTCTCCTCCTGTTCCTCGCCCTTTAATCGAAGTTCTCGGTTATCTAATTGGTGTTCAAGAAGTAAGTAAGTAAAACGTTTATTTGATACTTCAATCACACACATACTTATAAACTAAAATACATCAAACAAAAACAGACAATCAGATATATAACAAAAACAAAGTAAGTATATGTGTGTTGCAGTGCAAATGGGCCATCGGTTGAGTAGCTATTTAAGAATCAGTGGCGTTGCTTTTTTATTTTTAGGGCTCTTGTGCAATTCATTTCTGCAAAGCTACAATTTAAATGCAGCAGGATGGTTTGGTCTCGTAAGCTGCAGACCGCCAGAGTATATCAGTAACAGATGCCTTGAACTCATAGCTGACCGAATTAGGGAAGTAGATCCCGTGGAAGATCCCGGAAGTGCTTGCTTGATACGTCAAGCAAGTGAGAGCTGACATAAGAGCACACTGAGGAGGATGTTAAAGATGGGGCAAAATGGAGCAGATTGTCGAAAGCAGACCATAACTCATGCAAATAACGCTAGGTAGAGAACAACAAGAAATCGTTTTTTTATGTTTAATTAGGTAAGTTTATTTATGTAGTTATATTAGTCAAATGATTCATATAATCTCCAAGCATTTACCAAATCTTTACAATATCTTAATCTATTTAAAATATAGATTTTATTATACAAAATAAAAACATGAGTAATCCTATTTTCGAGTCTTTAACAATGTATAATTTTATTTTCATTCAAATGTACCGTCTGTGTAAATATGTGATTATGAATGTTACTTCACACGATTATCACATTATTTGCAAGTACCCACAGCCTTGGTTTTCTCTAAAAGATTCTTTATACCATCCGACCATACGCATAACCTTTCATAAAGGTGGTAATCCACTGTGACTACGATTCAAATGTTGAAAGACTCTTTTATACCATCCGACTATACACACAACCTTTCATAAAGATGGTAATCCACTGTTATTATGATTCAGAAGTTGGGAAAATTATAAACCGAGAAAATACTTATCGTATATGTATATAAATCAGTTTAACTTTGCTAGCCAGACTGCAAAAAAAAATATTAAAGTGGATACTGTATTCAAATTAACAAAGTTCATATACTCCACTCACTACACACAGGATGTAAGAAAACCAATCTTGAAATGTCCACTCATGAAACTGATCAAGTTTTACCTATACTAAAACTTTAAAAAATAATAATTTAACTCTTCATAAAAATTAGATGATTGAGCGATCAAACTGTATGAATTCTTTTTTTTTTTCTTATAGGTTCCATAGGAAAAGTGGTTTTCAGTTTTATGAGTATAGCACTGCCCCTATTAAAGTCTTCGGGAGTAACTTTTTGCATCCTGTAAGTCTCTTTTTGCAATATTCCACAATCGTATATTGATACGATTAGTAATAAATAATTGAATAGTGTAAAGGGGCCTATGTATGGTGTCATAGTTGCTAATATGGTGCTAAATATCCCTAATGTCAAAATTAGCGCGTTTGTATGTAGTTTTATACCGAAGTGACCTCTGTCTTAAAATTAAGTCTTACTGACAATAAAATACTGAATAAGTAGTCTATTCCATAAGCATTCTACGTTTTTTGACTGGGTCATATCTCTATTGTACAAATACAAATAGTTTATTCAGACAAAAAGAGTACATTTTGGTTTTGTTATTTTAAAGTAAACACTTACGAGTACTTTACATAAATTTGCTCATATATAGGTACTTATTATTTAAACTGCGGTTCACATCCATACTAAGATTAAAAACTTGTGTTATAGCTGTTCACCACATCCCAACACCAGGGAGTTGTAAGTGCTTATAATAAGTTGATTTTTGTTATGACTTTCAAAACCCGACTGCGTAAAATGTATCCTGTGTGAATCTTGGGGATGAAGATGAATACTACCAGGGAATGTGCTACTCTCTACCGAGAGAATACGACACTTACAGCTCGCGTCACGTAAAAAGAGCACTGGCGGGCGTTTCGAGGGCACAACAGTTCACTCCGACAACAGGATAGCATAATATAAATCACGTCAGTGTGAAAGAGAGGGTACTAAACATTTGCTGTCAGAGTGCATCCTCGGAACGCCAGCCAGCGCTCTTTTTACGTGACGCGAACTATAGCACTTTAAACTCCATTCAGACGTTTTGACTACCACAGGCAGTAAAATTAAAACGGACATACAATGTACAGACAGCCACAAATTTATCTGAATCTCTCCGTAATAAACCATGTATCACGAATAGCTTTAGTAGGGGTTCAGATATCTCTGTGGGCCAGTGTACATACATGTGTACCTGAAAAATATTGTAAATCCAGAGTCCATTTGAAGTGAAATAAAATAAATAAATAAAAACATTACCATCAATCTACTTTGGGCAGTCGGCAACATAGAATATAAAAAATAAATAAATTTTACATTTCCTGAGCAGTTTACTTAAGTGCACATACATAGTCTATTTGAAGTGCAAAATTCTAGCAAAATGTTATCATAATATCTTGATCCCGTAATCTCTTGACTCTTGACTACCGAACTTGATAAAGCTAATCCCAGTTAATACATACAAATCTAAGGCTTTAACGTTTTATTACAAGTCATTTCAAAAACCGATTTATATGGACGCTTTGCAGCAAAAGAGATAAAATTGCAACTCTATTCATAATTTTTGCCTTGATGTTGTAATGTAATAACCAGTGATCGGAAATTCTGGAGCAATTATACCTTACAATTGGAGAGCTAGCATAATATGGACAATGGACATGCCGTTTTGAATTAACAGAACGTTGAATTAACGTTTTTAATAGCATACATGAAATTTTTAATAAGATCGACGTTCACTACAATCAGATCATTACGATTAAGAATCCGAACGCTTTTTACGATCCCGGTATCCCGGCAATTTTTTGTATGAAAATCTATAAATTTATTCAGAAAGGCATATCCATGCTATTCTTTCTTGGGAAAAAATGAAACTGCCCCCGAATTTCCGATCACTAGTAATAACGTAATTCGAAAATGAGACATGGGACATGGTTGTTAAATCGTATGTATTTAAATGTGTACAAGTATGTTTTAAGGGGATCCTACTGGGAGCAGATTTGTGTCCGATAAGTGAAGAGTCATTTTATTTTAGTGAGGTACCTAATTAATTAAATATAAGAACATATATTACATACTATTGCCAGTTGAACAGTCCTTGTGATTCAAGGTTTGCTTCCGTGCTCAGACCACTTTCTGTTATCATTGAATGGATTGAAGCAGATTGGTCATGTCAGATTTGGCTCCGGCAGTGATAACTTGATAAGGGTGAAGTGTTGACGGCATATAGTAAGCTGAACATGTAATAAATAGGTGGATTCTAAGAATAATGTGTCATGTAACTCCAAGTTCAAGATTGCGATGAGGAAGTAGGGAATGATGTATGATGAAGCCTTATTGGAGACCATTAATTTACGCCTTTAACTTTGTTGTCCCCATGTAATGATTAGTGTATTATCCAGAATTGCCTGATTCAGGGTATCTGAAACTCTGGAACATATACAGGTGCTCTGAAAATATCTGCAAGGGCTCAAATGGGGTTTTTAAACGAGAAGAAAAAAGTACTATGTGTTCCTTGGGGAAAGTACTTTCCTAGGTAACTTCCCTTCCCTAGGAACACATAGTTTTTTTTTCGAATTGACTATGTGTTCCGTATCTGCGAACCCCTACCAAAATGGATACCCAGTAGGATGACCCAAATACCACTGGAAAAAAGAAGTACTAAAAATGTCTGAACGCCCTTTAAACAACCAACTGGCCAGATCTGATGCAGGGCAGGGTCGCATGGCGCAAAGTGTCCAAGGCCAAGAGCGTCTTCGGGCCAAAGTGTCAGCACAGTAAGTAATATCTTGTCTCTGGTATACTTCGGTAAGTATCGTAGGTAAGGAGGTTCGTTTTGAGTACCTAAATTGTCCGGGTAACCTAACCTAACCTAACAACCAGTTTGCTCAATATTCAAGCCTGGAACATGATCATCTTGATCATGATGTGTTGATTTGGGTAAAAGAGGGATAGTACTAAAGATGGGCTCTATTGGATTACAATAACCTACATCTACTGGGACCTGGTCTTGATGATAGTCAAGTGTTTGTTGTACCATTATTTTATGAGGAAACAAAATTTTACTAAGACGAGGAAATTTATGGAACGTATCGTTTTAAAAGTCCCCCGTCACTCCATTCAGCTTACACTCTCAACAAGATGACAATACAATAGAACCTATAACTTCGCACTGGTCATTGATTCATTAATGAGGATCAATCGAACAGACAGACTGACTAATCATTACTGCTCAGTTTGCTGACTCATGCATATTAATTTCATGAAATGTTACAGTAGTACGCACGTCAATATTACCTACACTTCTTATATGTTTGTGGTTTGGTTAACGTAATTTAATTTCGTGTCTTTTTTCATTGAAATACCTAGTTTTACGTATTAATTTCGATGATTTCATTAACCACATTTTGGACCTTCTTTGTTATGTGTAATTATCATATCAGACGGAAGATGTCCACTGTTGAACTTAAACTTCCACTTAGTACGTTTCTGAGCCACACGGATCCAGCGGCTTCCGGCTTCTTGAAAGTGTAACTAGATCAGGGGTCACCAATTAGTTTCATTTGGGGTCCGTTTTAGGAAATATTATGACCTTCGCGGTCGGGTCCTACTTTTTTACAGCAGCTGAGGCAGCAAAGACAAAATGCGGGAAATTCTAAATTACGGACTCGAGTATTGTATTATTACGCTTTTTTTTAATCGTGCATGTCGAGCTGTCAAACAATGTATGGGATTTGACACTAATTTAACGTTGTTATGTGTAAATTTTGAGAGCTCGATTTACACAGTTAAAAAAGTTGCGTAAGCTGATTTGTTTACTGAAGGTCCACATAAAATAGGTCGGCGGTCCAGATCCGGACCGCGGTCCGCCATTTGGTGACCCCTAACTAGTTCAGTTCACGTGGGGGTTCTCTAACACAACGTTTTTGATTGATGTTTTCGTCATTAAATTGACGTCTCTTAATGTATAATTAATGATTTTATAATTTCTAATAATAATGAATCTTATGATTATTTTACGCGACAAAGCTGTTTAATAAAAAAATCCTACAAAAAATATACTATGTATGACAGATGATTCGAATAAACCTCGAATTCAGACTTAAAAACATATTTTAACAAAAATACTAGGTATTTTTTAGATTTTGAGCAAAATCGTGATTAAAACTGAAATACTAAAAAGGGTGGTAAAGATTGGTCGAAATAGTTGATATTTAGGAAGGTACTCGTAACATTTCAATTGTGTATAACGAACTTTCAATTCTGTATACATTAAAGGTTGTCTGGAAGAGATCGCTCTTTAGCGATAAGACCGCATAACTTTATTTTGTACCTGTATAACTTTATTTTTTTATGTTTATGTTTTTATTTTCCTGTTTTGTTGTGCAATAAAGTGTTTTCATTCGTTCATTCATACTTTCATGATAATTGATTCAGTAGTTTTTTTTTACCCTCAGTTGGTAAGCCCTTGGCATCATCTCACCTGATGGTAAGTGATGATGGTGCCGAAGATGGAAGCGGGCTTACCAAGATTCCCCAACGCAATGGGGAACTGGCTATCTTATCTTCATGCCGGAACACATCAATGCTGTTAACATTGATGTTCGCAAATTTACTATCCGCATCTTTACGTATAAAGATACAGGATGTTAAATTAAATAGAAGAGCAACTGAACAACTGTTGTACTTCAGCCTTGCCTAATTTATAGTTGTAGTCCACAAAAAGAATGATTATTTTATCATAGAATAGTGGAATATATTTAATAGCGTATAGATGAAACGTGTTCTATTTGAACAAACATTCTGTGTAATAAAAATAAATTAATATTAATTTACAAGCGGACTATCGCAAAGCTGTGAAATGTCATTGCCACTGATAACTTTTAACATTTAATTTTTACGATCAAATTGTTCACTTTAATTTAAGTACCATTACCTACAATACGGTTTCGTCGATAAAGAACTGTTCCAATAACCAACAAAGTCTATACTGGTGTAGATTCGGTTTTCACGATTTTATTTGACAGGATTAAACTTAATTTAGGTGTCTGTCTTTTTTTTTTTTGTATATCGAAAAGACAAGGACAGGACGCTTAAATTTAGTTTAGTCCTGTCAAATAAGTTTAATCGTAAATATGGAATCGACACCAGTCTATTGTCGTTAACAATAAGTCTTAAAACTTAGACACAAGACTTTTTCCTGAAACGTTGAGTACGTACTTCCGAGCGGAAGGTTACTTTGTACTAGGTAGAAAAAAATTACGATTTGAAAAAATTGTGTACAGCATCTACTTAAATTAAATAAAAATTGATTTTAATTTGATTTGTCATATATTCCTGACATAGGCTTTTAATGCTTAAAGGAGACACCGACCCCAACTTAAAATGTAAGTATTTACTTTTAAAATAAAAAACTTATATAAACATATTTATGTTACTCAGTTAACTATGTATGTCTGTGCAAAAAATCTTGTCCGTTCCCACTTGAAAGAAGGACAAACACACTTACGTATTTATAATATTAGTAAGGATACTTCGCCACTGCGCTGCATCAGCTGTTTGTAAGAAGCAAACCATTCTCCACATGCGTGACATGAGCAATGACAGTAAGAAATATTTGACAACATAATTGACCATGTATCGTGTAATGCGTATGACCTTGGGGTGCCCCCAATTGGTCACATGTACGTCTGTCGATATCAATAAAGAGTCAGCAGATATGTTGACAATGACAATGATTTCAGTTCGTCTATGTCAATGTCTGTCA
Source organism: Coleophora deauratella (assembly GCA_958295455.1). Taxonomy (NCBI): domain Eukaryota; kingdom Metazoa; phylum Arthropoda; class Insecta; order Lepidoptera; family Coleophoridae; genus Coleophora; species Coleophora deauratella. Next base: position 10,327,848 of record OY282410.1, on the reverse strand, counting down.
AAGTACTATTTGCTAAGTATTTGCAAAGTATCATGATAAAACGTACTATCTTATGCATGTACACGTACAGGGTGTTAAAAAAAGTGCGTCTGTTTGAAAGGGGTTACTCAGAATCTAGTATAGAATACAGGAAAAATATTGGAAAAGTCCGTTCTTCATTAGTTTTTCAAATTTCCATACTAAATCTGAATAGTGAATCAAGAATTACAAATTCTTGATGAAAACTGAAAAAAGTTGAAGATCGGATTTTTTCAATATTTTTCTTGTATTCTATACTTATTTCTGATTGACCCTTAAAAATTTAAAATGCACTTTTTCTGCCATCCTGTATAATTGAATTTACATTGTTGGTACATACTTTTTTAATGCACAATTTTGGTAAGCTGTTGGCATCATCTCACCTGGTGGTAAGTGATGATGGAGCCGAAAGACGGAAGCGGGCTTAGCAAGATTCCCCAACGCAATGGAGAACTGGCTATCTTATCTTCATGCCCTAACATCATTGCTGATAACATTGATGTTTAGCGGCAACACTTAGATTAGATGGTGGTTGCTAGTCAGAAGGGTATTGAAGATTCCCTACAACCCACCAAACCGAATCTCCTACAAAGTTGTAAACCGGCGCGGCGAGAATCGCACTCGCGACCTCCGTGATGTGAAGCGAGTGGACCAACCACTAGACACGGAGGCGGCCTGAACTGAACTACTTACTTTCCCTAAGAAAGGACGGAAGAAAATAAAAAAAAGCAAAAGGTAAACAAACATAGTATGCATCTGACGTTGACATGTGTCAGTTCCATATAGTAAGTTTGTTTACCTTTTGCTTCTTTTTATTGGAATGAACTATACATACTAAGTTGGCGATATCGCTCATCGAGTTGTTTACGAAGTATAGTTTAATAAATATATTATATAATATTATTGTTTTTGTTAGGGTTCCGTAGTCAACAAGGAACCCTTATAGTTTCGCCTTGTCCGTCTGTCTGTCTGTCTCTGTCTATAATGTGTCTGTCCATTGAAGCAGCAGTGTCTATCGAAGTATTACGGAACCCTTCACTGCGCGTGGCCTGACACGCACTTGACAGCTTTTTTATTTTTTTCCGTGCTATTTATTAAATATCAAGTCTGACGATACATGTTAATAAATGCGGTTAATTTAAATTTTTATGAATAAAATAAATAAAAACATGTCAACTCATCGAATAAACGATCCACCTGCAAATTTGCATCTATGCTAATCAGCTATAATAATGCCATCTTGATTATACGACACACGTCTTAGTTTCCGCCTGGATTATTATTTTTAACCGACTTCAAAAACAGGAGGAGGTTCTCAATTCGTCGGAATCTTTTTTTTATGTATGTTCACTGATTACTCAAAGACGCCTGAACCGATTTGGAAAATTCTTTTTTTGTTTAAAAGGGTATACTTCACAAGTGGTCCCATGTAAATTTTATCGAAATCGATTCAGCGGTTTTTGAGAAAATCAACAGAAACATAGCAAAATTGGAGTTGTTGCGATTGAAGTCTGTTGTTTTTAACGTATTCAGCGTGGTCAATTATCTTTGTTAGAATGTGTCAGAAAGTCTTGTTTCTACCAAAATCATTTCTTTTTTATTTATTCTTATCGTGTGGCACATTTAACCGTCCTATCCACAAGGTATAGACGGCGGTTGCCTAGTGTTGCACTTAGCATCACCCGCGGTCACGTGTAGGGCATTTAGATTTACACCTACGGACGTGTGCAACGCCACCATCATACACATCCAAAAATCCGATATGCAGGTTTCCTCACGATGTTTTCCTTCACCGTTAAAGCAGTTGGTATGAAAATGCACGTAATTTTCGAAAAACTCATTGGTGTAATGGCCAGATTCGAACCCACGACCTCTGATTAGGAAGACGGAGTCACTACCCGCTGCGCCATCGACGCTTTATGTAATTAAATTTAAGTAGATGCTTTGCACATTCTATTCAATCGTTCATTTTTTTCCACCCAGTATACAAAGCTCCTACCACGCGGAACCCATACACTCAACGCTTCGGGAAGCATTTGCGAAGCGAGAAGAAACTTCGAGCCCAAAAGAAACTCGCTTCAACACATTTAAACCGAGAACCAAGTTCTTACATTTAGGTAAAAACTATTTAATATAATCGGCGATCGTGGCTCAGTGCGTTGTGGTCGCGTCGATCATGCATGTTAACTGACTACAGACGCGGTCATAACCTGAATGGGTTTCATTGTTAGTGGCATTTATCTCGACTGTTTCCGGGTTTCGCAAGGTACGCTAAGCCGTTGGTGCGGACTGCTATCACTAAATGGCAATCGTTTAGCCATGTCGGAGGCCTAATGTATCATGTAATAGTACTTAAAGATGCATTAAATACTTATTTATTGAGGCTATCAGAAAAAACTTTGTTATTATCATATCAGTTAGCAAACCATTAGATACAATGAGGTTAGATACGCTTGTGTGCGTGTGCCTACTCAGCCTATTGAATACAGGGTGATGTTACGTTAAGGCGAGGTAGCACAGAGCTACTACGCATTCATCTGCGCAGTACTAAACGCAAGTCCCACCCACACGCGCCACGCGAATTATTTTCATTTTTGGTAATGTTGTGTTTGTTTCTGAATGAAAATGTTCAAACTAATGGCGTAGTTTCCTTCATATCGTCGAAACCAATCTTCTCATATAATTTTTTTTTTTTTTTATATACAGGGAACTGTTTTAAGTTTAAAGTAACGGTAACCCATCTTTGGATATTTTTTTCTATCGAGCCGAAATTGTTGAATCGTGTTACAGATGGCGTATGATCTATGGAAATATAGTTAAAAATAACTATTATTCTATTCTATTTTTCTATTTGGCATTCCACATTTTGCCAATGTCTAGTGAAAAATGGGAGAAACTTCAATAAAAAAATGGCGGAAACGCCAATGTCAAGTGAAAGGCACGGCTCTAAGGGTGATGGGCACTTAAAGACGCTCCACGTGGTGGTTTGTTGTTGGAACTCGAAAAACAGAGCTGTCTCCCGAGTTAATCCTTTTCTTATGACCGCTTATCTCTGAATCTGAATCACAGCTATTTCCCCATCACAAAAATAACGCTGAAACTACTCTAAAACGGAAATAATTGAAAAATTAACTTAGCAAACATGTGCTCGGTACAAGTCCCAACCAAAACTATTATTTTTTGCAGACTTGAAACTCCTATAGTTTTAAGTCTAAACTGTTCAAAAAAGTCTTTTTAGTATAAGAGCGCCTCATAAGAAAGAAGACCACAAACCTTATGGAGTTTCCGTATACTTTGCGACCTTCTCTCTTAATGGGGGCAGATAACGTGCCCACTGCTGGGCACGGCTCTCTTCCCATACCTCGGGAAGGATAGGCCTACCCCACACGAGGTTGTTCCACATTGTAGGAGGTTGTGGGGCTAGTGGCCAACCCCAGTGTCAGACGAATGTGTTGGTGATTCTTCATAAAAGGAGTAGTTATTCGGCCGCTAATTAAGTCTATTTATTTTATGTTTTGTGATTGGATGTTTACGGTTTTTCCTCGAAGAGTATTAAATTCGATAATTAAATTAGTACAGGAATGATTTCATGAGATTTTTTAATACACAGCTTAGAGTTGGAGAAAAAAAACGTTGTACGACAGTTCTTTAGGATAGTTGTTATGTTCTGTATAAAATATATGGGGTCATTATGAAATGCCTGAATTTTTACCACGGCTTCTACTCATGAATCTGTACAACTTTCCCAATGGAACCTAAACACAAGTCGCAAAAAAAATTAGGGACTCCTCATACTTATTGATCAACTTAACGGGCAATTTCGTATGGGAAGTCCAAAATTTTTTTGGGAACGGGTTCCTTGGGAAAAGTTGTTCAGTTTAATGAGTAGAAACTAATGTTAATTTTTTTTTCAGGTATTTTCATCAAAAGGCAATTTCATAAAATAAATAAATACGCACAAAATCATATGTATGTCCAATCATTTCATAAAATAAATAAATACGGTCAAAATTAAAATGTGTAAAAAAGTTTACATTTAAACCAATCAAGTGTAAGTGTTGTTATAGGCACGTTATGGGCCACCCTGTACACAGTTCTACTGTAGAGTAACGTAAAATCAGAGAGTATTCTTATTTTATCGCAATAAGACAAATATTTGCGCAAGACTCCAACGTGTAGTGGAGCGAAACTTTTCATACTATCTGTGGTCTATCGTTTGGCTTATTTTAGTTTGTTTACTTTGTCCAGTCGAAATATTAATGTAATGTTGATGTAAGAGCCAGGGTTGAAATCAGGGTAATATTTTAGAGGTTTATCCCCCACATAAAAGAAAAGCATAGAAATGTGTTCGGCCAGTGTCTACCGGAGTGGAGTTGTGTCCCTGCAGTGGGGTCGATGTTGTTAACGAACGAACTTCGTCCAGTCGAAATATTAATGTAATGTTGATGTTATTTATTTAAAAAAATGTGTTGGAGGGAGTTTCTTTAGGGCCCGACGTTTATTCTCTCTCCGCCAACACTTCCCGAAACGTTGGGTATACGAGTTCCGAGTGGTAGGAACTTCGTATTAGGTAGAAAAATATGACGTTCGAAAAGTGTACAGAGATACCTACTTCGAATAAATATTATTTGATTTCATTTCATGTAAGAGCCAGGGTTGAAATCAGTGTAATGTTGAGTCAGGGACAGAGTGCAGTTTTCTTATCCAATGTTTAGAGCAGTGTTTTTCAACCTTTTTTTAATACTCGACCCCTTTACAAGTTAAACAATTCTTGCGACCCCCCTAGGACCATAAACATACAAAATGTCAGTGATTTAAAAGACTACATTTATAATTTTCTTCAATTAGAAAATTATTTAGTTATAGTTAGTGTTTTGACAAATTGTTAATAAATAAACAGGCCCAGCCTTTTCATTGAAATCGTATTTTTTCATTGCAGTATAGGACCTACAAACACTTACTTTTTCTTTTACCCGCGACCCCTTGAGAAAGGCTTCGCGATCCCGCTGGGGGTCGCGACCCACAGGTTGAAAAATACTGGTTTAGAGTTTTATAATACTTGTTTTAGTTTTTGGTTTCTCCGTGCAGTCGAGAGTCGAGATATTTTAGTGTAAATGTCAGGGCCAAATTGATATTTTAGAGGATTAAGTCCCATATTTTTCTAAATAGCATAGAATTGGGTTGGCGAATGAATACTAAATGCTTGTATAATTTTGTCCAATAGCGTAGTTAGGACTGATGTACGAGGTACTAGTTTTCTGCCCGGGTACTCGTTCCCAACTCGAGAAACTAATGGTTACTGGTTAAATTGAAGGAAAGAGACCGCGGGGCCGCAGCCCGATACGTTGGACTGATCAAATACGTGCCACTCTAGTTACCAACCTCCACGATTGCTGAGGACAGAACGAAATGGCGAAAGATGATCACCGAGAAAGTGTTGCCAAAGGGAGGTCACGACCCTCATCACTGAGGAATACGACGCGAGGAGGAGGAGGACTCGTTCCCAGATAATATTTGTTTAACCTACTGGGATCACTTGATAATCTAGAATCTAGATTAGATCTAGATTCTAGATAAACTTTCTATATCACAGGCTACATGTGTGCTAAATTTCATCAGCAATTAACATTGGTTGAGGAGATGAATCGTCAACGTTAAAAGGGAACAAACAACAATATACATGGTTAATTTTAATTACTTTATATTAGTTAATGCGTTTAGCGCCATTATGTTCTTCAGTGATATGAATGTATTTATTACCTACCTAAAAAACTAATGAAACTGTACAACTTTCTCTTATGAACATAGGTTCAAAGTTGAGTATAGACTCAATTCGCTGATAAAAAGTTTGGACCTCCAATACAAAACTCAAGATAATCAATTAGTATGAGGAGTTTAACATTTATTATTTTGTAAATCGAGTATAGTTTTCGCGGGGATAATAAAATTGTTCAGTGTCATGAGTAGAAATCGTGGCATTTTATTTTTTCAGGAATTTCATAGGGGTCCTATACATAGTACATCTGTTGGTATATAGGTGTAATATAAATCAGGGTTCGTAAATATCCGATATTTATAATAAATATCAAAATATCAGATATTTTTGATACATATCCGATATTTTCGATATCTTTGATATTTTTGATATTTATCAAAATTACATACTAATTTCAATTTGTTACTTTAATACATGATTTTCAATTTGTTACTTTAATACATGAGTTTGATAATTTGAAGATTTTTATTAAAATAACATTCAAATTTTATACTCTGATATGTTTTTTCGAAATAACTGAATCTAAAATGTATATTTTATTTTTGCAAATTTGAAGATAGTTAATTAAACTAAACTCATTTATTTATTATTGTGATAATCATATCTTCTTTCTTTGCATTTGGCACATTCATTCGTAAGAAGCAGCTCTTAGAAGCTAGGAAAATATAAATATCAATATTGATATATATCAAGCATAAATATCAATTGATATATATCCGATATATATCAATTGATATATATCATGCGAACCCTGATATAAATTGGCAACCCTGAACAAAAAGTTATGACTATATAGATACCGATAGCAAAGCTTATTAGCAGTATTTGTTTAACAGTCTTACATTAGCAAGATAGTGTTGAGCCGCTGGGGAGAGGAGATGTATAATACTACTAACTTAGGCTGCTTTTCCACCAGAGATGTGCGAGGAAAATGTGTCGTACGAGGATGTGTAGCTGTGCTGTGGAAATGTGTGGGGGTTTCCACCAAACATGTGCGAGGAAAGTGTCTCGTACGAGGATATGTATTTATCTAGTATTTATCGCAACACATCCCTCGCAACACATTCCTCGCACACATTTCTCAGTACCAAAGACCTCACTTCGCTAAGCCCTTTTCCACCTGAGCTGTGCTAAGCGAGGCTAGGAAAATGAAGCGATTCTATTGGTGGATTTTTTCCTCGCACACCGCTCCGGTTCCTCTCCTCGCACATCTCTGGTGGAAAAGCAGCCTTATAGTCTGACTAAGATCTCTTGGCAGGTGGATGACATCGACAGAGGGGCCGCTTTTGTCGCAAATCTGACATGTATTTCATACTTGACTGACTCGGTGGCTAAGTGGTTAGCGATCCTGACCTCTGATCCGAGAGTCGTGGGTTCGATCCCCACACAGGGCAAACATTTCTGTGATGAGCAGAATTGTTTGCTCTGAGTCTGGGTGTATTATATTATATCTATATCTATATGTATCAGTCTCTGTTTCCCAAGATACAGGGAATCCTAGTTTGGGGCCAGATGACCGTGTGTGATTTGTCCCGGTTATTTATTTATTTATTTATACAAATAGTGTCATTTTTCAAGATGGCGGCGTTAGTTCCGGCTTTTCACCACACGCCAAAAGATGTAGGTGAAAACATATCATTCAATCAAATCAAAATCAAATCAAAAATCTTTTTTATTTAAGTAGATGCACACACACATACTATACACATACTTTTAGATCGTCATGTATTTTCTACCTAGTACAAAGTTCCTACCACTCGGAACTTGAACACTCAACGTTTCGGGAAGTGTTAGCGGAGCGACATTCATTAAACTAGGCTTGTATTCTGAAACTGAATAAGAAATTTTGATGAGTAGGAGAAGAAACCATAGGTGTAGGACTCGCTAAGTGAGGCTTCGCGAAGGAAGTGAGAATCAATCAAACTGAACAACATTTATTTTAAGAAATTGCTAATACTGACAAATAATTGATCACGCTGAATACGTTAAAAACAACCGACTTCAATCGCGACAACTCCAATTTTGATATGTTTTTGTTGATTTTCTCAAACACCGCTGAATCGATTTCGATAAAATTTATATGGGACCACCTGTGAAGTATACCCTTTTAAACAAAAAAAGAATTTTCCAAATCGGTTCAGGCGTCTTCGAGTAATCGGTGAACATACATAAAAAAAAAGATTCCGACGAATTGAGAACCTCCTCCTTTTTTGAAGTCGGTTAAAAATGCTGTTCAGTTTTACAAGTGGGTAGGTACCTACTATAAGAGGTGTTATCCTGTATATGGTTTCCATGCAAAGTGAATATTATATGACTATTTTGCTAGACATATTTTTTATGCTACTCGCTTCACACTTGTTCGGTTGCGGGTTCGATTCTCGGCGAGGTCCAAATTTTAGACTTTGGTTGGGGCATTTTCTCAGCCCACCTAGCTATAGTACCACAATCTTTTTTAAATCTTAACAGCACTGATGTGTTCTGGCATGAAGTAGCCAGTTCCCCATTGCGTTGGAGAATCTTGGTAAGCCTCCTTACCTCCTTTTAACCGCCTCCGTAGCCTAGTGGCTTGTCCGCTCGCTTCACATCCGGAGGTCGCGGGTTCGATTCCTGGCGGGGTCCAACTTTGTAGGACTCGGTTTGGTCGGTGGTAGAGCATTTTCTGAGCCCGCCTGGCTAGCTACCGCCATGTTATCTAAGTCTTGTCACCAAACATCAATGTTAACAGCATTCTTGAGAATCTTGGTAAGCCCGCTTCCATCTTCGGCATATCATCATCACTTACCATCAGGTGAGATGATGCCAAGGGATTACCAATTGAGGGTAAAAAAAAAACCCGCTTCCATCTTCGGCATCATCATCAATTACTATCAGGTAAAATGATGCCGAAAAATTATCAATTGTATTTTTAAAAATGGGATATTTTATTAACCATTTAAGTCATATTACTGATGTTCACGAAGTCTGACAAGAATATTTAAGGATGTTTCATTTGTTTAAACACGAGTTCCTTAAATTAGTTACGTCACACATCTGGCTATCATACAAGGAAAATTTTTGTGGATAGTAAAGTAATATTCGTCATTTCTTTATATGTAAGGAAATTAATTTAATTCACCACCACAGCTGATCAATTTGTATGGAGACTTAAAAAATGCAATTTGAACAAATTCGTAGAACTTAAGTTGTTCAGTATGAAAAGTAGAAGTTCCAGTTAACGGGTTTTACACCTAGGTATTTTATAACACCCTGTGAAGAGACGATCTACTACAATGTTTGATAAATTCAATAAAAATGAAATCGGTACTTACTTCAACATTGTATGATAAAAAAAATAAAAAAATAAATTGCCAAAAAGAATTCCATCGATAAGGGTCAAGACAATTATTATCAATTAAAATCAAACCCTGAAGTATGTGAAGCGACCACTTTTTACCTACTTAGAAAACGTAAAGTAAACGCAGTCTTCTAAAACAACAAGGTTATCAAAAAATAGTGATTATGAAACAAAAATATGGACCGACTGTTATTTTTACTACCTACATTTAATGAAAATTATGGGTGTCTACTCACCGATTAAATCGGCGTCAAATAATAAAAACACTTAACAAACTAAACTAAAATTAAACTATTTAATTAATTCCAAATGTCACTGGCCACCGCGCTGTTTTATTTTTAAACACCGAACTGATAATGTTCGAATTTTAAATTACGTAACGTGCGTACGCACTCGTGACCGTCCGATGCCCGCACTTGATTTTGGAACACTGGCCGAATATATATTTATCTTCCTACCAACCTCTGCGTAAATAAAACATACGTGTCTACCCACAGACCAAAGAGACGCATTGTCTGGCCATAAATAAAGGAAGAAATAATAGTCGGTGGTATTCGCCTCCCTCGCAAAGATCTGGTGCAAAGGCTTGGAAGAAGATGCTACGGATACAAGTATATCCCATCGAATTTAGATATTCGAATTTTATCTGGAATATCTGGAAATGATATAAAATTAAAATATGTATTTACGTAGGCGACAACCTTCGTAGAAAAAACATCAACGAGGCATTATCGTCTTAGCTTCATAGGAAATACATTAACGAGATATCCCAGGAAAAGTTTTACTTGAAGCCTTTTCTGGGAAATAATCAAAAATTCAGTTATTTCTTCTTATTGTGTTGCACTACTTAACCGTATCTATTACAAAGGATGGATAGATAGCAGTACTCCAAGTACAGTCTCGTGCAACTAATAGTATACAGCCAAGTAGTGCAAACCCTGTATACCTACTTACTTTTTAACCGACTTCAAAAAAAAGGAGGAGGTTCTCAATTCGTCGGTTTTTTTTTATTTTTATGTATGTTCACCGATTACTCGAAGACGCCTGAACCGTTTTGTTTGAAAGGGTATACTTCACAGGTGGTCCCATATAAATTTTATCGAAATCGATTCAGCGGTTTTTAAGAAAATCAACAAAAACATATCAAAATTGGAGTTGTTGCGATTGAAGTCCGTTGTTTTTAACAGTTTGTAACAGTGTTTGTATACAGCGTGGTCAATTATAGGTGCACGAGACTGTATGTACAAAAAATATAGGTATATCGACATGGTAAATGAACCGATAAGGTTATAAGGGGGCCTCATTATCATCTCAGCATTAGTGTTGAATACTGGCTACTGGCTGAATATACATATAAAAGTATAAATGTAAGCTTCTATATACTCATCATAGTAAACACCATTTGTTCTAGAACATTGCTGCTAAAACTTTTTATGAGAAGTACCTATAAAAACATATTTTACAATTTCAGCGAAGTCTTAGAACAATAGATTTTCTGTACGATGAGTAATTGAGTAGAACCAATTGTTTTGAATAAGATCTAACAAAATCCAGATCACCCAAAGGGAGATTTAATGTGCTATGCTTGGAGTTTCCCTACGTGATCGAATCAGAAATGAGGAGATACGTAGGAGAACCAAAGTCACCGACATAGCTCACAGAATCGCTAAACTGAAGTGGCAGTGGGCACGGCACATAGCTCGTAGAACAGATGGCCGTTGGGGCATTAAAGTTCTCGAGTGGCGACCGCGCACCGGAAAACGCAGTGTAGGCAGGCCTCCCACTCAGTGGATCGATGACCTGGTAAGGTTGCGGGAAGCCGCTGGATGCGGGCAGCCCAGGACCGGTCGGTGTAGAAATCCTTGGGGGAGGCCTTTGTCCAGTGGACGTCCTTCGGCCGATGATGATAAAGATCTAACAAAGTCAGCCGAAATTATTTAAACTGGGGTTTCTACTTATGAAACTGAACACCTGCTGTCTCCATGGAACCCTTAATTCCACGAAAAAAAAAGATTGACTTCCCATACTAAGTTGGCAATTAACTAATCGACTTGTTAGAAAAGCCAAAAAGAATTCGCGAATCGTTCGGAAAGTTGTTCATGCGTAGAAGCCACACAAGTTGAATAGTTTCAGCTGATTACAGTGTACACTTTTCGAACGTCATTCTTTTATCTACCTAATACGAGGTTCCTACACTGCAAAAGGGAAGTGAGCAGACCGGGTAAGTAATAGAATCTATATTTAAACACGAAAGATATATCATTTAGAAGATATACAAACCAAACATATAAATTTTCTTAAATATAACGATTGTCAGATATAATAAACTCTAGATATAATTTTAAAAATAATAATTTCATAAGGTATAATAAACGCTGTATATAATAAACATGTTATAAAACTCATTGAACCTACTACTGAAAACATATAACATATATTAGATATAAATTTAAAAGATATAATAATGGAGATGACGATACTAAACGCTTTATAACATATATTTTGTATACTAAATTAATTGAATTTTATTTGTGAAGCATAAAAGCACTAGATGCAAGCAAGCAAGTAGTCGGCCTGTGGTTATTTTATAAATCAAACCTAACACGGCAACTGTCTCCGAACCTAAAGAGTCGGGGTGCTCCGAATTCCAGAGCTCGCTTCGCTCGCTCCCGCATCTTATTTAGAATCCGTGAGAATTTTGTAAGTTTTCTGAATAGTAGAATTTTCCTAAACAAAAAGCCAGTAGAAAATAAAAGCCTGATAATTTCTCTGCTCACTCGGAGCATTATATCTAAAGTTTATTATATCTTATGAGCATTATATCTCGAGAATGTTATATATTATAATAATAATGATATGTCTTATAAATGTTATATCAAACGATTCTATACAATGTAATCATTAGAGCTTTTAATTGTTATATTCAACAAAATTATATTATTTGTTGGTATATCTCATGATAATTATAGCATTTGAGCGTTATTAAAATGAAATTATATCTCCCGTATTTATATAAAATGAGACGCACCCAGCAGACCACGGGGCCGCAGAGCAGCTCGGTAGGCTGATCTCGTCACGAAGACGCTGAAGATGACGATCCACGAGGCATCAAATTTGGCGATGAACCGCGAGGCTTGGCGCAACACTGTTTACGGGAGAATACAAATTGAAGGGGGTCACGATTCTCAGAGGGACCGACTAAGGAGGAGAGGACCACTGCAAAAAGACTTCTTCCGGAAACTTAAACGAGAATTTCTACTCATCACACAATAGTTGGTCGATCAGATGCCCGATTGTACGAAATTCCCTATTTTTTGTAATAATTCAGGATATAGCTATTCTTTGATAAAAAATGTTCAGAATGATGAATAAAACGCTCGCGTTTATTTCTGGGAGTGATCTTATTACACGTATAGGTGTCACAATAAATCTCCACTCATCATGACTGCAGCTGCATCATCCACATGCATCCAGCGGTTCCCTGCAAGCCTCATCAAATTATAAGTCCACTCTATGAACTATTAAATCAGAGAGACACTGCGAAACCCTTTTCCACCGATTTGCCCTCACCTTTATATTGTCCTTACCTTATTTATAGACTGACTCGATAGCTCAGTGAGTAGCGCTCCTGACTACTGACCCGAGAGTCGTGGGTTCGATCCCCACCCAGGGCAAACATTTCTATACTCGTATTTTACCAGTTTCCATTTGTTTACTTTACAGAAATGCATTGGGTAAATGATATACCTACTTACCAATGAACATGAAATTTAAATTAACATGTAAAACATTCTTATACCGATCAAAATTATTTATTGCGATTATACCTACGAGTAACCAAATTGTTAATCTGACTTTATCTACCTACTTATTTGCTTAAGATAAGCCGAGAGTTACGAAAATTGCCCAAACTGCTTATCTGATACCCGTATTGATTTGTGTTTAGTTCTAGATTATAGTGAATGTGATTTTTACAATGATTTATAACTATTTTGTTTGGGTTGTCGTGCGCGATAACTTTATTAATGATAGAACGTCCAGAGTACTGCTATCAGGACTTTACGTACTACCGGTAGAACGCAATGTTTTTGGTTGTATGAGGCTTCCTAAGCCTGCTAGCAGGACGCAATGAACTCTAATGCATAGTGCGTCTCTTTCTGATTCAGCGAGTTTTTGAATCGTATTTCTGCGGCCAGTCTGGCCAAAATGGCGGCGAGTACTCCGGCCGGAAGCTCCTTCCAACAGGACAAGAGCTTGGACGTTCTTTCATTAAATGGGAATGGCATTTTAACCTGAACTCGACATAGAATGTTTATTTGGCTTTCGCTTCACTGATGTAGGTATGTGACACCGTGGCATAATCGCCTCCGTGGCGTAGCCACTTGCATCACTTAAGCCGATCGCGGGTTCGATTCCCTGCGGGGTCTTATTTAGGACTCGGTTTGGTTAGTGGTAAGACATTTTCTGAGCTTGCCTGGTTAGTTACCACAAAACTGTCTAATTGTAAGTCTTGCCGCCAAACATCAGTTAATAGAATTGATGTGCGTGGCTCGACATGAAGATGAGATAGCCAGCTCCTCATTGCGTTGGGGAATCTTGGTAAGCCCGCTGCTATCTTCGGCATCATCATCACTCATCAACAAGTGAGATGATGCCAATTAAACGCGTTACTAACCTAAATTTCATAAAAATATGTGTCATTTACTGAAAAACTGGAAAGAATTATTACGCATTTTACGGATTACAATGCGATTTTTCGTAAAATTTCCGTTTGCATTCTGTAAGACAGTAATAAAGCAGCGATTATGCTATTCTGCAAAATTTCGTAAAATTACGCAATTAATTAATAAAATAACGGATACGGCATCTTACGGGTGATACGGTACACGTTAAACCAAAAGTCGGCTGCATAAATACATAAACCTAACAAAGGTTCCCATTTTAAAATTTAACGACAATAACCTTAGAACTCCAGGAAAACAAGTTAAAATCAATGTGACATTACTTTGTTTACCATGTTGGATAATCGCGAGGGTCACCAGCACCAGTACATTAGGTATTATCACTTATGGTAAGTACCAGCTTCCAGGGGCGGATCGTGAATTTGTGGGGCCCTGGGCTAATACTACTTAGGGGCCTACCTAATAAGTAATTACACACTCAACTAATTGCCATTTTGTAAAAAAAACAGTTTTCTATAGTGATATAGAGAAAAAAAGACAATTAAATATTAAATTTTTATTAAGACTGAAAAAAAAAGATTATAGATCGTATTTTTTCAGTATTTTCCCTTCACTTCTCTGTTACTGTTGTATAGTAAAAAAAAGCCGCGAGCGAAGTGAGCGCGGCAATTTTTAATATGTTTAAAATCTCAGTTTACCAGAATTTGCGCATGTGCACCCAGTATATCGTTCAATCAATAAAAGAACCTCCGGCCCTGTTCATACAAAAAGCCGCGAGCGGAGCGAGCGCAAAAAAATAAGCTGGTAGGCTATTATTTATTATTCGTAAAAACATTCGTGAATTATCTATAGGTATTTATATAGAAGGTTTGGTGATATGACGTGCATGACAACGACGTGACTTTCGGACCGCGCCTGAGGCTGGGGGCCTTTGTATCCCCGGGGCCCTGGGCTGCAGCCCAAAAAGCCTATAGGAAGATCTTCCCCTGCCAGCTTCCATTAAATGCTCTAGCAGGTACATATACATACTGGGACTTCGCGATTATTTTTAAATTTGTTTTTTATTTTTTATTCTTTATGATATCCGTGAAATTATTCAATTCAATTCAAATATTCTTTATTGTACGAAACATAATATCAGTGAAATAATACCTATCAGTGAATTTTCAAAAGAATGTAATATTGTACAATTTAGGCGGCCTTATTGCTTAAAGCAATTTCTTCCAGGCGGCTGCTTCTTTCTTGTAGCGGTCGTGGCTCAGTGCGGCTTGCGTGGTCGCGTCGATCACGCAGGTTAACTGACTACAGATACGGTCATAACCTGGATGGGTTTAACTGTTAGTGGCATTTATCTCGATGATCTCGACCGTTTCCGTGCTTCGCATGGCTGAATTATTTATTCTGTGAAAATTTTAACCTGCCTATTACGATTCAAAAGATACAGCCATTAAAAGGTAAGCCGAACAGATCGACAGACAGATAGAGAAGGCTTAGTAATAGGGTCCCATTAAAACCCTTTGAGTAAAGAACCCTAATAAGATGCATGTGACGAGAGTAGATATCGTGTCTTTCGATACTGCAAGTTTCGATATCACGTACTTTTCGATGTGGAGTACCATAGATGCAGCAACTCATTGATGCACAGTGCTCGATATCCTAACCTTCGATGTAACGACCATTGATACTACGTATGACACCCCTGATATTCATATCGCCTGAAAAAAAACTGAGAGCAGTAATGTAAAAATAAAATTGAAGGCGTTTTCTGTCATCTCATCTTGCAAGACATTGTAGTTTAATCAAGGATGTATGTAGTAGATATACAAGTTCTTTGAGTATAATTTATGATTTTTTGGCGCTTTTAATTTTATGTGCCCGTAAGACTTGCCAATGCGTGCATTATAATCTAAATACAAAAAAAGTACGAATAAAATCATTGTGTATCTCAACATAAACTGTAGTGTATCCGAACCGTACAGATCGTTATGTATGTCAATTTGAGTTTGACGTTGACATTGACGTTTGCTCGCCACACGTGTTATTGTTTTGCTCCGAAAACTGTATTGTTTTTTCGTAAAAACTTTCAAATGTGCGATAAATAGCGAAAATGAATATCAAAAAAGTTAAACAAAATCCTTCTTTGGCCTACACCAGTCATCCAGACTACCGAAAACCGCCTAAAATCGCGAACCCGGTATGTAACCTTTTACCATAGTTTATACCATTTTTTTCTGCTAGCTAGCTTTCCAGTGAAGTTTTATGGTATTTTTAAACAATAATAAGCATTTCAAATTTCATTTCAAGTATTTTTTTGCATTTTACAGTATCTACAATGCCTCGGAGCTCCTCACATAGACTCTTTCAACTTCATGGTACAAGACGGTCTAAAACTAGCTATAGCAGATTTAATCCCCGCTGAATTTTCTTTGCCGAGTGGGGAAAAGATAAAAATAACTATAGATGAGGCTGCCTTCGCTAAACCAAGCGTCCCCATGGAAGCAGTCGGTGTTAAAGACCAGAAAGTCTTGCCAACGGAGTGCAGGCAGCGAGCGGCGACATATAAAGGCGAATTTAAGATAAGATTGACATTTTCAATCGATGGAAAGACTATGACCATTGACAAGTCGCTTGGGAACTTGCCTATCATGGTTAAGGTGAGGTTATTTTTTGTAGGAATGCATTTTTTAAAATTTCTTAGAGAGTATTTCCTTAGGCTTATATTTTTAGGCCAATACTTAGCCACATGAAGAGCATTATCTGATGCATTGTACTTGGGCATATGAATGCAGGGCAAAACCCTGGATCTGAAGCTATTTACTGGGTACTAATATTATTTTGAATAACAATGTGAAATAATGTATTTACTGTTCTGTTAATACAGTTTTATCTCTTTAACTCAAGATATTCTAGCCACCTTAATGGTAATCTGTTTCAGTCGAAATTGTGCCATCTAGCCGACCTGTCTCCTGAAGAACTGGTGGAGCACAAAGAGCATGCGGATGAATGGGGCGGATACTTCATTATCAAGGTAATTAAATATTAAAAGGCCAGTGGCCCTTTTCTCAAATGGCAACACATTTGATTTAGGGCTATCATTCTCATTTCTTATAATGTCTAATAATAATGGAGTTAACTGCGGGAGAATGCTCTGAAGAACATCCCTCTGCACCGAAATCAACATGCATACAGTCAGGGGAAATCAACTGAATCAGCTCTGCACGCTGTAGTCAGCAGAATCGAGACAGCAATACAAAGTAAGTCTATGTGCCTGGGGACCTTCATTGACATAGAGGGTGCTTTCGACAAGACAAACTTTAGTAGCATGAGAGCGGCACTCCAAAAGCATGGAGTTAACGCAACCATTACGGACTGGATCGAAAACATGCTCCGACAAAGGGTAATTAAGCAAACGAACAAGGAAGACGGCGGAGCCATTGTCGCGAGAGGGTGCCCGCAGGGAGGCGTCCTCTCGCCTCTCCTATGGAACCTGGTGGTAAATGACCTGATTACTATCTTGAACAACAACCACTTCCATACGATAGGATACGCAGACGATCTGGCTATCCTCGTGTCAGGTAAATTTGCCCACATAGTCTGCGACCTGACTCGGTCTGCACTCCGGATCGTGGAGCGCTGGTGCCGCGGATATGAACTGTCCGTGAATCCAGCTAAAACGGAACTGGTCCTATTCACCAATAAACGAAACCTAGGTAATTACCAACTACCTAAGCTCTTCAACACTGAACTCTGTCTGTCCACTAAAGTTAAGTACTTGGGCGTGACACTGGATAACAAACTGAACTGGAGTCACCACTTAGACAACAAAATAGAAAGAGCAACTATTGCCCTGTGGCAGTGCCGTAGAATGGTAGGTAGAAAGTGGGGTCTCTCCCCGAAAATCATGCTATGGCTCTACACAGCGGTAATAAGGCCGATGATATGTTATGGCGCGGTTGTCTGGTGGTCAAGAACCAGACAAACAACCGTCGTAAGTAAACTGCAAAGATTTCAAAGGATGGCTTGCATGGCGGTGACGGGGTGCATGCGGACAACTCCAACTGCTGCCCTGGAAACCATCATGGACCTGCCCCCTCTGCATCTCTTTATTGAACAAGAAGCAGCCACTGCGGCTGCACGCCTGAGGCTACTTTCACTCTGGAGTACGGACAGAACTCCCCACGCGGAGCTTCTTAACGAAATTACCACTGAGGAGCCACTGTTCATGGCTACACTGGACAGGATCCCAAAACAGTACGTATTTGACAAAAAATACAATATACAACTCTACGAGGACCCATGGGAGAGTCAGAACCTGAAGGAGCTTCGGATCTTTACCGACGGCTCCAAAACAGGCTCAGGCACCGGATATGGCGTCTTCTCCGAGGACCTAAACATCTTCATAGCCAAGCCCCTTGGAGAACACACTACGGTCTTCCAAGCCGAATGTATGGGTATCATTACGGCGGCGGATGAGATTGCTGCAAGGAAGGTACGTGACTACCCGATTCGTATCCTCTCCGACAGCAGGGCAGTACTACAAGCCCTGCAGAGTAGCACAATTACGTCGGGGCTCATACTGGAGTGTCACCGTAAGTTGTCAGAGCTATGTCACCACAGTGACATCACTCTACAATGGATTAAGGGTCACAGCAACTCGCGCGGCAATGACGGGGCGGACGAGCTAGCCAGGAGGGGGTCGGGACAAGCGGCGGTAGGGCCAGAACCCATCATCCCACTTCCATCAAACTGGCCGAGATCAGTACTCCGTCAACGCACTAGGAACAGACACAAGGAATACTGGTCGAACCTAGAGACCTGCCGTCAGACAAGGTTGGTTTTACCAGAATTAAATCCCGGCCTATCCAGAAAGCTTCTAAGACTGGAGAGAAATCAGCTCCGCAAGCTTGTTGCTGCTATCACTGGACATGGACCTTACAACAAACACTTGTTCACCTTGGGTGTTACAGACAGCCCACTGTGCCGAGCATGCATGGAAGCTGAGGAAACTGCTGCTCATATCCTGCTGGAATGCGGAGAGGTAGCATCGTACAGGTTCGCGCACCTCGGTGAACCGAGGTCACTTCAGGAAGTCGTCAGCAACCCCAGGTCGCTACTGGACTTCTTGGAGGAGCTGGGCTGGCAGTGAGGCCTATCACGCAAAATGGGCGCAATGGTCGCCTGGTTGCGGAAAACAGCCCGCCCTAACCTATAACCTATAACCTATAATAATGGAGTTAACCTCAACTTATATATTATCAAGGAAGAGCGGTGCCTCCTGACACAGGCTGTAAAAGTTTAAAAGGAGACACCAATACTTAAATAGTTTTATTTTGTTATTAAAAAATTTAGTGCGTTTGATTCAATGATATTTTACTAAGGATATTGCACGCTAAAGCAACGCGGCATCGTAGCGCGGCACAAGGACACTATACGTAGCTATACATCAATAGTAAACGTCGTAGAAACAAACTAAACACAGCCTATCTCTTTCTTACAAATGGAACGCGTGAATTGCTATTTCATATTATGTCATCTTGCAAGCCGAACGCGTGACTCTTGAGAACATAAGAAGCGTGGAGTAGCATTTGAATTATATATTTTTGTATTGGGCATCCTAAAGTAGTATTTCAAATACTGCCATTCGTAATGTTTTCTGAAATATTGTACAATTGACTTAATTAGAATTCCAGATATATAGGGTGACTTTAAATTAGTTCTTGATACGAAAAGTATGCATGTGCTCATGATAACGAACAACTTTCCCTATGGAACCAATAGTCAAATCGCAAAAAAAAAATTGATTTGTATGGAGAGTCAAAATTTTTTTTTGCGATTTGACTATGGGTTTCTTAGCGAAAGTTGTTTGTTATCATGAGCACATTCATAGCCTTTCATATCAAGAACTAATTTAAAGTCACCCTGTATATAATGTGATTTTTAAATGGATAACAATGTGTGCGACTGTGCGTTCCAGTATTGTAAAAATAGGACACGGAGGTAGAACAAAAATGTATATGATTTAAATTTGCAGATATATAACTTGACATGACAACTAACAGATGTAGATACTGCAAGACTAGTGTATTTTAGCTATTTTCATAGTATAATGTCTTACGGCATCTTAATTTGGGGACATGCGGCTGACATAGAAACTATTTTCATACTGCAAAAAAGAGCCATTCGCGCTATCTATCAGATGCGATCTCGAGAGTCATTGAGGAACAAGTTTAAAGAAATAAATATTTTAACTGTTGCCAGTCAATTCATATATGAAAACATCATGTATGTTCGTAAGAATTTAGATTTATTTCCAAAAAACAGTGACAGGCATAATTTTAATCTTAGAAATAGAAATAATATCGAAGTTGTTTATTCGAGACTGAGTAAGGTAAATAAGTCGTTCATGGGGCAGTGTATAAAATTCTACAATAAAATACCTGAAAATGTAATTAGTTTATCCGAAAATAAGTTTAAGACTTATGTAAAGAAATGCCTGTGTTCAAGAGGATATTATAAAACCCAAGACTATGTTAATGACAATGATGTATGGACATGTATAGATCTTCCAGCTCATAGCTTTAGTAATGACATCAATTGTAATAGATATTAAGTATTTATTTCAAAAAAATGTGTTGGGGCGAGTTTCTTTTGGGCTCTACGTTTCTTCTCGCTCCGCTACCTAACACTTCCCGAAACGTTGAGTGTACAAGTTCCTAAGAAAAAAAGACGATTTAAAAGTATGCGTACAGCATCTACTTAAATAAAAAATATTTTGTCTTTGACTTTGACTTTGACATGTTGTTATACAGATTTTGTTTTGTATTTTGATACAAACAGTTTTATATATAATTTTAAGACGTTTTTATGTATCTCTCAATTAAACAAAGTAAACGACTATACTTCATTCCAATAAAAAAAAACAAAAGGTAAACAAACTTAGTATGCAGATGACATTGACATGTGTCAGTTCCATAGTAAGTTTGTTTACGTTTTAGGTTAATCATATAAAAAGTCGTTAATAATGAAACAGATCTTCATATATAATACATACATAATAACATTTATACATACACCCGAAAAATATTATCTTCCGATTCGGCAGTATGGATTTTACACTTAAAACATTTAAACAAAAGCGACTCCATTCTTTTGTTTTATGACTATGTTCTTGTCGCGACTGACGCATGTCTCTTTTTGGCGTGCGTGAATGAAAAGAATAGGAGTACTCATTAATAATTTACGATATTTATTGAAATTTCAGTGCTTTTCTACTTTTTTTACACATTTTCGCGTGTTATCTTTTATAAATAAAATTTACTTACCGGTGGTAGGTCACACCATCTTTTTTTAGGGTCGTTCCAGTGTTATTTCGATACTTTTTCACGACACACTTCGGCATCGTTACTGCTTTGCGCTCAAAACACGACTAAGGTAAAAAGTGTGCGCACATCGTATTTGAGCACACTTCTGCTGTGCCGTTTACAGCGCGCTGATGCAAAGTCCATGTGTATAGAATGTCGTTGGTTTGACTACATCTCACCTGATATTAAGATCATCATCATTCTCCTGCCCTTATCCCAATCATTTGGGGTCGGCGCAAAATGTTTTCTTCTTCCATACATCCCTTTCAGCTGTCATCTCCGTACTCAAGTTAAAAGAAAAAAGGTTAAAGAGATGTTTTAAAATTATATATCTTTTTCCATTTCTTTCCTATGTAAAATCCTTTTTTATAACATATTCAGTAAATAATAAAAAAATATTCACCATATGCAAAAACTGCATTTTAACTTACCTATAATTTTAAACATTTTGATAACTTTCCCAGGGCCACGAGCGCCTGACCCGGATGCTGTTGGTGACCCGGAGGAACTTCCCGGTGGCCATCAAACGGTCGGGCTGGAAGTTGCGCGGGAACCTCTTCTCTGACTACGGCATACTGGTGCGCTGTGTGACTCGGGACCAGACTAGCACGGTCAGTAATTACGAACAATATCTATATTATAAAGCACACAAAAAAAAGGGTTAAAAAAGGGTTAAAATTGATCAACATCACTAAAAGCTACATAGTATAAAAGGAAGTTGCTTCCCGCTGTCTGTCTGTCCCTATGTATGCTTAGATCTTTAAAACTACACAACGGATTTTGATGCAGTTTTTTTTTAAATATATAGAGTGATTCAAGAGGAAGGTTTATATGTATATAAAACATTGCACCCGTGCGAAGCCGGAGCGGGTCGCCAGTAAAAATAATAATAAGAAAAGTTAATAAAAATTCTGCAATATTCAAAAAAGCCACCATAATATCTGATAAAATAACTCAAAATAAATTGAGGGACACGAACTTTATGCCTCATAGCGCCTACCTTTTGGCAGTAAGTTTTATGTGAGCCTGAGTTTTGTACTTGATTTTTTTTTCATTATTCTATTTTAACATTCCACATACGGGAAAAATAAGATTTTGTGGTTTTAACAAATCAAAACAAAAATATAGGGTGACTTTAAATTAGTTTTTGATACGAAAGGCTATGCATAACAAACAACTTTCACTGTGGGTTCCATATAGTCAAATCGCAAAAAAAAATTGGACTATCCATACAAATCGATCAACTAATTTGGCCGGTCAGTTGATCGATTTGTATGGAGAGTCCAAAATTTTTTTTGCGATTTGACTATGGAACCCACAGGGAAAGTTGTTTGTTATGCATAGCCTTTCGTATCAAGAACTAATTTAAAGTCACCCTATATTTTTGTTTTGATTTGTAGTACTTAGTACCCGATATCTCAAAAAAAATTATGGACTCTTCATACTAATTTGGTTTTTGCGATTTCACTATGGGTTCCTTAGGGAAAGTTGATCAGAATCAGGAGTAGAAGCGCTGACTAAAATATCGGGAACTAGTAAAATAGCACCTTATATACAGGGTGTAAGGGACAGGTTTCCGAAAACTTTAAGGGCTTGCTCAGTAGACGAAACTGAACAACTTTCCACAAGAATTATTTTCAGGAAACGAAAAAAAAAATTCCGTACAATCTGTCCAATCCAGTTTATAATTTTGTATGGAAATGCCGATTTTTTTTTCTTGTGAAAAGTTGTTCAATTTCGTCTACTGAGCAAGCCCTTAAAGTTTTCGGAAACCTGTCCCTTACACCTTGTATTTGAACCAAGTGTTTAAAAAAATCGTGTTGCCTATTCTGTGAGCAAAGTTGTTCACTTTCATGATTAAAACCAAGCATTTTTCTTTCTCATTTTCCTTTTTTTTAGTTTCATAAACCTTTATCAATACCTTTATTAAATAGTTTCAGATAATTTTGTCAGACATTATGTTGAATGATGTTTTCAACCGACTTCAAAAAAAGGAGGAGGTTCTCAATTCGTCGGAATCTTTTTTTTTTAATGTATGTTCACCGATTACTCTAAGACGCCTGAACCGATTTCGAAAATTCTTTTTTTGTTTAAAAGGGTATAATAATAATAATAATAATTTATTTCGGACGTTACCCATAATTTGTTAGTATACTTCACAGGTGGTCCCATATAAATTTTATCGAAATCGATTCAGCGGTTTTTGAGAAAATCAACAAAAACATAGCAAAATTGGAGTTGTTGCGATTGAAGTCGGATGTTTTTAACGTATTCAGCGTGGTCAATTATTACAATTTTCTAAAGCGCAAACATAAATTTTATTCTCCTAACTTTTTTTTTGTTGCTACACAGAACAATGTCCTGCACTTCCTACAAAATGGCACATGCAAATTGATGTTCTCGCATCGGAAAGTGATGTACTATGCACCTCTTATACTTATCATGAGGTAAGTGTTATACCACAGTTATACAACTACATTAGTACTTCATTTCATACAGTATGGACACTCCCTGTCCCTCTAAAGGCAACCTCACCTGACCAACCTCACCTCAGCCTCATATTTAAAAAAAATGTGTTGGAGGGAGTTTCTTTAGGGCCCGACGTTTCTTCTCTCTCCGCAAACACTTCCCGAAACGTTGGGTACACGAGTTCCGAGTGGTAGGAACTTCGTATTAGGTAGAAAAAATATGACGTTCGAAATGTGTACAGAGATACTAAATGAAATGTCTACAGACCTACTCACTGTGTGTTATGGAGACCATTTTTGTGACATCCCCTTTTTATTTAAAAATCTAACAGTGTTAAGTATTTAGAAAGTCAGAATAGAACTCCCGAGTTGCTAATTTGCATAGTTTCGGAAATATACATTTTTCACTTTTGTCGAAAAATATACCCGGATTTGCGAAAAAAAAAATCCTGCACTTAAGTGAGTTAAGTTATGTGGTATTGCAGTTTAAAACCTTAAAACACATTTGAAATGTTATTATTTGATAGCTGTACGAAAGTGCTATCTTTCATAGAAATCGAGTTATTTTTTTTTAATTTTTTTTGTTTCATTTTTTTTCTCAGTTATCCCGCCGTAGTAGGTAGAGATATCCTCTTCATAGGGTGGGCCTTGTATATCTTTAAATGCCCTGAAAAAATTTCGACCAAATTCCATGGGATCTAGTTGCTACGATTTTTTGAAGTTATATCCGGATTTCTGAAAAAATATCCGGATTTATTAAAATTAATATTTTTTGAATTTTAACTTATTTTTTTATACAGCGCCTCTAAATAATCTAAAAAGAAATTGTACAGCCACGCTGTATATACTTTATCGTGAATTCATTTTCACCACCTGGCACACAGGATTATCGTTACCCCAATCAGAAATAAAAAACTGCAATACCAAATAACTTAACTCACTTAAGTGCAGGATTTTTTTTTCGCAAATCCGGGTATATTTTTCGACAAAATTGAAAAATTTTTATTTCCGAAACTATGCAAATTAGCAACTCGGGAGTTCTATTCTGACTTTCTAAATACTTAAAACTGTTAGATTTTTAAATAAAAAGGAGATGTCACAAAAATGGTCTCCATAACACACAGTGCTACTTCGAATAAATATTATTTCATTTCAATGGTAAGATCCGGTACAGTTGCTTAGTGCAAGCCACGCAACACACACATTTACGCGTGTACAAACGTCATATTTTATGTAGTGGTAGTGTTAACAATCCATATCGTCCCCACTGCAGGGGCACGGGTCTCTTCCACACACGGGGGCCAAGTCCGGATTGGTGGAGGTTGTAGGGCTAGTGGCCAGCCCCAGTGTTAGAAGTGTTCAAGCCGCCTATAAGTCCTCCCACATGGCTTAATGACTGCCATCTAGTAATAGCAGCCGGCACCAGCGGCTTAACGTGCCTTGTGAAGCACGGAAACGGTCGAGATAAATGCCACTAACAGTCAAACCCATCCAGGTTATGACCGACCGTGTCTGTAGTTGTTGAGATTCACGAGTAAAGGCCACACTTAACGGGAATGAAACAAATAAAATTTTATCTGTTATATCTCTATTTTGTTGAATGTGTGTTTTTGTTATTTGTAGGTGTTTGGTAGATTGGCCTGATCACATGATTTACAGACTGCTGCTCCATGGAAAGAAACACGATTTGTACTATGTAAAGTAAGTGCATTGTATTTATTTTAAAACATTTTTATTTAATGTAAAAACACAACACCTTCAAGTAAGACATTCGTTCTTAAGCTAAAAATAAATGTAGGTGCTGCATAGTGACACTAAAAAGGTCCCCACTCAGCATTAGTCGTAACAGGCAGGTGCTGCTGCTGCTGGTTTTCTGTGGGGCCTTGTTTAATGTGTGTAAGACAGCAAAACTACGGGACACATTTCAAATACAATTAA
Source organism: Coleophora deauratella (assembly GCA_958295455.1). Classification (NCBI taxonomy): domain Eukaryota; kingdom Metazoa; phylum Arthropoda; class Insecta; order Lepidoptera; family Coleophoridae; genus Coleophora; species Coleophora deauratella. The sequence continues at coordinate 10,302,271 of OY282410.1, read as the reverse complement.
AATTGCAAGAAGAAATAATAATTTGCGTAGGTATTGAAAGATACAAGCTGATAAAACTAGGCTGTATGTATGTATGTTATAACATAATAGGTACTTACTGTAGATAACATTAATACAACGAGAAAGCGACTGAAATAGTTACGAGCGTGCGTGAGTGCGTGTGAGTGTGTGTGGGTGTGTGTGTGTGTGTGTGTGTGTGTGTGTGTGTGTGTGTGTGTGTGTGTGTGTGTGTGTGTATAAGAATGTGAATCTGTGTTTGTTTGTGTGTGACACTTCTAGCCCTACGATCAGAAGATCTACTTGTTCGATCATTTCCAAATAACACACACTTTCGATCAAGAGACCCAGGCTCAGTCAGTCTGCTACAATGTCTCATTTTTATCCCACTGCGTGACAGCAAAGTTAGTTTTATATTTTTATGGCTCCTCTTCATGATGGGCCATCATACGCCATCAGAGAGACAAAACTATATGAAAGTAGAGTGAAGATGTAAGTACGTCCTTGTCTAACCTGTAGTTCTGTCTCTCTTGCCCGCTCATGATGGCCCATCGTGTAGAGGAGTTATTAGGTAAGATGTATGTACATGTATAGATCTTTCAGCTCTTAGTTATAGCACAAAATAGACACAGAAGGTCCGCTCAATACAAACCACTAAAATCGTAAGCATATACATGCTTATAGAAATATACGGTCGTTCGAGGCAAGGTCACGATCGCACAGTAGGTGATCTTGCCTACAACGACCGTATATGTCTACAAGCATGTATATGCTTAGGATTTTAGTGAGCGGACCTTCTGTATCTATGTGTTTTGTGGTTATAGTAATGACATAAATTGTATTAGAAATTATAAGCTTTTTTTTAAATGTGTTGGGGCGAGTTTCTTATGGGACCCGACATTTCTTCTCGCTCCGCTAACACTTCCCGAAACGTTGAGTTAACAAGTTCCGAGTGGTAGGAACTTTGTACCAAGTAGAAGAAAAAAACGATTTTAAAGAATGTGTACATACAACATCTACTTAAATAAAAACATTTTGATTTTAATTTCATTTAGTTATATTCAATTACGACTAACTTTACTAGGTACGTAGAGAGAGAGACTAACTTTATTTTTTGTGTGTACTAGGTAGAAAAGAAAACGATTTAAAAGTATGTGTACAAACATAAAAAACATTTTGATTTTGATTTATTTATTTAGACTCTGAAAACTGTATCCTATCCCTACAGTTGTATCCAAAATATGTTCCGCGAACTGCACGAAGAGCAGCTTCACACGTCCGAGGAGTGTCGCGCGTATCTCGGCCGCATGTTTCGCCAAAAAATATATGAGCTGCCTCCATGGGCCGATGACTTGGAGGCCACGGACTTCCTGCTGAAGAGATGTGTGATGATACATTTGGATGGGCATAAGGATAAGTTTAATGCGCTCGTCTATATGACGCAGAAGCTGTATGATGTCGTCCAGAATAAGGCGAAGGTGAGTTTTTAATGGGTGTCTTGAATTGGATGATGGGTTTATTTTGCAAAAAAAAAAAGATTTTTCATTGAAATCTCTTTCTTAACGTGGCGACAGAAGAGCATTATTTCAATAAAAAATAAAAACTTTAAAAAAAAAAAAAAAACGACCGCGCACCGGAAGACGTGGCATGGGCAGGCCTCCCACTTGGACTCGGTGGACCGATGACCTGGTGAAGGTCGCTGAAGCCAGTGGATGCGGGCAGCGCAGGACCGGTCGGTGTGGAAATCCTCGGGGGAGGCCTTTGTCCAGCAGTGGACGTCTTTTGGCTGATGATTTATCATGGATATGATGGATATTTTACAAGTAAACATTTTGGAATTTGTATATTACACTACAAATTATATTATTACAATAATTGAGCGGGTGAAATAAAGCAAAAATATAAACTTTTCTTATTTTTGTAAGAAAAATCTATTCTTTTTCGATTTTACGAAAGTCGTCGATGTATAAGATAGAATAAAAAACAAATTTCTAATCCAATCTTCTTTTGTTTTTGTCAACTTCACTACATCGAACGACTTTTACTGCGAACCTCAAATTCTCCACCAGATGGAAGGAGCAGACGCGGTGATGGTCCAAGAGCTGCAGCTGGGCGGCCACCTCTACCTCCAGGTGCTGAAGGAACGTCTCCAGATGCTGCTCATCGTCATCAAGGCCAACATCATGAAGCGGGCTCAGAGCAGCAAGAACCTAAATTTATCTGGTGTAAGTGTTTGTTTGCTCGTTTGTAAACTCTTTATTGCATACATAACACATAAAACAGAAAATACAAAATTAATTATAGCAAAGGCGGACTTATCCCTTTTGGGATCTCTTCCAGTCAACCTTGAAATTATCAAAGGACAAAACATATGGCAAAGGCAAATGTTAGAATGGGTCAGAAAGATAAATTGATTAGAAATTAATAATTTAACCTTATGATATGAAGTAACCTTTATTTTATTTATTTAATAAATTATTGTGTTCAAAACAGTATAAAATACAGGGTTAAGAGAAAGGACAAACAAAGGGTACAGCTTATTTCTAATCGAAATCTCTTCCATCAGACCTTTAATTGGATTGACCGAAGACAAAATAATTCTAAACAGAATAGATTGTTACTGAAAATTTTACCTAATATAGCCTCTTCAGTCCTGGAGCATAATTTAGTTTGTAACACAAAAAAAATCGACGTACTAACGGGTTTTTATATAAGTCAAATATATATTTTGTTTGTCCTCTATGTAACACTTTCTTTGTATCTAGTTCCAATGCATTGCAATAATTTTTATTGCAATGCATTGGAACTAGATACAAAAAAAGCCCACTGAAAGCCCTACGGAAAATGTCCCCTATAGGGGACGCGAGGACCGAGGAGGTTAAGTATTGTCTTAAAACTAGATGGCACGTATATTTATTAGTCGTACATATACACCCAAACGCAGAGCAAACATATCTACTCACCACAGAAATGTTTGCCCTGGATAGACATCGAACCCACACTCCTCAGATCAGCACTCTGGATCACTCACAACTGACCCATATAGTCAGTCGTATTATCATAATACATTATTCTTGTCCACAGAAAGAACTGCAACAAATAATGCGTATGGCCGGAAACCTGGAAAATAGAATGGAATCGTTCCTGGCTACCGGTAACGCGCCATCCAACAATGTGACCTTAGCGCAGCACAAGGGGCTCACTATTGTCGCGGAGAACATCAACAGGATGCGATACATGTCGCATTTCAAGTGAGTAAAGAGACCGAGAAAGGAGACTTTAAATCATTGGTTTTAAATGAGTTAGGAGACGACAAAGAAGACGTTAAAAGAAGGATTCTAAAGGAGTAAAGAGACCGACCAAAGGAGACTTTAAATCATGGTTTCTAAATGAGTTAGGCGACCGACCAAAGGAGACTTTAAAACATTGGTTCTGAAGAAGTTAGGAGACCGACCAAAGGAGACTTTAAAACATGGGTTCTGAAGAAGTTAGGAGACTGACCAAAGGAGACGTTAAAACATGGGTTCTAAAGGAGTGAGGAGACCGACAAACGGGGACTTTAAATCATGGGTTCTAAAGGAGTTAGGAGACCGACCAAGGGAGACTTTAAATCATGGTTTCTAAAGGAGTTAGGAGACCGACCAAAGGAGACTTTAAATCATGGGTTCTAAAGGAGTGAGGAGACCGACCGAAGGAGACTTTAAATCATGGGTTCTATCTGAGTTAGGAGACCGACCAACGGAGACTTTAAATCATGGGTTCAGGACATTTTACACTTATACATGGGAAATCCATACTTCCAAACTAATATTATAAATGCGAAAGTAACTCTGTCTGTCTGTCCCATTTCATTTTATTGTATAACGTCACAGCGACATCTGTTACTTTTTAAAGAGAACGAAAGTTTAAAGAGTAAAGAATTACGCTAGGAATAAGTTTATGTTGAATTTTCTAAATTAATTCTAAGTCGAAGGTGTAAAGTTCTACAACAAACTGCCTTCAGCAGTTCCTCCACAGCCACCTCATGGAAAGGCAGTTTATTAAAAAATATGCATAAAGAAACGCTTGGAACAATTATGACTCTAGTGCAAACTAAATGATTGACTATTATCGTATATCCATATTTTAGTGAACCATATTTCATGATTTACTTTAAATGCAGTCAAATACTCTATTTATTATATTTATAAAAAAAAAAAAAAATTGAACTCTCATTGAAAATCAGCGTTGTAGCAGCATCTGTCTGTTACAACTAATGCTGAGTGGGGGGGCCCTTTTTGGTATCACTGCGCTGCACCTACATTTGTTTACTTTAGCTTATAAGTATTATACTTTCTTTTGTAATTAGGTGTTGTGTTTTGACACTTAATAAATGATTTTATTATTATTATTATTGTTAGTTGATACACTAGCAGCTCTGTGAGCTGATGCGTGTGCTTGTATATCACGGCAATTGTGTTTATTTGTTTTTTAAATGTTCATCAAGTCTATTTTTAAAACTGTTCACTGTTGGAGCACTAATAACTGTTTCTGGGAGAGAGTTCCACAATTTCATTACTCGACATGGCAAGAAGTGAATTCTGGGGTTGCTAGCACATGGAGGTTTTGTTAATTTCAAGGAGTGTCCTCTCAGTCTCTTATTTTGGTTCATCATGTACAGATCCTTTACGTTTCTCATGTTGTAGTGGCCATTCTACGATATTTCTATTTCATTGCTTGCCGTCCAGGGCCATCCACCGCGGCTCGTTCTTCATGGAGATGCGAACCACAGAGGCGCGACAGCTGTTGCCCGACGCGTGGGGCTTCGTCTGCCCCGTGCACACGCCCGACGGCGCGCCCTGCGGCCTGCTCAACCACCTCACCATGTCCGCCCAGGTCAGTTATTCTCATATGCCAGCTTTGTTGCTGTTTAGGGTCTTTCACCGAGCTGTTTAGGGCCGTCCACCGAGCTGTTTAGGGCCTTCCACCAAGCTGTTTGGGGCCATTGGGCCATCCACCGAGGCTCGTTGTTCATGGAGATGCGCACCACGGAGAAGCGACAGCTGCTGCCCGACGCGTGCGGTTTCATATGTATAGGAACGGTGGTGACTACTCTTCGGCGAGAAAGGGAGGTACCTCCGCCAGGCGAGGTGGTATGCCTGGGGACCGACCGTGGCTAACCGTTGTTGGTTGGAAGTGGTACATATGCGTACGTCGGAAGAAACTTGGATGTCGCGTTCTAGATGAGTTTGTGGCGAGTACGGTCAATGTCGCCACATATACATATATTGTGTTAGACAAGGTTTGAAGTTATAATTATGAATTATAATAACAAGCATAATAAAAATCATAAACCAATACAATTAATAAAATTCTAACGCAGTCATATCGTTTTATGTGTATTCAAATGGACGGCGCGCTCTGTGGCCTGTTCATCCATCTCACTATGTCCGCTCAAATCAGTGTTTATTTTATTGTGTTTGGTGCTTCCTATCTCACTTCTCATCTCACTAATATTATAAATGCGAAAATATGGATGTTTGTTTGTTCCGCTTTCACGCCACTACTGAACGAATTTGGATGGAATTTTGTAGGTAGATAGATAAAGCACTCGGCTAACACATAGGATACTTTTTGTCCCGGAAAACTTAAGGGTTCCCGGAGGAATGTTTAAAAACTCAAAATTTCCACTTCATCACTAGATGGTGCCACCATAACATTTTCTTTCTCCCTGAACCCAATCCTGAAGTCCACGCAGAAGATGTCGCGGGCGGAAGCTATTTTTTCATGATTTCCGAAGTTTGTGTGGAAGTTTGAAACAAAATATTTTGCTTCGATTTATCTACTCTAGATCTCTAGACTCAGACTCGTAAAACTGTTCCGTTACATGTGTAGAATCTATCATTTGCCGCTTGTCAGCGAGTTTGAACGAAGGTTTTGTTTTCTCTGTGTAAGGACGACCGTCATTCAAATTTATTTTTCTAACAGGTCACATCAAACCCCGATCCAAAACAGTTGGAGTCACTTCCATTTGTGCTTGAAAAATGTGGTAAGTGTACTATCAAAATAATAAATATTAATTAATAATAATCTATAAGCAATGTAATTAATAATTTTGCATGCCTCATTATGTGGTAGAACATAACGATATTGTAATTTTGTAAAACCTAAATTCACACTATGTTCTGGCAAAATAATTTATTTCAATTTAAAAAAAAAATACTTTATAACTATTTTGTGTTCGCTGGCAAAGAACCGTTGGTTAAGGGACTATACTGAGCTAACTAGCGCCGCCACCAGTGTTTTTTTAATTGCTGTTTTCACAGACAGAATTTAAAAAAAAGGGTTCGACAGAAACATGAATGTACCCCTGAGCAATTTTTAGAAAGGATCAATTTTTTTTTTGGGATTATCGTGTTAGTTACAGATAGCAAAAGTGCCAAAAGTGGCCGTTTTTAGCACTTTTGCTATCTGTAACTAACTCGGTTATCCCAGAAAATACGTTATACTTCCTAAAAATTGCAACAAATAATAGATATAATACACCCAGACTCAGAGCAAACAATTCTGCTCATCACTTTTCTGTGATGAGCAGAATTGTTTGCTCTGAGTCTGGGTGTATTATATCTATTATTTGTATGTATTTCAAAGTATATGTGTATGTATATCAGTCTCTGGTTCCCAAGATACAGGGAATCCTAGTTTGGGGCCAGATGACCGTGTGTGATTTGTCCTAGATATTATTATTATACCCACTGTAGGGGTACGGGTCTTTCCTCATAAATCGGGAAGGTTAGGCCATACTCCACTCTACACACGGGGACCAAGTCTGGATTAGTAAAGTTGTGGGGCTAATGGCTAACCCCAGAGTCAGAAGGCATCCTATAAGGCATCCGACATGACTTAAAAACTGCCATCTAGTGAGAGCAGCTGGCACGACCGGCTTAACTGCCTTGTGAAGCACTAAAACGGTTGGAATAAATACCACTAATAGTCAAACCCATCCAGGTAATGACCGCGTCTGTAAACAGTTAAGTAAAATATATCCGTTAATGTATTTTACTCAGGAATGGAACCGATCAGCTCTGTAGCGCACACGCCACTCGCACAGGACGTATATAAGTATCCCGTGTTCATTGACGGGCGACTAGTGGGGTACTTTGCTGAGGACACAGTGGAGAAATCCACCGCTTACTTGCGGACTTTGAAGACCAAGGGGGAGGAAGTGCCTATTACCACTGAGATTGTGGTGATACCGAAGAAACAGGTAAGTTTGGTGGTGATGGCATGAAGGTTTGGCGATGATGACATGTGGATTTGGCAATGATGACATTTAATGTTGACGATGATAGCATGTAAGTTTAGCTATCAGATTTATCGATAACGGAATAGTTTTGACATTGCTGACATGTGGGTTTGACAATAATAGCAGACAAGTTTGAAGATGACAGCATTAAAGTATAGCATGACGGCGTGTGATATTCACTGTGCTAGCATCGTATCATATAACTTTGAGTTCTTAGTGATTTTTATAGAAAACAAAACATCATTCAAAAGTAGCGACTATACTATAATGAATTTAGGAAGCCTAATTAGGAAACAAAGGTAGTAAGGAAAGTGTAATCGGATTTAGGAGCGTTATGTTTTATACATTTTTCAGATATCCTTACTGGTTTCTATTTAAGCTTTCTAAATTTAGGATAATGTAATCGCTACTTCACTCAAAAATCGTAAAATAAAGATATCTGTGTCTGACATTGTGCGCAGATATGTTGCGAGCGTGTTTCTGTTGTCTTACAGTTGCTATCATGTAATAAATGTAATAAAAATAGCAGCTTCTACACCAGCGGTTCCCAAAAGGTGTTCCGCGGGACCTTAGGGTTCCGTAGGAAGGTCACAGAGGTTCTGAGAGTTAGGCCTTACTGTCGTAGTTACATAGGAAACATGCTGCATTTTATTGGTCATTTCGGTATATTTCGGTACCGATCTCTGCAACACATAGTATTCTTACTCTTTCGCGTACACGGTTAAAACATAGCGCGCACAAAAATTCCAATCATTAAATTCAACTCTAATGAGTTTTGGGTTAAACTTAAAGATAAATATTACCTTTGGCGAGGTATGATTCCGTCAAAAAATGGTGAATCAATTAGGGTTCCATAGCAAGAAAAAATTGGGAACCGCTGTTCTACACACAATGACGGCAACAGCATGTAATATTGAGTGATTTGGTGATTCTTATAAGAAATTTAATAATCATTTACTCAAAAATCCTAAACTAAAGATGTTTCTCATTGTGCGCAGATATGCGGGCAATACCCGGGCGTGTTTCTGTTCACGAGCGAGGCGCGCATGATGCGACCCGTCATCAACTTGTCCACCGGCCAGCTGGAGCTAATAGGGACCATGGAACAGCTGTACTTGGATGTAGCTGTCACGCAGACCGAGATATACAAGGGTATGTGTCTTCATCATCAGCTGAAAGACGTCCTCTACTGGACAAAGGCCTCCACCCAAGGATTTCCGCGCTGCCAGCATCCAGCGGCTTCTCGCGACCTTCACCAGGTTATCGGTCCACTGAGCCTGCTTACACTACGAGCGATTGCCATTCGAGAACTTTCCTCTCCAAACAACCATCTGTTCTTACGAGCTATGTACCGCGCCCTCTGCTACTTCAGTTTAGCGATTCTGTGAACTATTACTTTAGTTCTCGATTTATTAGAAATATTTACAAGACAATTACATTCAAATATACTTTGCAGGCAAAACCACTCACTTGGAGTTATCAAAGTCAGCTTTCATGAGCAATCTGGCGCAGTTGGTACCGATGCCCGACTGCAACCAATCTCCGCGGTGAGTTAAAAGGTTAAGACAGACAGACGGACAACAAAGTGATCCTATAAGGGTTTTTTTTTTCCTTTTGAGGTACGGAACCCTAAAAACAATAATTAAATAAAGGCGCATCCCTTATTGTTACCATACTTTTTCCGCAAGAAAGGTAAAGTTTTTCGGGTGTATGTATTTGTGTTCTTTGAGTGATGTGAGAGTGTAACTTTTTCGTGATGAATTTAGAAGTGGTATGAGCCTTTAGTTCGCGTTCGTCGTGTTTGACCCCTGAATGAGTGGCCTTTGGCAGGCCTCCGTCACTTTCTCAAGGACGCTATGTCCCTACGGCTCCGGGTACACTCGACTGCACAACATTCAGAGGAGCTTAGCGCTCGCTCGGCGCGCGGTTGTCCTCCCGCGCAAACATTCCAAAATGAGGACGCAATAGGGAATTGACATAATACATAACTCAATATTCATTTTAAATCGTCGGCAATATAGAGAAATAATAATATTTTGTAGGTAAATATAGCGTAGGTATTTTCGTGTTTGTATGGGAGTGAAGTATCTGTACGTAGTACTATTATCTAATCTGTGCCTTTGGTAATTTTAGGTTTATTAATAATAACAATATCTGGGATAAATCACACACGGTCATCTGGCCCCAAACTAGGATTGCCTGTATCTTGGGAACCAGAGAATGATATACATACACATATACTTTTTAAATACATACATATATAGATATAATACACCCAGACTCAGAACAAACAATGAAGAATGTTAATGGGTCCGTTAAATCACTTGAAACTTTATGACCTTGTAGCCTAAATGTCTAGAAATACACTTGTTTTTGTTTCATTTAAATCAAGCGAGTAGTTTTGAAGTTACGATAATTTTAGTTTCCGCCTTTTTCAAATACTTCGCTCGGGCGCGCCAAGCGCGCGTGACGTCATACCGCAACTCGCCGCTCTCACCGTACTGTGTTCTTCATACATTGCTATCGGATGGTCCCTACGTTCGCCCACAATAACATTTCTAACTGTAGTTTTTTTTATGTGAATCGGTGTTACAGTAGTGTTACAAGTATAATCGATGACAGTTTTAAAAATTGATTGAAAAATCGAATGATTCCTTAAATAGACGAGTATTTCTTAAATAACTCCGATTTCTTTACCGCGGCCGCCGAGAGACACAATGATTAAAAATGCAAAAGTACTTACAACTTATTTTTTTTCTTTCTTATCACAAATCTGTTGATCCTTATAAGATACCTATACATATATACCTACATACCTATTTTTCATTACTAGTATTGAAAAAATTAGGTAATAATGATATTTATGAACTTGATATTTCGGAAATAAGGAGTGAGGGGCAAGGTAAAAGTGATGGTGTCAAAATCACTTATGTCATCAACTGTAATATAATGAATGACACAATAACGACACTGAAGCGGTCATGGCTCAGCGCTGCTTACGTGGTCGCGTCGATCACGCAGGTTAACTGACTACAAACACGGTCACAGCTTGGATGGACTTGACTAGCAGTCCATCCAAGCGCCTATAACGCCTCCGACATAGCTTGGCGACTGCCATCTAGTGATGGTTACTGATATTTAAGCCCATCCAAGTTGTGACCGTGTCTGTAGTCAGTTAACTTGTGTGATCGATGCGACCACATAAGCAGCGCTGTGCCATGACCGCTTAAGTGCCGTTATTGTGTCATTATATTACAGTTGATGACATAAGTGATTTTGACACCATCACCTTTACCATGCTCCTCACTCCTTATTTCCGAAAACTGGGCATAAAACTTAAACAAATATATATACAGAAAATAGATCTTCGCTTATAAATTACTTGAAAATCTCTAAGAATTATCTATAAATCTTAAAATAAGTTGATAAAATTTAAAATATTGTTTGTTTGTAGGTGTGGACAAAGCCCTCTGCGCGAGAGTCAGACTCGCACTTGTCCGGTTTTTATTTTTTATGTGTATCGGTTAACTCATATTTATTTTATTTTAGATTGGCTAGAAATAGCTACGGCGACGACGTTACTGTTTATGCAAAAGTTATCAGATAAGGAGAAGGTGATAGACACAACTTTTGGCTTTGGGTCTGGGTGGATCATACTTTTCATGTATTTCTTTTGACTTTAAGGTTCAAAAATATAACAGTAAAAAATAACTTTTCGGGTATATTGGTAGTTGTATTTAAGCACTTTGACACGAGCACGATTTTCTAGTTTTTGGATTCGTCATTTTTGAAATTTTCAACGCAAACTTCATACATAGAGGTAGGGAGCGGTGCGCGCACTGAGCGACCGTTGCAGAGTGACGTCACAGCAGCGTGCGGCGACCCCGCGTCACTTGCCTACCTAAATAATTCAGTATCTCGGAAACTATCAAACGTATCAAAAAAATTTTTTCACCATATTTTTTTATTTTTAATAGAGTATATTTTAAGATAAAAAACAAAAATTGGTGGTATTCTTCATTCTGCTCATCACAGAAAAGTTTACCCTGTGTGGGGATCGAACCCACGACTCTCGGATCAGAGGTCAGGATCGCTAACCACTTAGCCACCGAGTCAATCTTTGTTCATTAGATAACATTTTGAATCATTCAAAATGTAGTATATTTATTTACAAGAAGACAGAATTTGACATGTAGTGGTGACATTTTAATTTCATTTCAATACTTCATCTTCTCTTATCGCGTGGCACAATTTAACCGTGCTATCCAAAAGGTATAGACAGCGGTTACCTGGTGTTAATACTACTTGATAATACTTGATAAAAAACCGGCCAAGTGCGAGTCGGAGTTCCGTTTTTGTCATTTGACTACGGAACCCTAAAAAGCGTATATTACACAATTTCGAAGCAACTGCAGCCATGTGCCTCACTATATTATCTTCGTCAACAGTAACATGTACCAGTGTCAGATGGGTAAACAAACCATGGGCACCCCGATCCACACGTGGCAGACGAACGCGGAGACCAAGTTATACCGGTTGCAGACCCCTGCGACCCCTCTATTCAGACCCACGCATTACGATAATATCGGCCTGGACGACTATCCAATGGGCACTAACGCCATTGTCGCTGTTATTTCTTATACGGTAAGTATTAATAATAATAATATCTGGGGACAAATCACACACGGTCATCTGGCCCCAAACTAGGATTCCCTGTATCTTGGGAACTAGAGACTGATATACATACACATATACTTTTTTAAATACATACATATATTATATAGATATAATACACCCAGACTCAGAGCAAACAATTCTGCTCATCACAGAAAAGTTTACCCTGTGTGGGGATCGAACCCACGACTCTCGGATCAGAGGTCAGGATCGCTAACCACTTAGCCACCGAGTCAGTCGAGTCGAGTATTATCACTAGATTTTTTATATTTTTTATTGTTAAGGATGGGAAAAGGCTGGCCCACCTGGGGTGCTATCAATGCTTTGCCGAAACTTCAGAATCTTTTCAATCCCTTCTTGATGAGTCGACTACGTAGACCTCAGGGAATCGTATTCTCCTCATTCCCCAGCTTCAGGGTTCTAGGTATAGTTCATTCCAATAAAAAAAAGCAAAAGGTAAACAAACTTACTATGCAACTGACATTGACATGTGTCAAGTCCATAGTAGTTTTGTTTACCTTTTGCTTTTTTTTGATTGGAATGAACTATACCTAGAACCCTGAAGCTGAAGTAAGCATATGTAAAATCTTGCGGTTCGAGACCAAGTTGGCGAGACCAAGATGGCAATTGTTAAGCCATTCAGCAAATGTTCTGACACTGGGGCTAACCACTAGCACCGTTTTGAGTTTTTAAGCATTCCTACGGGAACCCTTAAGTTTTCCGGGATAAAAAGTATCATATGTGTTAGCCGAGTGCTTTATCTATCTACCTACCAAATTTCATCCAAATCCGTTCAGAAGTTTCGGCGTGAAAGCGGAACAAACAAATCTCCATATTTTCGCATTTATAATATTAGTGAGATGAGAAGTGAGATTGGAAGCACCAAACAAACTGACAAACAAACAAACTGACAAACAAACAAACATCCATACTTTCGCATTCATAATATTAGTGAGATGTTCAAGTACAAATAAACAGAAAAAGACGTGTTTTAAATTAAAGTTCTCTTCCCCCAGGGCTATGATATGGAAGACGCAATGATCATAAACAAGTCGGCATACGAGCGTGGTTTCGCCGCCGGCACTGTCTACAAAGCTGACTTCATCGAGCTCGATAACCCCTCCTCTTACTTCTGTCGGGATAACAGCAAGCCAGACTTGTCACAGTTCATAGACGATGATGGTCTACCGGCGGTTGGAGCGAGGGTCAAGCCTGAGGATCCTTTTTACTGGTGAGTCGAGGGAATCTTGAAAGAAAATACTTTTTGCACAAATTAAACAGGCAAATATCGCGGACCTTATAGAGCTCGCGAACCCCTCTTACTTCTGTCGGGATAACAGCAAGCCAGACTTGTCACAGTTCATAGACGATGATGGTCTACCGGCGGTCGGGACTAGGGTCAAGCCTGAGGATCCTTTCTACTGGTGAGTCGAGGGAACCTTGAAAGAAAATGCTTATTGCACAAATTAAACAGGCAAATATCGCGGACCTTATAGAGCTCGCGAACCCCTCTTACTTCTGTCGGGATAACAGCAAGCCAGACTTGTCACAGTTCATAGATGATGATGGTCTACCGGCGGTCGGGACTAGGGTCAAGCCTGAGGATCCTTTTTACTGGTGAGTCGAGGGAATCTTGAAAGAAAATACTTTTTGCACAAATTAAACAGGCAAATATCGCGGACTTTATAGAGCTCGCGAACCCCGTCTTACTTCTGTCGGGATACAAGCAAGCCCAAGTTGTCACAGTTCATAGACGATGATGGTCTACCGGCGGTCGGGGCTAGGGTCAAGCCTGAGGATCCTTTCTACTGGTGAGTCGAGGGAACCTTGAAAGAAAATACTTTTTGCATAACATAAACAGGGAAATAAGGTGGGTTTCATAGAGTTCGCGCGGACTTTATAGAGCTCGCGAACCCCTCTTACTTCTGTCGGGATAACAGCAAGCTCGAGTTGTCACAGTTCATAGACGATGATGGTCTACCGGCGGTTGGGGCGAGGGTCAAACCTGAGGATCGTTTCTACTGGTAAGTCGGGGAGATCGCTCTCTTTCTCTCTCTCTCTCTCTCTCTCTCTGTCTCTCTTATTTTGTGGCGTCTCTTAAAAAAGTTCTGCCAATATCATGTCAGTCATGGGAGTGACACTTCCGCCAAAGAGATCTTGAATTAATGAATGAAACACTTTATATTGCACAACATAAACAGTATGCATGAAAAAAGTTATAAGGTAGGCTGTCTTATCGCTAAAGAGCGATCTCTTCCAGACAACCATGTCATACGGCAACACTAAGCTGTGTTTTCAGGGCAACAAGTCTTAGAATATCTGCCAAGGCTCAAACTGAGGTTCTACAGCATAAATTAGAACAAATTTTCCCAAGGCACCGATACTGAAATTTCAACAAAATTTTTGGACTCTTCATACAAAATTGTCCGTTGAATTTGTTAAAAAGTCCATAATTTCTTGGGCGAATTAAGATAGATTTCATAACAAAAATTGCTCAGTTTAACCCCTCCAAAACCGTAGTTCCGAACAGTCAACCTGTAAATAGTCAAAGTCACACTGTCAAAGATTCCGGGAGTGATCTTTTTATACCCTGTAATCGCTATAGTGAATAATTGAAATATCCTAAACACTGCTGCCAGGTAATGCCAGAAAGTAGACTCCATATGAAAATTCCTTTGATTTCGTAATGAATCACTTGTTCACTGCACTGTATTCTGTTGCCACAGACTGCAGAATTTGCTGAGTCGAGGACTTTTTTTTGTTTGAGTGGTAGTATTTGATGACGTTTCTATGCATTTGTTTTTGCCATTTTATTCTAAACATGTTATTTAGGGTGCTAAAAATAAAGATATATGTCTATGTCTTGTTCCCAGCTACTACGACGCGGATAAGAGCCAGTTCATCGTATCGCGGTACCACGGCAAAGAGGAGGTGTTCGTTGACAGCGTCCGGCTGTGCGGGGGCTTCAGCGCGCGCGCCGCCAAGAAGGCTTGCGTCATGCTCAGGATACAGGTAGGGCAGTAATACTGTGACAAGGATACAACAGTAATAAGTGGGAAACAACAGTAATAAGTGGGAAACAGCAGTAACAGCAACAAGTAGGTAATACGGTAATAGTAACGCGTCATGCTGCGGATACAGGTAGGGCAGTAATACTGTGACAAGGATACAACAGTAATAAGTGGGAAACAACAGTAACAGCAACAAGTAGGTAACACGATAATAGTAACGCGTCATGCTTAGGAAACAGGTAGGGCAGTAATACTGTGACAAGGATACAACAGTAATAAGTGGGAAACAACAGTAACAGCAACAAGTAGGTAACCCGGTAATAGTAACAGTAGTGAGACTAGTGAGTCACAGCACAGTAACACAATAGTGTCCGACTGTGCGGGGACTTCACCGCGCGCGCCGTTAAGAAGGCTTGCGTCATGCTGCGGATACAGGTAGGCCAGTACACAAGTAGGTAAAAACACTAACAATTTCTGGGGTGGGGCACATCAGAGTGACGCTGTTACAAGGATACAACAACAACAAGCAGGAAACAACACAGTAAAGTATCAGTAGTGAGGCACAGCACAATAAACTGTTACAAGCAGGATACAACGGCAACGTATTAACAAGTTGGAAACAACATAGTAACAGCTACAGCAGTTGGCATACCACCAGTGACTGTTACAGGTAGGATACCACAGTAACGTGTAGGAAACAACATGGTCAAATGTCAGTATTAGGGCACAGTACAGACAGTAAACTGTCACAAGTAAGATACAATAAAATACAACAGCAACAACACGGTAAAATGTCAGACTGTGACCATTTGTGGCAGATCTCTGCTATCTGGGCAGTAATTTACACTGGCAGAATAAGCTAACGATTTTAAAAAGTAGCATAATTCAGCAAATGAGAATACAAAATATTTTTTTAAATAACTAACCCTTTTCTCCCCTGCAAGGACCTAAAAGAAACGGCCACTATGTGGGATATAATGACCACGCTGAATACGTTAAAAACAACCGACTTCAATTGCAACAACTCCAATTTTGCTATGTTTTTGTTGATTTTCTCAAAAACCGCTGAATCGATTTCGATAAAATTTATATGGGACCACCTGTGAAGTATACCCTTTTAAACAAAAAAGAATTTTCCAAATCGGTTCAGGCGTCTTCGAGTAATCGGTGAACATACATTAAAAAAAAGATTCCGACGAATTGAGAACCTTCTCCTTTTTTTTGAAGTCGGTTAATTATAGAAATTCCCACAAGACAGTTACAAGTAGGATACAACAATGCCATGTATGGTTCATTCCAATAAAAAAAAAAGCAAAACGTAAACAAACTTACTATGGAACTGACACATGTCAATGTCATCTGCATACTTCGTTTGTTTACCTTTTGCTTTTTTTTTGATTGGAATGAAGTATAACGAAAGTGAAACACCACAGTGACAATTAAAGTAGTGACACTGTTGCAAGTGGGATACAATATTAACAATGACTAGGTAACGACGGACGGTCACATTACGACATAACATTGCAAGTTATAACATATCATATTCTTGTCTCTTTTGCGGGCAAGATGCTTCTACAAGAACTGCGTTCTATAAGGTGCTACTTTATTAGTGCCCGATATTTTAGTCAGTGCTTCTACTCCTGATTCTGATCAACTTTCTCCAAGGAACCTATAGTCAAATCGCAAAAAAAATTTTGGACCCTTCATACTAATTTGGCCGCTCGGCTGATCGATTTGTATGAAGAGTCTAAATATTTTTTTGCGATTTGACTATGGGTTCCTTGGGGAAAGTTGATCAGAATCAGGAGTAGAAGCACTGACTAAAATATCGGGCACTAATAAAGTAGCACCTTATATAACATGATAACTTCAGGTAGTAAAAAGACAGTTACTAGTAAGAAACAACACAATCCAAAACAATTCGGTTTTTCTTTTCGTCCTAAAATGAATTAAAATTCTCCCTCTCGCAGCGAAACCCAACAGTGGGCGACAAATTCGCCTCCCGAGCGGGCCAGAAGGGCATCTGCTCCCAGAAATGGCCGGCCGAGGACCTACCCTTCACGGAGTCAGGTCTGGTGCCCGATATCCTGTTCAACCCTCACGGCTTTCCCTCTCGGATGACTATCGCCATGATGATCGAGTGCATGGCGGGGAAGGCGGCCAGTCTGCATGGACACGTGAGTTGTCTTTGTTCTAATCTATGGTCAGAGTTCATCGTCTTTGATCAGCCAGATTACACAGTCTTTTTTTGTATGTACACCATTTTCCATCAATCAGCCAGATTACACAAGTCTTTTTTTGCTAATAATTTTTCTCGGTCTTCTACTACATCTACACATCATCATCTTCATCTACATCTTTACTTCTATACCAAATAAATACTGGAGCTTAACAACTCATTTTAGCGCAGCCTTCTTTTATAATCTTTTTTTTTTATGGCAGAGGTGGCAAACGATCAGACGGATCACCTGATGGTAAGCGATTACCGCGTTCCCATAGACACCTTTCTTTCATCCTTCTGATTTTACTGTCATCGTTCCGCTTTTACCATCATCGTTCCGCTTTTACCATCATCGTTCCGCTTTCACTATCACCAATCCGTTTTCATCTTTTACCAACCCAGATTCTACCCTTTTGGCTACTGACTAGGAACTAGGACTATTGCTTTCATTTCTGATACCTGATTATGATACATGACACTACATAGTGTGCATTGCGTGGCCAAATCATGAAATAACTGGCTATATCGTCAAGAAGCTCGGACAAAACACATCGTAGGGCTCCTTTATACGGTAACACCTCAGCTAAAGTTTTTTTTTCGGATTTCCTCAACGATATGGCCACAGTCATTTCATTTTACAATCTAGCCACTTTACGACATGTATTTATACCAGCACGGGTAGCATGAAGTGTAGACAAAGCTTTTGTCGCGCCAAACGCGAGAAAACAGCTCAGCTGTCTCTTTCATTAGCTTAGCGTTAGACCGGAAGAAATGCTTTTAAAACTCGCGTCGTGCGCGAGATACGTCGCCATGCTACCGGTGCAGGTTTCGCAATATACAAGCTTTTTAGGTCCACGACGCAACGCCGTTCCGTTTCAACGAGAAAGACACGGCCATCAACTATTTCGGCCGGTTGTTGGAAGCGGGCGGGTACAACTACTACGGGACAGAGCGGATGTACAGCGGCGTTGATGGCAGGGAGATGACAGCTGATATATTCTTCGGGGTCATCCATTATCAGAGGCTGAGGCATATGGTGTCGGATAAGTGGCAGGTCAGTGAAGCTTTAGAGGCAAATTAGGGTTAAGAAAAATAGAGCACAGTTTTAGGATCATACAGGCTATTTTTAACCGACTTCAAAAAAAGGAGGAGGTTCTCAATTCGTCGGAATCCTTTTTTTTTATGTCTGTTCACCGATTACTCGAAGACGCCTGAACCGATTTGGAAAATTCTTTTTTTGTTTAAGAGGGTATACTTCACAGGTGGTCCCATATAAATTTTATCGAAATCGATTCAGCAGTTTTTGAGAAAATCAACAAAAGCATAGCAAAATTGGAGTTTTTGCGATTGAAGTCAGTTGTTTTTAACGTTGAATACGTTGAATGCGTGGTCAATTATAGGATGTAACATAATAGGTGTCAAACTTTTAACGTTTATTGGGGTTTCTTTCTACCTTTTAATGCGGTTTCCAGAAAAGTATTTGTTACATTTAGGAGAAGGTTTTAGTATTTTAACCGACTTCAAAAAAAGGAGGTTCTCAGTTTCACCCGTATGTTACGCGATTGAAGTCGGTTTTTAACGCTTTCAGCGTTGTCGATTATTGACTACATTTCTCATCGATTTGTATGAAGAGTTTTTTTTTGCTCCAATAGGGAGTTTTCAGATGACGTATGTCACACCGTTTATAAGTGTCTCAATAGATGGCGCTTCTAAACTTTGGAAATATATTTTTAAAAACAGCATAGAATTTACGGTAGCAAAATAGATTTAGTATTGCTAAAAACATATAAAAAACCACCTGAACATAGATTCTTATTAATTGAATTAACAGAAACAATAAATTTCCAACTGTGTCAAGTATGGATAACCTGGGTGCGTTCTGGTTTCTCTGTTATGTGTAATTTCTTCTTCCGAACTAAAAATAAATTGATTTTAATACATTCTTATGATTAAAATGCAATTTATAACTCGGTATTATGTTAGAATTCTTTTAAGAAATACAAAAACAATACTGATAGATAAGCTTTGTGCATCAAAAATTATGAAAAGTATTTTTTGGATCAAACTGCAAAAAAATATTGAATGAAAAGTAATCTTTGAAATCATAATTATTAGGATATAAGTCGGTTATATCAGTAAGTTTTGATGATTTTTAAGAGATTTTCTTTTTTCCAATGTTGATCAGCGCCATCTAGTTGAGTTGAGAAAAACCCGTGGAAAATTCCCTATTGAATTGGTACCTTAGGGAAAGTTGTTCAATGTCATGGCTAGAAGCCACAGTTAAAATTTGGTCCTAAATTTCAATATCGTCCTGTATTTCATTACCATTTACAAACTATATATTTAATAACGACATAGTTCATAGAATCGCTATACTGAAGTGGGAGTGGGTGGGGCATATAGCTCGTAGAACAGATGGCCTTTGGGGTTCGAGCGGCAGTGTAGGTAGGCCTCCGACTCGGTGGACCGATGACCTGGTGAAGGTTGCGGGAAGCCGCTGGATGCGGGCAGCGCAGGAGCGGTCGGTGTTGGAATCCTTGGGGGAGGCCTTTGTTCAGCAGTGGACGTCTTTCGGCTGATGATGATGATTTCTCTAGAAAATTTCACTTTTCTTGGTCTACTATTTTCAGCTATTTGATTGGAATAAGGTTAATACTTAGTTATCGTTTAGAAATTGTATATTTAATTAGCATATAGAAACTGCTCGATCATTTTACCGCGTAACCTGCATTGTCCGTTACAGGTGCGCACAACGGGCGCAGTGGACGCTTTGACCCGTCAGCCGGTCAAGGGTCGCCGTCGCGGCGGCGGCGTGCGCCTGGGGGAGATGGAGCGAGACGCGCTGCTGTCCCACGGCGCCGCCTTCCTGCTGCAGGACCGCCTGCTGCACTGCAGTGACGAGAGCGAGGTGAGGGGGGGCACTGCAGGCAGCCGAGCCTGGGGGAGATGGAGCGAGACGCGCTGCTGTCCCACGGCGCCGCCTTCCTGCTGCAGGACCGCCTGCTGCACTGCAGTGACGAGAGCGAGGTGAGGGGGGGCACTGCAGGCAGCCGAGCCTGGGGGAGATGGAGCGAGACGCGCTGCTGTCCCACGGCGCCGCCTTCCTGCTGCAGGACCGCCTGCTGCACTGCAGTGACGAGAGCGAGGTGAGGGGGGGCACTGCAGGCAGCCGAGCCTGGGGGAGATGGAGCGAGACGCGCTGCTGTCCCACGGCGCCGCCTTCCTGCTGCAGGACCGCCTGCTGCACTGCAGTGACGAGAGCGAGGTGAGGGGGGGCACTGCAGGCAGCCGAGCCTGGGGGAGATGGAGCGAGACGCGCTGCTGTCCCACGGCGCCGCCTTCCTGCTGCAGGACCGCCTGCTGCACTGCAGTGACGAGAGCGAGGTGAGGGGGGGCACTGCAGGCAGCCGAGCCTGGGGGAGATGGAGCGAGACGCGCTGCTGTCCCACGGCGCCGCCTTCCTGCTGCAGGACCGCCTGCTGCACTGCAGTGACGAGAGCGAGGTGAGGGGGGGCACTGCAGGCAGCCGAGCCTGGGGGAGATGGAGCGAGACGCGCTGCTGTCCCACGGCGCCGCCTTCCTGCTGCAGGACCGCCTGCTGCACTGCAGTGACGAGAGCGAGGTGAGGGGGGGCACTGCAGGCAGCCGAGCCTGGGGGAGATGGAGCGAGACGCGCTGCTGTCTCACGGAGCGAGACTTTTTTACATCGTCGGCGTTTACAAGATAACTCGTTTAATAGTATAAGATTTTATTTGTTAACCGACTTCAAAAAAGGAGGTTCTCAGTTTGACCCGTATGTTACGCGATTGAAGTCGGTTTTTTGACGTTTTCAGCGTTGTCGATTATGTATTTTTTTTTGTCTTTGATACCAGAAAATAACGTATTATTTCCCCGCTTCAGGGTACCCTTTGCACTGGCTGCGGCACGCTAGTGGGGCCGGCGGGGGGCAAGCCGGACGCGGGCGCCGCGTGCCGCCTGTGCGGGCCTTCCGGGGGCAAGCTGGTCACTGTCGCCCTGCCGCACGTGTTCAGGTGTGTATCCTACCCCCTCCAGGGCACCCTGCAAAAAAGTCCAAAACCACTCGTGAAAAGTTCCGTTTTGACTTTGAAAGTTCCGTTCAGTAAAACTTTTTCGCTACAGCGTGTGTGCGTCGCCGACGCCACAACGTTATTCGCAATTAGGTATAGGTAGGTACTAGACCCCGCTATTACCGGCTCAGAGATATTTCAAACTGATATCTGTCGGACATGTCCGTCGTGGAGGGGAGGCCACGTAAGGCTACCTTGAGAGGCCTCTCAATAGTGTATAGTTCATTCCAATCAAAAAAAAAGCAAAAGGTAAACAAACGTAGTATGAAGATGACATTGACATGTGTCAGTTCTATAGTAAATTTGTTTACCTTTTGCTTTTTTTTGATTGGAATGAAGTAAAGAAGAACCAGTTAATGCCGCTGGTCTCCTTGAGGCTGCCGAGGTACCGCTGCACGATGCGGTACTTTTGGGGTGGTGGCGGTGGCTGCGGGCGCGGCGACGAGTATCGCAGTGCCGAGAGGCCCGGCACGGTGGCAGCGCTGCCGGCAGCGGCCGGCGCCTTTAACCGGGCCGCATAAGTGGCCCGGAGAGGCGGCGTGGCGGTGGTGGTGGGTGGCGAAGCCAGGAGTCATGGGTGCCGTACTGGGCCCCGGCTTCACCAGATGCTCGAGACCTTGGCCATGACCTTGCTCATGGAGCAGCTCCAAGAAAAAGCGCTTGGCCGTGATCACGTCTCATCTTCCTCCTCGTCGCGCTTTCATCGTGTGTGGAGGAGTGACAGGGATCAATGCGACTGGGCCGCCCCAGCTTGATCGCCGCGACGTCCTCCGGCCGCACAGGTCGGCTCTCTCACCGAGTCACTCCTCATGGATGCGCAAGTACGCTGCCATCCAACGGAGCATTCCCTCCGACAAGAAATCAATGTTTCTTAGTTGGGTCGTCATGAGCAAGTCACGCTCATAATGGCTGAGAAGATGCTCTCTTGGCAGGCAGAACTTTCCTACCGGAGAGAGCCGTTGGTTGGGGGCCGAGGGTGACGGCGAGGGAGTCTCGCGCGTGGCGAAAAATGTCCTGATACACAGGGGTTGGAACACTGAAATCTAAATGAGGGCGAGCGAAGCGAGCCCGAAGAAAATTTTCAAAGTAGCGTCCGTTTTCTCGTGTTTAGCAACGTCTAACACCGGTCAAGAGAATTTGGAAGTTTTGAGTCCTTCAGTGTGAGCTTTATTTATCACTAAAAGTTCCGAAAAGTTCCGATGATCATTAAGTTCCGCAAAAGTTCCGCTGAAGCCTCAAAAGTTCCGAAATCGGAACAAAAAGTCCGCGCCGGCAACGCTCGCTAGGGGCCGGCGGGGGGCAAGCTGGTCACTGTCGCCCTGCCGCACGTGTTCAGGTGTGTATCCTGCCCCCTCCAGGGCACGCTAGGGGCCGGCGGGGGGCAAGCTGGTCACATGCGAGTGTACAAATATACAGCATAAACGGCCGTATCTCTTGATTCCGTTGGCATAGAAATTTGATTTTTCACAGCTTCAAGGGATTGCAGGCCTGAGAATTTGATATACATTTTAAGTTGAAATGACCACATTCGTCAAACTGCATAATGTGGCTTACTATAAAAGAGTCAGTGAAATGTCCTGCGGAAGTAGGAGAGATCCCAATAGATTGGTCATGGATGACATTCCTCAAAGCACATGCTTCAAAAAAAACTGTTTCTGGATAGGTCATACTATATTCAACAAAATTCCTGAAGACATTAAAAATTTACCAATGAGAAGATTCAAACACAGTTACATAAGTGGCTACTTCAAAATATGTTTTATTCTGTATCTGAATTTTTAAATTATAAATGTGTATAAATATAGTAATAATTTGCATGCTGTAATATGACTATGGCTGAATAAGTGATAGAATATTCTATATCGTAAATACCATCTGACATGTACCTTATTTATTGGCAAATAAAGAATCTGAATCTGAATCTAAGACCTGTGTGATTAACTGATTACGAATTGATGATTTGACTGACTCGGTAGCTAAGTGGTTAGCGATCCTGACCTCTGATCCAAGAGTCGTGGGTTCGATCCCCACACAGGGCAAACTTTTCTGTGATGAGCAGAACTGTTTGCTCTGAGTCTGGGTGTATTATATCTATAATGTATGTATTTAAAAGTATATGTGTATGTATATCAGTCTCTGGTTCCCAAGATACAGGGAATCCTGGTTTGGGGCCAGATGACCGTGTGTGATTTGTCCCTATTTATACGGAACCCTCGGTGCGCGAGTCCGACTCGCACTTGGCCGGTTTTTTTATTGTGAGGCTGACGGCCCACCTCATGGAAAGTGGCATCCGCCGCCTATGAGCACCCCGTAACCCTGGGTTATCAGTTGACGGCAAAGGACTTCCACGCCGCGACCTTCACAAGATCATTGGTCTACCGAGTGGGAGGCCTGCCTACGTTAATCTTCCGGTGCGCAGTCACCACTCGAGAACTGTTCTACGAGCTATGTGTCCCGCCCAATACGTGTTATTTGAAAAATAGTGTAACGGTCATTATAGTTGCTTGCCAATGTCGACAATGGCCTTATAATTATAATTAAATTTCGAAAATCAGTGCACAGCTTGGGAGGTACGAAACCTTTAGTAGGGAAGGGCCAACTGTGGCGGTTAACAGGTTAATATTTCCTTTAATTCCAGGCTGTTTGTGGCGCAACTCGCATCGGTCAACATCAATGTCAAGATCACCACCAATCAGCAGGACGTCAACGCTTGTTTACAACATTTCAATTAAATGTATTTTTTTTACTAATTCCATAAGAAATAACGTGAAATATGTAAAAAATAGGTAAGTAATTTGTTAGAAAAATAATAAATTTGGTAGCAAAAACTTGGCGTTTTCTATTTCTATCTATTCATCAATGTTTTCCTGTATTCAACCATAGATAAAAATGTAGAACCATCGCCTTATATAAAGGACAGGCCCTACGGAAGCGACGAATGGCACCATTTTATTGGTCCCAAAACTGATATTAGAATTCTTTGAATAAACTCCCTGACCTACTTTTTAAGAAAACTAAATAAAAAAAAGTTTAATCGCAGTAACAGTATACGGTACACAACACACTTCGCTGGTCATAGGAAGGACACGACCAACTAACGCGACAAATGATTGATATTTTGGGACCAATAAAATGGTGTCATTTGTCACTTCCGTAGGGCCTGTCCTTTATGTAAGTCGATGAGAACAACAGAAAAAAGTTCAACCTATCCTTGTACCCCACCCTTGTTTGGACTGTTAGAAATAAGAGGGATAATGTCGTATACAAAATACGTTTATTCTAATAACTCCTTAGGTCAAATAATAACACATTTCTGTAAATTCTTATTCTAAATTAACATTATTTTAGTAACATAAACTATACTTCGTAAAGCTATTCACATTACTAAACAAAATGGGTTGACAAGTTACCACGGACGCTTCCTAGTGCACTTCTCAATGCACCGCTCTTTCCATTGCATTATAATCTATTTATAGTGTTTATTTCTGGCATAGCTACAGATTGGATCATGTTGAAAAGGGTCACACACTAGCGCTATACTGTGCTATTTAATCTTACGATATCTGTAGATAGCATAGCAAGCTATCAACACTCGGCGGCGATACGATAGTATATATTTCAACACCCCCGCGCGTCGTGAACAAGTAAACATCGCTCATATCAAGGTCACATCTGCGCTATGATTTCCGTATCGCACGGTATCACGTGATATCTTACGATATAGCTATAGCAGTATAGCATAGCGCCCGTATGTGATGGTCCATTGATTTGTATAGCGAGCGATATTTGATCTTACGATAAAATAGCACAGTATAGCGCTAGTGTGTGACGCCCTTCAATTTTATTTCATTACCTTCGAATTTATGAGCGGTGAGTCTTTAGCACATCACTGTGCAAGAACCCTAGCACTAAAACCACCCACTAATCCTGCTCCATAGCTTCCACTTCTTTTTTCTCCTTCTTTTTCTTTTTTTTCTTCTTCTTGGCGCTGGCCTCAGCCTCTACCTGCTGCATGGCTTCCTCCACAGCTTCCTTCATCACTTCTATGTTCTTCTTGGGAATATCACCGGTCTCATAGAACTTGAGACGGTCTTCAACTTGCTGACGAAGTTTCTCACCGAAGACTGTAGTTTGGATTTCTGTAAGGAGAAACGTTGATATTGTAAAAAATAAGTAGACTGTGATTTTCCTAGTTTGGGGCCAGCTGACCGTATGTGATTTGTCCCGGAAATTATTATATTATAATTATTATTTAGAAAACTAGACTGTTTTTTTGTTTGTATTCAGATAAGTAATACAAACAATTTAATAACAAAATGTAGTTTTTGACGTTAATAGTAGTAAAAAGTCACTCAAATTACCAGTAGCCAAAGTACCATAATGGGTTCTGTACCTCATACTGAATAATGTTTTCTACAAATGCTAAAATCGGAAAATTAATGTACTTTATTTCTAATCAAACAAAATAAAACTGTTAGCGACTGTAGCGATGTATTGATAAGTACACATTCACTTGAATAAGCACGAGACAACACATCGCGTTGCTCTAGCACACTTTTATTACCGCAAGCCGATGGAGAACGCTTGCAATAGATCAACGTGTGCACGGGTGCTCTTTTTTAATATTGTGTGTAACAGAAAGGTGTGATAATACTTCAATGTTGGCTTTTACCCATCAAACTGAACAACTTTTGTTCTACAAATTTGTTCAAATCGCAAATTTTTTTTTTTGGACTTTTCATGCAAATCGATCAGCTGGCGAACCAAATTTCTTTGCGATTTCAACAAAGTTGTGGAACAAAAGTTGTTCAGTTTAATGGGTAAAAGCCAACCTTGAAGTATTATCACACCTTTCTATTTCTTGAGACAATTACTTTTATCCTTATGCAGGTTATTAAAAAAGTGCATTTGAAATTTTAAGGGGTTACTCAGAATCAGTATAGAAATACAGGAAAAATATTGAAAAATAATCGGCCATAATTTTTTCTCAGTATCCCATAAAGAATATGCATGGGAAACTGAATCGGAAAATTTCAAACGCACTTTTAACAGAAAGTAAGAATTCACTTTAAGAAAATAAGTTGTGAATTCTTCAGAGGGTCAAAAACTGATGATGTTGATGAGACACTCACCAGAGAAGCAGTCGATCCTGGAGGCGATGCTGCATTTGTTCGCCAGGTAACGGCTGATGCGGCCCTTGTTCTTGAGCCCGGCGCGCCCGATGAAGGTGGAGTGGTAGAGAAGACCGTACTTGGGGGTGTTGGAACGCGTCTTCAGTGCCCGGAACAGGGCTTTTTCGGCGCCTGGAACGTGCAATTGGTTTGTTAATACTTAAAGTACAGTATGAGAAAATAATAAAAGTGTTTCTTTTGTACCCAATGTTTCTTCTCCCTTTCCACTTCCCGAACTTAGGTATAATCACTAGAACACTTCCCGAAACGTTAGGTATAATCATAATCTTTATAATAACATTTGTTACAAAATGTTGTTTGTATACGGGTCCAAGTGGTAAGTTCTTCGTATTAGGTAGATTAAAAGATGACCTTCGAAAATTGTACAGTGCTACCTACTTTGAATAAACATATTTTTAATTGAATTTGATTAAGAATCGTATTCAACAAGAACTGTAAAATTATTACATATATTTAGGCATAAAAAATACATGAGAAGAGAACTAAAGTGACCAACATAGCTCACAGAATCACTAAACTGATAGTAGTGGGCGGGGCACATAGCTCGTACAACAAATGACCATTGGGGCAGTAAATCTCTCAAGTGGTGACCGCATACCGGAAGACGTTCACAGGCCTCCCACTCGGTGGACCGATTACCTGGTGAAGGTGGTAGGCAGCCCCGGGCCGGTCGGTGTGGAAATACTTAGGGGAGGCCTTTGTCCAGCAGTGAACGTCTTTTGGCTGATGAATATTTATTTATAGATAGAACAAGCACTGCACTTACCCAATATCTGCAAAGTGGAGGCAGGATACTTGGCGAGGCTGGTTAGAGATCCCGCCTTGGAGATGAGCCTCGCGCCCACCTGGTCGCCCACTAACACGGTCAGGTTGGGAGCCACGCTGTTCATTTTGGTGTGCAGGTACTCCGATATTTGCTTCCTGGCGGATTGCAAAAAAGAAAGAAAGATAAAACAGTGTTAAATGCTTTTGCTATGGAGTTTGCGGGTCACCTGCTTGTTTTAATAACTTTTATGGGCATGTCTGAAATAAAGTTTATATTATTAATATTATTAACACCCTTTGGCAACCAACTGAAGAATAAAGTTTTCAAAAATATAAAAATATAATGTAGCTGAAATTGCTGGCGACATGTGCTTGTACATCAAGAAGTACCAAGCAATGTGTATTTGCATGATAGTATATTGCAATACAAGGTCGGGTTGTAAATAGATTATTGTAAACGCATCACATTTCATGACAAGTTTGTAATTATTGCTCCCATGTACATTGTACAATGACACTTTTCAATACAGTTTTCAACCGACTTCAAAAAAAGGAGGAGGTTCTCAATTCGTCGGAATCTTTTTTTTTTTTTTTTTTTTTTTTTCTATGTATGTTCACCGATTACTCGAAGACGCCTGAACCGATTTCAAAAATTCTTTTTTTGTTTGAAATATACTTATACTTATACTTCACAGGTGGTCCCATATTAATTTTATCGAAATCGATTCAGCGGTTTTTGAGAAAATCAACAAAAACATAGCAAAATTGGAGTTGCTACGATTGAAGTCGGTTGTTTTTAACGTATTCAGCGTGGTCAATTATAAAACAGACAAGTAATCAAATAAACTTAAAATTTTCTATGCTCTTCAAAGAAAAAGAAGAACCAAGAAGAGTTTTACCTGTAATTACTTAATCCGACGACCCTTCCAGCGAACATCTGTATATTTATCAGGTCAACGGGTGATATGTCCATTCCCATAGACATCTTGGAAGCGTCCAATATAGCCTGAGCCTTCTCAGAGTCCCCCAGGATCTCAGTCAAGGGCTCAACGGATTCCTCGGACAACGACTTGCGGTCCTTTATGAATTCCGCACACTTGGTGTAGAGATGGTTCTCTGGGACTATGTTGATCAGCTCTGGGAAGTGGTAGGAGTACCATTCTCTGAAAAGAAGCAATTGAGGTTATTTTTTTGATATTATGATAGTTTGGACCACAAACTTTAAGAATAAAAGAGACTTTTATTTATTTTTATTTATTTATAGAAAAAACCAACAGCTTATGAAATAATACAAAGTTGAACTTATTCTATAAAATACAATAAAGAAAGCCAATTATAGGTTTTTTCAAATGTTAAAAATTAGTACGGGACACAGCAAGATTAGCAACTTATTAGCTATAAAAATGGTGTGTAGATTTGTATGTATGTGTGTGAATGTGTGCATGTTTGTGTGTGTATGTGTAAAAGAGTGTGTGTTAGACTAAACTTAATTGTAAGCAACCCCTGACCTTCCAGCCTATTGACCTAAAAAAAACCAATCCTTATCCTCATAAAAAATATGTCTTTATCCCCTCTAGAAGCCATATTGCCTCTACTAACCTTTTTGTCACGCACATAGACTGTGGCATAGGGAAGGATATAGGCTATCTTTATATTTTGATTACTTGAGTAGTTGTCATGGAATAACCAAAACTTACCGGTTGTCAGCCCTAGCCGAATGGGTTAAATAACATTACATTTTTTGTCTCACCTGATCCTCATAGAAAACGTATTGATATCCTTGTCGAGCTGATCAAGCAGCGCTATCGACTGTATGATCATGTTGTCCACTCGGTGCACATTGAACTTGACCCGGGCTCGCGAGTACGAGTGGCCGAGACCTAGCTGAGCCACGCTGCATGCCTTGAGCGTCAGTCCCTTTATGAGGGCGTGGAAGTGGTGGCGGATACCTGTAGAGGATAATAGTGTTGTGAATTTACATATCTCCAGAGCAGGGTCAAGGAAGATTTCGCTGATTTAAAATTAAATGGCGTCAAAAGTAATATGGACATGTCCTAACTGTTGAGCTATGCGACTGATTTTCTTTAAATATTGGTTTACGAGTGGATCCCGAAAGTGAGGCGTGGCGCTTGCCAAGTTTCATCATTAAAAAAAATATATTTTTTGTCCTTTTCTTGTAGCTTCATGCCCAACGACTGCCAATGTCAACATTGAGGAAAATTCTTTAAGATTGGCCAATAACAGTGCTTATTAACTGGAAATAAATAAAAAAAGTAATTGATTTCTTTCACAAATAAGTCTGCTTTTTAATTGACTTAAAAAAAGGAGGAGGTTCTTAATTTGCCTATATGTATGTAGTTTTTTAGTATGTAAATTACGTGATTACTCTGTCAATTATAAATTGATTTTGATGATTCTTTTTTTTAGGTAATACTTCAGATGTGGTCCCATATAAATAATATCGAAATTGATTCAGTGCGTTTTGAAAAAATCAACAATAACTAAAAAAAAACATAGCAAAATGGTAGCTGTTACGATTGAAGTCGGTTGTTTTTAATGTGTTCAGTGTTGTCAATTATTATTATTTTTTTTATTTTTTATTTTACCCTCAACTGACTGCTCAGAATGCCAATACTGGAGAAAATTCCTCGATTTGATGATGCTTTTATAGTCAAGACATACCTCTTAGGATCTCTGGTACGGCACCGGTGTGAGAGCATGATATCTCCAATGCTTCGCTGATGGCAGCCCCAAGCTTGGGATCTAACACGCCGAGTGTGCACTTGCCCCGTTTCTTCTTCTTTGGCAGCGCACCCTCGAGGAAGAGGTTCAAGTCTTCTGGGATTATGCCTGGTGGAGGTGTCAATAGTAGCTTGAGTACCATTTTGAAAAAACAATGATTGAAATCATGATCAACTGTTGGAACTTTATAAATTTGAAGACATCATAAAAATAGTCCCCACTTTTTAAAATTGATTTTTATACACTAATGTGGGACATCACACATTAAACAACAGAATCGTAAAAATATGGAACAAGCTACCTCAAGAAATGGTTGATGCCCCCTCCGTAAATAGTTTTAAAAACAGACTGGACAAATGGTGCAAAGGTTATTTGAGATAAAAATTGATCAGAGTGCCATGTCGTCTCGGCTTGTGCACATAGAGAGCTCAGCAAGTGGAATGAAAGACTCAGGGTCCGCTCGCCGCACTCACTAACCGTACACTCGCTACGACTCGTCATCTAGTCTCATCACTTCAATTCATCAATTCATTCTCATGTTGTAACAAAAATAGATGTAAGACTTACATTCTTATCATCATCTGTAAATATACCTAAGTACAGTAAAAGTCCATAAAAAACGTGGCGACTAACCTTCAGAAATGGCGTTTATATTCTCCAATGCCGTGACAGCAGATTTGAAAGGCTGGAAGGCGACGAGCGTCACAACGGAGTTGAATCGCTGCAGGTCGGTCACAGACTCCTCCACTTGGGGCAGGAAAGCCGCCAACTCCTCAAACTCGGCCACGCGAAATAACGCGTAGCCTGCGCTGTGCTCGTAAAGCACGTATAACTTGTTCTGCGAAAAACAACGGTATTACACACGCAAATTGGAAAATCATACTTTAGAATGAAAACAAGATTCAAAACTGACCATTTTGATAGGCTTTCGGACTAAATCACAACATTATTGAATTAAATTGGACTAAATAAAAATACACGTGTTTTGCACCAACCCGCTTGGGTATTTTTTGGAGGTTATGAACTCCGTTTGACGCAAATGAAAATGACACGACGCACGTCATATCGTCATCTAGCAAACGCATTGAGCAGGGTTCGGAAACCGGTTTTTTGAAAATACCGGTTTCGGTCATTGACCCCTATATCGAAATAATTTCGGTTAAGGTTTCTTTCAGGTTTCGGTTACCGGTATATTTAACCGGTTTAACCAAAACCGATATTTTTTCGTTCGAACGGAATTAACCGGTTAATTTGAAGAATATGCGACTTTGTAGGCATGTTTACCGCGTGCAATCAATTGAAAGCGTGCGAGAAAGTGAGCAGAAGACTCCGGCAGTGGCACCCTCGCGACGCGCCTGTACTTGACTAAGTTTGGTTTTAACCGGTTAATTGAGTTCTTATTTCGGTTAGAAAACCGCTTCCTGATTAACCGATATTTTATTCAAATTTACCGGTTAAGCTGGAAACCGGTTTTAACCTGAACGGAATCGTTAACCGAAATTCGAACGTAATTAACCGATATTTGTTAACCGGTTCCGAACCTTGGCATTGAGCGCTGTTTGGAACGTCATTAGATCGTTTAGAAATCTTGTCGAAGTAATAGTAATTTTTAGGGTTCCGTAGCCAAATGGCAAAAAACGGAACCCTTATGGATTCGTCATGTCTGTCTGTCTGTCTGTCCGTATGTCACAGCCCCTTTTTTTCCGAAACTATAAGAACTATACTGTTGAAACTTGATAAGAAGATGTATTTTGTGAACCGCATTAAGATTTTCACACAAAAATAGAAAAAAAACAATAAATTTTGGGGGCTCCCCATACTTAGAACTGAAACTCAAAAAAATTTTTTTCATCAAACCCATACGTGTGGGGTATCTATGGATAGGTCTTCAAAAATGATATTGAGGTTTCTAATATCATTTTCTTCTAAACTGAATAGTTTGCGCGAGAGACACTTCCAAAGTTGTAAAATGTGTGTCCCCCCCCCCCCGTAACTTCTAAAATAAGAGAATGATAAAACTAAAAAAAATATATGATGTACATTACCATGCAAACTTCCACCGAAAATTGGTTTGAACGATATCTAGTAAGTAGTTTTTTTTTAATACGTCATAAATCGTAAACCGCAATTTACCTTTCATTCAAGTTACAACGAACTACAAAAACTTTTATATTATCTTACTTGCTGCTACGGAACCCTTCATGGGCGAGTCCGACTCGCACTTGGCCGCTTTTTTCGTTTTGTACTAGCTGGCTACCGCTTTTTATAATTTTCTGTTTTTAGGGATCGGTACATCGTATATCCGAAGAACGAAATTTCTTTTTTCCCTTCTCTCTCTCTCGAGTAAAAAAAAACAGGTTGCCCAATCAAAATATATTGGTGTGTTTTTGATACGTTTCTGAAGCAAAGTTATAGAAATATTTGTGAGGCAATAAAGAGATAGAAAACTGAAAAGGTAAACGCATTTGAACATCATTTGAATTTGAAACGCATAAAGCTTTCTTGTTCTATCTAAGCATTCTCAAAGCAGAATGAACATGAAAAAAGCGTGCTCAATTCAAACGTCAACGGAATTTTTTGACACATTTGTTTGAATCGTCACGTAGCACCAGCTTCGCTTCTTCTTGTTTACTTCGAGTTTTCGTGGAAAGTGGAGATTTAGGGATACAAAATGGACTAATTTATATGATTTGTGATACTCAGTGATAAACAGTGATTTTATCTAACTTGAGCGTAAACATGTCTACCGTGGCAATGCAACGAGATCTTGTGATTATTCTCAAAAAGGAGACTTCACTGAACGTCTGGACGCTCAGTAAGGTTCATCCCATGCCTCTTGATTTGTGCAGGCAGATATTCAGCGAAAATGCTTTGGATAAGCTGACTCAAAACGTGTTCAATCACCTTGCTTACTATTTGTTGTCGATAGTTGACCGTGCCGCCAGCTCACGACTCCCGTGGCCTCTATACGACTCCAAAACCGAGAGGACCTACAGAAATGAGCTCTCGAACATCATAACTGAGTACAGTAACAAAGGGTTGCTGCCACCAGTCATGTCTTCCTATTTGGTCAACACTGGATCCTACAAGGTGACTTTCTTGATATTCCAGTTGTCTCAATTGGCTGTACAAAAAACACTGCTATTGAAAATGGATAAAAACCGCCAAAAATCTTTGTACGATGATATGACAGAGAAATACAAGTCTACCCTAGACAATGATTTTATAAACGGTATCGATAAAGAAACCAAAATAATGTCCAGTAAATTTGCAAATTATTTGCATAAAAAAGATATGCTTGAGAAGATGGCTGAAACAATTCGGAATAAAATAACTCATATGGAACAATCTTATTTGCCATTGAAACCTTTCTTAGAAAACTTAGTTGATAATTATGTAAAGGAACACGATTTGGAATGTGAAACCAAAAAAGAAATACTCAGAATAAAGAATGTGAATAAAGATTCAAAATTTTTTGATTCATGGCTAGAATATTTGGATATTGAAATAGAGAAAATAGAATCAAATTGGGATGGCAAAATGACGCCTCTGTTAGAAGTGTGTAAGAGAAGTCAAGAGAACACCGAAGAGCTGATAGCCAGACAGACCGGCGAATTAGACAGAAAAATGTTTTCCGTCGATTACAATCCAAAAACTGATGAAATTTGCACAAATATGTTACAAGACCAAGTAAACACCGAACAGAAATACGTATTGAAAAACATAGTCAAGGACAACAAACTCAATTTCCCGAACCTCATCAGAGGCTGCTTGATTTCCATGTGTTTTGTGTTGAAATCCATTGAAATTGGAGACGCAATCTACAGGTTCAATGAGTATTTAGATGATGGCAGAAGGAACTATACTGAAATTATTTCAGCATTAAAAATACTGTTGGAAAGAATAATGAATGCTGAAAATAGGCTTGAGGTGATTTTCCTTTTTTTATATTCTACTTAAACAGGGAAAATGTAAAAAAGCTGAATCACCATTTTCAGAACTTCACAAGGATTGTGGTTTGAAGATTATTTTTAATAAAAAAAAAAACATTATTGGGAATATGTTTTTTTTGTAACAAAAAACTTTACACTGTAAAAATGGCACTTCAGAGTTTTTACCTTTCCATTGTTGACATTTTTTATAGTTTTTTAACTAGCTATGCTAGCTACTATATTATGCTAGCTTAACCTCTCAGCTATTGCTGACATATTGGTACATCCTATCATTATATTGAATCTTTTTTCAATTTTCTGTTACATACATAATATATTATTTGCTTACTTACTTTTATTTACAATTTTAACTGTTTATTTTTCCAGACAACACCATCAATCTTCAGCCAGACCCTTGACTCCGAAATACCACCAATGCCTGATCTCTCAGACTTGAAAATGAACAGAGAGTACCACGGACAAGTCCTTTTTGATGCGTTCACACCGTGGAATGCAAACAAACACCAATTTAATCTACAAAGAAAACGTGCCATTGCAAATAATTCTTTCCTAAAACCGGCACCGAGATCTCTGCTCATCACACCGTTCCATAGACAGCAGAGAGATGATCTTATGAAGAGTATTATATCATGTAGAGTCAGTACTTACGACTGTCAAAATACAATGCAAATGCAAAATATGCATAATCTCTCAATGATTTCTCAAATCAGTCATCGAGGAAACGAGACTATATCAGAATGCTCAACTGGTTTCACAAAACAGCAAATCAATAGACTATTATCAACAAAGAAATCTAGTAGTACAAAGAAACACAAGTTCAAAACAGATAGACCGTTGATAAATATCAAAAAGGGAGGGTTATTCAATGAATCTACATTTTCCAATGAGAGTATAGTGTTAACACGGAGTCAGTCATCTCCAAACCTATTTGAGAACCGAGACAAACGGTCTCAAGTCATGGCTAAGGCTAGAAAGCTTTCAATCATGAAGGAAGACAGTCCATCTCTTTTGGAAGTGTCCGGGATAGCTGCGCTAGAAAGAAACAGCCATAGCACTCCACAAGGTGGTACAAGCTTAGAGACAAGCAGGAAATTGTTGGATTCTTCTAGTTTGCCTCAAATCAGCATAACGCCAGACACAAATGAAAGAATAAACAATGTCTTAAATGAAGAGATAAAGAACGAAAGCAGGGAAATGCAACCGCAACCAACACAGCAACGTGTAAGCTGGAAACAGACTGAGGAGTTACGGAAAAGCATCGAATTTACTGAACAGAAATCGGAAACTCCCAAAACGAATGCCAAACCAGCAGGTAAAACTAGTTCTTTAGAGAAAATAATAAATAGATTTAAGAAAGTACGTACTAGCTATCTTCCTACGGATGCTAAACAAGATTATACATCAGACATCGGACCGATTCTAGAAGAGAAAGAAAATTTAAACACAGTGAATGTTGATGTTTTTACGGCTAATAGAATCCTATTGCCCGATCTTTTGAGTCCAAGTTGTAGTCTTATTTCACAGAAATCTAATGAAATCCTAGAACAGTTGTGTTTTGAAGACGATGAAGCCAAGCCAAGGAAGCCGCGTGAAAGTCTTGGTACCGCACTGGGTGTGGACCACACATTTTTGGATCAGTTTGATTTGATAGACTGATAGTGTATAAAATATACTTGTTATTTATAGATTAAAATTGGAAAGAGACACACTCATACATTTTTATTTTGTCCTGTTTCTGTGACGAAATGTGTTTATAAATAGCTGAAGTGTTCCGAGGGTGCACTGTGACGGCAACCGTTTTATACCGTCTCTTTCACACTTACGCGATTTATATTATGCTATCCTGTTGTCAGAGTGAATGGTTGCTGTCAGAGTGTACCCTCGGAACGCCCTCCTCTTTTCATCTACTTTTGTTTATGATAGCGATAGCAGTGTATAGTTATTGGAGTATATCTAGGTATGTTGCATCCAGCTTTTACTAGACTAGGTAGATTTCTCTTAATTATGAATTAATAACACATTTGTAACATCAGTTTTATATGTAACTATTCAATAATAATAATTAGCGCATGTGCCTTTTGTATACCTATGTAGAGGTAAATTATTTAAAAAGTTTTATTTGTATTTCATTAATGTTACTAATTCATATTTGTAATACTTTAGCCTGTATAGTGGTGTTCACAAAGTTACTTCGAAATCATGGATCGTAATGTGTCGTGTGGCGACACACTAGTGCTATACAGGGTGTAACAAAATTGGTGTAGGGCCCGTTAAGTGGGGATTCTACTCATTGTACTGAACAACTTTTGTTCTACGACTTTGATCAAATCGCAAAAATGATCATCTGTTTTGCCATTTTTGTATGGAGAGTCCAGTTTTTTTTGTGATTTTACCTAAGTCGTAGAACAAAATTTGTTCAGTGCGATGAGTAGAATCCCCAGTTAACGGGTCCTACACCAATTTCGTTACACCCTGTATACAATTATGTTGCGGTCAGATTCTGGAGTCTTCTGTAGAGTTTACCCTTTGTAAATAATATTGTCATTATTTTGTGTTCGCTTTTACGTAACTTCAGACTGTTTATGGCTTTACTCGATTGTTATATTGCTGTATAATATTTATAGGCTTCCTCAATAAAACTATGTAATTAATTTTAAAAGTTTTTTTATTATGTAATCTCCAATATAAATGAAACATTAAAGCGTAAACCATAAATTAGTTTTTCGAAAGTTGTATTAAGTAGTTTAATACTAAATTACAAATGCATTGAAAAAGTATTTTTAACAATCTATTCTTTTCTTAGATATAAAAACTAGGTAAATATTTTAATCTCTTCCATAACAATTATTGTATGTATGTATTAGTTCAAACTAAATAATATACTGTATACTACACCTACTTAGAAAGTACTTTAATACTTTATCGAATTTGAGGCAGAATGTACGTCATTACTATCGTACAAATATGCGGGAAGAAAACGCGCTGAGCGGGAGGGAAAAGTGTATGAAAATCCATTACTAACGTGCTTTTTTTTTAAATTTTGGGCAAGACTATGTCGGTAAACTAAATGTAAAATGCCAAAAAGTTTTTATCTCCAAGTTCGCAAAATGATACTGGCCACTAGCTTTTTTCAAACATTATTTTGAAAAAAGAACATGTAGGTGTAGTATAAAGCACTATGTATCACTCGGAAGAAAGTGCGATTCCCAACTCGAGTGTCATTAAGGCCCTCGGCTGTGGTAATCGGTCACTTTCTCGCCTTGATGAACAATGTACTATTTTATATTTACTCTGACATTGTAATCTCTACTCAAGCTTTTGTAAAGATTTGTTTTCTAACTACACAGATATAACTGTAAAAGTGCAACTGAGGTGGTTCTACGAAGCTTACTTGTACTATACAGGGTGCCACAAAGTAGTAATAGGATGACAACTATTTTAAGTATTTGACTTGACATTCAGAAGATTATGTCACTCCGATAACTAACATAACATTGACAGAATTCTTATAAGAGACGCCACGAACTAAATAGTTATTAGCTACATTAGTAGGACCCCAGTCTAGAATACTTCGAAATTATATCTTCGGGTCCTCAGCCTCCAGCTTCACCATCTTCTCAGATATCTCCCACAGCTTCTTAGCCCTTCCCCAATCACTAGCTGCACTGGAAAGGGTGCTCTCTGCACAATCTGAAAAGTACTTCCCGGTGGTCTTACTGAGTTTCTCATCAGTTGCCAACATGACTGTTGTCTGGCAACCCTGAACTGGAGTCTTGAAGAATGCCTTGTTGATGAGAGCTAATCCCCAGCTCAAAGGCGCCGGCACAGACCTCCAAATACCGGAGTCGATCAACCCTGGATGGAGGCAGTTGACTGTCACTCCAGTGCCTTCTAATCTTCTGGAAAGTTCTCGAGTAAAGAGGATGTTTGCTTCCTTAGAAGCGTAGTAGAGATACGCTGGCATACTGTCGACGGGGTTCGGTTTCTCGAAGTTGAATGAAGCCAGTCTGTATAAAGAAGACGCAACCACCACGATTCTAGAAGGAGCGCTTTTCTTCAACAAGTCTATAAGGAGATGCGTAAGCAGAAATGGTCCGTAGTGGTTAGTAGCCATAGTCATTTCGATGTCATCAGATGATTTGGCTTTTTTGAAGGTCTCTGCGTATCCAGCGTTGTGGATTAAGACGTCGAGCTGCTTTTCAGTCTTGTTGATGTCTTCGGCGAATGCCCTGATGGAGGCGAAAGAGCTGAGGTCTAGTTTCTTAGAGAAGACTTTCTCGTTCTTTGTTGATTCAATAATTTCTCCTGAAAATTTGAAAATTCTGCTTGAAATATTTATGTTAACAATTTTAAACAATATATTTACCTAAAAACTACCTAGGTTTACAAAGAGTACTGATTTGTAATATATTCTCGTAATATATCGAAACCGAAACTATCGCCCACTACATATTTTTATATTAGAATGATTCTACTTGTCTGTTAAGTTCGTATCTCGTGTCTTGTAAACGGACTTCATATTCCGGTACCCCATCAGGATGTCCCTGAGGCACACTCACACTCTATCCATCATACGATATACAGGGTGTAAAGTTGTAGAACAAAAGTTGTTGAGTTTGATGGGTAAAAGCCAACCTTGAAGTAATATCACACCTTTCTGTTACACCCTGTATATTTCATAAGATGGCTAAAGAGTTTACCCCCGATAAATTAAGTAAGTCTTTAATGCGGTATTTTCTCATGCTAAGACTGTCTCCGTACCTCGAATCTTCTCAGCAGCCTCCATGTTCCGGCACGCCATGATGACCCTGGCGCCTCTCTTGGCTAGCTCGCGAGCTGTCTCCTTCCCAATGCCGCTAGTACACCCTGTCACGATCACTGTCTTCCCGTCCATTCTGGTATTCTCTTTGTACCTGGAGAGGTGTTTATATGGAATATAACGTGAGATATATCAGACTGGTGGAGGTCTTGGCCCCCGTGTGTGGAGTATGGTCTAACCTGATCGATTTATGTGAAGAGACCCGTGCCCCTGCAGTGGGGACAATGTGGTTTGCTAACTATTAACTGTAATATCAAGACTGAACAGGTTTGCTGTTGTTCCTAAGGACAAATGCTAAAAATCATCGGTGCACCAATGCACCATGGTAGCGAAATTTCCTTCATTATCAGAGGTCCTGATCATATCCTAGCTAATGTATCCTAGCTTTCCGAAACTTTCATTCTTCTAGAATCTAGAACATAGTACTAGAAACGTGAGGAAACTTGCACATCTGAATGTTAGATGTGCACGAAATGTAAAATGGTCTATACGTGCGTGACCGCGGGTGATGCTTAGTGCAACACCATCAGGCAAGCGCCCGCCGTCAGTCCTTTGCAGATGTTCGCTTTATTGTATATAGAATAATTGACCACGCTGAATACATTAAAAACAACCGACTTCAATCGCAACAACTCCCATTTTGCTATGTTTTTGTTGGTTTTCTCAAAAACCGCTGAATCGATTTCGATAAAATTTATATGGGACCACCTGTGAAGTATACCCTTTCAAACAAAAAAAGAAGTTTCGAAATCTGTTCAGGCGTCTTCGGGTAATCGGTAAACATACAAAGATTCCGACGAATTGAGAACCTCCTCCTTTTTTTGAAGTCTGTTGAAAATGGAAAGCATGGTAAGACGTACCTCCCGCAAGTGTACTGGGCGTAAACGTAGATCGCTAGGAGAACGCTGCTGACTCCAAGCACGACCAGTAGACCGATGATGAAAACCACTGGGATGATCCAGTACAGGTAGTCAGCACGCCACGCTTCGGCCACGATCATGTCTGAAAGGAAAGAGATGGGAAACAATCAAAGTCTGTAGGGGTTACAGCTCAGTCAGGTTTGCGTGGTCGCGTCGATCACGCAGGTTAACTGACTGCAGACACGTTGATAACTTGGATAGGTTTGACTGTTAGCGGCATTATTTATCACTACTATTTCCTTGGTGGCTTGATAAGCCGGTTGATGCTGGCTGCTATATCACCAGACGACAGACAGTGTTTAAGTCAAGTCAGACATCAATATAAGAGCAGGATTTTGCCTAATTGAAAATTTCCGGCCACATCCTTCACCCATCCGCACTTTCGCCTGTGTGTGGGTGGAGTATAGCCTAAATCAGGACCAAAGACCGACTCATGGGTTGCGTATTTGGACTGCTACGTTAAGCGTTGTGGGTTCGATTGCCGCCCAGGGCGATCACTTGCGTGAAAAGTAAGCTTGTTTGATTTGTGTTTGCTGTACCCAGTTAACGGGTCCTATATACCGATTTTGTTACACTCTGTATTGTATACACATACAGTAGGTATATTTTTAGCATTCGTGTTATTACTTTTTATCTTATTTAGGTTAACGAGAATAATTACGAGTATGTTAGAAATACAGTTATCTTTGACTTTTGATAGATTATTGTTTAATGACCACCCATCACATGCCAGACCGCAAAGATAGTAAGTTATTGCACATTAAACTGCGTCCGTATCTATGAGATTTCACTTCGTTTATTATACCTACTTCATAAATTATTTCCGCAGGGAAGTTTTCTATTCCATAGACACTTATAAATAGAAAGTTCATATTATCTTTATCTGGTAATACTTTAAGTACCTACCATCGTATGAAAAAGTACGATTATTAGAAGTAAGTTTGTACGTATACTAAAGTACTTAGATAACACTCTCTTAAACCACAAAATAGACACAGAAGGTCCGCTCAATACAAACCACTAAAATCGTAAGCATGTACATCCTTATAGAAATATACGGTCGTTCGAGGCAAGGTCACGATCGCACAGTACGTGATCTTGCCTACAACGACCGTATACGTCTATAAGCATGTATAAGCTTAGGATTTTAGTGGTTTGTATTGAGCGGACCTTCTGTATCTATGTGTTTTGTGCGTAAACTTTCTCGAGTTTGTACTACCAGGTAGAACTCTTCTGTAATAGGGCTATTACCCGTGGACCCATCAATGGGTCCGAAGCCAAAGCCATGGATATACTTACGCCTAAAATGTAAATGACGATTTAAATTAAACGAACGTGTTTTGTGAATAATTATGTACTTGTATTTAAAATATATATATTATTTCTTACGTAGGCACATTAGGGACTCTTATTAATAAAAAAAGTAATATTATGGTGGAGAAATTATCCAAATGTCATTTTTTTTCCAAATAATCTACTGTGATAGTGTCCTCTCGAACTTATACAGTGTTTTTATATGTTTTTTTACATTTAAATTCTGGATGCATAAAATAGAAATTTAATTTGCTTTACATGCAATGATGAACATTGAACATGGAATTACTTAGTTCCTGTGTTAATTGCGTATTGAACAAAATTCCAGTTTATTCAATCAAATTAACTCATTCAATCATAATGAAACATCTTTGGCCAAGGCTATACATACAGGCTGTAACAAAATTGGTGTAGGACCCGTTAACTGGGGATTCTACTCATAGTACTGACTGAACAACTTTTGTTCTACAACTTTGCTCCAATCGCAAAAATATTTTTGGACTCTCCATACAAATTGATCATCTGTTTTGCCATTTTTGTAAGGAGAGCCCAAACTTTTTTTTGCTATTTGAGCAGAGTTGTAGAACAAAAGTTGTTCAGTACGATGAGTAGAATCCCCAGTTAACGGGTCATACACCAATTTTTTTAAAGTTAAAATTACAAATGTACATAATATTATATTATCGATTTAGGGTTATAGCCTGTGATGATAATGTAATAGGTATAAGTAGCTAATAAGCAAATAAACAAATTTTGTTACACCCTGTATATTTTTTACAATACCTATAGAAAAATAATGCCTAAATTTTGTCTCGTAAGAACTTTAATACCTATAGTAACGTATCCACGTTAAGTAATTAGGTCAATACTGCCTCTCTATTGTTAAATTATGCAATTGGGCAATCCATACAATACTGTGCTAATTACTTAGCACATGCATGTGACAAGAGAATTGTGATTGAGTCATCGACTTAGTCACCGACCGGGGCTTAGTGACTATACAGGTTGAAAAAAAAAACCCAGGAAACTTTAACAGAATGTTCTACACGTGAAACTAATCAACTTCTCCCATAGAACTTATATGGGATTCCCAAAAAAATTTGGACAACACAAATAGATCGAATCGGATGTCCTTTTTTGAGAATTCTGTATGGATAAAGTTTGGTTAAAGTTTTTCAGGTTTATTAATTAAATGTAAACATTTTCTGCAGTAATCTTTTTTTACACCTTGTATCTGCAAAGATGTCACATTTGACACCTGCTTACTTGCTTGTCAGTCACAGACAATAGATTACAACATCTTACTTTGAACCAGAGAATATAACTTGTCTCTGCTTTGAACTCAAGACAGGTTTCGATTAGGCGCGTGTATAACGCACGAAGTACGAAGAAGCGAGGTCACACAGTTTAGGGGCATGCGATGTAGATTATTGTATAGTAGAGACACTGAATCTGGCGCTAAAGTTACATCTATACATACCTATAATAAAACTGTAAAGGTCGAATGTCTGTACATAGAAAAAAAATGCTAAAAACCGAGTCAGGGGGATGTAATAAGAGAATGAAAACGTAAACGTATCTAATCACCAACTAATCAGAATCACAGCAATGTTTGCCCAAGGGGGTTTAAGCCCACGACCCTCGGTTCCATATCTCAGGAGCGCTGACCTCTAGGCGACCGATTCAGGCAACTTGTTTAAAAACAGGTCCTTTACTAGATGTATTATTCTATGTATAAGCATAGAAGAGGGAATAAAATAATACATCTATAAGGGGTCTGTCGAAGCGACTTTCGACATGCCGATACGTACTGTATCGAGACTCGATATAAAGAGACGCGAAATAGAGGAAACAATTATGTTCTCATACAATTAACAGACTCGTTCGCTCAGTGGATAACGCTCCTGATACGAAATCCGAGGGTCGTGGGTTCGTTTCCGACTAAGCAAAGATTACTGTGATGAGCAGATATTATGTTTCCTTTATTTGTTCCGTAGCCAAATGGCAAAAAACGGAACCCTTATGGATTCGTCATGTCTGTCTGTCTGTCTGTCTGTCTGTCCGTCCGTATGTCACAGCCACTTTATTACGAAACTATAAGAATTATACTGTTGAAACTTGGTAAGTAGATGTATTTTGTAAACCGCATTAAGATTTTCATATAAAAATAGAAAAAAAACTAAAAATTTTGGGGGTTCCCCATACTTAGACCTGAAACTCAAAAATTTTTTTTCTTCAAACCCATACGTGTGGGATATCTATGGATAGGTCTACAAAAATGATATTGAGGTTTCTAATATCATTTTTTTCTAAACTGAATAGTTTGCGCGAGAGACACTTCCAAAGTGGTAAAATGTGTGTGTCCCCCCCCCCCCCCCTGTAACTTCTAAAATAAGAGAATGATAAAACTAAAAAAATATATGATGTACATTACCATGCAAACTTCCACTGAAAATTGGTTTGAACGAGATCTAGTAATTAGTTTTTTTTTTAATATGTCATAAATTGTAAACCGCAATTTACCTACAACGAACTACAAGAACTTTTATATCATAATATGTTACTTGCTGCTACGGAACCCTTCATGGGCGAGTCCAACTCGCACTTGACCGCTTTTTTTTACACTCAATTGGTAAGCCCTTGGCATCATCTCACCTGATGGTGAGTGATGATGATGCCGAAGATCTACACATATATGTATGCTGTATGTATGTATGTTTGTATTTAAACTTATTTTATATTATGT
The DNA here is from genome assembly GCA_958295455.1 of Coleophora deauratella. Classification (NCBI taxonomy): domain Eukaryota; kingdom Metazoa; phylum Arthropoda; class Insecta; order Lepidoptera; family Coleophoridae; genus Coleophora; species Coleophora deauratella. Next base: position 10,258,544 of record OY282410.1, on the reverse strand, counting down.
GTAAGTATATTGTGTTGTATAAAGGACTTTCTTTAATACAGAGAATGGTTGATGTGATCCCTTCCCTGGATATTTTGTCCCTTTCTCACTTAAGAGGTTACACTTACACTTAAGAGGTAACAAACAAACAAACAAACTATTGTATAGTTTGTTTGTTTGTTTGTTTGTTTGTTTGTAAACTCTTTATTGTGAAAGAACAAAATACAATACATAAAACAAGGACAAGACATACAAGGGCGGACTTATCCCTTACGGGATCTCTTCCAGTCAACCTTAGACTTTTAAAGTGGAATTAAATTAAAATATTTAGGTGGAGCAAAGGCTACAAACAGTTAAGAGTTTAAAATCAATACTTTAACTAGTATGATACAGTACAGAGGCAAATTTTACCTGTTTACCTACTCGTCTTCTTCGACTGCTAAATTCAAGGTTAAATTTGATTAGGAAGTAAGTGCTAGTAACATATCACGTGTTCTTTAAACCAAAATTTGTTTAAAAAATTAGTTTTAAAATCATATTTTGTTGAAAAACTAATACATTGTCTGTATGTATTAAAAAACCGGTCAAGTGCGAGTTTAAATCGCGCGCCGAGGAAAGGGTTCCGTACAAACAAACAATATTGAGAATTTTGCCGTCTTATGTTAAGACCATAGACTTCTTGTAGGTTTTCCTAAAATATATGAGTGCTTAGGTAAAGAACTATTTTTTTTTGTTAAAAAAAGCATTCGTTTTAAAATGATAAAAAAAAATATATATTTGAGATATTTTACAACAAGCCCTTTCATTTAATATGTCACATGGGACAGTTTGCAATTTTTTTTTTTTCTGATTTGTCCCTCAAAAGTGCTACCTAGTGATTGGTGGGACTACAGTCACGGTTATCACCTGGACGGGTCATTGAGGCCTGTAAATTGCCTATAAAGTGTGGCTTGAGAACTATGCGATTTGGCTAATAGACTTATAACCTCCACCACTCCGGACTTGACCCCTGTGTGTGGACTGTGGATAAGGGCTAACCTTCTCGACATAATATGAGTAGATACACTCCCGCATCCCCATTTACCATTACCACAAATTACCGCAGATTGTATAACGTACATCATTAAAATAAAAGAACTTAATGACGGGAGATAATTTATTGACGTGTCTTATTCATAAAACAGTAAGTTATGGCTTTAAGGTTTTCTACATAAATACAACATCTTAAAAACAACGCAACGGAGCATAGATTGACATGACAGGGTAGAAATAGGAAGCCGAAGCTGGAAAGATATGGCATATTTTTTATCCCGAAATAATTCCGACTTTCCGAAGGAATCCAAAAAACGTTTCGTTACAATTTTATCTCGAAATTACTTACTTAAACGTCGTTAATGAAACTTAGCATATTAGTAGCTATAATTGACCACGCTGAATACGTTAAAAACAACCGACTTCAATCGCAACAACTCCAATTTTGCTATGTTTTTGATGATTTTCTCAAAAACCGCTGAATCGATTTCGATAAAATTTATATGGGACTACCTCTGAAGTATACCCTTTTAAACAAAAAAAGAATTTTCCAAATCGGTTCAGGCGTCTTCGATTAATCGGTGAACATACATAAAAAAAAAGATTCTGACGAATTGAGAATCTCCTTTTTTTGAAGTCGGTTAAAAATAAAGGCTGTCGAACATACATATTATAGTGAAACAAACGAGTAGTTCAAGAGGCTCTGATTTCCGTGCTCACTTAAGGAAACTCATAAAAAAAATACACACTTATATCCACTCGTGGGAAACCTCGGTCAAAAGCAAGTAAATATGTTTAATTAAAAATTAAACAATGAAAAATGCTTACTCACATTTCAAGTCGAATTTTATAATTCCTTATTATTCCTTATAATTCCTAATTTACGCAGTTGTAGGTCCCACAACACAAGACTCCAACTTTAATACGCAATTCTTCAAAGAAACCTTTTAGTAAAATCACAAACTCACAAGTTGTACCGAAGATCGCCAAACACTAACTGAATAGATAAAATTGTTAGTTAGATATACCTACTTAACATTAAATTTGAGGTCATTATTGTTCGAATTTAATATGGATTCATAGATAAGTTATTCGATTTTAATAGTTTATGAATAAGTTTACGAATATTGCTATTTAAATTTATTGGATAAATATGCAATTAAGATGTAATTTTCATTACGTTAATTGGTAAAGTTTACGTTAAGTTTGTACTCACTGGAAGTTTGTAGTAATCGACTGTCTTAATTAGCTAAGTGATTAGCACTCCTGACTACAGATCCGAGGTTCATGGGTTCGATTCCCACCCAGGGCAAACATTTCTATGATGAATAGATTTGTTTACTCTGTGTCTGGGTGTATATATTATATCTATAAATGTATGTTTTACTCCCACTCGGTGGATCAATGACCTGGTGAAGGTCGCGGGAAGCCGCGGGACAAGACCGGTCGGTGTGGAAATCCTTGGGGAAGGCCTTTGCTCAGCAGTGAACATCTTTTGGCTGACGATGATGAGTAATGTATATCAATCAGTCTTTGGTTCCTATAATAATCCTAGTTTGGGGCCAAATGACCGTGTGTGAGTTGTCACGGGTATAATTTTTTATTAACTTTTATGTAAGACGTCTTATAGGCGGCTTGAAAACTTCTGACACTGGGGTTGACCACTAGTCCCATACAACCTCCACCAATCCGGACTTGGCCCCGGTGTATGGGAGTATGGCCTAAAACTAAATATACAGGATGTAACAGAAAGGTGTGATAATACTTCAAGGTTGGCTTTTACCCATCAAACAGAACAACTTTTGTTCTACAACTTTGTTCACATCGCAAATTTTTTTTTTGGACTTTTCATATAAATCGATCAGCTGGCGAACCAAGTTTGTATGAAAAGTCCGGAAATTTCTTGAAGTATTATCACACATTTCTGTTACATCCTGTATAAGTATAAATTAGGAGTTACAAAATTAGCTGTTACAAACCATTTAAAATAGGACTAGGTACAATTATTTAATCGTAATAGTCTTATTAAATTGACTATATTGACGGTGTAGTAGGTGTGCGACGTTTTTGAGCCATTCGTAAGAGCGGTTCTAGAGGTAGATGCACCTGACAGGTAACATACAGGTGTAATAATACCAATAAAACGAAAAAGCTCCGACTGCATTCTAAAATCCATCAAACGTCTTAAAACATATATTTTTATAATATAGATAGTGTGATATGTATATACATGTCATAAAAACTACCTTATCACTTGAATAATTTGTACTTGCTAAGTCTCAATTTGTTTGGGATTTTAGCAAAAGATCGTAACCAGACAGAAGGTGCGTTTGTGGACACTAATAACCTCTACGTTCCACAATGGTTGAACCGACTTGCACAACATTTTGCACGATTGTCGATTATATAAGGTGCTGCTTTATTAGTGCCCGATATTTTAGTCAGTGCTTCTACTCCTGATTCTGATCAACTTTCCCCAAGGAACCCATAGTCAAATCGCAAAAAAATTTTTGGACTCTTCATACATATTGATCAGCCGAGCGGCCAAATTAGTATGAAGAGTCCAAAATTTTTTTTGCGATTTGACTATGGGTTCCTTGGGGAAAGTTGATCAGAATCAGGAGTAGAAGCACTGGCTAAAATATCGGGCACTAATAAAGTAGCACCTTATATAAAATATACATTATAATCTGGCGTAACTTTTAACATACTTTTTAGCAAGGATAAGGCAAGGGCTCCCGTAGGAACGGCAAAAAAAGGTCACCCCAAATTATAGGATACCTATGTCATCAACATCAAAAAGGTACCCAAATCTACACATATAAATAAATCAAAAAGAGGCACTCTTTCTTAATTCTGCGATCCACATCCACATCAGTTCTTACCTACCTACTTATTGTACCTGGGTGGGTAGAAATTAAATTACCGGGTTTCGTTGATAAAATCATATCAACAAAACCTTCATAAATTTTACCTTTTTGCTATACCTTTATGGTTGAACTGAGTAACGAAGGGTAATTTTATAGTCTGTGATGTGTTTGATAAGTTTTAGAGTTTCACTATAATAGTTTATATAGGTATTTATTTAACTCCATTGTTAAAGTTAATTACAGAACGTTTTTTTCTCTTTATTGTAAGTGAAATGCAGCAAATTTTAGATGCTACTCGTAAAACCGATCATTTTTCCCTAAAGAATCTAGGTACTTGTAGGATAAAACAACAATAATTACTTTCCATACAAAACATATAAATATCTCCAGTTAGGTACCATGTTTCATGAGGACCTTAGTATCTACCACACCGAAACGTTGAGTGTACAAGTTCCGAGCGGTAGGAACTTTGTAACTTACTAGGTAGAAAAAAAGACGATTTAAAAGTAAGCGTACAGCATCTACTAAAATAAAAAATATTTTGAATTTTGTCGCTCAGCGAACAAAAGCCCATATATACTGTATTAATATTCATGAAAACTTTAAACTGTCCTTAAGTTAAAACCATGCATAAATAATCGCATTCTATAAAAATATTTCGCATTTGTTTCCAATTAATAGTACTTCATAACAGATATTGTTGATTAACGATTACTGTAGGCACAAAAACACTTACCTCTCAACTCAATAAAAACGGTTATTTAAAAAACAACACGATAAAATTAACACTTCCAATCACGCGACTTCTCCCGGCAATGGCTGACACATCACTGTCACTGGACCTACACAACAACACACCTAAGTTCATCAAACTGCAAATATCTGTGGAAGTCGTCCCATCGTCGTGTGACCATCGCTCGGCAACCTGCTGACTTTCTTGTTTGGGAAACATGAGACTATTGTTACTTGACCTTGTAGTCCGAAATACAGACTTTTTAGTCTGTACTGTATATCCTCCTATTCAGGGGCGAAAAATATTGGGGGGGGGGCGGAATTTTTTTGTTTGTTTATTTTTCTAATATTTTCGCTCACGGCTTCGCACGCGTGAATATCGTCTTTGTGATTATCGTTGAGGGACCGCACTGCGCGAGCCGCAAGCGGCATCAGTATTTTATTGTAATATAAAATATTGGGAAGGCTCAGCCCCGCTAATAATGTCACTGGGGGGGCTCGGGCACCCCCAGGCCCTATGGAGTCGGCACCAGTGCTCCTATTGAAGTCCCATATCTATCACCCACCTACAGTCACAGAATATAATGCTTACCTATAATCGTCGTTAAGTGGATCGAGGGTTACCTGCTTTGGGAGTTTTTGTTTTAGAATTTATTGTTGCGGACCATTTAACTGTGACTTCTAGTCATGACTCATGAATTGACTTAGATGATTGAATTAGTTCCTCATTTATGAGGAACTAATTCAATCGGAGCAAATAATCGACAACGTTAAAAACGTTAAAAAACCGACTTCAGGAGTAACAGCTACAATTTTGCTATGATTTTTGTTTTTGTTGATTTTGTCAAAAAGCGCTGAATTAATTTAGATAAAATTTATTGGGACCACCTCTGACGTATTACCTACCAAACAAAAAAAGAATCGTCAAAATCAATTCATAATTGGAGGAGTATCGCGTAACATACGGGTCAATCTGAGAACCTCCTTTTTAAGTCGGTTAAAATACTAAAAACTTCTTCTAAATGTAACAATTAGTTTTCTGAAATCTGCATCAAAATCGGTTCAGCCAAACACGAGATAATCGCGGACAAACATACATACATACATGGTCAAACTGAGAACCTCCTTTTTTTGAAATCGGTTAAAAAAAGGACTTTCCATACAAAGTTGGCTACTCGGCTCATCGATTTGTATGAAGAGTCCATTTATTTGCTGCGGTCGAATTGGTTCCTTAGAGAAAGTTATTCAGTTTCATGAGCCGAAACCACAGTTTTTTAGTCGCGATTTCAATTCATCCTGTACTTATACATAATTGGTCAAATGACCAATCACCACATATATTTAGATTTCTGTGACAACAACGGTACACGCTGCACTTATGCGCCAGCGCACACCTATTAGAATACTACGCATATTTTAGACTCCAGAACATACTGTTAGGCTGCTCTCAAACCATAGTTATGTCGATACCTACCTGGCTTGAGGCTTCCACCATATTCGTAATAATTGACCACGCTGAATACGTTAAAAACAACCGACTTCAATCGCAACAACTCCAATTTTGCTATGTTTTGTTGATTTTCTCAAAAACTGCTAATCGATTTCGATAAAATTTATATGGGACCACCTGTGAAGTATACCCTTTCAAACAAAAAAAGAATTTTCGAAATCGGTTCAGGCGTCTTCGAGTAATAAGATTCCGACGAATTGAGAACCTCCTCCTTTTTTTGAAGTCGGTTGAAAATAATAAACATAGAGGAATTAAAATAACTAATTCAGTTAAATTAAAGGAATAAAAACTACAATTGTATTTCTTTATGTGTATATTTGTCTTATTTTTATATAGGTTGTTAACAACCCATTACGTCCCCACTGCAGGGGCACGGGTCTCTTCCCATACATGGGGAAGGTTAGGCCATACTCCACACACGGGGCCAAGTCCGGATTGGTGGAGGTTGTGGGGCTAGTGGCCAACCCCAGTGTCAGAAGTTTTCAAGCCGCCTATAAGGCCTCCGACATAGCTTAACGACTGCCATCTAGCGATAGCAGCCGGCACCAACGGCTTAACGTGCCTTGCGAAGCACGGAAACGGTCGAGATAAAACCACTAACAGTCAAACCCATCCAGGTTATGACCGTGTCTGTTGTCACAATTTATATAGGTACTTTATGTAAAATGATTACCTACACCATATTATAGATCCCCTGATCTATAACCATTTGGTGACCCCTGTCACCAAATGGCGGGCAGCGGTCCGGATTCGGACCGCCGACCTATTTTGTGCGGACCTGAACAAATCAACTAACACAATTTTTTAACTGTGCAAATCGAGCTGACATTTATACAGAATAACGTTAAATTAGTGTCAAATGTTTGACAGCTCGAACTCCACAATTAAATAAACGCGTTAAACGATACTCGAGTACGTAATTTATAATTGCCCGCATTTTGTCTTTGCTGCCTCAGCCGCAGTAAAAACGTAGGACTGGAACGCGACGGTCATATTATTTCCTAAAACGGACCCCAAATGAAACTAATTGATGACCCCTGTTATAGATGATAAGGTCACCCAAAAGGCGATGGAGCGTGCTATGCTTGTGCAGTTCTATCACCGCAATACTCTCCATCGGAAAAGAATTCATCCCCACCAGCTAAACCAAATTGGTCTCGAACCGTAAGGTTTCAGAGGTGCTTCTTAACTAGAACCCTCAAGCTATGGTATGCAAGGTCATGATGTAGATCACAGATAACTTGAAAAATAATGGTTAAAAAAAGTCTGGGTTAAACATCAGCAAAGACAAGGAGATATCACATTATTAGACCATGGATGTTTCGCTCACTAACGATCATTGGGAAAAACTCAAATATCCCTGACATTACCAGGTCGCCAGGTCATTTCACTGACTTTCCCTGACCAACAAAAGCTTCCCTGACTTTTCCCTGACTTCTCTGACTTTTCCAGAAAGTGGACACCCTGTTGTAGTTTCCCTACGTGATCGAATATTTTTAATTGCCTTATCTTACGAGTATCTTCTATCAATGTTTTCCTAATGAAAGGTTGCAGGGAAGAAATTTCTACTTAGCGATAAGGCCACTCATTGTATTTTTTTGTAACTTCCTTTATAAATATTGCAATCAAGTATATTGAACCAGACTGAACTGAAAAATTGAAAAGCTATTTTAAATGAATTTGCGGTCCCTAAGTTTGTATGGCTTTAAAATTTTAATGTATAGTTACATATGCTATGCTTAGGTATGCTGTATTAGCCACGACTGCATTTAAAGACGCATTTTTTTAAAATGTTGGTCGTATTTATTAGCATTATTTTTGCATAATGTCCAAGTGGAATGTCACGGCCATACAAAAGACATCAACGGGTGATGCTGTCCTTCAATTTTTTTCCTAAGATTGAATACCTACCGAAATTATCGTAAACCTACCTCTATCTAAATTTCGAAACCACTAAACAAAACTTACTTACTTTTTAGGGATCCGTGGCCAAATGGCAAAAAACGGAACCCTTATGGATTCGTCATGTCTGTCTGTCTGTCTGTCCGTCCGTATGTCACAGCCACTTTTTTTCGAAGCTATAAGAACTATACTGTTGAAACTTGGTAAGTAGATGAATTCTGTGAACCGCATTAAGATTTTCATACAAAAATAGAAAAATAACAATAAGTTTTGGGGGTTCCCCATACTTAGAACTGAAACTCAAATTTTTTTTTCATCAAACCTATACGTGTGGGGTATCTATGGATAGGTCTTCAAAAATGATATTAAGGTTTATAATATCATTTTTTTTCCAAACCGTATAGTTTGCGCGAGAGACACTTCCAAAGTGGTAAAATGTGTCCCCCCCCCCTGTAACTTCTAAAATAAGAGAATGATAAAACTAGAAAAAATATATGATGTACACTCGCCTGTATTAATGGGATCAGCCAAGAAGGCTTATAATCGCTTACACATATTTATTCTTATTTACTCACACATACAAGGATGCTTATCTGTTTAGGAAAATTCTACCTTCAATCAATGAGTTTAAACCCAAAGTCGAATATAATACTTGCTTAGCGATCTCTATGTTATACAAAGAGAACTGCTTTGAAGTGAACAAATACTGTCTGGTTGGATTGGCGATACAACATAAAATCCCTCCGATAACATAAAATTTCCTTGACCACTAGCGCCACTGTCTTCGAAGCATATAACTTTATGTGGCACTAACGTAGCCAACCGTAGCAGTATTTCATCTTAGAGGTTAGCTGTGATTGTAGCCTTGTGGTAACAGTTTCTGCTTTCGCGCCAGCGATGCTGAGTTCGAATCCTCTTAGTGTCGGAATTTTTAACTTTTTTCTTTGTAAAACAACAGCTAGCAAATATCATTTATCATTTTAACACTGATATAATAATTTGTATTATATATAAATTAAGTTATATATAATATAATAAACGAAATAAAAACAAAACTTTGAACAAATATTAATTTATTATCCTGATTTAAAGTTTTTTAAGATAACATTAAGTATTTTATAATCATAATCATACAATTACTTACTAATTACTACAATTAATGTCTTAAGGTTAAGCTTAATTATTCGTTTTCGTGATGAAAAGAGTATTGAAGCTAAACCTTAAGAACACCAAAATTTAACATGCTTAGTATTGACAACACTTTAAAATTTTAAAACAAAAAACTACTATTAAAGTAAATTTTCCGATAAATGTAAAATAATTCTATTGAAAGATGACAGAAAATAGTTTAAAACTTAGCAAAAATATATTACATAAAAAACTAATATTTTATATAACCACCATTATTTTCTATAATAGATTATAAACGCCGCGGCGTTTATAATAGACCTGACGATACTGGAACAAATATCTTAATTTTTCCCTCACTTGTTGACAGTGCGATAAATATTCTCTGGACATGTTAGCCTATTCCGTTTGTGCTCATCGATTAAGCTGTGTTTCTCTGTATTCCTTGCTTATGTAGGGCTCCCCAAACGGTATCCACCGAGGTATCGAGTCTTACGGCAAGGTCGTTAATTCGTAAGAAACCATTTTCTTCATAAGCTTCAATCATCTCTCTCTCTTGGATTTCATTAATTAGACATTAGACGCGAGCGGCCACTTCGCCGTCGAGTTATAACGTTACCCTCCTGTTTGTAACGTGTTATCCAACGTTTCACAGTCCTCCACTAAAACAATAAATACCTGATTAAAATTGGTATTGGTATAAATAAAAAATGTTAAATGAGTACACAAAACATATAAAATAAGTAGGTAGCTATACAAAATAGTAATTAAAATACTCACATTCACGCTTAGATTAGTCGCATTAATAATTTTTGATATATTATATCCTATATTGCGCAATGCAACAATACGATGCTTCTCCTCCAAACTTATATTATTACATATTTAAAAAATAAAACGCAGTAATATTAAACCAAAATGTAAAAGACAGGAACAGCTGACTATTAAAAACACACCGGCAGCAGCCAGCACCCTCGAAAATAGCGAACTAACAACAAGAAATTGCAAAATCATTCCGAAACTAACTTCACTGCAGTCAAGATCACTTGCAAATTGTTGCTGGTATAAATAAAATAGAAATGGTTTCTATAAAATCAAAAACAAAAAACTAATTCCTATTTAGTTCTGAACCACGAAGATTCGAACCATCGTCGGCTCGCTAATCTCTGCTGTTTTAACGGTCGGAGCTATGTAGCTTACGCCTGTAGTTGTGAAATTGTAGATATTACACGGTTTGTATAGTTATCTATCATATCAATAAGCTGCGTCATTTTATGTCAGTGTGTGAGTATATCTGCAGCGAGCGATGCGCAAGCAACTCGTTTTCTAGCCCAGTCATCGAGGAGTTTCTTTGTATGGAGACCCCAACATTAATTTCTCTATCAATGAAACTTTGCACGATTGTGAAGGATAGTGTATAGATGGAAGATGACAAAGAAGCCAAGAGATTTTGTGGCTGGAAGTATGTGTTTTATACCTAAACATGAAAATTGCATTTAAAATTCGGTGGATAATTGCTCGATCGAATATTTCTGTACTATTCGTTAGTAGTAACTTAATGGCACGCGTATATAGCAGTATCCAATACTTTTTCGAATTTTGTGACGCTTAAGTTAAGCAAAACATGATTTTTTCGATTTTACTTCCGATGAATAATTTCTCGATTAAGTTTTATTTTTCAGTATAGTTTTATATCTTGCTGGACATCTTTTTGTATAAGTATCCAAAAGATTTTCCTTTAAGATCATAGCATAATAGTTTTTATGCTATAACTAATTATGTAAAATTTCTCAGTCCATTTTTATTTATTTATATGGTACATAATAATAAATATAAACAGTATTTCAGGTTATCCAATAAAATTTCGATACATTAAACTTATATGTATGAAGCGTCACACACGTACGTAAGGTCACGCGATCCGTTTGCCGGCCACTACCCATTTCCGGCCTTTTCACACTTTATTTTGTATAATAGTAATAGTTCTAAAAAATATGTTCGGATTCGTTTGATCTGCACAAAATTACGCGTAAGTAGGTATTCCACAGATAGTAAAAAAAAACTCACTAAAAGACTGTTAAATATAGATTACAAAAATATCAACATCAAATAACTTGTTAGGTACCTATAAATAATGTAAAAAAATATTATACGTATGGCGGCGTTCAGCGCCATAGTACGAAAGCTAAAAAATACAATAAAATAATATAAAAAACAAAAATAAATCATTTTAATCAGAGATGTTCATGAGATACAGCCCACTGAGAGAAAGACGGACAGACGGACAGACAGCGGAGGCTTATTAATAGGGTCCCGTTGATCTTTGGGTATGGAACCCTAAATAATAATACTAATCCTTGTTTTTCTATTAAATTATTAAAGTATTGAAAGTTAACAACCTGGACCATTTTATTTGATTAAAAGTAACTTTGCTGCCTTTTGGTGTAATAATGTACTTTGCTACTTACTTGAAAATATTACTGGTTTATAAAATTGTATGAATAAAAAAAACTTTTTTATAGAGCTTTTGTTATTAATTATACAATTATTATTAATTATTTATATTAATAATTACAATTAATAATTTACAAAATTATATTCCTGAAATAAAATATTACAATAATTAGTTATGCTGTCCTAGATCCGCATCCGCATGAAAATCTATATTTACAGATGCGGATGCGGATATTAGCATCCGCATCCGCTGTATGGAGCTTTCGCATAAATTTTGACATCCGTATATAAATACATCATACATCCGTACATAAATTTTGAAATACTTTAATAATTTAATAAAAAAACAAGGATTAGTATTATTATTTAGGGTTCCATACCCAAAGATCAACGGGACCCTATTAATAAGCCTCCGCTGTCTGTCCGTCTGTCCGTCTTTCTCTCAGCGGGCTGTATCTCATGAACCGTAAAAGGTAGATAGCTGTAATTTTCACAGTGTGTATTTCTGTTGCCACTATGACAACAAAGGCTGGCAACGCACTTGTAACTCCTCTGAGGTTGCGGGTGTCTATGGGCGGCGGTAATCGCTTACCATCAGGTGATCCATCTGCTCGTTTGTCAACTATGCCATAAAAAAATTAAAAACTTAAAAATTAAAGGGGCTGGTAGGGTGACACCAGAAACGTATTTTTGGTGGAATTCCAAATATTGTACGATGGTACGGAACCCATCATGCGCGAGTCCGACTCGCACTTAGCCGGTTTTCATTTATTTATGCCCATACAAACCCATACAAAGGACTATGCAAAAAATTATATGGACCCTATCCGCACCCACCAACAGAAGTGGCATTAGTTTCAAAATTATTGTGACGTCCCATTAAATAATAATAACCATTTTCAATCCAAAAACGATAGGGATTTATTAAAATATACGAGAATAGTTATTTGTTCAAATAATGAGCAAAGTTATTTTTTGCTTCGAGTGCTAGCTTTAAATCACGAGCTAGCGAGGTAGTCTAGAATTGAATCATGAGCGTAGCAAGTGATTCTTATATAGGCTACTGAGCAAAGTGAGTGATTTAAAGGCACGAGACATAAAAATGACCTGCTCTCATGTTAAACATACAACTTTCGACCAGCGAGTAAAGTAAAATCGTAGTTGATTAAATTCTCTCTGGAGGCAATATAGTTTTTTATTATAATGTTTTTAATTTAGAGGTTGCGTTCGGAAACTGCGCTACTTAACATTTTTATAAAAACCTTAGTTATAAATATGATATTTTTAGGTAAACGATATTCATGTTTACTAGTAACTACATATTTATTTTAAATATTACGTCTTTAAAAATACAGTAGCACAATTTATAAACTTGAATTTCTTTAAATAACATATAACATTGTGTGCTTATCAATTAAAACGCTCCCTACGCCATAATGAGTTTCTGAACCAACCATCGCTCATATTTTTTTCGGCGTCGCGCCAAAGGTCGTGTTCGAAATTCGAATCACTTTTTCTCACGCCTAAAGCAAAAACAACTTTTGCTGCGAGTTTTTAGGGACCAAAGGCACTCTTTTCGCGCTGGACAGGTGAAAAACTGTTTATTAATCTGTTGATTCAAAGCAGCTTGTTGCTGCGAATGTTAGTTAAAGTGTTCGAATTTCGAACACCAGCTTCTATCACTATCGTGTAAAGTTTTCTAGCTGGTAGAGGTGAAAAGTTGTATGTTGTAACAACAACTTTCTACGACTACTCATGAATCTGATCACATTTCCCGCAAAAAAGTTTTTGAATTCCTCATACTATTTGATCAAATGAGCCTCCAAATGAGTATTGGAAATCAAATTCGATTTGCATGAAAACCCCATATCTACGGCGGATGTCGTCATAGCAAAAAAAACATCAGGCTGCACAGATGTATTGACTGAGATACGTTTGTAATCTGTTGTGGGTGGGGGCGATTTTTTTGTGTACTCCTTTTCTCTTTTTGTGTAGTATTAAGATTTGCATCCCCGGATGAGCCTTTAAATATCCGCATCCGCGGATTTCAAAGAATCTGCATCCCCAACCTCCCTGATTTTAATGTGTCGATTAATATTCGTACATATACAGTATATCCCGAATGGCCCATTTCTACCCTAAAACAACTCCCTTTATGGGGTCCTTCCATCATCGTCCCCCTCCCTGGGACGACTATTACGCGGATATCACACTGAGGCGGAAATCGGACGGGAGCGCGAAGCGACGAAATTCGCATGCGGCAGCGTTCCGCTCCACCGGATGGTTTCCGTCCGAAGCTGCGGTGCACGACGAAGGCGCGGTTTCCGCCCCACCGGACGGTTTTCGTCCGAATTCTGTCGTAGACAAAAATCCGGACGGTACTGCGGTGCAGTGGTATACCTGTGAATCGCACCGCGTCTCCGTCAGGGAGCGCGGATCCGTGTCGTGCGAATCGCGCCTCCGGACGGAGAAGCGGTGGAAGTGTGTGATACCCCGCGGTTTTTGTATACAAATCAACATTTTACAGTACAAAGTTTAAATCTGCTCCACCGCAATTCGTCGCGGTGAGCGGAGCAGTGTGTTTTCCGCGTTAGATTTGTGGCGACATCTATCGCACCGCCACGAACTATACCTAGATCGCACTATTGAAAGTTTCTTCAGATTAACTATACAACTTCCAACCATCATTGGTTGGAACACGGCCGGTCCCCAGGCATACCACCTCGCCTGGCGGAGGTACCTCGCTTTTCCTCCGAAGAGTGGTAACACACAGTTCCTACAGTGGTGACCCCAGACGCTAAACATCCTGGCGCAACCTTAGACATCACACTCCTCAACAACCCTCCAGTTGGTAATGCAAGCCGCAGCAGCACAGCAGTCCAGTACATCGAAGTTTACCAGGACCAACGAAAGCCATCAATTGAGCTTCCTGGCCCTGATACTTCACTCTGAAGCCCATCAGGTTCGCAAACCCGTTGACACCGCATCGTACACCATGGAACCAGCGAGCTTCACTTTTCAGGCAGCAAGCTGTCGGCAGCCCACGCTGTATAGAGCACGCGCTCCACGACGCCTGCTTCCCCTGCACCGCACGCCTGAACCTCCTCGTCCTGACTCAGCTTTGGACTTGAGTTGAGCACTTCGGCCTGGCGTTCTCTACTTACCGCAGCCGCCGCATCGCGACGCGCGTCGTCGCCCCGCCGTATGCACCGGCAACACTGGACCGTCAACTCAAAACGGATTGACCTCCAGTCTCGGAGGGGGAGTGATGTGGCGACATCTATCGCACCGCCATCAACTAATCCTAGAACGCGATATTGAAAGTATCTTCGCACTACGGATATATACGACTTCCAACCATCAACAGTTGGACCACGGCCGGTCTCCAGACATACCACCTCGCCTGGCGAAGGTACCTAACTTCCCGCTGAAGAGCTGTCGCCACAGTTCATATTAAATTAATTATTAATTAATTATTTAATTCGTTTTTTTAATTTTTATGCACCTCTGCACTAAAAACGTAAAAGTCAAAGTCAAAGTCAAAATATTTTTTATTTAAGTAGATGCTGTACGCATACTTTTAAATCGTCTTTTTTTTCTACCTAGTACAAAGTTCCTACCACGCGGAACTTGTACACTCAACGTTTCGGGAAGTGTTAGCGGAGCGAGAAGAAACGTCGAGCCCAAAAGAAACTCGCCCCAACATATTTTTTGAAATAAATACTTAATATCTATTACAATTGATGTCATTACTAAAGCTATGAGCTGGAAGATCTATACATGTCCATACATCATTGTTATTAACATAGTCTTGGGTTTTATAATATCCTCTTGAACACAGGCGTTTCTCTACATATTCAGGTAGATAAACTAGTTACATTTTCAGGTATTTTATTGTAGAATTTTATACACTGCCCCATGAACGACTTCTTTACCTTACTCAGTCTCGAATAAGCAACTTCGATATTATTTCTATTTCTAAGATTACAATTATGCCTGTCACTGTTTTTTGGAAATAAATCTAAATTCTTACGAACATACATGATGTTTTCATATATGAATTGACTGGCAACAGTTAAAATATTTATTTCTTTAAACTTGTTCCTCAATGACTCTCGAGATCGCATCTGATAGATAGCGCGAATGGCTCTTTTTTGCAGTATGAAAATAGTTTCTATGTCAGCCGCATGTCCCCAAATTAAGATGCCGTAAGACATTATACTATGAAAATAGCTAAAATACACTAGTCTTGCAGTATCTACATCTGTTAGTTGCCTTATTTTCTTGACGGCGTAGGCAGCTGAACTAAGCTTTCCTGCTAAAGTTTCTATATGTGGTCCCCATTGTAAGGAAGCATCTAAAGTAATACCAAGAAAAACAGTGCTATTTACGAACTCTAAAATATTACTATCTAATATTACATTATCGTGAGTTTGCTTGACATTTGGTAATCTGAATTTTATTACTTTTGTCTTTGTGGCATTTAATAGCAAGTTATTAACAGTAAACCATTTATGTATCTCTGAAAGTGTGTTGTTTACTTCGCCAATTTTGCTGTCTTTCTTGTCTACCTTAAAAATAAGAGATTTGTCATCTGCAAACAACACAATATTTCAGAGACGTTGCATCATAAATCGGCCCTTGTAATATCAAATGTAGTAAAAGCCATTTTAGCAAAAATGACGTTTTGACACCGTCGTACTCAGTTTCGCGAGATCTGTCGATCTGTGTATTTAAAATTTCGATATTCGCAAAAAAATGTAATTACGACCTAGAAAATTATGCAGATTCTCTTTGAAAATCGTGTTGTAATTGACAGTAATCGACAATGCAATAGTCAGTTAAATGCTGTAATTACAAATTTTTTGCCCGTTCAACTTATTACGACATTTCAAAAACGCCCATTTGATAGGGTATTTTGTCGTAAAATACAGAATTCACTATCGAGTGCCCTATACAGCAGTGTAAATTGAAGTAAATTTATCATGGAATTTTGTCGTAAAAGACATAATCCACTACCGAATGGTCTTTTCAACACTTTAAATAAATTCATTTAATGTAAACTTATCAGGTCCTTTTGTCGTAAAATACACAGTTTCACAATGTGTGGCTTTTACAGCACTTAGAATTAATGTTTTGGTTGGGAGCTGCTCCAAAATATCGACCCTTGTAATATCAAATGTAGTAAAAGCCAAAACACGACTTTACAGGAGAAGCAAAAAACAAAAATGGTCATCATATTAATGTCCATAACTTTTTGATTTTAAAGTTATTTTAATAAATTTAATAAAATAAACATGGAACTAAGAGTTCTATAACATGAATAACATGGAAATTGCGTACCATGCGTAGTTTAAGATTTAGCATTGCATTTACTACAAAAAAACATTTTCAAAATGGTTTTTATGACCCTAATTTGAACCTAAAAAACTTATAGCTGTAGTTAAACATAGTAGTGCAAACCATTGGCATTAGTTTCGTTGAATATTTTATGTATTAAAAGACTCGTTTTTAATGTATCAAATGGAATTTATATTGATAAATTTAGGTGAATAGTCACAAAAACAAAAAGATAGAAAGCAAAATTGTTTATCAAATGAAACAATACAATTGAAAACAACAAAAAGACAACCAAAGCATAGGTTTACAATTTAACAGAACCATTTCTAAAATTTTCACATTTTTTTAGTATTAAAATTGTTCATTAAATTAAGTAATAGAATAAATTCTATTACTTAATTCAACAAAACATCAAAGAAAATATCTTATCTTAAAAATGTCCTGTAAATTATAGATTTAAATTTAACAGAAACATTAACAAAAATTGTGACACAAAATATTTTTTACAAGAAGCAACTTTTTTTTTTCAAATTACAAATATACAGTTATATTATTATAACTACAGGAAACTACAACAAGTAACAAAAACAATTATTACTTTAGTTATTGATAAACAATTAAACAACACAACAAACATTAACCGTAAAAAAAAATAACAAAATGAAATTCCGTATTTTTCCTGTAAGTCACCCTAGATCATCAATAAATGTAGTCAAAAGTCATACGTCCTACATTACGAATTTCAGCAAAAAATAGATACTTTAAATCAGGTAACATAAACGTAACAAAGAAAACATAGCAAATCGAAAAATAATGTAAAGAAATAGTGATCTTAAATTCTATTCTTAAATTAGCCTCTTGATATTCCTACATTCTCCTCATGTAGATCAGATGAAAAAATACGGTGTATCATTTTGTTATGTCGTATTAGACTTCGTAAAAAAATCGGTGCAACCTATTGCAATTAATTATAAAAATCGTTGAGTTCTTGTAACAAATAATATTTGTTACTGTTGTTAAAAAACGGCCTGTCTCTGAACTTAAATATAAAGACTTAAAAAAACTGTGTTTAGATGGAACCCTAAAAGATTTCATAGGAAATACTTAGAAATGCCCTTCCAGGGCAATTACATTGATAACCTAATTGCAACTGATGAAGAAGATCTAGACAGTGAGGAAAATAATAATGTATAATCAAAAATCTTAATCTCAAGAAACACATTCAATTTACAAAAAAGTGGGCTCAGTAAACTACAAAAAGTAGTAGATATCATTATAACTTTAGTTTATTCACAGACAACACAACCAAATATCAAATATTAACCGTAACAAAATAACAAAATGCTACACCGTATTTTTTCATCTGATCTACATGAGGAGGATGTAGGAATATCAAGAGGCTAATTTAAGAATAGAATTTAAGATCACTATTTCTTTACATTATTTTTCAATTTGCTATGTTTTTTTTGTTACGTTTATATTACCTGATTAAAAGTATCTATTTTTTGCTGAAATTCGTAATGAAGGACGTATGACTTTTGACTACATTTACTGATGATCTAGGGTGACTTACAGGAAAAATACGGAATTTCATTTTGTTATTTTATTTTACGGTTAATGTTTGATGTTGTGTTGTTTAATTGTTTATCAATAACTAAAGTAATAATTGGTTTTGTTACTTGTTGTAGTTTACTGTAGTTATAATATTACAACTGTATATTTGTAATTTTTAAAAGAAAGTTGCTTCTTGTAAAAATATTTTGTGTCACAAGTTTTGTTAATGTTTCTGTGAAATTTAAATCTATAATTTACAGGACATTTTTAAGATAAGATATTTTCTTTGATGTTTTAAATTCTATTACTTAATTTAATGAACAATTTTAATACTAAAAAAATGTGAAAATTTTAGAAATTGTTCTGTTAAATTGTAAACCTATGCATTGGTTGTCTTTTTGTTGTTTTCAATTGTATTGTTTCATTTGATAAACAATTTTTCTTCCTATCTTTTTGTTTTTGTGATTATTCACGTAAATTTATCAATATAAATTCCATTTGATACATTAAAAACCAGTCTTTTAATACATAAAATATTCAACGAAACTAATGCCAATGGTTTGCACTACAATGTTTAACTACAGCTATAAGATTTTTAGGTTAAAATTAGGGTCATAAAAACCATTTTGAAAATGTTTTTTTGTAGTAAATGCAATGCTAAATCTTAAACTACGCATGGTACGCAATTTCCATGTTATTCATGTTATAGAACTCTTAGTTCCATGTTTATTTTATTAAATTTATTAAAATAACTTTAAAATCAAAAAAGTTATGGACATTAATATGATGACCATTTTTGTTTTTTGCTTCTCCTGTAAAGTCGTGTTTTGGCTTTTACTACATTTGATATTACAAGGGTCGAAATGGTAAGTCATTTATATAAACAAGGAAGAGAAAGGGGCCTAAAATAGATCCCTGGGGAACGCCTATTTTTACTGTAGAGCCGAGAGAATTTGTGCCATTTACTTGGACTGTTTGTAACCTATTGTTAAGGTAAGAATTGAGAAGACTGAGAGCCTTATCCTCCACACCGTAATGCTTTAGTTTAAGAAGTAGAGTTTGATGTTCCACACAATCAAATGCTTTAGATAAATCACAAAACACTCCTATTGCATCTTGTGATTTCTCAAAAGCATTATAGATGTTTCGTATAAGTGCTACTCCTGCATCGGTAGTTGATCGACCTTTCGTGAAGCCAAATTGTTGGTTATGCAGAAGTTTGTTTAAAGTGAATTGTTGTAGCATTTGGTTGAGCATAATTTTTTCAAAGACTTTATTAAGGACGGGTAATACAAAAACAGGTCTGTAATTTCCCGCATCAGTTTTTGAACCTGATTTATAAAGAGGTATAAAAAAATATAATATGGCCAGTGTATTCAATCGAAAGACTGCGATTCACGGTGGCTCCGCTATATTACTTAAAAATACTATAGTAAAAACTACACTTCATAAGATCTGGAAAGTCACCACTTTCTACACTAATATTGAAAAGGTATGCTAAATTTGGTGCTAATACGTCAATTACATTACTAATTAATTTAACTGATAAACCCCACAAGTCTTCAGTTTGTTTCACTTTAAGCGACTTAAAAGTTTTAACAACAGTTCCAGGTCCAATTTCTGTAAAATAGAATATTTCATCACAAAAAATTACATTTTCTTCTAATATTTTTTTAGCATATGTGGGTGATGAGTGATGAGTCCAGGGCCTCAGTTAGCATAAGTGGAATGTTTGTGAAAAACGTTTCGAATTCCGTAGCTATTTCTGCGTAAGATGTTATTTTGCCTTTATCTGTTTGTAAAACAAAATCTTTATCGTGTTTCTTGACTTTACCGGTTTCTTTATTTATTATATTCCAAACCGTCTTAATTTTATTATCAGATAGTTTTATCTTTCTGGCTAAGAAATTAGATTTGGCTGCGCAGCATACCTTTCTGAATATTTTTGAATAACGTTTTACATAATTTCTGAAATTGTCATCAAATATATAACTTTTTTTCTCATAAAGATCAAATAAGGTTTGACGGCTTTTATAAATTCCTACAGTAGCCCATTCACAAAACTTAAATTTATTATCAATAGTTATAGATTTAGTTTTAAAAATTTCCTGAAATTCTCGCTCAATTACTGTAAACAAATCATTATACATATTGTTGGCTTCTGGTTCATTATCAAAATTTGGTATGGGCACAGTTCTTTCAATCGAAAGACTTACGACGTCTTTCCGTACCTTAGTCTTTAGGGTATTTTTAAGTAATATAGCGGAGCCACCGCGAATCGCAGTCTTTCGATTGAATGCACTGGCCATATTATAATTTTCAAAATTAAAAAGCATTTCATGTTCCTTGAGCCAGTGCTCTGTAATACATAAAATATCTATATTAAATTTTTCCAAAAATAATTTTATTTCGAATTCTTTGCCGAGAAAGCCTTGTATATTTTGGTGTACTAATTTCAAAGAGTTGGGCTTCCTCGTTGTCTCTGAACCTAGTTTAAATCTGGAGTTCGAGACCCGCTACAAGTGCCAGCACCGCAGGGTGCACTGTCTAGTGCAATTATAGGCTGCGCCATACCTGCGGTGCCGACACCGGTGACGGGCTCCTCCGTCGTTACGCAGGTAATTACCGACTGAATACAGTCGGTACGATGTAAAATACTGTAAGCTAACGAATTAGCTAGTCTTTTTTTCTGTACGAAAGGTAGATACATTGTATCATTGGTCAATTTAAACTTATTTTTTTTTATTTTTTTTTTATTTGGGAAACATACAGGCTCAAAATCTATTTATAAACTTTAACCAATAGCTAGATGCTTAACCAACAGAGTTTCCGCAGATAGGCTAATCTTACAAAGTTGATAATTTGTGTTTTACACAGAGCCAGAGCGAGAATCACATGAACTAATGAAAGTAAATACATGAAAGGAGTTACAAAGTGCTACATTTGTTATTTTAAACATTGTTATAAGAATTGTTAAGAAGATATTTAAATTTACCGAGACTGAGATGAAATAAGTCAAGATCACAGAATCTCTTATTATAAAGATCACATGCACGTCTTAGAAAACAATTTTTTGAGTAGTTTGTCCGTGAAAAAGGAATAGAAAAAAGTTTTTTAGATCTGGTTTGCTTTGAAGGACACCTCAAGAATATACGAGAAAGAAGATAAGGAGAATCCATGTGAGATCTTAATATTTTAAAGAGAAAGACAGCGTCTCTCTTCTCACGCCTATTAGTAAGGGTATCAAAATCAATGTTAAAGTTTTTAGATCTAAAGGACACGTATTTGATAAATTTATTTTGAATACGCTCAATCTTATTAATATGAATAGAGTACTGTGGGTTCTAAACAGTATAAAACTATTGGTGTCAAAAAACAAAACAAAACAAAACACAAAACACTTCTAGGACACTCAATTTCTAGGGTTCCCTAGTCGACAAGGATATAGTTTCGCCATGTTCGTCTTTCTGTCTGTCTATCTGTTTGTCTACGGCTTAGCTCAGAGACTATTAGTACTAGAGAGCAGTAATTTGGCACGGATATGTATATTAATCACGCCGACAAAGTCGTAAAATAAAATCTTTCAGGGTAACGTAAAATAAAATCAAAAAATTTCATCCCCACTTCACGTGTAGGGGAGGTACCCCTACACGTGAAGTGGGGATGAAATTTTTTTTCTCGACTATCTCATAGTGTGGGGAGTTTGTTTGTTTGTAATCTCTTTATTGTACAAAACATTAATTAGTTAGGGGGTCGTTGGGTAGGTTTTTTAAAATATAGTAGGTTTGCGAAAAGCATTTTTCAATTTAGGGATCCGTTTTCGAAATATTATTTTTTTTGTTAAAGTCATGTCCCCCATCTTTCTTCCAGCTAAACGGTTGTTACTAGAAATGAAAAAAAAATCACGGCAGTTGTTTCTAGAAATGTTAAAAAATTCACGGCATAACGAAGTTAAAAGGAAAACTGTCACAGCTAAGGGCGCTTTTATTGTCATGCGGATTTCTGCCCGCATGCGTGCGGTGTTTCCAAAGCGACCCGCGTGCGTGTTCCACGGATGACAATTAAAAGACCCTAAAAACATGTAATGAAACGATAGGTTGCGGGCGGCACGCATGCGGGCACGACCCACATGCGGCCAGAAAGCCACATGACAATAAAAGCGCCTATTGGCGACGGACTCCACATAGCTTTAACAATAATATACTTACCTATAAGTAGAACAGAAGTAGCTATAACCATTATGTAAACGCAAAGCTGCGACGAAAGCGTCTCGGCCCGCTGCACTCAGTCTGAGCTAAACCAACAACGGCTATGCACCAGATATTACTTATGGGTCCTGTCTTGTATAATGTTCTTCAGTTACTACAAAGGAAAATTTGTTATGTTCTTTGCGACTCAAAAGTGTGACTTTGTGAGTTTTTCTTCCAATAATTGAACTTGAACTGAAGAACGTTACACATAACAGGAGCTTTGATTTAAGGAAAGAAAGAATATATGAATTTTTTGCAGGGCTTCATAAACAATATGGACATTAGGATATTAGTCAGTCCATGTTGTATGAATGGTGCAAATTGTTTATAGAAGGTCGCGAAGTGTTGAAAATGATACGCTCGCTCGTCGGCCAAGAACGTCAGTCAATGAAGACAAGTTGAAGCCAAATTGAAGAATAAAACTGTTAAAGAAATAGCACAAAGAAAAGCAGAAAAGTGTTGGTACCGGCTTCAGTCGTTAAGCATATGGCTTAAAAGCAGCTGCAGTAACTTCTGATACTGGGGTCGGCTACTAGTCCTACGAATCCACCAATCTGGACTTGCCTACCTCCATTTGGAGTATGTCTTAATCTTCCCGAGATATGAAAAGAGATCCGTGCCCCTGCAGTGGGGATGATATGAGTTGTACACACGTACACACAAGCAAACCAGAACCAAGCACATGCTCACAGACACATACATTGAGCCATCGTATACACTTCTTGTGAAATGTTACTTCTGTGCTTCAATGTGTAACTGTATACTCATGCACCCACAGAAAGCCAATCAATCAATCGCAGATAACTGACTGACCTAAGATGCTGTTTTACGTCAAAGATCGAGCAAAGACGAACTATGGACGTATTTCACTTCAGATCATAAAGATCTGATGATCAGATGTATATAAAATACAAGCTGTTTTCGAGAGTCATTACGAATCGTCACGCACGCAGGTTTGACGACTTCTAGCTTTCTGAATACGCCTGATTTCGAAAAGTTATCCGTACCATAGAACACATACATATGCTGCGGTGCGGAAGACAAAACAGGAAATCGTAGAATATAATCAGCCATTATATTCAGCGTTTGTGGACTATGAGAAAACTTTTGATTGGATCGAGTCCTGGCTAAAGCGCTTGAACGGGAACGCCGCAATGTTAGTCCTTTATCAAAACAAAAATTTGAAATCTGTCCCGCTGCAGAAAAGGGTGAAACAGGGAGACGTTATATCTAACAGCCTGTTCACTGTTGTTAGGGAAGAAGTCCTGCCTGTGATTGAAAGAGCTCGGCACCAACATTAACAGTGAGTACATCACCCACATTTGATCGTTGACGATAATTACTATGATTTTGCCTGAGACTTTGGAAGTCCTAGGTACAGATATCAATGGACTCAATAGACCATCTCAACAACTCGGTCTTAAAATGAACATAAGACAAAAATGATGTCAAAAGTCCATGTCCTGAAAACCCATGGCTCTGAAGTTTGGAGACTATACTCGAAGTTATTGACTAATATAGGGTGACTTTAAATTAGTTCTTGATACCAAAGGGTGTGCATGTGCTCATGATAACAAACAAATTTCCCTTAGTAACCCATAGACAAATCGCAAAAAAATTTGACTCTTCATACTAATTTGGCCGGTAAGTTGGTCAATTTGTATGGAGAGTCCACATTTTTTTTACGATTTGACTATGGGTTCCTTAGGGAAAGTTGTTTGTTATCATTAGCTCATGCACAGTCTTTTATATCAAGAACTAATTAAAGTCACCCTATATATGTACCTTGCACAAAAAGTTCAGCTAGGTACGTCTATCTTCAAGAAAGATACCTCTCAAGTGTCTCAAGACTAAAGTCTTTAATCAGTTTGTGTTGCTAGTAATAACCATATGGAACTAACAATAAGACATGTTCGCTTCGTATGAGCCTCATAAGAAGACTCAAGGTCACCCAAAGCGCTATGAAGTATGCTTGGAGTTTCCTTACGTGATCAAATCAGAACTGAGGAGGTGCGTAGTGAGAATATAAAGTAACGCACATAGCTCACAGAATCGCTTAACGAAAGTGGCAATGGGCGGAGCACATAGCTCATAGAATTGGTGACGGTCGTGGGAAGCCATTAGAGACGGGCAACGCAAGACCAGTTTTGAAAACCCTAAAGGGAAGCCTATCAATAACCTTGAAAAATTATTATTATTAAGAAGCTTCATAATGCCTAATACCTAATAGTTTTAATTTCAAAGTTAAAAAATAGAATAAGGGAACTACATGCCTCAGTAAGCAAATCAGTAACGTTTTTTGATAATAATCAATGTCGTCCCCAGTGTTAGCGCAGATACTTTTTCTGTATGGGGATGGTTAGGCCATCCTCATGGACCTCCGATGTGGTATAACAAGTTAACAACTGCCTTTCAAAGCACGGAAACAGTCGAGATAAATGCCACTTACAGTCAAACCCATCTAGGTAATGACCGTACGTGTAATCAGTTAACCTACATGATCTGATGACCATGACCACTGCACAGTCAACAGCGTGTTTTGGCTGTAACGATGGGCATAATCATGATTTTACCTCGATAAGTGGGTATATTTTATGCTATATTTTCATAAGTTACAATAATACTTACAATTAATTAATGTAATTTTATTGCTCTTTTCTCTTTTTTTTACTATGTTATGTTATTTTAATCAATTGTATTTGTTGCTTCCATATATGTTTGTATTTGCTGAATAAATATATTTATTTTCTATTCTATATCAAGTACAAACTTTTTCGTTAGGTTATGCCTAATAACTTTTCTTCTGCACGAGATCCAGGTGAGCTATCATACAAAAAAAGTTTGTACTTTGTGTGACCTATCTTACGATATAGGTCACAATGCGTTACAAGTGTTACAACATATGGACCAAAATCGCCCATTCTCCTTTCAAACATTTTCAGAACAAAATGCCGTTTTTGACATTTGATAAAAAAGTTACTGAAAATGACAGTCTTCGGTCACGAGCATACCTACATAGCCTAATATCCGTACACTCAGACGGGGTAACAACAGTAAAATTTGATTTTTTACTTTACGGTACATAATACGCAAAAAATTCAATAGTATTAGTCAAGGAAAAATCTAAACTCTGTATCCTTTACAGTAAAAAGAATATCGGCACCCTTCCTTAGACTCCCCAAGCAGAGTATATCGATTTTTTTTCAAATGAATGTAGATGTATGTATCGCTTCATTGTTTGACCTTGAGCGGATGCGGTACGCGCCACGCGCATCGCGTCTACGTCCGCCACCGCCCCGTAAGCCGTGAATGTGCAATAAACGTATTATCTAAAGAAATTCTAAAACTACTATTTGCCGAAATTTCATTGGATAGTTTTAAAAAGCTGTTTACTTCTGTAAATTGTGACTTCTAAAGGAATAAAATTGGACTGAGAAATTATGAGCCGTGAGCATTTATTTTATTTATCTTTATTTAATCAGACTACAGGGTCCAGTGGTGTTAGTAAAAATTCTAAAAACTAATGTTAGTAACAGGCTTCATATAAAATATAAATAAAAATACACAAAGTCCAGCTTTCACCTTCCATGCATGCACTAGCTGCAGGAGGCATAAGGCCCCTGCCTGACCAGCACACGCATGAAATGAGAAAACAGTGGAGAGTCGAATCTCTCCGCTATTACCCTCAGGATGCTGTTCTGGCTAGCCCGCATTTATACGGAAACTATAACATTATGTTCCTATAGGAAAATGTTTTGGATACTTACACATAGAAAAGTCTAATAAGGTATAAAACCATAGTAAAAAATAAAATTTGATCGAGAAATTATACTTTAGTAATTATAGCAAAATAACATATTTTGTTAAATATCGAAGTTAAAAAGTTCGAAAAAGTTTTGGACAGTTTTACATACATATAATAACAACCTAACACTAACATATCGCGTTGGAATAATGGATTGAGAAATTGTTCGGTACGAGTTATTAGCAATATTCA
Source organism: Coleophora deauratella (assembly GCA_958295455.1). Taxonomy (NCBI): domain Eukaryota; kingdom Metazoa; phylum Arthropoda; class Insecta; order Lepidoptera; family Coleophoridae; genus Coleophora; species Coleophora deauratella. The sequence goes on along the minus strand of OY282410.1, from coordinate 10,231,796 downwards.
TGTTTAGGTATAAAATACCTACTTCCAAAACTTAAATCTCCGGGATACCTTGTCACACCTCATCTATGGAACCTACTTAATCATACTGCAAAGTTTTACGGACAGAGGAGTTAATGCATACCTCAACCTCCTCGATGACTGGACTATTCTTTTAACTGACCCTAGTTTTGCGGTTGACCGTACATTACCATGCAAACTTCCACCGAAAATTGGTTTGAACGACATCTAGTAAGTAGTTTTTTTTAATACGTCATAAATGGTAAACCGCAAATTACCTTACATTCAATCAACTCAAAATATAAAAATTATAGAGTTCAAGACATGTGTGATTATAAATTTATACGAAACCCTCGGTGCGCGAGTCCGACTCGCACTTGGTCTGTTTTTTTTTTACGAAGCTTAGCTAAAATAAGTATACATACTTACTTGCATAAAAATACACACATAAGGTCAACAACATTTCTTTTTGAAGTCAATTAAAAAATAATCTATTATGGAGTTAAATATGGAGTGCCTCCATTCCAAAAAGTCGTTTAGTCTACTTACTGAACCAATCAAACAGACATACGTAAATTCGAAAAGCCTCTTTCTGTAATAGCCGGATAAAACCATGGTTTTCATTAATTTCTAGAAACTACCAAACATACATACGCGCTGTCAAATGGTGACATAATGCTCAAAGAAATGTAGAGGCCTGTCTACACTGAGCAGTATTATACCTATTAGTGGGAAGAATATGGAACTATCGCTTTTAATATTCTCAATGGAAGAAAAACGATAAAATAGTAAAGAGAGTTGGCTGGAGGAAATACTGGGGTTGGCCATTAGCCCTTACCAACATCCTGTACAAGACCAATCCTGACATGGCCCCCGTGTGTGGAGTAAGGCCTGACCTTCCTTGATACGGAAAGAGACCAGGGACCCGGCAGTAGGGACGATATGGGTTGTTAACGAAACGAACGTACCTACTCAAAGGTTGACTGGAAGAGATCCCTTCCAGGGACAAGTCCGCCTTTGTATAAACTGTTATTTATTTTAATTACACAATATTGTTTTGTAAATTTATGTTTTGTGTAATAAAGAGATTACAAACAAACAAGCAAACGTAAATAGACTGTATGTGGGAGCTCATACGTATAGCTCCCAAAGCTATATGATATACATACTTACAGGATTCTTTTTGGACCCCCCCCCCCCCCACCACCAAAACTTCACAGTGGCTTCTACTCATGAAACTGAGCTACTTTCCCCAAGTAACCAATGGTCAATTCGCAAAAAAAATTTTGCCATCTCCATACAAAATAGAGAAATTTAGATTAGTTCAGTAGTTTCGGCGGTACAAACAAACAAACTGACAAACAAACAAACATCCACACTTTCGCATTTATAATATTAGTGAGATAGTAAGATATTCAACGCCTATTTCCAGAAGTTTCTTTTGGATACCAATCATCAACAGTATGAACGCTACCTAGTTCCTATCGATGGATGACAGGTCCCATAGAGTTAAGACAGATATGTATTGAAGAACCATTCATGTGTCTCTTTCACGAGAAAACGGTTATAGAATCTCTTTGTGTTTGTTAACGCATTGGAGAAAGGGACGGTTGAGTGAAAAAATGGTTTATAAATTGTAAACTCAGACAAGAAAATAGTACCTACTTATTATTTATTTTAAATTCGCTGGTTCTGCAAAGGTCGTAACTCCATAATACATACTTTTGGCAAAAGCGAAAAAAACAAAAAATAAAACGGTTTTACATGACTTTTTTGTTTTGAAATTATAAAAATATGATCCTAATGATTCTGTTATATTATTATTTATAACTTTAAAAACAAAAAGTTATTTAAAAACTTTAAGTTTAATATAGATTTATATATTTCTTAGCTTTTTTTGTAAATGTGCACAGACATACAAACAAGCATTCTGTACTCGACTGTACCTAACGGAAGTACACTCACGGACAAAAGGTTTATCTTTTAGAAGTGCGCGGTCATACAAGTCCATACAACTCATACATCGAGACGAGACGTGAAATCGCAAACACGACTCATTGATGAGAAAGCTGACCTTTTGTTTAGTCACTAACAACTCAAAGATGAAAAGACGAACGTAATGCTTAGTACATCGATAGTTTAGTACCTAAAAAGAAAGGAAGAAAACATGACCACGCTGAATACGTTAAAAACAACCGACTTCAATCGCAACAACTCCAATTTTGCTATGTTTTTGTTGATTTTCTCAAAAACCGTTGAATCGATTTCGATAAAATTTATATGGGACCACCTGTGAAGTATACCCTTTTAAACAACAAAAGAATTTTTCAAATCGGTTCAGGCGTCTTCGAGTAATCGGTGAACACACATAAAAAAAAAGATTCCGACGAATTGAGAACCTCCTCCTTTTTTTGAAGTGGGTTTAAAAATAAGTGTATATACAGGGTTATTTTTGGACCCTCCACCAGAACTTCACAGTGGCTTCTTTTTAAGAAACTGAACAACTTTTCCCAAGAACGAATGGTCAATTCGCCAAACAATTGGACCTTTTATACTAATTTGATCACTTGATCTGTCTACTTTGTATGGAGATGCCCAAAATTGTTTTGCGAATTGACCATTGGTTATTGGGGAAAGTTACACAGTTTCCAAAAATCCGAAAATAACCCTTAATTACGGGTAACAACTTCTGTTCCAGGACTTCTCAAATCCCAAAATTCAGTACGACTTGCGTGGTCGCGTCGATCACGCAAGGTAAGATTATTGACGAGAGACATGGTTATGACCTGGATGGGTTTGACTGTTAGTCGCATTTACTTCGGCCGTTACCGGGCTTCGCAAGGCACGTGAAGCCGTTGATGACAATTTTATTTCTATTACTAGATGATGTTAAGCCATGTCAAAGACCTTAGGTATAAGTAGGTATAGGCGGCTTGAAACCTTTTGGCTTGAAATCCTTCACGAGTGCCCCAGCAGTGGGGATACTGATTGTTAACGAATTTTTTTTTACTAACAGTCAAATTGCGCCCAAAATACCGCAGTCCCTCAAGACTAAAGTCTTTGACCAGTGTGTGTTGCCAGTGATGACATATGGATCCGAGACATGGTCGCTTACTATGGGCCTTATAAGAAGGCTCAAAGTCACCCAAAGGGCGATGGAGCGTGCTATGCTTGGTGTTTCCCTACGTGATCGAATCAGAAATGAGGAGATACGTAGGAGAACTAAAGTTACCGACATAGCTCTCAGAATCGCTAGACTTAAGTGGCAGTGGGCAGGGCACATAGCTCGTAGAACAGATGGCCGTTGGGGCAGTAAAGTTCTCGAATGGCGACCGCGCACCGGAAGGCGCAGTGTGGGCAGGCCCCCGACTCGGTGGACCGACGACCTGGTAAAGGTTGCAGGAAGCCGCTGGATGCGAGCCGCACAGGATCGGTCGGTGTGGAAATCCTTGGGGGAGGCCTTTGTCCAGCAGTGGACGTTTTTCGGCTGATAGATAGATAGATAGATAGATAGAACAGTCAAATGCATCTTGGTTCAGTTAAATTCATCTTGGTTATACAGGTTGTTACTGGGAATCAAGTATAGAATACAGGAAAACATTGAAAAGATCCGATCTACATTTTTCAGTTTTCCATACAACTTCTTGATTCACTATTCAGATTTAGTATGGGAAACTAAAAAAAATAATTGAAGATCGATATTTTTACATATTATTCTGTATTCTAAGTAACCACTTAAAATTTTAAACCGGCGTGAAGCAAAGCTTGCGTTGTGTTTCGCCGAGTGAGTGAGGGTACCGGAGGCCCAACTCGGTATTAAAAACGTACTTTTTTAATACCTGTGTAAATAACGGTGTTTGTTATGAAATATTCAATACCTGCATCTCAATGGGGTTTTTGGTAACTTGGAAAAGCCTGATCTTTTCCAATAAACAACAGTTACCAAGGCTTTTTCATGTTCCAATCTAGACGCAACCATCGCTTACGTCAAATATCACACTGGCCGTCCGTGCCAAACCTTTCTGTCAACTGTCAAAATTAATTGTTAAAATTCCGGCGACATATACAAAAACATGCGAAATTATTTATGTCAAATCAGCATTGAACAAAATAACGCACACCGAATAATACTGTTGTAATCACAGCTGAGGAATCCTTTGAGTTTTAATCTGGTTTGTTTCCAATATGGCCACCACAGCGAACTTCGGTTCTCCAGTTCCTCTGTCCGAGATAGAGGCTGTGCTGGCTTGGGTGGACACATTCAAGCTATCAAGACCTACCAAGAAGATAAACAGGGACTTCTCTGATGCTGGTCTGTGCTTCTTCTTCTTATAAAGCTTGTTATTTCTTCTCTTTAATTTCTTCTCTTTATTATCTTGTGCCATAGATAGCTTTGATGAGGTGACGCAAGTGATACTTATAACTATGTTTCGAAATGACTCGGTGGCTCAGTGGTTAGCGCTTCTGACTACTGATGTAAAGGCTCGTGGGTTCGATTCTGTGATGAGCAGATTTGTTTGCTCTGTGTTTGGGTGTATTTTATCTATATATGTATTTAAACGTATATGTGTATGTTTATCAGTATCTCGTTCTAATAATATAGGGAATGTTAGTTTGGGCACAGAATTAGCAATAGTACGTTTGAGGCCAGATAACCGTGTGTGATTTGTCCCGGATAATTATAGGTATATTTAAAGGCGCTTTTAACTGCCTAAATGGACCGATGACATACGTATTAAGGGCTACGTTTTTTTCCTTCTAACAAGAGTGTTAGAAGGAGCGAGAGAGATAGCCGACTTACTATGGTATGGCAGGGTCACTGAATATACCCACAACTTCGTCGTAGGAGATGATTACCACCTGATCCTACTACATCTTTCAACCTCCTTCACAACCCGAGAAACTTTCGTGACCATCTGTTCTGAGTTCTGGGAGCTAGATAACTCAGGACAAATCACACACGGTCATCTGGCCCCAAACTAGGATTCCCTGTGCTATGCCAACCAGAGACTACACATATTCATAAACATATACTTTTAAATACACCCATATATAGATATAATAATACACACAGAGCAAACAAATCTGCTCATCACAGAAATGTTTGCCCTGGGTGGGGATCGAACCCACGACTATCGGATCAGTAGTCAGGAGCACTAACCACTGAGCCACCGAGTCAGTCTGATGGCCTGACTTTGTAACATTTGATTTCCAAGATCGATAGTACGCTTGCCTATCTATCTAACAGACAATTTTCTTTCGACGACGCGGGGATAACTTTCCAAGCGGTACTTTCTAAAGATTTCTATTTCAATGCTCTCCGACTTACATCGTAATGATATTGTATGGTAATCAAACGGGAAGGCGAAAAACTGTCTGTGTATTACCTGGTACAACATCGCATCCAGGTCACAGATTTTATAATACTAACGTATCCAGGTTCAGGCACGCACGCATCGCACAGGAAAAGTTTGGACGGAGGTGGGTTCTCGTAAAGGAAAAAAATGGTATTTGAGTTCTCTTACTTTGTAAAAAAATTAGGGTCCTGTTCCAAAACCAGTTAATACAATATATACTGGACAAGCGTTTGTTTCTTTCGCTCTTATAAAATTTAAAATGAGCTATCCTGCTATTAGGATAATTTATTATAATAACTCTCGGTTTTTTGTTTGTGGCAGGGAATCATGTCAGAAACAGTCAAAATTGGGAGGTGCTTTAAATACGAATACGAACTTAGGAACCAAATCGTAAAAGAACTTTATGCTTAAACCTGGCTTGAATCTTGTAAACGATTAAAATTATAAGGACACCAATTCTACCAAAGCAAAAGTTTAATTCAAACTTTTGAATTGAAATTATGGAGTAATAAACTAATGAAATTGTTGTGTCTATTTTGCATTCCACTTTATGCAACTTTGCAACGGGATATTTAATACAGGAGATTGCTACGACCGTTTTCAATAGTTCTAAAATAACAGTGAAACTGAGATTTCGAATTCCATCTTTAATACACAAAGAACTTTCTAGTGCTTACACTACAGCGCTGTATACTATGTGCTGCTTTCCAATTTGCAACACTTGCACAGTTCAATAAACTTTATATTTTACGTGTATCGTACAAAAATATGTTACGATGGTTTATGCACAGGGCTGTATTTAGGATATTTTCAAGGGGGGTCGTTTTTAAGCAGACAATTTAGTTAAAATAAATTATATTTTTTTATATACAGTTTATAATAATTTAATTTAATTTTTTAAAGTATACGTGTATTTTTAACAGTTTCTACGATAGTTTTCGTAGTACAGGGAATCCTAGTTTTGGGCTTAATGACCATGGGTCGTTATTTCTGGTTATTTGTTTGCCGCTTTTCAAAAGTTACCCTGTATATTTTCTGTTTATACGAGGGCGACACTGAAAGTTCTTAGAAAATCAAAAACTGAACAAACTAGAAAGTTATTAGTTTTATTATATCTTTTCAAAATAGTGTCCATTCACATCAGTATATCGCTGCATCCGATGGAACCACTGAGAAAAGCACTTTGCCCACTCCTCCTTAGGGGTCTCTTCGACGGCCTTTTCAAACGCAGCCACTACTTCCTCGGCGTCCATAAAACGTTTTCCTCGAAGTTTTTCTTTTATTTTCGGGAATAAATAAAAATCGCAAGGTGCGAGATCGGGGCTATACGCCGGGTGACCCAGTAATTCCACGTCTGACATCGCCAAATAGTCGATCGTTTGCTTGGCGGTGTATGACGAGGTGTTGTCGTGGTGAAGGAGGATCCTACTGCGAGCTCGTTTCTCCCGAACTTTTTCCAAGACAAGTGGCAAACAATTGTTAGTGTACCACTCTGCAGTAACTGTTTTTCGATCCTCTAAAACAATTGTTGCGTAATGACCTGTCCTTCCGAAGAACGAGGCCACCATCTTTTTTCCCACGCTTCGACCTCTCTTCACTTTAGTTGGCAACTCCTCGGAAGGAAACACCCACATAGCAGACTGTCTTTTAGTTTCAGGATCATAACAGTAAATCCAGCTTTCGTCACCCGTAAGTATGTCGAACACAGCATTTGAGTCACCTCCGTTAAATTTTTGAACCATTTCACGGCACCAATCAACACGACGGAGTTTTTGGGCCTCTGTCAAATTATGAGGTATCCACCGGGCACAAAGCTTCCTGACCGCTAAATGTTCATGGAGGATTTTGTGCACTTGACTCATACCGATGCCTAAGCTTGTCCGAATCTGCTGATAGGTCACTCTTTTGTCAGTCTCTATCATACGCCGCACATGACTGATGTTATCTTCAGTCTTCGCCGTAGAAGGCCGTCCCTCACGCAGATCATCGGTGAGATTAGTGCGACCACGTTTAAACTCATTAAACCAGTTGTAAACAGTGGCACGAGATGGGGCTTCATCGTGAAAGGCCAATCGAAGTCTATCATAACTTTCTTGTTGACTTAAATGACATCGAAAGTCATAAAAAATCATTGCACGAAAATTTTCTCGCGTTAAATTCATGCTGACGTGACACAGATAATTTTCAGTTTGCCGCCAAATCGTGAAACAAATGACAAATGAATGAAATACATACACGATAACATTGGCAAAGAGTTCCATTTTCAAAATTTGAACTTATTTTTTTATTATATCGTTTACAAGTGGCCAGTTCTAAAAACTTTCAGTGTCGCCCTCGTAATGTAAGCTTTTGAATAAATAAAAGCACCATAACCTTTGGTTTGTTTTTCAGTCCTTCTAGCGGAGATACTAGCAGTCCATTACCCAAAACTGGTGGAGATGCATAACTACCCACCAAGGAACAGTCACTCACTCAAGTTGAACAACTGGATGACGTTAAACAGGAAGGTTTTGAAAAAACTGAAGCTGAACTTGTGCGTTGATACCATGGAGCAGCTTTCTAACAGCGCTCCGGGAGTTATTGAGAGAGTGCTTATCATGGGTAAGTAGTTGATATACGATATAATTCTTTAAAATATTACTGGTTATTAAATAATCTGTATCATTATAAAATAATTATAATGTGGACTGTATCTTTTTATTGTTAATTTCTCGATTAAATGAGATAGTAAACAAATATTTTACATAAAGTATGTTTTTTTGTTTCAGTTCGCGATAAAATCCGTCGAGACGAAGAGCAAAACAAAGCTACTAAGGACGCCGAACAGAATGTGTCCAGTGGAGGAAGTTACTACGAGGCTTGCGGAGATGACGGTAAGTCCACAATTTTTGTTTTATATTCATCATTGGAAAGCTCTTCGCTTCATCACACCTTTACCCATTTCATAAAACTACAATTTCCACAATACAAGTTCAATTCGATGTACATTGCGTAGCTTATAATACGAATCCTTTGTATTTCTTGATTGTGAAGAAGCTAACAATGGAAAGCAGCTATGATGTTTGTTGGCAAGGTTTGACAGAAGAAAACGATAAATTTCCTGTTACATATCTGACAGTTTGAGTGTTCGGGGAGTGCATATGGTTTGCACGTTGAAGTCGATTAACCCATGAACAGCCACGCTACTCTTTTACTACAAATTGTGCCCCCCCCCCCCGTTAACGAAACCGGTTGTTGGCCCTAGCCGACTGTGGTGCTCAAATGGTTAAGAATCGCATGCTTTTAATATTTCATTCCATTTATCAACAAATTGGTTGTCTTTCACCAGAAAACGTACTAGTGGTGCCAGTGAAGAAGAGAGTAAACGGAGTGTTGGAGACGATTCAACAGAAGGTGGTCAGCCACGATGTGTTCCTCCAGGTCAAACAGGAGCTGAAAGATGCTAAGGACACGTCTGAGCTGCTTAAACAGAAGGTGAGACATAGATAATGAAAGATTACAATGTTCAGAAAAACAAGAGATACTTATAACTGGTTCAGTTACATTTTGTTCCTTGTGGATAGGACGGTCAAATGTTGCACACGATAAGAGAGAGAGAGAGAGAGAGTAAGGTTTTCAATTAAGATGGTTAGTCACATAATCACATTAAAATCAGTTAATAACTTTTAATTTGTTTTACAGGTGGATCACCTGGATAGTCTAATAAAACTGAAAGATGAAAGGATCAGCGAACTTCAAAAGCAGCTAGAACGGAAGCAATCCAGACGTAAAGACCTCGATGTTGCATCCCACGAAAATCTTAAAAACCTACAGGATTCTCTTAAATTGCCACTTCAGGACATTGATATACAGTTACCGCCAGAAACCTGTGTTCCTCCAACACCGGCTGTCGAGATGCCAGCACCAAATGCAGTAGTAAAGACACAATCCTACAATATTTTGGAAAGCAAAATACCACAGCCCGAAGAAAAAGCATCTCGACCAAAATCACAGACAAGCGCAAAACCAACACCAAAAGTTAGCTACGCTTTCGTGGCTCCCAATACGGAAGGTGAGACAGATGTGACCCAAGAAAAAATAAGCTATGGAAATATACCTCCAACGAAAACAAGTCAGCAAACTGTACCTCCATCGAAAATAAGCCAGCAGATTGTCCCCCCAGTACAAGCTAGCCATGAGAATGTGTCAGAAGAAAAAACAAGCCACGAAAGGGTACCGCAATCAAAAGTAAGCGATGAAAATATACCTCCACCGAAAGTAAGCTACACTAGTGTTCCGCCATCAAAAGTGAGCTATGCTAGCGTACCTCTATCAAGAATAAGCTACCCTAACGTTACCTCAGCTAAAATAAGCTACGCGAATGTGCCGCAAGACAAAATAAGTAATGTGGATGCAGCCCAGCCCATCCCAAAGATTAGCAAACCCATGTTATCCCAAGCAAAAGTCAGCCATGCACTTTTGTCTCAAGCTAAAGAAAGTAACGCAGTGTTGTCAAAAATAAGTAACGATGAAGATACAATCCAAGTAGAAAATTTTGAAGATGGAAGAGAAGAGTTGGACAGAATAAGATCCGATGTTTTTAAAGAAGCGGAACTGACTGAAACGCAAGAAAAGAACTATGATGCCTTTCAAGATATGGAGGAGTTTAAAGATAGTATACAAGATTGCACAATAGAAGGTACTATTGAGAAAGAAATAATAGAAATCGCTAAACCTCTACAGAACATTAATAATGATAACTGATTACAAATGGTTTTTTAGAAAATGGTGGTGTTTGATAAATGTTTTAGCTTTGTGCCGATTTGATGTATTATAATTTCAAGATTGTGTTCTTTACTAGCTTTATTTTTAGTGTGCATTAAATGAAAGTGTATGTTACTTATCCATTTTAGATTTTAAAAACCTGGAAAAACATATGAAACTGTAACTGTAGATGTAGATTTTATGTAATTGTTTTTATAATTTGCTATGTGAATTGTCCCTTTTGGAAAATTTATAAAATTATCTAGTTTACTTTATTAGCTTTGATTGTAAATTAGGATAAAACAATTCGTTATTAAAGTTTTTATTAGCTTTTAATAGTTTGTTACTATCAATTTAGAAATAAAGCTATACAGAGTCTGAGACTTGTTATTAGCATTTTGTATTCGCTTGGAACATGTCGCACAGGCTCGGGTGTTTCATCAGGATTTCCCTTATCTCTTGCACTCGGTTTGTTGTGAAGTTCTGGTGGAACGTTTTAAGTTTCTCTTCTTTTTGGACACTGAAAATGATAAGTTTATCGTTAGCTGAAGGAACATCTAAGCTTAGCTCGCTAATAAATCAGATATGTTCGACGGAGGCCCGATACGAGTTGCTATGTTACGCGACAAATCTATGCTATCCAATAGCCCCTTTAGTAGGACTGATTTCGAATTTCTTATTGCTTAGTATTAAGTCCACTGGAAAATAAGACAGTAATCTTATTACATTAGGAAGGTAGTTCAGCTGCGCGCAGTAAAGTTATTGAAATAGGTACTGCTAAAACCCCTTTATGATTACTGGGAACGACTGAGTATAATGAGTAATGACAATGTTACCAGTAAGACTACTAGCGGTTACTTCCAAATGTTTCTATGGAACACGAATATAAGGGAATACTTTTTCAATAGCATACTATAATGCATGCTACGATTACTGGCCAAGAGTGAATCGGTGGGACCACGAGTAAACAGTCAATTACTCGTCGACCCACCAGTGGGTCAACGCGGTAGGAGCACGAGTCGGGAGCGAAAATTTCCCACTGCCTTACATACAAGTATCATCTGAAAATGGTTTAGTCTTACGTATTAGTCTTCTCCGCTTCTCCTATGACCTTGAAGCGGTCGAAGTCTATTTCTTCGTTGTATAAACACTCTTTAGCTATGGCGTTTAGCTGCTGCTTGATCGGTATTAGCTCTTCCACTGAAAATCGAAAACAGGATTTCGTACCATGACTGCTATCGCAGTGAGCTGACTTAAGGACTGCATGTGTGTGAGTAAAATCTGCGTTCTTGCAAAGAATGTATAGAAAATAAAAAATGTGACTCAGTTGCTGCTAGAAAGGAAATTATACGTATCTGTGTACTCATTTGTTTCTTGTCTCATCTTATTATTGTAGCGGAAAGGTTAAAAATACTTTGGGATGAGCGTCTACCCAGCAAACTTCTTTTTAACCGACTTCAATAGAAACGTGGTTCTCAGTTTGACCTGTATGTATGTATGTATGTATGTATTTTTGTCCGCCATTATCTCGCGTTTGGCTCACCCAATTTTGATGCGGTTTTCAGAAAAGTATTTTTTACATTTAGGAGAAGGTTTTAGTATTTTAACCGATTTCAAAAAAGGAGGTTCTCAGTTTGACCCGTATGTTACGCGATTGAAGTCGGTTTTTTAACGCGTTCAGCGTTGTTGATTATGTTCTTCGATTTTCTTAAAATCGCAAATTTATAAAATTATCTATGACACTTCCATTTTTCTACGATTCAGCAAAGTTGTGTACCAAAATTTGTTCAGTATGATAAGTAGAACCTCCAGTTAGCGGGTCCTATGCCTATTTTGTTATACCCTGTACAGTAGCATAGTTTAAGGATGGTTTTCCACTGTCCACCATCTTTATCAAACCATGTCCAATATTTAATAAAATTGCTACACTACTTACGTAGGTAAATGTATTCATTAATGTTGTTCTGTGGCAAAATATACTAATATAATATGTTGTGTATACTCACTGTACAGCATCTACTTAAATAGAAAATATTTTGTATTTGATTTTGATGAAGTCAACTAATTTCTATGATCAATTAGGTATATTTGAGTGGCAATTAGGTATATTTGACGAATTGATTAGGCTACACCTGAAGCTTTAAGCCCTAAACAATTGAAGACACAAACTTGTAAATTAACTCAAAGGTTGTAGAGGGCGTACCGATATTAGCGTGGGTGGTTTGGCCATACAACTTCCATACTCATCTATAGTTCATTCATTGTCTACGCTATATGATCTATCCCTTTCTTGCACATACATCAAATATTCCTTCGTCTTCTGGTGTTCGTTTTCAATAAAGCCTTATAAAATTAAATACGTTAAAACCATCCACATATTCTCTTACAATTCGCTAAATTCGCGGCGCGCGCCCTTCCCTTTCCTTGTCGGCTAAAGTGTTCCTTCGATAGCTACGCTAGGATCACCAGGTGAGTCGGTCACGTACACCATCTACTATACAGTCTACTACATCCACCAGTGGGGTTAATTTACTCACGATCAAAGATCCTGCCCGTGCTCGACGCGGGGGTAACATTCGGGTCGCGACAGTTGCAAATGTTATTTCCAGACATATCTAATTCCAACTCTGAGGTCTGGACTGCGACGCCTTCCACACTGGGGTTCCACTCTTCCAGTGGATTGACCAGAGTCGGATCCAGGCGCGCTTCCTTTTCGCGGTGTTTTTTATCCTCGATGCGTTTTTTGAGCATTTCTAGTTGCTCTGTGAATGGATACGATTAGGAGTGGTTACAACTTTTTTTGAGGCTCCATATTAATTTGGAAGTTACGTCTGAAGTACGAAACTCAACACTAACTACTGTAAATAGTGTAGATCTAGTAAAATGTCATAAAAATAATCAAAAAACTGGCTTTTGCTCCCTGGTCTGCTCGGCTCATTAGAAATGTAATGCCTATTATAAACACAATAGTAACTGAGGTTTACAAAATTCTGATTAAATTCACACTATAAGAATGGCTAATTATATAAAATTACCAGGAGAGCAAGATTCGTATTGTTCGTAAGTGGACTCGAAATGCATAAACGGACTGAGCCTCATGTAAGTCGGAAGGGTTCTCATGAAGGAGTCCACTTTTCTCCTCTGGCATTGTTCTATCGGGCAGATCTGTGTAAATTGATAACAAATAAGTATTTTCGGGTTTATCTTAGCAAAAATTATATGTTCTTGTTTTGAGCATTATTTTCTTTGTTTTAATTTGTTTCAAATTGGCTTATAAATTAAATAATAATTACCTTCTCTTCATTAATTCTGTGATCCAAATCTGGCTCATGTTTGGGTATAACTTGTAAACTGTCAACGTGTCTGAAAAATTTACAAATTATATTTTTTTCAAAGTGCTCGTTTCCAATTTTGACTGTTTTGATAGATTTTTTTGTACAGATATCAAACTCAGCTTCACCTAAGGACTTTGACTGATTCTTATTCCTTCGACAACTTAAAACCATATAACTTTAGTGGAAAGTTTTGTGACTGACTGACAAACAGACGACGCACATTTTCTGTGATTAGAAAAGTAATAATAAAAAACAACATTATGATATAAGCTGAACCTACATAATAAAAGAAGAGCCTAATAGTTATTCCAAAGTTAGGTACCCTAGTAAAACTTTGACTGGAAAATAATAATCCCAACGATTATCGATAAACATTAATATTTGTAAAATAAATAATGACAAGTGCTACATGTTTAAAAATCATGAGCACCCACTTCACGGGCTTATAAGTATGAAAATATCGAGAAAATACTAGCGAACGGTCAAGAAATAGATAATGTCTTACTCCATTTGTGCAATTTGCGATGAAACACTTTCAATATTCGTCACTTTAGATGGTTGTGTACGCCTGGTAAAAAAAAATCAGTAAAAAAAATAGTTTGATTAATACATAACTCCTTATTTTTTCAAAAAGCTGTAGTGAATTGTATTGTACGATAAATGAATTAAGGATTAGTTTGCTCACATGTCGCTAACTTTCGCTATACTACTGTTGAATTCTTCCTTATCAAAATCGTAAAATTTCGCTTCTTCAAAGAATGATGTCTGGAAACAAGTTTCTTATTAGTAAGTTAATAACTAAGAAATAAATAACTAAGAAATAACTACTAACAAAAAAATTAAACCTTACTACTGTAACAAGCTATGCGGCAAAAGTGTGAAACAAAAGTTTTTTTTTAATTTACTTTTCCTACTACAAGTTTATTTGTACTATTACTACGTGTACGTTTTTTTTACGACAATAAACTTAATTACATTTTTCATTTCATTTCATTTACAACTAATGACATCTAGTTTGTGAAATCGAGAAACAAAACTGCTCACCCTTCTCAAACCAACGTTTATATTGTCTTTGTCCCTTTCTTTTTCTTTGCTTTCCAGGCTCTTCTTGTCATGTTTCTCTCTCTAAATTAAAAAAAAAAGAATAATAAATCTTTTAACGACCATAAATGAGACCTTTCTTTAGCAGTGAAAGTCTTTCGGCTGATAAGATGATGATGAATGATATAAAACCGAACAAGTGCGTATCTGACTCGCGCAAAAAGTATACAACTATTTTCTGCATTTTTTTCAAAAATTTAGACTAGATTCGGGGGAATGGTCAATTTTCGTCTATTATTTAAAAATATATTTTTTTTATTAAAAAATATACAGGGTGTAACAAAAAGGTGCAGTAATACTTCAAGGTGGGCTTTTACTCATCAACCTGAACAACTTTTGCTCTACAACTTTGTTGAAATCGCAAAAAATTTTTTGGACTTTTCATACAAATCGATCAGTTGGCGAGCCAAGTTGTTTGAAAAGCCCAAACAATTTTTTGCGATTTCAACAAAGTTGTAGAACAAAAGTTGTTCATTTTGATGAGTAGAAGCCCACCTTGAAGTATTACTGCACCTTTTTGCTACACCCTGTATATTAGAGATCCTTAAAGAGCTAAGTCAAGCTTTCTCGCTCCTGATCACGCTGCCACTCTCTATGTGTCTCACTATTAATGGTAATCTATTCGTGGTATGATTTTTTATACCCGATGCAAAAAAGAAACGTTAAAAATGTTATGAGTTTAAAGCCTATCTGTGTAATATTCGTACCAGGGCCGTAGTAGAAGCAATTTCTAATGAGTCTCTTGCTCCCAGTAACACAGCTTTTGTATGAGACCTATGGGTCGCACTGGTAGATGTGCTATAAACAGAGAGTAACTGTTATAAAGACTTCTTCAATATTAGGTGCTTTTAGTGACTTTTTAGTTTTAGTTTTGGGCAAAGATTTTTGCCAATTATTATACCTCGTTTAACGATCAAAAATAATAAAGAATAAGGTTTCATTGAAATCTGATCAGTGGCTCTAAAATAACTTGCTCCAATGCACTAAGTTCTACTTCCATTTTTCGGCATCATTTGCCATAAGGTAAAATATTTTTTTAAATAAGATACAGGATTTAAAAGAAAACTAACATGATTCTCAGTATAGATCCCATACCACGAGCGTCGACACTTGTGGTGGTCAATCTGCGACTTTCAGGCTGTAAAAGTCACAATACCTATTTTGATATGGTGGAAGGTAGGTAGGATCTTATTATGCAAGGTCCGACTGGGTAGGTACCACTGCTCACTCTATACCTGCCGCCAGCAGCGCACTGTGCACAAAATACATAGATAGAGAAGGTCCGCTCAATACGCTCACTAAAATCCTAAGCATATACATGCTTATAGACGTATACGGTCGTTGTAGGCAAGGTCACGATACTGTTGTGATACTTTTCCGTGTGACCTTGCCTTGAACGACCGTATATTTCTATAAGCATGTATATGCTTACGATTTTAGTGGTTTGTATTGAGCCGACCTTCTGTGTCTATTTTGTGCGCTCTATTCCGGCGTAATTACCGACATAAATGGCATTCCATCTTATTAGCCCTCAAGATTGGCAAGGGAGTGATAACCCTTCTGGGGTTATATCTATAGATGCTCATAAGCGGCGGATGCTGCTTTCCATCAGGTGAGCCATCAGCCTTTTGCCATCTCATACAATAAAAAAAAAATTTAAGCCCCACAGGATCAGTGATTTTTTTCTTCTAGAAATTTCTAGTGGAATGACCACGCTGAATACGTTAAAAACAACCGACTCCAATCGCAATAATTCCAATTTTGCTATGTTTTTGTTGATTTTCTAAAAAACCGCTGAATCGATTTCGATAAAATTTATATGGGACCACCTGTGAAGTATATATACCCTTTTAAACAAAAAACACAAAAAAATAATTTTCTAAATCGGTCCAGGCGTCTTCGAGTAATCGGTGAACATACATAAAAAAAAAGATTCCAACGAATTGAGAACCTCCTCGTTTTTTTGAAGTCGGTTAAAAATAGCTATTGACAGTCAGCATGTAATTTTCTAGCAGGTGGGCCGTCAGTATTTTATTACAAGTAAAAAAATAAAATATTAATAAAAATGAACTTAATACCTTTAATGAACTGCCATGAGACCTTCTCACTGAGTCTACATCGCCTGGAGGTCCTGTCGAAAATGCCGCCAACTCCATGGTCTCCTCTCTGATCAACGGGCACTCCCACTTGGTTGGCGGGTAGAAGCTCAGTATTTCTTCTTTGTTTTCATCAGCCCGCTGGCAGTTCGAGTTGAGATACATGTCGTTAAATACTGGAAAGAAAATATTTATGTTGTTTCTGGAAATGGATCAAGATTATTCAAGATCCTGTCCTGTGGTCAACACGTTTGCAATAGCATAAATTAATGGGGAAGAAAACGCAAAGCTATTTGCAGATGGCGCTACGGACGCTTGATTCATAACAACTTTCAATTAGTTCCGCGTTTTTTATTATCGAGGTGTTATAAATTAGTTTTTTTTTTCTGTAAAATGTATGCGACTTGGACTGTTCCTCAATTAAAGACGAAGTTGAAAAGTACATAATTGAAAACGTAACTTTTCCCACGTCTTCTTCATCCGAGAATCTTAGGAAATTAATGATTTCCATTATTATTGCAACCAATCGCCACACAAAGCGGCATTTTTTAAATAATCTTATATATATCTTATATCTTCCTCCGGTGTTGCGGGTGTCCATGGGCGGCGGTAATCGCTTACCATCAGGTGATCCGTCTGCTCGTTTGCCACCTATCACATAAAAAAAAAAACATTTTTTTCTATACGTTTTGGCAGTTAGTATGAGTCAAGCGATATCAGCGCCTCTATCGGCGAGCTTTGTCAGTTTTCTTCCTTTTAATAAACAATGTAAGTATAAATTATATAGGTAGTTACCAATATTCCTTTATCACACTTAAAACAACTTTTTATGCGACTTAATGCCGTAGTAAGACTTAATTAGACCTCCCGCCACAATGGCGCTGAGTACGACTCTGGGTCTAACTTACCGTATTCCTTCCACCTCCTAGGTGCGGTTTTAGCCGCTTTTACACCTTTCAGAACCTCTCGCCGCCTATCTGGTTTGAAGTCAGCCATGTCTCCGTACACGACGAATGGGCGGTATTCCTCGTCAAAGCGATCGAACCACTGTTTTTCTCCTTCTTCCTCCTGTTCTTCTAAAAATAAAAATAATTCTTACAACTTTAAACAATCACGAAAGTAGGAAAATTAGATAAGAAATATCGGGATAATATTTTCGATTTCATATTAGCGCCATCTAGTCCAAGAATCACTTACTAACAATAAGACTTAAAAAACAGCTCCATCTAGTACCAGTTGAGAAACTAAAACGAACGTTGAAATCTCATAATGCTGCCAGTAAAAATAAAAATTAACAAATTGGTAGAATAGATCGGTTGTTTGTTGCTGTTAATCGGTCACCACAGTATAAAAACCAGAAAGACCATTCAAAAGGTCTTAAGAGATTATGGTTTGTTTGCTAGAATGCAGTTTTACCTTCTCCAACCGCTTCCTCGTCACTTAATAAACTGTTATCAATAGGGTCTTCATTGGGATTGTCTACAATAGAATTACGAGTTACCAACAGCTTTGGTAAATCAAAGAAATATTGATTTTCTTCTGGCGTCCCACCAGCAAAATGGTAGATAAAGTTTTGAAACTAAGGAAAAGAAGAAGGATATTAATTTTAAGATATTATTATACAACATAAAAATTGGTTTCAAAATTTAACATTTTTTATTTATCACCTGTTCAATTATGGATTTCATTTTCCCTCTCCATTCATGATCTACACGAGCAGCAGTTTTATAACCACGTGACAGATTTAAAATCAGCTGCTGACTGTCTTCAAGAATCTGATGTAAGGAGTTTATATAATTGGTAAAATCTAAAAAAAAAAAACTATTTAAGGATTTTTCGAATGAAACAATTCGAAAGGATAGCTAACACAAAGAATTTTTTCGTGTCGAAGACATTATATTCATTTTTAAATATCGTAAGATGTTAAGTATTAAAACAATGTTTTAGCGCTATTTATTTATAGCTATCATCAAAAATTTAAACGTCATCTTTGACATACATATAAGGTGACTTTAAATTAGTACTTGATACCAAAGGGTGTGCATGTGCTCATGATAACCAACAACTTTCCCTTAGGAACCCATAGTCAAATCGCAAAAACAACTATTCATACTAATTTTGCCGGTCAGTTGATCGATTTGTATGGAACTCTCCAATTTTTTTTTGCGATTTGACTATAGGTTCCTAGGGAAACTAGTTTGTTATCATAAGCACAAGCAAAGCCTTTCATATCAGAACTAATTTAAAGTCACCCTATACAAGGTGTAACAAAATTGGTGTAGGACCCGTTAACTGGAGATTCTGCTCATCGTACTGAACAACTTTTGTTCTACGACTTTTTTCAAATCACAAAAAAAAAAATTGGACATTTCATACAAATTCATCATCTGTTTTCCTATTTTTGTATGGAGAGTCCAACAATTTTTTTGCGATTTGAGCAAAGTCGTAGAAAAATAGTTGTTCAGTACGATGAGTAGAACCCCTAGTTAACGGATCCTACACCAATTTGTGTTACACCCTGTATAGTTAGGATGGCTAATACGTTGAAACTACAACTAACTATTTAGAATTTACTGTGATCTATGTAAAAAATCGAGGCTACTTTAAAAATAAATTACTGGTTACCAAACGTGACAAAGTCATTTGTAAGTTAATTTAAACCAACCTTCGGTGATCTTTAATTTCTCAACTTTACACTTCTTCCTCTCGCTGCACATAACATACATGAGACCAGCTAAATTTTTGCATTCTAGCTGAGTTTCTAAAGCCCTGACCTTTTCTTGTCTTTCCCTGTGCGCTTCTGTGAGCATATACGAAGCTCGTATCTGTTCATTTCTGTAAAAAGCGCGAACGTAGAGATAAAAGATATTTAGGCTAATTTAAATTTTACGCTCCTGTTTTTATATGACTGATCAAAAATATAATATGAACTTCATAATTTGTACTAGATATAAATGTGTGGAAACTTACCGTAAAATAAAATCAAATCTATCAATCAGTGTGGTAACTTCTTTGATCATTTTCTTTTCAAATTCTTGGCGTAACTGGTCCTCTTTTTCTTTCAATAATTTCTCCACATCAGCTTCAGTAATTTCTTTTTTTACTGGTTGTGATTCTGGCTGAGTCTCTGTTTCTTGTAACACAATATTTACATTATCATTCTGATGTGAGAAGTCCGGTGATGGGGTCAGTGATTGTATTTCTGGTTTAGGTGTCTGAGTGTCATGAAGTACCACAGAATGTGTTGGTGACGCAGTTTGTTCTTCTCGTATAATTTCCAATGTTTCGTTTTTGTTATCATCCTTGTTTTGTTTAACTTCATCTGTAAGCGCCATCTGCAAAAGATAAATGCTGCGTTAAAAATTGCAAATCATGGGATATAGTGTGGGGTGAGACTCTTCAAGAAGGAATTGAAATGGTGTTGGCAAAGCATTGATAGCATTCCTGGTGTTGCAAATGCCCATAGGCGGCGGTAACCACTTTCCGTTAGGTGGGCCATCAGTCTTTTACCATCTTATATAATAAAATAATATAAAAAAATGATATTAGTAGAGGCAAGTATAGACCAAAATGTACAAACAAAGCGCCTGGTGAAATAGGTTCAGGTCGGCTCCAACGACGTCCTGGTTATGTTCACCATCGCCAGCAGGTTTGACTGAGCGATTGCGAGCCTTTGCTGCATGTTTCATGTTACAATAACAGTCAACACGTCATAGACAAATTAAGTTACATAAAAGAATTTGCCTAAATATGTATGCACTATACACGCACTTACTAAACCTGTTCTTAACTTCTAGATTTATACTTCTAACATTAAAATATTATGTACCCAAGCTGGCCTTTCAACAAATTATTTATTTAATAATATTATTAACTAAGTAGATAAAAAAGTCTCTAAAATATTATATTTAAAAAGCATTTTTTCTAATTTGTTTTTTAATGTGATACCTGAAGTTTGTTGCGGTTGATTGCCGGGACTCTGTACCGAGCACAAGTCTGCTGAGTTAATTTTTAATTATTTCCGTTTTAGAGTAGTCTCTTCTACGTTATTTTTGTAATGGGGAAATAGGTGTGATTCCGATTCAGTGATAAGCGGCCATAATAGGATTAACTCGGGAGACAGCTCCGTTTTCCGAGTTCCAGCAGCAAACCACCACGTGGAGCGTCTTTAAGTGACCATCACCCTTAGAACCGTGACTTTCACTTGAAATTGGCGTTTCGCAATTTTTTTTATAGAAGCTTCTCCCATTTTTCCCTAGACATTAGCAAAATCACTTTTTTAAATGAGATGTGGAATGCCAAATAGAAAAGTAGAATAGAATAAATAATAGTAATAGTAGCTTGTTGCAGTATCGATATCGGTTTTGTAATCTATTTTAATAATTAAAACAATGGCATTCACATTTTAAAAAGTGACCAAGAAAAAAAATCATGACACCAATCAACCTTCATACAAAATTCTGCTGTATTCTATTACTCTGTCTGTACCAGCCAACTGTGCAGTGTGGTAGAAAAGCTTGCTTTTATAGTAACTCTTTTTTTTGCTCTGGTAACACTTACTCTAAAAAATTGCTGTCGTTCCTGAAGTTGTAACATGTGATGTTTAGTGAAAAGTGTTAATTTTTACAGAAAAACAAGATAGTTTTGATTTGTATGGTGTATGAAATCGATCAAAATTATCTTAGTGAGTGGTGTGCACAGTGTGGAAAGTTCGGCGGCTTGAAAGTCCAGTAAAAATTAATGGATAAGGCCGTCACTTAGGGTTTACAAAGGTTAGTGCTTTTTTCATCTGTTGTTTGTCCTAAAATAGATTTCTGTGCGGGTCGTTACGATATTTCAGTTATGTTTGTGTAACACATTCATGTGACTTTACAGTTTTTCATGGGACCTTGAACTAGAAATTTTTATCAGCGTTTTTCTCTATCAAGGTTAGGTTATGTGCGCGCGAGATTGGCCACAATATTGTTGTTTTGTTTTGTTTCTTTTCAGCTGAAAAAAATTAATAGAACTGTGGTTGGATGCGCTAATGAACACATTGTAAATTTCATTTTGTGTAAATAAAGTTTGGCATACGTTTTTGTGGTTTTTCCTTTTGTGAACATAACCTCTTTCACACGAGTGAGAAACGAGGTGTTTTTGTGCTAATTAACCGTTATGCTTCGTACATAGGTCAGGTTGAGGTGGCCAAAACTTGAAAACGCTGTTTCATGTGGTGTTTTCTTTTGTTTGATGTTCCTCATCTTGAATATTGGGGGAATCAGATCCAAATTGGTCCTTATCACAATTTTAGGCGCATGTCGCGATAAGCTCAGATTCACTGATAAAAAAGTTTACGCAAAAATTATGCGCTTCAGTACAAGTTTTTTAAAATGACTGATGAATATTAAAATTTGATGTTTTTGTATGAGGGTTGCCTATTTTTTATTTATAACTTTATTTTATTAAGCGGCATTCTTAAATGCACTACAAGTATAATAATTGGTTAATATAAAATAATCAGATTTTATTTATCTTTCGAACTGTTTAGAAGGTAGAAAATATTTGATGAAATGTTTTTTTCTCTGATGGACAAACTGACAGTGAAATAAGTTTCCAGAGTGTGACCACCAGCTGGAAGTTGTAGTGTTGGATACTATACTATTACTGATGTGTCCTTTCCCGGGAATATTCCCATAAGACAGAGATAGCGCTCTATATCAAGTATAGTGCTGTCCCTTGGGAATATACTACCGTACTTACGATAAGAGCAGTAAGTATATTTATAAAAGCAGTAACTTCATCCATTTTGTCATTTAATTATGTAAGAACAAATAAATAATAATAATATCTGGGATAAATCACACACGGTCATCTAGCCCCAAACTAGGATTCCCTGTATCTTGGTAACCAGAGACTGATATAAATACACATATACATTTAAATACATAAATATATAGATATAATACACTCAGACTCAGAATAAACAATTCTGCTCATCACAGAAAAGTTTGCCCTGTGTGGGGATCAAATCCACGACTCTCGAATCAGAGGTCAGGATTGCTAACCACTTAGCCACCGAGTCAATCCAAATGATAACGCAGTATAAAAATACTGAATCTGAGCTATACATTTCAAAAATTGTATTTAAAATAATCTAAAGAATCAATTTGGAAAATTCAAAACTGTGACGAAACGTCGAAAGTGAGTTTTACAGACTTACTGCTCTTATCGTAAGTACGGCAGTATACCCAATATCTCAAGGGACGACACTATATGTAATATAGAGCTCTGTCTATGTCTATGGGAATATTCCTGAGATATCATCAGTAACTACTATATATATATATAGTATAGACTAGACAGTATAGACTACATAAACTGAGAAGAGATGATACTGTGGGTCTAGCAAAAAGCTATTGGCATAATTTGGTTGTAACTATTAATGCTTCAATAACATATTGGTTATTCAAAAACATCAAAAATTACATAATCTCTGGGTACTGAAAATACAAAAATAATGTCAACAAAGTATAAGAAAATTATAAATACATATAAAGTGGTTTCTTAAAATTTTATTGGATTAATTTCCATATTGTTATAATTTTAATTAATGAATAAAAAAATTTGATACAAGTACTTAATGGATTTAAAATTTTCTTAATGATATTTCTTTTTTTTGGTTTCTGGCTTATAGCTGCATAAGTAGTTCCATTTTAAGGAGATGATTGAGTTATAAAGCTACTAGTTTTTTGACCGCAGCTCTTGGCGAAGATATTGTTTTATAATTTTATTGTAGCTGAGGGTGCATATGTTATTCCTGAGAGAATCTGATGTTTTTACAGGATAAAATCTAGCTTACGTCACTCTCTACCCCATCAACTGTTTGCGTGAAAAAATAATTTTGATTGATTGTAACGTGAAAAAAGCATTTATAATTTTTATTATTGATAGCTTAGTGGGATGCTTCTATAAGGTAAATAATAGAAATAGACAATTAAAGCTTTCTTTTTGGCGTTTGGGAAACTTTAAGAGGATTATCGTAAATCACCTTACTTCTGTATTCTGTGAATGAAGTAATTATAAGTAATAATACTGTAATAAATGTATAGCCTAAAAGTTATTTTGTACTTTTCATGCATATTGATCAAGTGGGTCAGAGGAGTATTCCTAACTTTTGATCCGTGTTGTGGTGGTTAGTATAGTAATTGTAATTATTGAATCAAGGATTTGATTCCCACACAAGGCAAACGTTTCTTTGAGGAGCAGATTTGTTTATTTTGTGTTTGTGTATTATGTCTTTATATTTGTATATATTTAATAAAATTTATATGTTTATGTATCCATCTTTTCCATATTTAGTCTTCATATGACTGACTCGGTGGCTCAGTGGTTAGTGCTCCTGGCTATTGATCCGAGAGTCGTGGGTTCGATCCCCACCCAGGGCAAACATTTCTGTGATGAGCAGATTTGTTTGCACTGTGTCTGGAGTGTATAATACATATCTATTTGTGTATTATCAGTCACTGGTTCCCATAATACAGGGAATCCTAGTTTGGGGCCGGATGACCGTGTGAGATTTGTCCCGGATATTTATTTATTTATTTATAAGGAATGGTGTGCAGTCACTCATGCAATGAGGTTTCATTTTAGCTATCGACTGTTGAACATAGGCATCTCTTTCCAAGCTTCCATGCTTTGCATGGCACACCCTACAACCTCCATCAGTCTGGATTGGACTCACATGTATGGAGAATGACTTAATCGGGTTGTTAATTTCATTTCAATCCTCTCATTGGTTATATTTTATTTAGAGTTTGTTTTAAAGGGGTTTTCTTTCTGTTGATAAATTCTCGCTTAAGTTCACACATACCATTAAACTCTTCAATTCATATTAATGTTTGTATTTTTAACTTTCCCATTCAAAGTTGTAAACTCAGCTGATCAATTAGTATGAGGAGTCCTTATTTTTTTATGTATTGAGTAAAGGTTTTTAAGGAAAGTGGTTTAAGGATATTGTAACTCTCTGACTGTTCTTTGTGAGCTAAAAGTAATTATAAATATAGTTATGTTGTACTTGTGTTGTAGTTTTTTTATTCTACATTAGGTACTTTGTGTGTTGAAAAGCTGGCGGTTTTCTTAATAAAATAACATAAAATACTATACCTTAGTTAGTTATGTTACCAAGTAAACATTAAATATTAAACAATTAGAGTAACTAGTTGTTTTTTTATATTTAAATATTTTGCTATTTTTTTGAGAATTTTTGCTTGTTTGTAAATATTTGGTTTGTTGACGATTTCACTGTCAGCTTTTGTTGTTATATGACATTGACATATTTATTTTTTGTAAACTGACCAGTTTGACAATTTGACAGTAAGAATACAATGGAGATTCCTTGACATTCTCAAAGGTTGCTCACTCACTATTATAGTATTTTGCTGATATATTTTTTATTTTATTTTGTATCATACTTTTACCCTTAAGATTTTGGAAACTATTAATATAAAAAATTATACATATTATTATTTTAATTATATTAAATTTATTTGTATAAGGAGTAGACGTAAGCTACATTATTATTATTTTAATTATATTAAATTTATTTGTATAAGGAGTTCTAAATTTTTTTATATTTTTTTATATGTGAATAAAAAGTTATAAAATATTTGAACCATATTTGAATCTGAAATTATACAATTGTCCATGTCTGTTTTTGGTTTCTATCCAACAAAATATTCATAACAAATAAACTTATATGTGATGAATATACTTATCAATCTCTATTTCTTTCAGTTATGGAGTCCCATATCCTAAATACGTACCACCAGGCCCGCTATCGGACCATTGGGCACAAGATACTGCGGTCCACCAGTGAGTCACTGTCCTCTGAAGGCAGCTGCAACCAGAACAGCCCAGAATATAAGCAGGTGCAACCGGAGTATGGGAGCAGGTCAGGGTGGCGGTTGGGACCGGAGTGGAGTCGGAATCAGAATGTAAGAATCATTTCATTGCTTTTTCCCTCACCACTTTAGAAGGAGAGTAAGATTTATTGGAGTACATATGTAAGTTTTTTTTGACTAAAACTGTAAGATTGAAAAATATTGAAAAAAGATGACTTTTTGAGTTTCTTTTAATATTGAAATTTCATGATATATGCAGATTCGGAAAAGCCATTGGGTTTTATTTTAATTTTAAAGTAGTAGTTTAATTTTGATTAACACAAAACAGCAATGAAATAAATGTAGTACTAAGACAGATTAACAATACTTGCTAGTATAAACAATGCTAATGTCATATTTCAGGTAAATATTACAAGAAGTCAAGACACAGACTCTGATGAAGAGAATATTGAAGTTCAGGATGTGTCTTTTGATGAGACTGCAGCTAATATCCTCCAAGTGGAACAAGATAACGTTGAGGAAACTCTTGTGGAGGGAGATGACTACGACGTTATTCAAGTATTCGCTGTGGATCCCAATCTTGACCTTGAAGCCTCAGATGATGAGGAAAAGGATGATTTTTGCATAACAGGCAATAACAAGCAAAATACTAATGCTTATTTAAATACAGAAGATAATCCGAACAAAGAAGATAATGAAGTCTTGACTCCAGAAGTACTCAAGTTGCTTGATGCACCAGTAGTTTCAAATGTCGACGAATATTTCATAAAAGAAGATAAAGAAAAAGACATACTAGCAGTCAAAGATGAGCCAGTTGTCAAAGATGTAGATGAGTACTTTATAAAAGAAAAACCAATAGTTCACAATGATGATAATTTCTATATGATAGACAAACAGCCAACAGCTTCAGAGGCACATCAAATTCAAACTAGTGATGTTAATGTAGATGATTTTTTCGCCGTAAAGGCAGCTATTCCAAAAGTCGAAGAAAATATAAAAGAAACCGATTTAGAAGTGCTGCCTAAAATTGAGGAACTTAAACGATATCTCCTAGAGGATATGACATATTCAAATTTTAAAGCACAAAGGTCATGTTCGCTGCCGCAGTCCCCAATGCACAATTTTTGCCTTGACCTGGATGATGCAAAGACTTGTCAAAGCTTTGAAGATTTGAACCTTGATCTTTCAGATCTGACATTTGACAGTGACAGAGACAAGTCTGGGAATAGTGCGAAAAATGAAGAAAATCTACGCACGCTTACTGAAGAAGATGTCAATAGTTTCCTCATTACTAACAATAATAAAAATAAAGAAGTTAATAATTTGGATGATTTAAGTCAACAAGATATGGAAATTGAGGATCCAGTTGGATCAATAATTGAAACGAAAACTATTATAACAGAAAGCATTAAACCTTCTAACATAGTTAATCCAATTTGTCCTCCAGTTGATATAGATATTCCTGTCAAGACTGTAATTCCCAAACCAACCCCAAAATCAAATATCCTAGAGTTTTGTATAGAGAAGAGTTCAGTTAAAAAAGAATCTGTCCCAGTGAAATCGGAAGAACCTGAAGATTTTGTTGATATTGAATCTTGCAACGACACTGTCATACCTGTTTTGGAAGCGAACAATTTAAATTCTCTTTTGGAACAGTTTGAAGCCACAGAGAAGCTAAATAAACCTAAAAGACCTGTAATCAAAATCGAGGAACCGAAAGTAAAATCTGTTAGTTTGACCAACGGCATGCGTTTACAAGATGCAGGCGTTCAGTTGAATAAGAACAAAATGCGGCAAATCCTGGTAAGTATTTGCGTTGTACGGGTTTTTTTCAGTTTCTCTAAAGGGCCTTATTACGTCTGAGCCCTAATTGCAGATGCCGTCGACGATAAACGCTGCGACGGCTGTAAGGCGTTCGCCTAGTCCAGTGCACTCCGACCACGATTACTGCTCATCCAAGAAGCGTTTTAGCCTCCCCAATATCAAGAGGGGGCAGAGCCTCTTGAAACCCGAAGTCCTGTCCAGCAACAGCAGAATTCTAAACTCCAGACACCGATCGTGCAAGAATAAAAAAGTAATTTACAATCTAAGCAGTGACGATGAAAGTGAAAAGTGTAACGGTAAGAACAAAAAAGCAAACAATGATGTTGATGACTTTAGTGATAAAATAAAAAAGCATAGTGTGAAACAAACTGTTAAGGTCATTACGAACCCGACGCGGAAAAAACTTTCACCCAAGCACAGTGTAGTCGATACTTATAAAGATAAAAGTAACAATTCTGTGATCATTAAAGATGCTTGTAAAGCGAGTGATAGTCCAATTAGTCAAAATTCTAATGGTAGCATTAAGTTAACTATTAAAAATAAATCTGAAGTTATTCTGAACTGTGATGATAAAGACTCTCAGAAAGATAAACATATTGTAAAGTGTAAATCTAGTAGTGTATGTGAGAAAAGTTTAAACATAGAAGTTAAAGAAAATATAAATAAAAATATAAAAAATCCGAAAACCGTAAAACAGGAAGATTGTGAGAAAAATAAAATTAATAATTTAGAGGATTGTACCAGTGTAAGTATAAAAGAAGAGCCTCGTCCGAAAATTGAAGAGTCTCGTCCGAAAACTGAAGAGCCTCGTCCGAAAACTGAAGAGCCTCGTCCGAAAACTGAAGAGCCTCGTCCGAAAACTGAAGAGCCTCGTCCGAAAAATGAGAACTTTTATACAACTTTGTTCACCAATAAGCAAGATGTTCAAATACCGCAAGTGATGCAAGTCAAAACAGAAAAGCGATCATTTGAGGAAGAACTTAGTATAGTTGAAAAGAAAGTCGAAGCAGAACAGCCTCAAAAAAAGAAAAAGCTAAACCTACAAGAGTATAAGCTTAGGAGAGGTGTTAGTTCCAATACTAGCTCAACTACTGTTAGTCCAGAAGCTATATTCCCTGACATGCCACCAACATTGAACTTGGAAAAGGCCATTAAAGTCAACCCTCAACCTCTGTCTAATGGCTTGATAAAGTTACAACAACAACAAACCAATAAAGTGGACCAAACTAAGCAAGAGGAACCTAAGAAAATATTTGACCCAATCAGAGAAGCTTCTAGAAAGATTCTTATGAACACAAAGAAGCAAAAAGCTGAAGCTATGAGGAAGAGAGACGAAGATATAGTTATGAGCAAAATACCTAAAGTGGAAAACTTAGAGCTGCAACCTTTGATAAGTGATGCTGAAATGCTGAAAATTGTTGGCATTGCTCCTGCGGAAGCTTTGTCAATACCTATCGAGAAGCCTCAAATACCGGCTGAATATGAAGAAATAGTCATGGTTAGTGTTGGAATCAATACCGATGACAACATTTTCAAAGAAATGGAAAAGGTTGAGATTGCTTTAGAGAGGGCACAGAAATCTAAGTCCCCTGATGATCCGAAATCTCATATTAATTTCAAGATTAAAAAGTCCGATCATGTGTTGAAACAAAACGTTTTCGATGCAATGAAAAGAGACAAAAAGAGTCCTGTTGATGAAAAGAAGCATTCAGAGTCTAAAATTGATAAAAAGAGGTACAAGGAAATAACCGAAGCCATGAAAAGTGTTGAAAAGCAAGTTGATAATAAAATCTCTAGCAATTCTTTGTTTGCAAGCATACAAGATGTTGTGTTAAAGAAAGCCCCAGATGAAGACAACAGTGTTTCTTCCAAAACGAATGAAAGAATTCCTAAAAATCATGAAAAATCGAAATCGTCTAAGACTCAATCCTTCAAACTTATCAAAACTACTATAATTCGCGAATACGATACGAAATCCGAACACGGAGAAGATAAAATCATATTACATTTAGGTAAAAATCGGACCAAACCAGATGCAACTCATATAGACGTACAGACTGATCCAGACCCGGCATTTACAAGAGCGAAAGCATCGAAACCAGAAGAAGTAAAAGAAAAAAGTCCTGCACATAGAATTAGGAACGACAGTGACATGTCTATGTCCAGTGATGAAAGTCCAGTCAAATCTAATGATAAAATAAAACGGATAGAACGACGTGACGCAACGCGATCTCCGTCAAAAGACAAGCGGTCACGCTCAAAAGATCGCTATGAGAAATACAGACGATCGCGCACGACATCCAGAAATCGTAGAAGACGTCGATCGCATAGTCGCAGTCGTTCAAGATCACGCGGAAGATACCGTAGATATCGGCGATCTGATTCGCCGTACAGGAGAAAACGCAGATCCAGGTCTGCATACAGACGGAGATCGCCGTCAATCAGAAGAGAGTACCGATCGAATCGTTCCCAGTCAAAGAACACAGAATCTACTCGATCCAAGAGTCCTCTAGTGAAGAAAGTTAGAACTCCACCGCACAATTCTGATAGGAAGTCAGTGCAGTCGTTTACGCCGTCGCCAAGAAAGCCGACAGTTTCAGAGAGTTCAAGTTCTTCGTCATCATCATCATCGACTGCATCATCGAGGTAAGTTACGGTCTTGCCGAAATATTCGACTTTAACCTTTTTCCATCCTACTTTCATCTTATGATATCAATTCAGTGACTACTTTTCTTTCTGTCTCAGTTAGAAGCTTGTAGAACTCTCATACTCTCTCAATGCATGATAGCGTAAAGTATTACTTTAGGAAAATATTGTATTTAATCGCTCATCAAAAATAATGAATCTCAGAGCAAAAAATAGATTTCACCATCTATAGGTTTAGGTTAGGTTTGCAGTTAATTTGATGCACAACTAGTACTTTTCTGATGCGATTAAATACTATCCTTACTTTTATACTGTTTTTAAGTCAAGCATAAACAATTTCATAAATTACTAGGTCGTCATCTTCGTCTGAGGAATCCAGGGCCTCCAGAGCTTCCCGCAGATCTTGCAGTCGGCGCAGGGACGAATTCAGGAAGACTTACAGAAGCCCCTACAGCTCAGAGGATAGGTAAGAGTTTGTAGAGCTTGTACAGTGATTGAACGCATGTGAAAGAGACAGAGCTACGCGTATCAGTAAATCTTGCTCATATCTGTCTCTGTTGCACCGCTTATCAAATAAGTTGTGAAGGTTGCGAGGCAAGTGGAATATCCACGGTCATAGTTTTCAAGCCAGTAAGGTTTCTGCTACGGTCTAACGACTGCCATCTATCAACTGCAACCGGCGGATAGGGCTTGAGATGAATGCGACTGCCAAAACTCAGTAAATGAAAATAGCATGTACGTTTTTCTCGTCGCAACCATTGTAAATGATTTTTTCCATACAAAATTTTACACCCAATTGCA
Organism: Coleophora deauratella; assembly: GCA_958295455.1. Taxonomy (NCBI): domain Eukaryota; kingdom Metazoa; phylum Arthropoda; class Insecta; order Lepidoptera; family Coleophoridae; genus Coleophora; species Coleophora deauratella. The sequence continues at coordinate 10,201,017 of OY282410.1, read as the reverse complement.
GCCACTTGAGTCTCGATCACAGACTTATCGATAATTTGAAAATAATTCTTTTTTAGTGCTCCTCTAAATTTGATTAAGAAATTATGGTACAATTTTCAAGTTTTTATCTTGACTGGTTTATGTGTGCGACAATGCGTTGTCTGTCAGTTAGTTTGTACTGTTTTATAGCTATTAATGAGTTGTTAGCTATTATTAAAATCGACCTATTTGCAGGGAAAGCAATACCCCAGTGGAAGAGAGACGTATAGTTTTTGTCGGCAAGTTGGAGAAGGACATCACCAAGTCGGGGCTTCGCTCCCAGTTCACTAAATTCGGCCCTGTACTGGAGGTGCGGCTGCATAGCAAGGAGGACGGGTGAGTTACTGTTTTAGAATTTATTTTAATACTTCCCGAAACGTTATGTGTACAAGTTTCGATTGGTAGGAACATTTTACTAAGTCAAAAAAAAAATACAAGACGATTTAAAAGAACGTGCATGTATGTGTGTGTGTAAATAAAAACATTTTGAATTTGAGTAATGAGGAGATACGAAGGAGAACCAAAGTAACCGACATAGCTCACAGAATCGCTGAAGTGAAGTGGCAGTGGGCGGGGCACATAGCTCGTAGATGGCCGTTGGGGTATTAAAGTTGTCGAGTGGCGACCGCGCACCGGAAGACGTAGCGTAGGCAGGCCTCCCACTCGGTGGACCGACGACCTGGTGAAGGTTGCGGGAAGCCGCTGCACGCGGGCAGCGCAGGACGGGTCGGTGTGGAAATCCGGGAGTTAACTGCATGAAAAATAAATTACAAAATATTATTGACTAAATAGCTCTTTAATCGAAATTGTTGAAAACCTTAATCAATTTTATTTTCATTACTTTTTCATTTTTTTATTTATAAGATTTTCCTAATTAGTATGCAAACTACTGTTTTGAACAATGACGTCATCATACAAAATTTCAAACATTTTTAGAACAAAATGCCGTTTTTGATATTTGATAAAAAGTAACTCAAATGACTAGTAGTAAACTACCGGATTCTTGGCCTTTGTCTAGCAGTGGACGTTTTTCACCTGATGATGATACAATGAATGCGTTCTCCCAGGTCCCGATACGGTTTCGTGACGTTCCAACGCGCGCGGGACGCGTGGAATGCGGTGGAGGCGGCGAGTACGTTCCCGCAATACGACGTCGGCTTCGGCGGCCGCCGTGCCTTCTGCCGGCAGAGTTACGCTGACTTGGGTGAGTTACGCTTTTTGTCAGACTTATCTCACTAATCTCACTAATATTATTAATGCGAATGTGTGGATGTTAGTTTGTTTGTTTGTTCCGCTTTCACGCCGAAACCACTGAACGGATTTGGATGAAATTTGGTAGGTAGATAGATAAAGCACTCGGCTAATACATAGAAAACTTTTTATCCCGGAAAACTTAAGGGTTCCCGTAGAAAGGTTTAAAAACTCATAATTTCCACTTCGTTCTTATCATTTTGGACACAATTCTGAAGTCCACGTGGACGAAGTCGCCGGCGGAAGCTTGTAATCTATCTATGTATAAAAGCGTCGAAGGGGAACAGCAAGGATAAGTTATATGGACCAAATTAAGAAGGTTGACGTCATGTCGTACAAAGAAGTCAAGCAGAAGGCCTTGAATAGGAGTGAATGGTGTGAGTTGCACCGACAAGAGCCCATCAATATATAGGGTGATTTTAAATTAGTACTTGATACCACAGGATATGCATGTGCTCATGATAACAAACAACTTTCCCTAAGGAACCGATAGTCAAATCGCAAAAAAATTTTTGGACTCTTCATACTAATTTGGCCCTTCCGTAGACAGATTTGTATGGAGGGTCCAAAACTAATTTACAGTCATCGTATGTATGCAAGCATCTCTGGATTTATGAAAATTTATTGTGAAAAAAAAGACTATGGCTTCTGGCCTGAACATATTCTTCAGTGAACTTATAAAATCTCAATTAGTAAAACAGTGTGACTTCCCTGTAGTTCTGAGTAAAGTTCAAATTGAGATAACTTTCTTTGATCGCAGTAATGCGTTTTTATAGCGCTTGTCTTTCACTACTCCTGTACAGAGTTTCCCCAATAAAAACAGTGATTTTAATTGAATAGATCTTAATACATATCTCCTTGTTCCCTTTCTCTAGACGGTCTCGAAGCGAAATACACCGAGAGCGCTTTCCACGGGCAGCCGATACTTTCCGCCCGTCGTGACGACGATATGTCTTTCGAGCAGATGCTTCTAGAGATGAAGAAGAAACTCAGCCAGCGCAAATGCGACAAGAAACAGGACGGCAAAGCTTGACGGTACGTCACGTTTCGATTTGGCACCATTATACAGCCAATACGTACTTATGCAGCCAAAATTGCGCCCTTATACAGCTTTATTAGAGTTAACGTTGTGAAATTGAAATTTAAAGGTTATAATGGACTTTGTTGAGGTTGGTTTGCAGTTTAAATATCGCCATTATGCAACTAAAATAATATAACTTTGAAGAGATGTTTTAGTTGTAAGTCATGTTTTGGTGGATATGAGAATATTAAATAAAGAAATACATCCAATTTTTATGAGTGTTATAAACAGGCAAAAAAAATTCTTGAGATATATTTTACCCTATTAGTGTTTAAAGGCTGTATGTATAGACTTACTCTTGGGTAGAAATACCAGTTTTTAAAACTAGTTGTCATACAGTTGAGAAAGGTATGGTACCCTTATACAGCCTTATAGTTCTAAGGGAGCAAAAACATTGTCTCGTGTAATATGGTATTATTTAAAAAAATGTGGGCAAATTATTAATGCCTATTTTACAAAACACTTAAGTATTAAATTGAGGGTTACAGTTTTGAAAAATTTGAACATTTTGGTGCAGTAGGAGTGCATTATAAAATTATAGGAACACACCAACTCGGAGAACTGTTATAATGGCTGTCAAACTGACAACTCACTCTTAAAGTTTTTTTAGTAGCAACAAAACCAGTCTTCATTATAGGTAACAGATATTTCAAACTGTAGTTTATATAAAAGCGTCAGAATATACACTGGTAGACAAAAAAATCGTTTCAAGTTTTGTTGTTCGACTTTTGAAAAAACAACTCAGTCTACAAAACTGCTAAACACTAAAAACAAAAAACTAGAAAACCACCAAACTAAAATTATAAACAGTAAACACCGAGTTTTTAAACTTTTTGTTTAGTTTTATTTTGCTAGATTAAGTTATTTTTCCAAAAATCGTGCAACATACTTTGAGTCGTTTTTTTTTGTCCATGAGTATAGATGATTTGTTCCTTTTATGACCCAAAATACATCATACAAACTAAAACTGGACTTTACATATAAAAAAATAAACGAAAAAGGCTATTCACAGGGAACAGTCAGATTTAACAAGTTCTTTTGTATGAAACCAAACTGTAAAAGGCGTTTTGAAATATGAGCAAAGTTTATTATGACGTTTTAAAGTTTAAACATTATATAAGGTGCTACTTTATTAGTGCCCGATATTTTATTCAGTGCTTCTACTCCTGATTCTGATCAACTTTCCCCAAGGAACCCATAGTCAAATCACAAAAAAAATTTTGGACTCTTCATACTAATTTGGCCGCGTTGATCAGAATCAGGAGTAGAAGCACTGACTAAAATATCGGGCACTAATAAAGTAGCACCTTATATACTACTTTTCTGATAGTTATAGGGACGTATATGGGCAAATAAGTGTTTTTCTCATTTATAATGTAGTTTATAAAATAGTCGCAATGTTTTTGTTTTTATCATTTTTATCCGACTTCAAAAAAAGGAGGAGGATCTCAATTCGTCGGTTTTTTTTTATGTATGTTCACCGATTACTCGAAGACGCCTGAACCGATTTGAAAAATTCTTTTTTTGTTTAAATATAAATTTTATCGAAATCGATTCAGCGGTTTTTTAGAAAATCAACAAAAACATAGCAAAATTGGAGTTGTTGCGATTGAAGTCGGTTGTTTTTAACGTATTCAGCGTGGTCAATTATTTGATATCGAAAAATGGTATTTAAAAGAACTAGCGAAACAGGTTTTCTTCAATATCTCGGTGACAAAATAAATTAAGTGAAAAAAAAAACAAAGGTTTTGAGTTTCAGGTACTGGAGTTGGCTATGATCTTGCCATGATTCATAAAATTCAATAAAAGTTTTTGATTCTTTACAGCAACAATATTTTTTGTTGCATCCAAACTAAAAGTTGTATGCATTGCATCTCTTTACTCCTAGGTAATCTGACAGAGATAGCATATTTGCCCATATACGAGTAGCTCTCAAGAAACGTTAACATACAGAAAGACAAAATGCTCTTCTATACATTTTTGCTCACACGGTACCTATATTCCTTTAGTTGACGTTTAGTTTTTCTTTTAAATAGTTTAGTGAAATTCTAACTGTGTACATATATTAGTGAGTAACCCGTCTATGTAGTAGTGCTATAGTAATAAATAGTTTTATGTGTGTGTGTATATATAACTATAATCGCTGGCTACCTCTCGAACTAAAAGGACTTAGTTTTTATACAATAAAACTGACGGTTTATTTTTTATTATAAAGCAGGTAATATTTGGTTAACAAGATGTAAAAACACTAGCCATTTCATAAAATAAAATAATTAAAAATAAAACTCGACTGTTTAACACACATTGGAATAACACAAGACGAATGGGGAAGAAAACGCAAAGCTATTTGCAGATGGCGCTACGGACGCTTGACTCATAACTACTTTCAATTAGTTCCGCGTTTTTTATTATTGAGGTGTTATAAATTGGTTTTTTCTTCTGTAAAATTGTTAAATGGAAAATGTATGCGACTTGCACTGTTCCTCAATTAAAGGCGAAGTTGAAAAGTACATAATTGAAAACGTAACTTTCCCCACGTCTTCTTCATCCGAGAATCTTTAGGAAATTAATGATTTCCATTATTATTGCAACCAATCGTCACACAACGCGGCATTTTTGTAATAATCTTATGTTTAGTTCACGTAAACATTTTTTGCTGAGCAAACCAAGAAATTGTCCAGAACACTTACCTTGGTTTTGAATGGGACCCTAATACATACGAGAAACCGTAAAACTATGTATATTCGTTGTTAAATGGCAACATTTCAGTATATTCAACGAATGACGATTCAGAATTTTGGTGTTGCTATAAGAAATATTGTAAGTAGTTCCATTTAATTCCTTTTCAAGAGTTTTGTGACAGGAGTTTTGTAGAAAAAAATTGTATAGTGCTTCCTGTAGTTCATTAAAATGTAGTTTTTTTTTAGAAATTAACTAGCTGATTTTAGAATAAAGCAGTTTAGGTGTTTCTATGGTGGTACCATAATTACTTTGTTTAAAAACTTTATCGAAAATCGATTGTTTTATAATATTTTTAAAAATATCTTCTCCTAACTAAAAAAAAAATATTACGAACCATTTTTGAACAATCCAGAATTTTGACTGTTGTATCAATTTTTCCACTGCCTTAAGCTTGTATGTAAGTTAAAATAAAAACTTTACGTTACCATTTTAAGTTTATCCTATATTTAAGTTTCTTTGCAAATCTGTAAATATTATAGTTTTAGGTACAGAACTGTGTCTAGACTTTTATTAGGTTATCTAGTTAGCTATGTTAATCTATGATTTATTTTTATCACTATTAGCTGAGACAATTTAGCTGAAATAAGTAATTCGCCACTGTGGTCTAGTGTCTAGTCCACTCGTTTCACATTAGGAGGTCGTGGGTTCGATTCGCCCGCTTGGCTAGCTTCCACCATCTTATCTAAGTCTTGTCGCCAAACATCAAGTTAATAGCATTGATGTGTTCCGGCATGGAGATAAGATAGCCAGTTCCCCATTGCGTTGGGGAATCTCGGTAAGCCCGCTTCCGTCTTTCGACATCATCATCACTTACCACCAGGTGAGATGATGCCAAGGGCTTACCAATTGTGAATAACAAACAAATATTAAATGTCTCACTTACGGCAAAGAGTAGTAAATGATACTGCATAGAGGTGATGCTCACCTCCCTCCGTCAATATTTCGTCGCCTGCGACTTAATGGGACATGTTGTCAGTCGGCTATCTCGTTTGCTCCTGCATGTTAGAAAGAGATATACATAGTATGTATATCTTTTGACTGCTTTGTATGGAGTTTCTGGGGGCTGTGTAATGTGTATCAGGCGCGGATCCAGGATTTTGTTCAGGAGGGGGCAAATTTTCAGTGTACCCTTATTTATGAAGCGGTCGATGGTACAGTAATACCCCGCTTAACGCGACCCCTTTTTACGCGGATTCGTTATAGTGCGATTTTTAAAATTCGCGCTAATTTACCCCGCTTTACGCGAATGCGTTGATTGGTTCATTTGCATGCTAAGTGGTGTGATTTCATTGACCAATAGCAACCCGTAACTGCTCATTAATTGAAAAAGATTGACGGTTGACTCGCCGGTAACTCCAAAGATAGGAAAATAGTTTTTAGAATTTTGCAAGAGCGCAAACAAAATGCGACACAAAAAACCTTAGACAGCTATTTTTCTAAAGTGCGAAAAAAAAGTGCAAGTGATTAAATATTTTGTGTCAATTTTCTCTAACAAAAGTACATTGATTTATATTTTAGCTCGTTATTTGTTTGTGCCCCGTTATGCGCGAATTTCGCTTAACGCGATTTTGTCTGGAACGCATCACTCGCGTTAAGCGGGGTATTACTGTATTAGACCGTTAATATATAAAGTCGCGAGTGTAGAGAGCATTTTATAGAAGTTTTCGTACTTCGGTCAGGCTTCACGGGGGGCAATTGCACCCATTGCCCCCCTCCTGGATCCGCGTCTGCTGTGTATAGTGTGGTACTGCCAGGTCTGATAGCGAGTCTCGTCCCTCATCGGTCACATCGGTCTTATGACTGGGTTCAACTAGGAACAGACGATATTGATGTATTTTGTAAATATCAAAAGGGTTAAAAAAAACTACGGAATACCCTGATGGGAACTTATTACTGCCATTTACTGCCACTTGTACAACATATTCTTTTAGTTCCTTTTGCGTTAATTATAGTAAACAGAGCAGCGAGATTTAAAATTGAGCAGAAAATAAAATATCTAAAAAATTGTAGCTTCCACTGAGATTTTGAGTGCCAAATTATTATGTTGTATAACATATTTGTTTCCAGTGCAATTGCGTACAGAAATGTGGTCTAAATTGAAGAACCGAAATATGAATTTGTATTAATATTGATTATTAAGTCATAATCATAACTCATAAAATTTTTGGGTATCACACCATTTTGATACTCTCCAGTACTTGCTGCACTCTAATAAGATGCATTGAGAGATATACCTTTGGCTACACTATACGTTTTAGATAGTTAATATTAAAAGTTGAACTAGTCAATGTTACTAGAAGATATTCTGTTTTTGTTGTGGTTATATTTATTTTTGCCATATATACAGAGTGTTACAAAAAGTGCGTTTGAAATTTTAAGGGGTTACTCAGAATCAAGTATAGAACCCAGGAAAAATATTGAAAAAATCCGCTCCTCAATTTATTTTTTCAGTTTTTCATACAAATTCTTGATTCACTATTCAGGTTTAGTATGACAATCTGAAAAAAAATTTGAAGAGCGGATTTTTTCAATATTTTTCCTGGGTTCTATACTTGATTCTGAGTAACCCCTTCAAATTTCAAACGCACTTTTTGTAACACCCTGTATAATAATGCTAATAGTTGATTTAAAGTTTAATTATGTATATTTTTTTCTTTTGTCGCAATAGGTATGACTTATGATTTTTTCTTTGTTTCTTTGTACCATTTAAATCCTATCATACATTTAGTATGAAAAATGTAATCGCAGCAGATTTTATGATACATATAGTATATATCATGTTTCCTTAATTACAGGAATTTGACATTTGATAATACAATGTTATAGTAATGTAAGTTGTGATGTATAAAAGTTATATAATGTAACCTGTAAGTGTAATAAAAACACGAAAAGAGCGCAAAATGCTAACAACTAAAAATAAGTAAAAATACTCTTTGAAAACCTTTTAAAAATGTATCATTCTTGTTGTAGTAGCAATTAGCAATTTAGATTTTGATTAACATTTATTTTTTGAGCTACCTGGTGGTTTTGTTTGGTTGTGACGTAACTAATTTTCTTTTAAAAAGAATTACAGCGAAGAAAGCATATTATATACACCAATTACATTCGAAAAATTCAAAAAAATATACAGAGTGTAAATCAAGTCGTGCATCATATTTTAGTCAGTGCTTCTACTGCTGATTCTGATCAACTTTCCCCAAGGAACCCATAGTCAAATCGTAATTTTTTTTTGTGACTCTTCATACTAATTTGGCCGCTCGGCTGATCGATTTGTATGAAGAGTCCAAAAAATATTTTGCGATTTGACTATGGGTTCCTTGGGGAAAGTTGATCAGAATCAGGCGTAGAAGCACTGACTAAAATATGACGCACGACTAGATTTACACTGTATAAGTTGTTAATCTAATAGCATTTGAGGCAACGTTAGGTGTAAGGGGCCGTCCATTAATCACGTGATGTTTTTTAGCAACTTATTAGACCCCCCCCCCTCCCCCTGGTGATACGTGGTGAGGTTTTAGACTACCCGCCCACCCCCTATCCAAAATCACGTGTATTTTTTGGTACAAAATAGTATCTTTAAATACAGGTATAATGTAATTTAATTCTGGAAAATTAAGCACTGTGATAAAAATTTCCAGACAGACATTAAGGTTGCAGGTTGTTTCTGACTGCCTGAAGGCGTTTCGAATCTTAGGAAGAGTTAAAAACAACAACAACAACAGTCCGACGTTTGGAAATTACTCTAGAAATCACGCGTTCAACGAAAAAATCAATACACGTGATATCTCAGTACACCCCCGCCCTCCCCCTTGTGATATTTCGTGTTTTTTCTGAACCCCCTTTTGAGCCTCATGTGATTAATGGACGACCCCTAACCTCAGTTTCAAAAACGCTTGGACTAATTTTGATTATTATGCCTCAGCTAAGATAATTACGTTAATGACGGACAAGAATCGGGAATTTAACTATAAGTATTCTTATAGAATATTATGAAACTACAAAAAAGAGCATTTACACAAAATCCATGTAAAAAGACGATGGTGTAATTCTGTTGGCAAGTACGTAAATTATCTTGTTAAAATGCACATGTACACTGGCCCACAGAGATATCTGAACCCCTACTAAAACTATTCGTGATATATGGTGCATTACGGAGATGTTCAGATATCTTTGTGGCTGTCTGTACAATAGATAGGAAATATGCTATAATATACATACATATTATACCATATTGTAATGAATGTCAAATAACCATGTTGCTCTGTAACTGATACTATTCGCTGGTTTAAAAGTTTGGGAAAAACGTAAAGTATAAAAAATAACTACTTACATATTGCTAATACCTATTTTGCCGACCAAATACTTGCATAGTTATTTGCTCAGGGAAGTAGAGCTTTATAATTTGTGTGTGAAATTGAGATATTATATCTACTAAAAAAAACTTATCTATATATCTAAGGCATGAGTGAATCCTTCAGAGTTCTTATACATCAAAACTCGCAAAGAAATACAATTATACCTAGCTGAACTTAAAATAATATATATTTACGGTTTTTTTTGAATTACCTGAAAAATATGTGATTTCTACTCACGAAACTGAACAACTTTTCCCGATGAATCAGTACGTGAATTATATTTTTTTGGGTTTTACAGACTAGTTGATTCGCCAAGTTTGTATGGAATACCTATCAAAAAATTTTTTGGGGATTTAGTATAGGGTTTCATATTTATTCAGTAGTAGAAGTCACGGTTTTTTCAGGTAATTTAGAAGGACATACGTTCACGACGACGACTTAATGATAACCTCCTTTTTTGGACGTGGATAAGTGCGAAGTTTGTGCGATTCGAATATATACAATTCTTAAAATAAGTCTCCTACAACATATATTGTTATAGTTCATTCCAATCAAAAAAAGCAAAAGGTAAACAAACTTACTATGGAACGGACCCATGTCAATGTCAGATGCGTACTATCTTTGTTTACCTTTTTTTTTATTGGAATGAACTACATATATGTACAATGAGATACGGCAATAAAGAAAATCAATTTTCAAAGAAAAACAAAAAATATTTCAATTAATTTGTTGTTTCCTAGGGTTTTGTAAATACATAAGTACGAGTATATACTTCTTCACCTCTTTGTAAGCCTTTGGCTTCGTCACACACTTGATGATGATGCCGAAGGTTGGAAGTGAATTAGAAAAGGAGCTAACTAAGAACTGGAACTGTAAACTAAAGAATTGTGTCGTAATAATTGTAATAACCAAATTGTAAAATTTTCACTTAATTTAAAAGTTTGCCGCTTTGTAAATAACTAGGTAAAAAATCCCTTACGAACTTATTTTTATTGTGTGGCACAATTTAACCGAGTTATCACGGATAGAATCGGAGGGACAGTTTGAATTGGACGTAGTTTAGCAGAAAGGACTCAATCCACGAACCTTTGTCACAAAATAGACACAGAAGGTCCGCTCAATACAAACCACTACGTAAGCATATACATGCTTATAGAAATATACGGTTGTTCGAGGCAAGGTCACGATCGCACAGTACGTGATCTTGCCTACAACGACCGTATACGTCTATAAGCATGTATATGCTTAGGATTTTAGTGAGCGTATTGAGCGGACCTTCTGTATAGTATTTTGTGCCTTTGTTAGTGGATTAAGTACTTTAAGGTTTGTGGATTGAGTCCTTTCTGCTAAACTACGTCCAATTCGTCTATAAAGCGGCTAAGACCGTTTGTAAAAAGGCTAATTTTACACATTGGTTAGAACATATCGTATAGGCAAATTACGTATAAATACTAAATATTAATGGTTTTTGATTGACTTGTGATTTCTTATTTTCCTTTGATTGCGATCAAAATCAGAAGATTTACTGCTGAAGCTAATGTACATTATAAAAGTCCAATTACGATATTTTAGTTATATAGTGTTAGTGCTGCGTTGCATATGGTGTATACTTACATAGATAGCTATAGATAGATACAGTGAGATGAGAATGTTTTATACGTTTAATGTTGTTGAAAAATAAAGTATTTTGAACATACAGTTGTTATGTCTTTCGCTTTAGACTTCCTTTAAGGCTACATCTACAGGTGTAACAAAATTGGTGTAGGACCCGTTAACTGGGGATTTTACTCATCGTACTGAACAACTTTTGTTCTATGACTTTGCTCAAATCACAAAAAAAAAATTGGGCTTTTCATGCAAATTGGTCAGTCTGTTTTGTCTTTTTTGTATGGAGAGTCCAACATTTTTTTTGCGATTTAAGCAAAATCGTAGAACAAAAGTTGTTCAGTACGATGAGTAGAATCCCCAGTTAACGGGACCTACACCAATTTTGTTACACCCTATATAGTAAGTACAAGACGAAATGATGGTCTTTCTGTAAAGACTAGACAGTAATCCTAGAGGTGCTAGCATGGTATAACGTCCAAATAAAAAAGGAAAATAATAAATAATATAAAGAGTAACTGGTACATACTAGCAAACCTCATAACTGGTAATTTAAAAAAAAAAATGTTCAATATTTTTTTACGATTTCAGCATAATTGAAGAACTAAAAAGTTGTTCAGTTTCATGAATCACAAGTATAGGCGGCGGTAGTCAATTAAAAAGTAAAATTTAATTAAGAATCCTGTCATAAAATTATTTTTATTTCCATTCAAACTTATAAACTGAAGTTGAAGAATCGAAATAACGCCATCTGTTAAGATTCGCAGTAACTCGTTTTAAAAAAAACACCCGTGCTTGAACTTCTGTCACAGAGTTCTTCTGTGTTCTTGCTTATATGTTGTAAAGTTACTTAGCCGTATCAATAGATGGCGCTGTAAGTCTATTAATTGCCACGGACGTATGGCGGCTACACAGCTACGACACCGGGCGGCCTACGAAGCGAAGTACGCTCTGTGTAAGTACGAATCGTAGGTATGCGAAAGTGAGTTTGTTTGTTTTTTCTTTGTTACTGCTCAACCAATTTCATTGAAATTTTGCAAAGAGCATAAATGGAGGAAGGGGGTCCATTATAGGATAGTTTTTATCGCTGCCTTAAAACTTTTTTGAAATTATTTTTGAAAGTGTGTTTGTTGAAATCAAAATTATTTTTATGTGTATATTTTTATACTTAGTGCCTTACTAATGTTTTTTTTAATAAATACATCTCTTTAATATACAGCATTTAATATACATATATACATATATGCTTACGGTCACACTACTGTGTGCGGGGACGACTCAGGGCGAGATTTTTTACAAAGTCTTAAGCAGACTAAAGCTCTGTTTTTAATCATCAATTACCTAATGTTACGAAATCATTTTACGGTTTGAGACATCTTTATTTCTCATAAGAAATCACTTCACTTACATGAGAAACTGAAATAAATATAAGATAACAAGTAATATGGGTTTATCGAACAAGTTGAACATAGTTTTACATTACGAAACAAGATATAAAATTAAAAACAAATGCCATAAAAGTTGAGGGTAAATCATTTTGAAACCTTATGTACCAACCTGTTTAACAAAACTTTTATATTAAATGATTATAAATAATTTACTGTGAAGTCAGATAAACATAGATAGGTAAGTACTTGTAGGTTTTAACATAAATGTCTCTTACCCCTTACCGCTAAGGGCGAAACCACAGAATTAAATCAAGATAGAACAGTCAAGCGACCTGATTGCCTCAGAATAATATTTTTTTATGTTGTATATTATTGTAAAAAAGTAAAATATAAATATAAAGACATACTGTAGTATGGAATTTACTTAATTCTAGTATAAATACCTACAAAGATTATTTTCAATTACCTACTTGTACCACAGGGCTGGCAGTCAATCTCAGTCGTAGACAAGTTCCTTTTTAAGCTTATATCTCCCACCTCCCTCAAACCATGCACTTTTCTATTTGCTTTTATTTCTGTGTGCAAACAGACAGTCTAAATTAGTTCGGTCGCCGCCGGCTTGCGCCTTAATGACTAATTATCGCCTTAATTGGCCTTTTACGCACATATCCACAGGCAGGGATGCTTGTGAGGAAGGGAGTGATCTGGGGGACTCTAGTTTAGAGCCCTAAGGCTGTTGCGGTATTTTTTTGTTGTTGATGTTCTTTTAAACTGAGTCGGAGATATTTTACTTTTCGTATGTGCTTATGTAAGGGACACTATATGTCCCCGTTGCTGGGGCTTAGGTTTCTTATTTCGGGAAGTGTCAAGAGTTTTTTTTTGTTAAATTGGTAAGTCAATGAAATAAAACCACTTAGGTATTGCAGAAAAAATATTGTACTTTTAAAGCAAAATTTGTACATCATAAATATATTGTTTATTAAAGTTGCCCAAGTACTGATCGATTTGTGTGAAAAGTTCTTTTTTTTTTTCAATTTAACCAAAGTTAACCGGGCTTGCCCTGGCCGCATCCAGCGGCTTCCCGCGACCTTCACCAGGTCATCGGTCAACCGAGTGGGAGACCTGTCTACGATGTCTTCCTAGGAATAATGCCACAAATTACATAATAGTTACAGCTAATAGTATAACTTTGCAACGTTGAAATTTTTGACACTCTTATGTCATTAGAAAAGTAGCAAAGGTTCGTCGTATAACGATAGTATGAACGTTTCTATAACTCGATAATTGACCACGCTGAATACGTTAAAAACAACCGACTTCAATCGCAACAACTCCAATTTTGCTATGTTTTTGTTGATTTTCTCAAAAACCGCTGAATCGATTTCGATAAAATTTATATGGGACCACCTGTGAAGTATACCCTTTTAAACAAAAAAAGAATTTTCCAAATTGAGAACCTCCTCCTTTTTTTGAAGTCGGTTAAAAAGGGCGCAAATTATTCGATTTAAAATCGTGTAAAGGTCATAATATGGTTGTATTAAAAACAAATTAGTTGTGTAGACGCCTTGTTAATGTAATAAATGCATCCAAGTATTAAACGACTAAACTTTCGTATAAAATACTATAACACAATTCTTTGACATCCGAGATACCACTAGATGACCTTTTTAAAACTAAACGTTATTTAGTCTCGATATTATAATTATGACAACTTTGCTAGTTGGGTAAATATTTTTAGTACAGTCACCATCCTATTGTAACAAAGAAAGGTACAAAACTTCGACCTTAACTCCTAAACTAGGTAAAAACCTGTATTTCATTCATTTCATTCAGTTATATAATCCAGTGGTTCGATTTATTTTACACAATATATATTTTTTACTCAAAATAAACTGTCTAGACAGCGCTGTTATTAACAAGCCTCCTATTTCATCAAAATGTTTAATAACTTAGCTATACAATCAAATTGAGTTAGTATCACAACAACAACCATCTAAAACTAAACAAACACTAAGTAGACGAATAAAATCTCCTTCTCGCTTCATCGCTGGCAACCCCAAAGCCCCAAAGTAATTACAGCCCGCCAAATTTAACATAAACAGTCGCTACACGGGAATAGTTTCAGCGATTCACTCTCTAAGTACCCCCTCTAATTGCGTTAGACTATAACCAAATCGATTTTATTTACTCCGAGAAGAACATTTTTTCATAATGCACTGGCATAAAACTCTATGCAGTCGACAGAAAGGAGATTTTACTCTGCAACACATATTTGGTTTACCGTGGTATTTTTGTGGGAAAAGGACGGATAGAGAGGGTGAACGGTTGGCTGATTCGCAAGGGGTGGTACGTTTATTAGAGACGCCCCAAAATATTAAGGGTAGCTTTTAGTACCCTGCCCGAAACGGTGGTGAAAAGACGCGAATAAAAAGAATTCACTTACCTTTCGCACTGGCTGGTGAATCTCCGCAAAGATTTTGAATTCCGAATCTGCGTAATTAGAATTTATTAAAAAAACAGGAACTGTTTTATTGTTGCTAGTGTTAAAATAGTGCTTTTTATAGTAGATTTTTCTGTTGTTAAATAACAATATTTACTGTGAAAAATGGTGTATATTAGAGATTGTTATATTGTGATGTGATTGAAAGGAATACCTACAGATTATTTTAAAGGTAAGAAAGCTGTCTACTTGGTTCACACCTAAAGCCTTTAAATAAGAATAAAACACGGACATAATATTTATTTATGTTTGTATACGTAATAAATGATAATTTAAGGTTACGCTGACAGCGGGTGGAATAAATAGGTACGTAAAGTATTAACAAAATCAAACCTTTTACGATACATAATCGCCTCCGAAATAAGTAACCGCCTCCTTGGTTTAGTGACTAGTCTGCTTGCTTCACATCGGGAGGTCGCGGGTTCGATTCCCGGCGGGTTACAACTCTGTAGAAGTCGATTTGGTCGGTGGTAAAGCATTTTCTGAGCCCGCCTGGCTAGCTACCAGCATATTATCTAAGTCTTGCCGCCAAACATTACTGTTAATTGCATTGATGTGTTCTGCTGGCATAGAGATAACTTCCCCATTGCGTTGAGTAATCTTGGTAAGCCCGCTTCCATCTTCGGCATCATTATCACTTACCATCAAATGAGATAATGCCAAGGGCTTACACATTGTGGATAAAAAAAAAGTTAAAAAGTCTTCATCGGCGACGTATCCACGGGTGCGACCAAGAGGTACCTCATCTCGGGAAAACCACAAGACGCATGACAGAAGTGTTGACAAGTCACTTTATTACAAACGAACACCTATAGAAAATTGGTTCACGAATGTTGAAATCTGCAGAACCTGTGGTGCAAATACAGAACAGTATCAACGGAACACCTACAGTGTCACTGTGATATCTATGGCAATAAGCGTATGAGCCTCCTTGGTAATGGTTATCTAATAGAATAATGCAGCATATCTTTGATTTTCATGAGATTTGTCAATGTCAAATGTCAATTGGTAAAATCAAAGCCGTTGGTTAATAGTCACAACAGACTAGGCTGTATGGCTCTGATCCTTTGCCTTCCCCATCTCGGGATAAAATAAAACAAAGAAGGTCAATAGTCAAACACCGAGGTTTTCTTACTCATAATGTTATAAGCAACGAATTTGAGAGCAGACCTTTTTATATTGGAGAAAAAAACCACAGAAGAAGGAATAATCCAAAAAACTGGAATTTCGGTATGTAGGTAACAAAAATATGTCCGACTGCATTAAACTCACTTTTCCTTTTGACTGCCTCCGTGACGTAGTGACTAGTGCACTCGCTATACCTCGGGAGGTCGTAGATTCAGTTTCCGACGGGGACTCTGGTTGGTGGTAGGGTTTTGCTCTGCTGACAACTACCTCGTTTTCAAATCTTGCCTCCAAACATATCGTTGTTACAGGTCCCGTCAATCTTTAAGATCGCTGAAGGGTACTGAGTGGGGGAAGTGTGCGTTCACTTAGAATCCTCATGCTCGAATTTCGAAGTAGTTCCTTGGTTCCAGAGATGAGGCTGCCAGCGAAACATTCCGCTAGCAGCCTCAGTGAAAATCTCGATTTTCTCTGAAACTACGATAGCACATGTTTTTCCTTTGGGCACTATTAGACAATAAATATTGGCATAATCAGAATATCAAAATTCGAGCATGAGGATTCCAAGTGAACGCACACTTCCCCCAGTCAGTACCCTTCAGCGATCTTAAACGACCTGTAATATTAGTGTGTTCCGGTATGGTGATAAGATTAGTTTCTTATTGCGTTGAAGAATCTTAGTGAGCCCGCTTCCATCTTTGACATCATCGAAATATATCGTAGTAAAGAAATTAAAAGTCCAACAAGAAAAAGAGAGACTAAATATTAATGCAAAATGCAACTAGTTTTAAATGAAATAAAAATATTAATCGAATCAATATGCTTACGAATTGAGGATAAAAATATACATATCTTTAATCATTCTATAAGGCATAGACAAAGCAACTAGAATATCATGATATACCTAAACTGTACGTAAGCTATGATCCGTGGCTACGTTTATTACTAATGAAAACAGTTAATTAAAAGCGACACTCAAATTAATTACTAGTCAATCCATCGCAGGCTTAAAAACGTGACAGCTACTCTATGCCTACTGTGAATGGTTAATAATATGAACGTGGTTATATTTTAACACAAATATGTATAAAGTGAAAACAGTACAAATAATTCACCACGCCGCTGAATATGTCAAAAACAACCGACTTCAATGGCAACAACTCCAATTATGCTATGTTTTTTTTTAATTTTCTCAAAAACCGCTGAATCGGTTTCGATAAAATTTATACGGGACCACTTGTGAAGTATACCCTTTTAAACAAAAAAAGAATTTTACAAATCGGTTCAGGCGTCTTCGAGTAATCGGTGAACATACATAAAAAAAGATTCCGACGAATTGTGAACCTCCTCCTATTTTTGAAGTCAGTTAAAAAGAGGCTTCACAGAAAGTCTTGGTCTAAAACTACAACATCACTTTTTTGTATCGAAGAGATTGCTCTTTAGCGATAAGACCTGTCTGTGTAACTATTTTGCTTTATGTAGATATATTGTTTATATAATAACAATAATAATATCCGGGACAAATCACACACGGTCATCTGGCCCCAAACTAGGATTCCCTGTATCTTGGGAACCAGAGACTGATATACATATATATTAAAATGCATACATATATAGATATAATACACCCAGACTCAGAGCAAACAAATCTGCTCATCACAGAAATGTTTGCCCTGTGTGGGGATCGAACCCACGTCTCTCGAATCAATAGTCAGGATCGCTAACCACTGAGCCACCGCGTCAGTCAGTCAGATATTATATGTATACATATACATATTATATGTATGTCATGTATTTAATTTCCACCTGCGTCAGCGGATTTAATATGCGAAAACTATCAAATGGCTTCTAAGTTGACTATTTTCGTAAATACTACTTTTCTCTACATATAAGCTGTATGTTTTCCGAAATAAATAAAATACTTGTTTATTATAAAATGTTTTTTTTTATCATAATAAATCAAGTGACATGTCTCGGCCATACAAAAGACATCAACGACCGACACTTACATACAGTAATTTGTACTATTTTCTTAGTAACACTGAAACGATTGAAAACCATGTGTAATCTTCTAGAACGATAAGCGTAAGTTGCTACGATGAATCCTCAGATTACAAGTTTTTCATTTAAAAAAAAATACATTCAAATCCGTTCAGTAGTTTTCGAAAAGAGGCCTTTTTTAAAAGTCACTTAAAAAGTAGATACACGTTTATTTTACATATTTATGTCAAGCTGCGGAGGCTCATAATTTAATTTATAATATTTCAAAAAATAAGTTTAAAATAAATCAAATAATGTTAATTAATACAAAATTAATCAACAAACAAATTAATTAAAACAGTACCCCTCACAATTAGCGCAACGCTGTCATGGTTATTGTTAACCCTTCAGCGGACATCCGTCACTTTCGCCGCCGCCGGCTTCGGTCGTAAAGTGACATTACAAAGTCAAATTTTAATAACCCTTTTTTGAATACAACTAAGATAAGATGCGCGGTGATGTAATGTTACAGCCGTCATTTACACCGTTGGGTTACATTTTAAACACATTAAAAAAAATTGTAATGCCATGGGCTTACCAATTATGAATTAAAAAAAAACAATATATGACTCAGTGATTGCACAAGGTGTAACAAAATAAGTGTAGGGCTCGTTAAGTTCTTCATGTTACTGAGCAAATTTCTTGAAGAAGCTAATCGTAATTTTCTTATAAAATAAAATGTTCAAATTGGACTAACAGCTGACCTGGCAAATTTTTGCCAATTTTATAATATTTTATTTTATTTCTAATATCCAATTAACCAATTAAGCGTCACGAGGCAAGGACGTCTATTTCTTGAAAACAGTACGGTTAACTGTGCCACACGATTTCATATATAATAATTTACCGTGTATAATTTGTTACTTTACGATATTATAATGAAAATGAGAGAATAATTATTTAGAGCGAACGTGTAATTTTTTCTCAAAATATTAAAGGCCGGCAACGCACTTGTGACTCCTCCGGTGTTGCGGGTGTCTATGGGCGGCGGTAATCGCTTACCATCAGGTGATCCGTCTGTTCGTTTGCCACCTCTACCATAAAAAAAAAAAAAAAAAGAAATATAAACTATTTTCGGAACGACCGGCCCTTTACTAAATAGTTGGTCGAACTTACACTACAGTGTAACTGCCACACTGCCCGCTAGCTAACCACCCGATTAGCATGCAACGGGCTATCGTTTACGACCGGTGTAAACTTTACAGGGGCGGTGTAGCCACTCGAAGGGTTAAAGGTAGATGGTATCGCCAAATGACCAACTGCCGGCAATCTTGGCATAGAGCTATTAGTTAATGTTTCCGGACTAAATTAGCGTTAGAGTTATTTAGTAGGATGGTTTAGTAAGCAATTTTTTTTACTCAATCTAAATGCTTGTATTTTGTAATCAAATAAAATCAAAATCTTTATGTTTATTTGAAGTAGGTAGCATTGTACCACTTTTCGAAGGTAATTTAGTTACTACGTTCTTGTATTTGATGGGACTTCTGATTCAGTATCTAGACTCCAGTTTTGGCCCATTATACATGCAGGAAATCCTTGGGGGAGGCCTTTGTCCAGCAGTGGACGTCTTTCGGCTGATGATGAAGATGATACGTGCAGGCGTGGTTGACTAGTCCAGCCAACCCAGTTCCTTCCAGAAACACAGAAGTGGGACAATTGGGACATACACAGGCTTCTCGAGCGACCTTGTGCCCTGAAAGATTTTTGTCTGTCTTTCTTAATCTTAACTAAGTACTTTAAAGAGGGTTATGTTTTTATTTATTGATAAAACAAATAAAGTTATTAGTAATATTGCGGAGTAAGTGAGTAAATATACTTTATTGCACACCATTATAAAGATATATTTCAAACTTAAAGGATAATTAAACTTAAAAAGAATTTTGTTTTTGCTTTTTTTTGATTTTTTTTGATGTCTTCTCATGAACGATTGATTATAATCTTGGATACCTTCAAACTTATAAATTGATGCATTTTTTTTCATTAAATTAATGTGGTCAAAGTCTAAAAAACATACAGTTAGATAACGAGTCCAATTTTACAAAACAGTTTTTTTACAATGCGATTAAAAGTAACATTTGGAACTAATTAAAAAAACCACAAATAACAAAAAATATCGAGTTACAACAAGCTGTTCATTTTCTCACGGCCTTTGATAATGTTTTGAACAATATTTGGACGGGCATCCCTAAAAATGGTAAAGAATTAATTTTCAATAAGCACGGTGTGTAAAAAAGTGGATCGATTTTGTAAAGTATCACTTACACTTTTCACACTTCAATGAATTTGGAACACCGGTCGGTGAGTCCACAGACAAGAGATTCTCTTATCTATGGTTCACCAAAGAGGGTAGTTAGATTTTTAGGCATTAGATTCAGATTCGGAATCAAACAATAGAAGTTAGGAATTTTGATTCTGGTCTACAATTGAGTAGAAAACAGATAACTGCTGGTCTAACTATTTAAAACAAGAATATACTTATTTTGAAAGAATAGTCAAAATAAATAGTTTCATTTTTTATGAACATTCTCCCAAATACCTACTTGACATAAATCGCGCTTCATAGATGTGGAAAGTGAAAAAAAAATTCATTTTCATAGTCAAGTTCATAATTGTTATTCATGTATAATGCTGACATTTAACACAAAAAAGCAACAATCACGAAATATTGATTAAATAAATAAATGAAATGAAATGAAAAAATTAAATGCGTGGGTTTAATAATCATAATGATGATGACTAAACGATGACCTTATTAACTTGACATTAATTAATTTTGATTAAGTTAACTAGGATGATATCAAACACTTAGCAGTTACTTAAAAACAAAAACATTTTCAATTAAAGCCTATAATACAGAACCAATTAAGTAAAAAATTTTGTTTGACCTCAATAAAAATTGTACTAAAAAGTGACACACCAGTATTTCACCATAACTCCAGGCAATTTATAATACGTAGTATCGCGTTGAACTCTCCTGGGTGTTATTTTTAAACCGAAACATATCAACTTTAGTTTTATTACAAGGGCGCGTTCCGTTTTACGTGACTATGTAGGTTCCATGTTGAATTGTGAATAATTTTCACAAACTGCTATTCTACACGTGATGTATGGGATAAATTAAGTTTAATTACTGTATTTTGGGTCTTTAGGATAGAATAACAGAAATATTTTGGAGAATTTAACAAAAAAAAACCCCCGACTGCGTTGTGTAGAGACAGAGAAACATACATAAGCTTGTGATTCCACTGGTGTTGCGGGTGTCTATGGGCGGCGGTAATCGCTTACCATCAGGTGATCCGTCTGCTCGTTTGCCAGCTATGCCATAAAGAAAAGCTTCACTCTTATGAACCCCTTGGCATTGGAGCTCCAAAAAAGGTAGGCGGTAGTTATAAGGTGTACTTCAAACAAAAAGATCTCGATAAAAAAAATAAAAACAAAAAATTGAGTCAACAGATGCGATTATCTCTTACTGAGCCAAATCATATTCTTACCCCCGTCTAATTCGCCATTATTTATTCAACGGATAGAATAATAGAAGGGCGGTCTGCCAGGGCCGTACCGAGGCAGTAGCATAGGCCTCTAATTGGTTAAGGCCCCAATTATATTCTCCTCAAATTAAATACGAGTACTAACTTAAATGAGATAATTTAGAGGTGATATATTATATGTGACTAAAGTAACGTTGAATCGTTGATATGATGTTATTGTCGTATAACTAAAGATTTGATGTTTAAGAATGTCTCTTAATGTGCACATTGCACATTTGAGATCGGGTCGTCGTGGTCTGTAATGACTTTGATTCCTTCGCCTATATTAGTTTGCAGCTATATACATATTATTTTACTGGAGGGTAAACATTTTATTTAATTAACAGATTTTGTTTGACCACAAAATTTTAGGATAGACATTCCACCTACCAAAAATCGTTATCTTCAAAAGAGGCCTTATTCAGAGGCCTCTCACTGTGTAGTTCTAACTACGGCCCTGTTCTCTCCCTTACGAAATATTAGCCAAAGCCTTAGAGACGCCCTTAAATAGGAGGATAAGAACAATAACGCATTTAAGGCCTGAATTATAAACGATAAACGTCTTAAGAGAGTTGGGGCTGAGATGGGTAATGGTGGGGATTTGGCTACCCGGCTAACCCTAGCAGATCGAGCGAGATGGATGGATACCACTCTAGGCCACTTAAAATTATACAGGGTGTAGCAAAAATGTCTAAAAATACTTTAAGATGGGCTTTTGCAGAAACTGAACTTGTCCACGACTTTACTGATATCCCAAAAACGGGCTTCATGCAAATGATCAACTGTGTTTGGATCTTTTTTAGGGTTCCGTAGCCAAATGGCAAAA
This sequence comes from Coleophora deauratella, assembly GCA_958295455.1. Classification (NCBI taxonomy): domain Eukaryota; kingdom Metazoa; phylum Arthropoda; class Insecta; order Lepidoptera; family Coleophoridae; genus Coleophora; species Coleophora deauratella. Next base: position 10,178,559 of record OY282410.1, on the reverse strand, counting down.
AACGGAACCTTTATGGATTCGTCATGTCTGTCTGTGCGTCCGTATGTCACAGCCACTTTTTTCCGAAACTATAAGAACTATACTGTTGAAACTTGGTAAGTAGATGTATTCTGTGAACCGCATTAAGATTTTCACACAAAAATAGAAAAAAAAACAATAAATTTTGGGGGTTCAAACTCTAAAATAAGAGAATGATAAAACTAGAAAAAATATATGATGTACATTACCATGCAAACTTCCACCGAAAATTGGTTTGAACGAGATCTAGTTGTTAGTAGTTTTTTTTAATAAGTCATAAATCGTAAACCGCAAATTACCTTTCATTTAATCAACTCAAATATAAAAAATATAGAGTTCAAGACATGTGTGATTATGAATTTATACGGAACCCTCGGTGCGCGAGTCCGACTCGCACTTGGCCGGTTTTTTTACAAAGTTGTAGAACTGAAGTATGATGACGATTAGTGTGATGAGTACCAGTCTCACTTTACGGGCTCTACATCTGCTATTTTACTCTCCATTGGTAAGCTCTTGCTTTGTTATAAACACTGTACAATATGGCTTTCTTTAGGGGGTATAAGTCTTACAACACCTTGCATTCTGTTAAAGTTTAGGCTTCAGGTTCGTCTATTAATTATAAATACATACATCCAAACACATGAGTCACTTTAGGGCTGGTACAGTAAATAAAAATAAAAAAATACTTTTCAAAAACATTTCTACAAGAGTGATTGATCTGGCATTTAAAATATAGCTGTGTCAAACCCACATGGTTATTATTGCGCTCCATACGCATTTGTAAATTTACCCACAAAACAAACTATTGGGAGGCAATGAAGCGAACAATTCGCACTGAAATACAGCAAAATACAACGCGAGTCTCGGCAAATGCTGCACATCTATTGATTGGTGTCCGTTTGACGATTGAGTCTGTTCCCACTTGTACAGATTACTAGATTGTTATCAAATGGGAAAATGTATGAAAGTTAATAACAAATCGCCAGTATAGTTTGACTTATCGCATAAAATGAAAAAGTAAACGCTTAAAATTGAAATACTGTCGTGCTTGAGATAAAAGCAGTAAATATATTTTTAAAAGCAGTAACTTCATCCATTTCGTCATTTAATAATATAAGATTTATTAATTAAGACAGACAAATGATAACGCAGTATAAAAATACACAAACTGAGCTACACATTTCAAAAATCGTAATTAAAATATAATCTAAGGAAACAGTTCGGAAAATGCAAAAATGTGTCGAAAACTCGAAAGCGTTTTTACATAGATTTACTGCTCTTATGGTAAGCACGGCAGAATAAAACTGTTGATAATATTGTGAAGCGTACATGGTCATGGTCATTGTGAGTCATGTGTCTTAACTGGTGATTTCACTCATGAAATTCGACTGACTCGGTGGCTAAGTGGTTAGCGATCCTGACCTCTGATCCGAGAGTGGTAGGTTCGATCCCCACACAGGGCAAACTTTTCTGTGATGAGCAGAATTGTTTGCTCTGAGTCTGATTGTATTATATCTATATATGTATGTATTTAAATGTATATGTGTCTCTGGTTCCCAAGATACAGGGAATCCTAGTTTGGGGCCAGATGACCGTGTGTGATTTGTCCCGGATATATTATTAATTGAACAACTTTACCTATTAAGTAAGTAAGTTGGTCGATTTGTATGAAAAGTGAAAAAAAAATATTTTGCGATTTCAGCTAAATTTTAGAACAAAAGTTGATCATTTTAATAAGGGGCATTATAGTTTCTTCCTTATGAGGTTTCTCAAAAATAGCATTCTTTATGCTACTCACTCAAAACACACTCATATTTTTTTTGTTAAAAGCATTGGCAATTAGAATGCTTATTTATATTATTTACCAGTATCATAATTTAATAGCGTCAAAATAAACATTAAAAAAGAGCACTATGTTTCGCATTTATTATTTTGAGTTAGGAAGGGCTGTCTCGTCGTGTGTTCACAGAGCTATACAAAAATTAAACTTTTTTGTTTTCATTCAATATCAATTGGCTACTGGGTAATGTATCTACATGAGATCGAAACGAAGCGGTGTTATTGAACATTTCAGATTTACCTCAGTTTGCCTACAGTGTATTATGTGGCGGGCCTCACTTTTCAGTTACGCTGTTTTCCCGGCAGGCAGCCGACGGGCGACATTGTTTTGATTTTAAAACGGGGAAACGTTGGGATAATGTTGGTGGTTTCAACCATCAATAAATCATTAACATGGCGCATTTCAATAATACGTATTTATAATATTTTACTAAAAACCGTATCGTGATAGAAGGTAGAATCTTTAACTACTTATTAGGGTGTAAAAAATAGGTGTAATATTCGTGATCCCTGTATGTTTTGTCACTGTTTTATGTATTGTACTTTGTTTTTTCACAACAAAGAGTTTACAAACAAACTGGAGGTTTTACTCCTCATACTGAACAACTTTTGTTCTACGAATTCATTGAACCGGGACAAATCACACACGGTCATCTGGCCCCAAACTAGGATTCCCTGTATCTTGGGAACCAGAGACTGATATACATACACATATACATTTAAATACATAAATATATAGATATGATACACCCAGACTCAGAGCAAACAATTCTGCTCATCACAGAAAAGTTTGCCGTGTGTGGGGATCGAACCCACGACTCTCGGATCAGAGGTCAGGATCGCTACCCACTTAGCCACCGATTCAGTCAAACTTCAAAGAAAAATTGAACTTAGTGTGTGTTGTAGGCATTATCTAAAGTAACTACAGAAATATAGTATTACTTACCTAATATTAACAAATATGTATTTGTATTATGTCCAATTTCGAACAACCATATCCCATTGATTTCAATTTAACTTAGCATGTCGCATTCAATTTCATAAAAGACGGTATAAAGTAGAAATGGGTCTTTCGACTCGTAAAAAAATATGTATACCTGTACTTACATCAGAGATTTAGTAACAAAGACCACTCAATCTTAAACACCTATAAAATTCTTCCCCTTTATTTACAGATACCAAATAAAATGCGAAACTGACCAACCATGGACTCCCCGGCGTCATCCCAAGACGATCGTGACATAGAAGTCAACGTGGTCTCCGGCGCCAGTAGTCCAGACATCCCTTCCTCGCCCAGAAGGGAACAGAAGAGCCCTTTCTACGAGATCAAGAAGGACAAAGAAGAAAAGGCGACAGGAAGCGCGCCGTACACGAGCTTTTCGATAAGCTCGATTCTCAACCGCGCAGAACCAAGGAGAGAGAATGCTCTGGAGGCAGCGTTGGCGGCAAACCATTTTGGGAGTAATGATGCTATGTTGTCAAGGTATGTTGGAACGAACAGCACTTTGTTTCTTTTTTTAAAACCTATGAAACTTTATTTTTTAATTTCTTGGCCTGGAGTCGAGTTCTTCAGCCGGATTCATAAATCGACATTTGGAGTGTTACCAATTTCTGTAAGTGATATAGTTATCGTTGGGAAAGTTTTGGGAGCCGTATTGATATATCAACAAAAAGTTTTAAACGCTATAAAAACATTTACATGTTTAAAACAGCAAATTACTTGCGGTTTTACAAAAAAAAATGAAAGGTCCTCTTCAGCATGTTGGCCTTTAATTATTTAAAAAAAAAAAACAAAAATGACACTTAATAAACACAGAAAGCCTTCCATCCGTCGAGTGTGTACGAGTATTTGTTTATAAGTATTTTATAACATAGTAATACTTAAATATAAGTAATCGTAAACACTAAAATTTTAATTATCCACCTAAATCGCAAATCACCACTTCAAAACATTTAACAAATATATAGTCCTCAATACCCCCGAACAATCTGTCAATTGAGCCTTCAATTTGCTAAGCTGTAGCCAATTTGGCTCGAAACATGGGGCTAGATGTCTAGATATTAGGTCTAAGTCTAGACAATGGCTAACCTCAAAAGATATTGATCGGACGGCGGGAGCTTCAGACTAGGCTACGTTATTGCTAGTCATTTGATTACGTACTTTTTATCTAATGTCAAAATGAGCACATTTACGCGGATAGCACTGCTCCGGAATCCGCTCCGGTGTGCGGTTTTACGTCACAATTTCCGTAGTAAAAAAAACTGCCGCACCGCACACCGGAGCGGTGTGTTATCCGCCTTACGTTACTCTTTATCAAACGTCAAAATAGTTTTTTATTTTTTTATTTTAAATAGAATACGATGGCGTCATAACTTAATAGAGTCGGACTTTTTGGCGGGAACTCGTAGCAAGGGTTTGTCAGTTTTGTTTTATTATCCGGAAAAATAGATATCGTGGTTTTTAATGCATAATTTTGATAGTGTATTTTTCAATAAAGTGCCATTTAAGTGTCTAATATGTAGGATAATGAAATAAATTGTGTAGACTGAGTTTCGAGTGCTCTCAAGAAGTCCATGAAATCTTCATCAAAAGTGCTATCATTTTGCTGAAGCATAGGGTAGTTGACTAACAAAGAGTAAGAATTTGAAAATAAAATGAAGAAAATAATACTGAAGACGTAAACCTTTGAAACTAAAAAGAAAAAACATAACTAATGACGAGGCGATATGGCCATGGAGCCTTAGCCTGCCCAACAAGGGCGAAAAAAAAACTTAATAGAGTCGTTTCCATATACATATTTCTTTTTTTACTTTTCATACTACAAATTGATCGGCTCGGCGGACTTGATTTAAGTAACAAGTCCAAGAAACATTTTTATTAGTGATTTCAGCCTAATCCTAGGACAGAAGTCGTTTAGTTCGACAAGGATAAGTCCTCCTTAACGTTTTGCGACGCGTTTTTGTTACACGCTATATCACTGATGTTCTAGACTGTTTTATATTCGTTTTGCGACTGCGTACGGCCAGAACGCACATCACCCGCCCACAAAACAAAACATTACAAACTAGCTACATCGTAATCCGTCCTAAAACAACGGCCTGGTACAAGAAGATAAGGTATTCTTCGCTTTGTCACTGTAGATTAAATACATAGTGCTACATAGAGTATTGGGCACTCTCTGTAGCTCTCTGAAGGCGAACTCAAAGTAGGTACAATTGGTGACGATCTATTCAGTTGTCATTCAGTTATTAATATGCTAGACAATGCTAGAAGACGATATCAATATAAAATTTGAAATAGAGCCATAACATTATTGCCTGGAAAAAATCTTGAAGTCCTATTTTGGTTTTGTTTGTGTATTTTGTATTTAGTATTGCAATAAAGAGTATTTGATTAGATTTATTCCCTTTTTTTCCAAAATAAGTGTAATAGGTACCGTTCTCGTTGTACCACAAAGCCCCATCTAATCAACCTTAGTTCCACAGAGCACCCATTTCACTCGTTGTGACGGGCCTTATCTCCGTACACAGAATAAAACTGGCGCCAAATGGCCGGGTCGGCCGAATGGGGTAACGGTAATCTCGGGGTAACACGGTAATCTACGGGTAACACGGTAATCTACGGGTAACTTGGTAATCTCGGGGCAAATTGGGAACGGTCGTGTTCTGACGTGACTTGACAGTTGAGGGTTGGTGGTGAAGGTTTGGACTTTGATTTGAAGATTTTGGGACAATGATTTATGGAGAAGAAAGGGTTGAGATTGGCAAGTAGATTTGTATAAGTATTCCACTTTTAAATTCTAAGTATTCCATTTTTAACCGTCTTCAAAAAAGGAGGAGGTTCTCAATTCGTCGGAATCTTTTTTTTATATTTTATGTATTGTGTGTTCCCCGATTACTCGAAGGCGCCTGAACCAATTTGGGAAATTATTATTTTTTCACAATTTTGTTTCACCCTGTATAAAGTCATTAACCACGCCTCGAACAATCCAACAAAATCTCGCGTTAAAATAACCTATTTCTCTTACATAAAAATATGACATTTGTACATGCGTCAGTGCGTGTGTTGTATAGGTTACGCTTAGTATTATATTATCTGTGGTTACGCTAAGTAATTGGCAAACAAATTCCATACAAATTCGTCTACTCAGCTCTTCGATTCCTATAAAGGGTCAAAGTTTTTTGCTCCAATTAAATTGGTTCCTTAGGGAAAGTTGTTCAGTTTCATGACCAGAAACTACAGTTAAAATTTGGTCCGCGATTTCAATTTCATTCTGTATACCAGGTGATGTTTTGATGACGGATGTGAACATGTGTTGTGTTTTTTAATAATGTTTTTTTATTTATTTTCCATACGAAAATGATCAATCCGACGACGATCGATCTGTTTGTATAGGGAAACGATAAAAAATATAGGGAGTTATATTTTTTATCGTTTATCAAAAAAGTTGTAGAACAAAGTTTTCATATTCGATCCAAATAATAGCCTGGATACTTTCACGTCATTATACCATTAAAATCACTTTGTTGTTTGTTGAGAACCTTTCTTAAATAAAACGTACAAAGTTCTAAACACAAAGACATCTTTATCTCTCACTGTCTGTCCTCCCCATCTTAATTATGTTCAAAGTGACGTCCGACATTTTGTTTACGGTTGTAAGCGATCTGTCACGCGGCCATTTTCTTTCGCAACTTTTAAATATTTTCTTTTTTGTAACGGACAATGCTTTACTGTGTTCAGCCTTGTTCGGAAGGTTAATTAAGTAATTTTGGAGATAAAATAAACATGGATCCTGGGGCTATGATTAGGATCCTTTGAAAGAAGTTGGGGTGAATAAATAAAAAGGTTTATTTTATTTTATTTTTGTAAAGCTTTTCTTCTTTGCTAATTAGTAGCTTGTTTTAAATGAGGTGAAATAAAAGAGGTATTGTATTTTAGTAGAGCATAAAAGGGACTGAGAGAGTTAAATGATTTTTGAATTGTATCTTGGTATGTTAATAAATTTTACGCAATATTTTCGAATTGGATATACATACATATTTTTATAACTTTCAGCAATTTCAGAATTTATAATTTTATTATTTTTCAGGTACACATTGTATAGGTACTTATTTAAAATTTCCTATTTTTCGTCAATACTTTATTTATTATTTCACCTGAGAAATAGAATAAATCAATCACATGGTACACCACAAAATTTAAATTTAAATTTTTGCACTACAGTGCAAAAGGAGATTTATGATCTTATTTTTCCACTAACTCTTCCCAGATCTTACGAAAACAGCGTTATCATCTATCTCTTTGCCGAATTTCAGCTTAATCAGTTCAGTGGATCAACGGGCAATGAACAGACAGATTTTAATAATATAAGAATGATAAATACAGTACGTAACATAATATGTGTGAAACTGGGAACTCTATTTATTATGAAATAAATCGTCTATCCATACAAAACGTTTAACCAAACGTAGTATTCAATTTGTACGGAGAATAAAAATTTTCCTGCGATTTTTTTAAAGTTATACGGCAAAAAATGTAGAAGCCACAGTTTTATCAAAATCTTTCAATATCTTCTCAGAAAATGAGATCATTTCAAAGTACTTATTACTAATAGAAAAAAGCAAATAAAAAATATCCCTGCGCCAATCTCAGTCCATTTTACTTTACTGCCTCACAAAACCGGGCGGGATTGAACCCCGTACCCTCGGCTCGTAAATATAGGTACCACATAACAGGGCTCAACTCAGGTGGGGTTCGAAGCGGGGTCGAAATAATTCGGGGATAAAAACTGACAGTTATTTATTTGAGTAGACATTTTATACGTATTTTCGTTTGATTATTTTTGTTCAGATGCTTTTTAATAACTTTATTTTTTATCATTCGATTTACGTTTTTAATTTAAAAAGTACTTAAGCGTTATTTTTAGATATGTAGGTACATAGAAATTCTCTTAAATAATAATAAAAAAATATATACGATACTAAATATGATGCGATTTGGACGTCTTTATTGCTTAATGCAATTTCTTCCAGATAAAACCCGGCTTTGTTTGACAGCCTTCATCTATTAATAGGAAAACCTTGAACATGAACCTTTGTAATATAATTTCGTAAGTTTTTTTTAACTGAGTTTCGTACGAGCTTTTTTAATTTTTAATCAAAGGTAGGTACATTTCACGCTCTTTTAAATTTATCTGAAATAACCAAAACATAGAATTATTGATTAACAGCGTATGTGAAATGTAGAGCGTTTTTTATTTATTTATTTTATTTTATTAGATTTTAACACACCAACAGATTACAGTGAAAGGGCTTAAATACTAAATAAAATAAATTGATTGATTGATTTATAAATTTCTTTATAAATATATGATCAGACTATAATAATAATAATATCCGGGACAAATCACACACGGTCATCTAGCCCCAAACTAGGATTCCCTGTATCTTGGGAACCAGAGACTGATATACGTACACATATACACTTAAATACATACATATATAGATATAATACACCCAGACTCAGAGCAAACAGAGCAGACTGCTACAAACTACTACTTTACTGCTACTGCTTTACCGCTACAAGACTATTGTCATGCAACAATAGTGTAGTTTTTCTTACCTGTGGTAATCAAAGAAAAAGAACAAAAGAAAAGTTCTACGTCACCATAATTAAGCACCTATAAAGAATCATTTCAAATGAAAGTAAGTACTGAGCCTTACATGTTTTTCTTTCCAACGAATTATGATCTCTCTTAATAGACTCATTGACGATTGGTTTGTGTGAAGACCCATTATAGCTAATACTAATAACATCAAATAACTAAATAGCGAACAGACGGTCCCCCGAATCTCGGCCCTCGGCGGCTGCCCTCGGTAATATAAATAATTTAACGCCCTTCTAGTAGGGGTGGAGCGAGGCAGGAGCGGTGGCGGGCCATAATTTTTGACATTAAGTGACGATGTCTTTAAGTTGATAATACGAAAGGCAACGAAAAATGGATTTAATGTTTAAGTAAGTTGCATCTCTCTATCTCTCTATCTTTTATCGTGTGGCACAATTTAACCGTCCTATCCACAAGTTGCATTGAACTGTGTTTTGTAATTTAATATTTCAGTATTTTGATTGGGATAAATCGTCGTATGGAGTTAAATAGACTTAATTCCGACTGCAGAGAAACTATTTTGCAGAGCAACTAAATTAGGTTTTTGGAAATTTAAGTAAAACATATCCTATTTCAAAATAGCATTTTCAATCCCGTCTCTGGTGTTAACGTTAAAATGTTTTTATCAAATTTTGTCAGGAAAAGGCTCGTGTCTAAGCAGTATTCCGTTAACGAAATAGATAAATTACAAATTTATTTATCTATATAAAATTAATTATATAAATACGTGCGATATTATTTATCAACGAATAATCACTTTATAAACGTACACAAAATTAGCTTTAGAAATAAAATAACGTCCAGTATGTGCAATGTTATAAACCAGTAATTTTATAAATAACAAATATTTAGCCTCAAAAAGTAGCCATTTGGTTCGGAATAAAACTGTTTTACTAAACCGCTTTCACTTACGACTTGTACCACGCTATAAATACCATCTTATATACTAAGAAGGGAGGCACTTACCAACTTATCGACTCGCTACTCGATATAAGGGTGCTTACGGTTTTTCAAGGAATGAGGGTTGAGGGTGTCTCAGTATTTACTTTTGGGCGTGAGATTTTAAGATGATCGGGTAAGATTCCCATTCAGAGCTTTTGCGGAAGTTATTTGTAAAGGATTTTGCGTGCGAGGGATTTGAGATTCGTATTTCAATCTTCTTGCGCAAAGGTAGATTCTTTGATTCAAGTTAATTTGTGTTTAGATTAGATAACATTTTGTCATTGGCATTAGTTTCGAAAAGTTTTAAATATCTTTAAAAACATTTTCCTATAAAACATTTGTTATTATCCAAAATTACTTTTTTATATTTATATTTGTGTAATGCTTCTGAAATTTTGAAGCTGAAATAAAAAAAACATCATATGGAACATTTTTCAAAATGCTGATTCAGTTGTATTGTATACTTACCATAAAAACTGCTATACAAACTGGGTATACACAGTTAAAATATACTGAAGTTAATGCATGTCATCTTTTATCTTGTGTATACTTATGAAAATTCGCATTTTTTAACTTACTTTGTTCTTTTTATAAGAAAAATCCACTGAAACTATTTAAACTTCCTCTTTTAATCTACCCAGAAAACTGAACAACTTTCCTGGAGAATCCATAAGCTAATTTTGGGAGAATAAATTGGACTTCTCCCATACTAAGGGGATCAGCTGATCGAGTTGATAGAAAACTATAGGCGGCGGTTGCCTGGTATTGCACTTAGCATCACCCGCGGTCACGTGTAGGGCATTTTTAGACCTATACCTTGTGGATAGGACGGTTAAATTGTGCCACACGATAAGAGAGAGAGAGAGAGAGAATAGAAAAGTTAAAAAACGCGAGTCTACTTTAGGTTTTTTGGGAAAAACCGTTCAATTTTACGAGTAGAAGCTTCAGTTAATTTTCAGTTTCAGCTAAATTGTTGTTAAATCTTATGTATTTGTTCAGCATATTTATCCAACAAACTGAGCGTTGAAAAGAAAACTAAAAATGTCAACTAACATCCAGGTATAAGTTACTAGGTAGTCTCAAACGTTCAGGGACCCCATAATAGTCGTTACAGCGTGTCATCTCAGAAAATGGCTGAAAAGACAGCACTGAGCAGCTCTCAAAGAGCCCTATCGCAACAAAAGGCGCCCGCGTCGCTGCCCAGACAACAGATACAACTAAACACTTTAAACCATAAAAGAAAGTACAAACGCTATTATCAAGTAACAACGACGAAGTGTCGCGCAACGCGTCCAATTCAAAAAAGAGAACGCCACCGTCTCGCATCGATTTTTATACCCGAGCGCCCCCCTCGAGGGGGCGGGGTCACGGATCCGGCCAATCAGCGCGCGGTGAGCCGACCAATCGCGTCGCGGCTTCTTCTATTCCAATTTCAAAAGGAAGCAGTTCGTGTAATGGAATTTCGCGTCTGGAAGTTCGCTCGGATTAGGGTTGGTGCAAGCTGAAATTTGTTGCCGGGATTTTTTGTGTCATTGATTTTTTTGAGTGGTAATTAGCTGCTCTTTTGTTTTATTGTTGTTGGTTTGTCAAAGGGTTCCAAAAAATAGGATTACTATTACTCTTCAAATGGGTTCAGGACGAAAATATGGACATTAATGGTACGGAAAAGTTGTATTCTTCCTATCGTGATTTAGTATAATGTAGGGCTGTTTTATTATACATTTATATACTTAACACCGGACGCAGTTACTATATACATATATTAAGAGTTGCAGATATTGATTTATTTTAATTAGACATTTAGGACACAAATGTATGTCAAATAAAATTTACTATCGGTTGAATTTAGCAAATCACTAAATTCAAGCAAGTGGACGAATGTGTCGTCACTTAACTATGAAAACCACTATTTACTTGACCCTCGCCGTCTCGGTCTTGTACTCATGAAGCTAAAACACTTATGTTTTACAACTTTGTTCAGTTCCAACTTCTCATATTCAGCATTTATAAGAAGTTTTCCAGTTTCCTGACTTTCTTTGAGACACGCATAATCTTTGAGAGTGTCAATTTAAGATATCGTATGTAAGCAGAGACAAGGAGTTAGCGTTCCTAGATATTAATAAATAAATCTGTTCTACATTTCTTACCACACCTGAGAAATAAATAATTATAATCTAACAAAATCTAGACATCAAGAAAAGTCTAAAGACCCTCACAGATTTAAGTCTTTTAAGCCATTTTGAGTACAAACGTTAAAAAATTTACGTTACTCATATGCAATCAAAATATTCTATTGTAAAATACAGAAATCATACATTTTGTGAAATACAGAAATCAAACATTTTTTATGAAATCAATGTTATACCTATAAAAAAAGTGATCGCTATTTCAAAACACATTTTCAATATTACTATTTGCTCCCGGTTTCGCTCGCAACAATAAAATAACATCTATAAAGAAAGGTAGCACTTTCGTCATTGTTAGCTCGTAGTTTGTCGGGGTAGCTAACTTTAGAATGGATAGTGCTTGATAATTTATATCGATGTATCGATAGTTTTAAATATATATTTAAATTATTGTTTTTACTACACACTTAACAATATAAGTTAGTTAAAATAAATGGCAAAGAATTGGTCTTTTAGTTTTGTAGACGTCGATAATATTGCTTTTACTGTTATTTTAATTCGTTCGAACAGGAATTAATTTGGGTTATTTTTTTTATTCTGAGGAAATGAGAATCCATGAAAACTTGCTCATTTTACTTTTAAAGTTAAAATTAAATTAAACTGTTTTGTTTTGTGAGAGTAAACGATAGTGAAATCGAAAATTCATGACAAATTATATTTTTGCTGCTGCGTGACTACGAAATGCTACGCGCCTTTATGCGTATACGCGTACTACGACGCTAAAGTTTTGATTTAGAAATTGATTAAACTAAGTAACTTTCTTCTTATTTCGTTTTAAAATTTATAAAGGTAACATTATTTAAATACATCAACGGTTAATTAATTTTGTTTAAAATTGATTTCTTGAGAACACATTAATGTATTTTCCCCAGAAACTCGCACTAAATAAAAATCGATAAATAATTAAAAGTATCGATAAAACTCTTCGCAGCACTATTCTGCCTCCCAAGAGAGAAGCTATAGAGCTGCAATCTTTTAGCGACAATCGATATAGCATAGTCGATACTTTTATCGTAAGTGAGAAAGCTTGTTCTGTTGAGGCTAGAGAGTTCGAGCGCTTCCCGCTAAGTGATGTATAGCTGGCTTTCAGTCTCTCTTTGATTGTGTTTTTAGAAATCAAAGAAAGGTATACAATCTTCATACAGAGCGGCTCTTTTGCGACTTCAAAACTTCGTGATTTTGTCGGAATTACAGTGATAGTATACTAATATATACAGGACGTTAAAAACAAGTGCGTTGTAAATTTTAAGGGGTTATTCAGAATCAAGTATAGAACACAGGAAAAACATTGAAAAAATCCGATCTACTTTTTTTCAGTTTCTCATACTAATCTGAATAGTGAATCAAGAATTTGTATGGAAAAGTGAAAAAAATGTAAATCGGATTTTTTTAAATATTTTTCCTGTATTCTATACTTGATTCTGTCTGTGTGACCCCTTAAAATTTCAAACGCACTCTTTCAACATCCTGTATAGTCCAGTATATATTCGTACTGCTACACACCGTATGGACACTCTCTGCCCCTCTTAAAAAGCGACCTCACTCTCCTACCATTAAGATACGATGACGGTTACTTAGCGCCAGCCACGTCGAGTCTATTCTATTCTATTTTTCTATTTGGCATTCCACATCTCATAACAAGCGTGATTCTGCCCATGTCAAGTGAAAAATGGGAGAATCTTCAATAAAAAACATGGCGAAACGCCAATGTCAAGTGAAAGACGCGGCCCTTAGGGTGATGGGCACTTAAAGACGCTCCACGTGGTGATTTGTTGTTGGAACTCGGAAAACGGAGCTGTCTCCCGAGTTAATCCTCTTCTTATGACCGCTTATCACTGAATCGGAATCACAGCTATTTCCCCATCACAAAAATAACGTTGAGACTACTCTAAAACGGAAATAATTAAGAAATTAACTCAGCAGACGTGTGCTCGGTACAAGTCCCGGCAACCAACCTCCACGTAGAGTCTGTCTACGATCTTTTGGCAGATGGATGACATTGACGTGGCCGCGCTTTAGTCGCAAATCTGACGTTTCTTTCATATAAATTGTGTCATTTTTCAAGATGGCGGCGTTAGTTCCGGCCTTCCACCACCTGCCAAAAGATTGTAGACAGACTGTAACACATATTTTACGCGTGTATTGTAAAAACGTCATATTTTATGTAGAAGGTAGTAGGCACCAAACGCATGTACAGTCCCGTGCACCTAACAGTATACAGAGTAGCCGTATAATAAGTAGCGCTACTTGGCTGTATAATAATAATAATATCTGGGACAAATCACACACGGTCATCTGGCCCTAAACTAGGATTCCCTGTATCTTGGGAACCAGAGACTGATATACATACACATATACTTTTAAATAGATACATATATAGATATAATACACCCAGACTCAGAGCAAACAATTCTGCTCATCACAGAAAAGTTTGCCACGACTCTCGGATCAGAAGTCAGGATCGCTAACCACTTTGCCACCGAGTCAGTCATATACTTACCATCAGGTGAGATTGGAGATTAAAGTTCCCAAATCTTGAATAAAAAAATAAAATAAAAAAAATACTTTTAGTCGCACAAGACTACGGCGTAGTAGGAACTTTGTAATAATTAGAAAAAAAATGACGATTTGAAAGAATATGTAAAGCCGCTATTTAAATTAAAAACCTCGAGCGCTAGTGAGCTCCGTGACGTTCCACCTTAAATAAAAAACATTTTGAATTTTGACACTTGCATGGAGCGTCCAGTGTGTGGCTGAGCGCTATCTGTCTGTCTGTCAGGTCGTATAAGGGTTCTCAAAAGTTTAAGAAAGATTTATATCACCTTTGAACTTGTATGGGTTTTTAAGCATGTCGAAGCGTTAAGATTGTCGCCTGCGGGATTTCCGGATCGATACGTACTTCAAACCTTCAAAAAAAAGAACGTACTCCTACTTTAAAGGTCGGCAACGCACTTGTGACTCCTCTGGTGTTGCGGGTGTCTATGGGCGGTGGTAATCGCTTACCATCAGGTGATCCGCCTGCTCGTTTGTCACCTATGCCATAAAAATTGGCTCACTGTTTATTGTTTTGGGTATGATGGGTGTGTGTAAACGCTTTATTGAGGCAACTGCCGTCTATTCTTTGTGATATTGTGGTTAAATTGTGCCACACAATAAGAAGTAAGAAGAACTTAGCTCTAAAAGTTGGTGGCACACTTGAATGAACGACCATCATCAGTTTTTATCTTATCAACCGACTTCAAAAAAAGGAGGATGTTCTGAATTCGTCGGAATCTTTTATTTTTATTTTTTTATGTATGTTCCCCGATTACTCGAAGACGCCTGAACCGATTTGTAAAATTATTTTTTTGTTTAAAAGAGTAAACTTCCCAGGTGGTCCCATATAAATTTTGTCGAAATCGATTGAGCATTTTTTGAAAAATCTATCAAAAACAAAAAGAAAACAGCAAAATTGGAGTTGTTATGTTTGAAGTCGGTTGTGTTTGACGTGTTTAGCGTTGTCATTTTAGTAACATTTTTAGGCGACTTGAAAATTCTTTGTGAATTTGCCTCGAAAAGTATTGAACAGATTAGAGTGAATATGTTTGTGATAAAAAGGCTCGAAGCCGGGAAGAATTTTAGTTATGTCTCGTTTCGGGTTCTTGATTTAATTTAAAAAATACTACGACTTTGTATCGCCCGTTGATGTCTTTTGTATGGACAAAAAGTTTCACTTGATCTGCCTGCACTTATAAAATAAGTGAAAAAAGTTTTACATGAAGGCGGTCTTAACTCTAAAAAGATATTCTAATTTCATTTATTTCTCTAGGGAATGCGATCTCTTTTGTCAGTTTTCAGGGTTTCGTACCTTAAAAGGAAAGAATAAAGGTTCCTTTAAATATATAAATAAATAAAACCTTTATAGGATCACTCGTAGGTGTGTCTGCCTGTCTTTCACAGCCAATTTTCTTCGAATCTTCTAGACTGATTAAGTTGAAAATTTAAAAAAACGCTTGTTACTGTGCCGTATGATATTTTAAGCGGACCAGACACTATCAACAATATTTTTACATCAGTATATTGTCATTCCATCGTTTAAATCATATCAAAGGCCGGCAACGCACTTGTGACTCCTCCGGTGTTGCGGGTGTCTATGGGCGGTGGTAATCGCTTACCATCAGGTGATCCGTCTGCTCGTTTGCCACCTCTGTTATAAAAAAAAAGGATAAAATTGTATGCGTCAGACCTTCTTTCCATCAACTACACGGTCAGTATACTGTCATTACTTGAAAACACTGTCATTATTACTGATAGTATCTGGTTCGCTTCAAATTAAAGGACTTATTGTAAGGATCTCATATGATTTTTTTAAATTTTAAAATAAATAGTTTGTTTATAATGGTTTGGTGGTAGCTACCCCCCCCCCCCCCATTTTCAGTGACTCCTCAATTCTTACCGATATTTCTGATTGTTTCAGGCTGGGTCTTATCTCGCAGTGGAGCGCCTTGGCTGGCCGGTACGGGGGGCTTGTATCAGCGCCTTGGTACTGGCAGAGAGGGCACGAGAGGAGCCCTCCTAGAGGTCAGTATAGATATGTTATACTTGGGTATAACCTCATCGTTCCCACTGTCGGGGCATCGGTTTCTTCGCATGGCTTGGGAAATTTAGGTTTCTTTGGAAAAAAATTACACTTTCATGACATCGATAGAGTTTCTGAGAGTGGTATTTTTAGTAAAAAGTTTTTACACCCCTGTATACATATTGACGTGTCAAACGCAAATTGTATTTAAGTGACATTTTTAAGAATACTGAACAAATAGTTTTAAAATTACTTTTAAAAATCTACTCATTAAAAATATAATAACTTTTTAATAACATTAAAAATATTCAGAATATCAAGAATCTAAGTTTATTTTCATCATTATTTGTATAAGATACTTACTAATTTTAAAACGATCTCCTAAATATTTCCAAAAAATACGTATCGCTTCCTACAAAAAGCCTTTCAGTTGCATCAGTTTCAAATAAATTATAGGCACTTAGTCCAACACAAAACTGGTGGCCGACTGTGTAAGCAAGGCAAGGGTGTGTACGGCTTCCCGGGTCGTGGGTTCGACTCCCGGCTCGGGTTGCAGGCTGCGATTGCTGGGTGCGCGGCGACACCTGTCGCATTACGACTGATTGAATTCCACTTGTGACAAAGACCTTATTACATGGACTAGGTGTCGCGAGCTTAAACGTTTGTGATTGTAGATAAAATCTAGTCCTATAGTAGGTACGTGTTCTCGTAGTAGGAAATTTGTACTAAGTTAGAAAAAAGACGATTTATAGGAATTTGTGTTGAGCATCTGCTTAAATAGCTAAATATATTTTTTTAGTTTGACTAGAGAGTGTAGCTTAGCCTTCTCGAAGCGTAGGAAGAGACCCATGCCCTCACTGGTGCCGACTCCATAGGGCTTGGGGTGCCTGAGCCCCCCCAATGACATTACCAGCGGGGCTGAGCCCTTCCATTATTTTATATTAAAGTACTTGTGTGGCTTGCGGCTTGCAAATTGCGGTCCCTTAACAATAATCACAAAAACGAAAATAACATTTTTTTTCCGGCTAGCCCCCCCTCCAATATTTTTATTAAGTCGGCGCCCCTGCATGCCCTGGCAGTGGGGACGATATAGGTTATGTAAATTATGTAATTATTAAAGTAGAGCTTGACGGTTAAAACTATAAAACAATTTAAAATAGTGATATAAGAAGTAGAGTCTGCTTGGTGTCACTTTTAATCTTTGAAAGTCTTATCAATAACTAAAATTATGAAGGCATTGCTTAATAATAGTTTTTAATATAAGTATTACTTCTTCTTCGTCTATTTAAGAGCAATGCTCTTGTCGGTGGAGCAATCTCCAATATTATTATTATATCCAATATAAGCTTTCGTTACACTGCTCACTTCGCGCTACTCCAGCTACTCCAGCTACTCCAGCAGAAGCACAGTCGGCTGGAGGTCAGTGCGACGAGGAGAGAAAGCGTCGGACAATCCGGGCATTGTCGAGGAGGACTGCCTTTTGCATAGCCGCTATTATCGGTTTGCCTCGAAGTCCCAGCTGTCTAAGGTTACGATCCAAGTCAACTGGGATCAAACCATTAACGGACAGGACTACAGGAATGATTTCAGTGGATTGCACTTGCCACATATCCGTAACCTCGTGCGCCAGATTAAGGTACCGCAACCTTTTGTCGGCATCGGCTTGCTATTATTATTATTATTTTGAAACATGAATTTGGGCTACTCTGACCACTTCGCGCTAGGCGAAGTGGCAGGAGCTACTCCAGCAGAAGCACAGTTATTATTATTATTATTATTATCTGTTCTATATAATTTCGTCTTGGTCTTCCTCTTTGTCTTCTCCCCTCTACCTTTCCTTCTATTATGGTTTTAAGGAAGCTATCGTGTCTTATCAGGTGTCTTATCATATTTCCTCGTCTATTCTGAATTGTTTCCAACATGTTTCTTTTTTCTTCAATCATCTCAAGTACTTCTTGATTTGATTTCTTTTCTGTCCAACTGATCCTTTCCATCCTCCTCCAGCACCACATCTCAAATGCTTCTAATCTCTCCCTGTCCCGCTGAGTTAGTGTCCACGTCTCTGATGCGTACAAAGCAATACTCCATATATACAATTTAATAAGTCTCTTCTTATTTTTGCGTGACATTTTAGATGTTAAAAAGTCTTTTTTACTGTTGAATGCTGCTTTGGCCATGGCTATTCTTGAAATTATGTCAGGGGTACATCTAGCATCATTGTTTATAATACTGCCCAAATATCTGAAGTTTTTGACCTCTTCTATTACATTATTATTTAAATATATTTGACTGTTGACTATTAGTTTTTTTGAGATAACTAATGTTTTTGTTTTAATTGTATTTATTTTCAAACCAAATTCTCTGAATATTCTGTGTTAACTAAGTTTTCAAGGTCTATTGTGCTTTCAGCCAAAGCTGCAATGTCATCTGCGAAACGAATAAACTGTATATTTTCCCCATTGAATTTTACCCCGCCCTCTTCAGTTTCAGTTATTTTTCTAATGGCGCATTCTATAAAGATGTTGAATATATAACTAAGTATAAGTACTACAAGTAAGATAAATTAATGTAGGGTAGAAGAAAAACTATATTTTTCATCAGTATCCATGTTAAACTTTCAAATAAAAGACAACGCGATTCAAATCAAGGCATTTCACTTCGCAGACCCTCTCAAAAAACAGTACGAGATAATTAATATTTGCCCCCACCGTAACATCAAAACGGGCATCAAACGAGCATGATCACCGCTCTTTTTCTGAAGAAAAAAACTCGTCTGGTTATAAAATAGTGAGGGGATGACGTTGACGGAATCATTCGGGAAGTCCAAAAGTGATAAAAGCTGAGATTTGTTTCCAAAAAACCGCGACAAAAAACAATTGATAAGATATAACAGATTTCAAGATTCTTTAATAATTATTAATAATTTAATTTTAACAGATTTAAAGATTCTTTAATAATATAAGATGTTTTTTTTTTGTGAATGTATCCAGCCTATTAGAGTCAAATGTGTCAATCTGTGTTCTATCATTTTAAAATAAACGTTCCTGGATCCGTTATTAAAACACCATGAATAAACGACACAGAAATTTGCGATTAGAAAATGTTTAACGGTAATTACGGCATTAGTATTAATATTAAAGTTTCTTTCACTGGAATTATAACCATTTTCATAGGGCCGCACGTGAAATAGATATAAAGCTGAAACTTCGGTACATCCTTATTTGAACAAACAGCATACTACACGCAGTACAACCAAGCGAACAATACTTTCTACCTCAGCTTTCTACCATCCAACCACATTTTTATACATATAGCCACACTCACTGTAGGAGAAATGACAAATCTATATCCATCTCGGTTGCTCTCGTGATTTTTCGCGCCTCATGCCAAAAGTGTCAGGCGAGTGATGTGCGTTTCAAAATATCGCGTAGTCGCGTCGTTGTTTTAATTTACGAATGCGGTTTGTTTGAATTTCGAATTGCTGGGCTCGTTGGCCTTTTATTTTTTTGCTTTTATGGTGATTGAAGCATGCTATCATTCACAATATTTTATGCGATGGTTTTATTATGACTGCTTTTTTAAATTTTTCATTGAGAACTTTCCTCATATTAATAAGTAACTGGCAATATGGCGGATTTAGAAGATAAGTAAGAAGATAAAAAAAAATAATTGTAACGTTCCTTAGACAAGATATAACCTATATAAAATTGTAAGATTATATTACTTTATGTAAAATTGATAAGTCGGCTACTCGGCTCCTTGGGGATAGTCGTTCAATTCATTCTTTTTAATCGTCTTCTTAAATGTGTCCATAGTCTCACCAGTAACCCTGAATCGTAAACAAAATAGCTTGGAACTAAAGCAAAACTATTAAATAATGAACAAGTCACACTCCTGAATAAACTACTTAACTATAGTAAGCGTTTGTGTAAACAGCAAGCCAGCGGTAACCAAAGGATTATATTATCTATGGTTTCTAAAATCAATCACTGCAACTACTCCCAGTATAACTAGACCTGTGTAACATAATGAGTGTTACGTGGACAGAGTTCTTTGTTAATTTGTTTTACATTGCGAATGTTACGTAACAACGTTTAAAATTGAATTCTAATAGTGTTCGTTTAAAGTGGACATTTAAATGAAAGTAGAATAATAGTAAGTGTGATTTAAAAGTAGGTTCGTTTAACAGAGTATAATTTTAAGCGCCTCCATGGCGTAGTGGCTTGTCCGCTCGCTTCACTACTACTACGTCAGGTAGTCGTAGGTTCGATTCCTGGCCAGGTCCAAATTTAAAGGACTCTTGGTGGATGGGCATTTTTTTGAATCCATCTGGCTAGCTACCACCATCTCGTCTAAGTCTTGCCGCCAAATATCAATGTTAATTAAATTGATGTCATGTTTCGGTATGAAGATAGGATAGTCAGTTCCCCATTGCGTTGGGAAATCTTGGTAAGCTCGTGTCCTGCCAGTGACGATGATGGTGTCATTCATCATTATCACTTACCATCAGATGAGATGATGCCAAAGGCGATCCAATTCAGGATAAAATAGTGTAACGCGAGACGCAACACATCTGAAATTCCAGTTTTAGATTTCATAATTTACCTAAATGTTTTTGCGGGAGTAATGTTATGGCAACACTTCTGGTTTAAAAGAGAACATTTTGCCATATTTCAAATTGAGAACATAGCGCCACTCTTTTATTTCAACGCTTTGTTTGTACCATAGAATAAGATTTTCTTACTTTGTGTTTGTACTATTACAATTTTTAATAAGGTGTAAGTATATAATACTGTAAGTAACAGGGCTTCTACTGGAAATGGAAATAGTGAAAAGGAAATCCATCGAATTGCCTAATCACAGGCGTAAAGTCCGTCAGTCGATTGTAATTGGATCTCCGCGGATCAAATGCGGAACGGGGACGTAAACGGGTGGGTCGGAAATGGAACGGGACATAATGGGAACGTGTCGGATTGTGTAATAAAGCGAAGCCTTTCTTGTTTAAGCCGCGATTTGCACTGATTGAAGTTCTTTGTGGGATTTGTTGCGATAAAAGATTTAATTAGGGTCATTTACATAGATAGAATTGAATGGCTTTTAGAGTAATACTGCAGCGATTGGTCAAGCAATTCGTGGATATTTAACAGAAAATTAGAAGTCTGAAAAATAAATAACTACTTAGAAATGTAGGTACTTTATTTTTGTTTTGGGAAGTTTTAATTGTAATTTATTACTTTGTTCTATAATAAAATCTTTAATACGCTCGCTGTATTTGGGATACATGTCTTGTAAACAACCCCTTGACCACTCCTTGACATTATCCTATAACGACTAAACTCCAAATTCTTTGTTACAGAGGATTCAACTACGAACGAAGAGGGCTCCGCCGGCGGTTCGCCGCGTCGCTCACCCCCTCGCGCCCCTTCCCCCGGCTCCCCCGCACATTCATCCCCCCGCTCCCCCCGCTTGCACCCCGCCCTCTACCCCCCGCCCCCTGACGCCAACGACTCCGACCCGGACGTCGACGAGAGCGACGATTTCGATAAAGACGAGAAAAGAGATCCCAACGCTAACCTCGGAAAAAGAAAGAAAAAGACCCGAACCGTCTTCTCACGCTCGCAAGTATTCCAACTAGAATCTACTTTCGATATGAAGAGGTACTTAAGCAGTTCAGAACGCGCCGGGCTGGCCGCTAGCCTGCATTTGACAGAAACGCAGGTCAAGATCTGGTTCCAGAATCGACGTAACAAGTGGAAGAGGCAGTTGGCTGCAGAGTTGGAAGCGGCTAATATGGCGCACGCAGCACAAAGATTGGTCCGTGTGCCAATACTGTATCACGAATCGAGGCCGTCGTCTATGCCGCACACTCCAATGCCGCTACACCCCCAGTTTTCGAACGAGCCCGGCGTGTACTTCCCGCCTCAAGCGCCGCAGTCGCTGCAGCCGCTCCCGCCATCTCCCGTCACGTCTAGAGCGCCGCTTTCTAGCCTCGTGTAGTGTTCGCTGGAATCCGATGGCACGACAAAAAATTCGGCGGACGGATTTTGAATTTTTGAAATTCGAATAGCTCGATGGACTAGTCATATCAAGTGTCATATCGAAATTGTTTATGAAAATAAAAGAGACTTTAAGTGTGTAAACAAAATATGCCAAATCATTCAAAAAACGCATTAGTAAGTGTAAAGGTATTTTTAGATTTTCTAGTGATAATGTGCTCTATAAAATACTACATCATTTAATTTTTTAAGAGTTATTTGTTTTTAGTAAACTAAAAGGGAAATTCAAATATAAATAAAAAAATTAACGTACAAAAGTCATTGTCATTCCATGTTGTATATAAGATATTGTAAATAATATTAGTTATTGTATTATTCTTAGTTTTTCATGTATTTATTATTCATTAGTTAAGTGCTAGCTAATTTTGTAAATATCTTAAAACAATAGTTATTCAAAGAACTGATTATGCTTTTTTATGGTCTTAGGTATTATTAACCTGATTTGTGTCAATTCCTATAAAATTATAATCAATCAAAATAATATGAATTTAAAAAGTAATTACGTTTTATAAAGCGCAAAATTATATTGTAAGCAAACATGACAAGCAAACTTAAATTGATGAACCATTTTTTATAGTTGGTACTTCATGGCCTGATTGAAGGGTTTTAATCACCAATCCTGAAGGTAATTAAAAATATAATTTTATTTAGTAATAATCTGTGATTTTCAAAGTTCATTATTTTAATTTACCTTCGGTTTTTTTTTCTATATAAAATTACATATCCAAGAAACAGAGGTCCTCTAGCCGGAACCATAGAGACTTTACTCATATTTTCGTTACTTACTTTGGCGGGACTTCTTGAAGACATGTTTGAATTAAAAAAAGAGTGCTACTTCTGTCCTGCCTAAATATCGACCTCAACCTGAATATTGGTCTATGCTCTATGCTATGATCTTTGTAAAAATGTGTTGCCACGTCGCTTCAATGTAGTTCTGTAATGTTGCTAGCGTAAATAATTAAAGTGCTTAATTCTAAATATTAATGTTATTTATTGATAGTAGTTGGTATAAATCTTTGTCGCATTGTAATTAATTATTATTAATTATAATTATTACGCTGGAGTAAGGCGAAGGAATAAAAGAAATTATGATATGCAGCTATTTGTTCTATTTCATTTTCAAACTGCCACCCAAGAAAATGCAGCACTCGTTGAGGTCTTTTGTATGACTGACACGTTTCACTTGATCTGCACTCATCATTAGCCAAAAGACCGACAGAAACACCTAAAAAATACTGTGATTTTTATTATGAATCTGATAAAGTAGTAGTAGTAAGTTCTCCTATATCAAAGGCCGGCAACGCACTTGTGACTCCTCTGGTGTTGCGGGTGTCTATGGGCGGCGGTAATCGCTTACCGTCAGGTGATCCGTCTGCTCGCTTGCCACCTCTGCCATAAAAAAAAAAGTTTCCCCAAAGAACCTATTCAGACTTTGCAAAAAGATAATATCTGCTGATCAGTTAATCAGCAACAGCAGACTGATACCTAATTGGGTAGGTATCTACTGTGAAAACAAAAAATGATACAAATTGAGTATTGATTCGTCTGCAAAAGTTGTTTTCATAAGCAGAGTAGAAGCTACAGTTGATATTTTTTTCTGATATTTTAGAAAGGCCCTGTGGTTAGGTTTTGGTTGTATATACAGGGTGTAACAGAAAGGTGTGGTAAAACTTCAAGGTGGGCTTCTACTCATCGAACTGAACAACTTTTGTTCTACAACTTTGTTCAAATCGAATTTTTTTTTTAACTTTTCATACAAATCGATCAGCTGGCGAACCAAGTTTGTAAAAGTGCGAAAATTTCTTTGCGATTTCAACAAAGTTGTAGAACAAAAGATGTTCAGTTTGATGGGTAAAAGCCCACCTTGAAGTATTATCACACCTTTCTGTTACATCCTGTAGACATAGTCAGACAGTAAGAGCTCATAATTACTTCATAAAAACTATGACGTCATACTTATTTGATGAAATACAAACAACAGTTTTATTTAACACAAAATATATTTTTGACAGATAATAAAAAGCAACTGGTTTGACTTCGTAATTGAAAAATACCGTATTTGAAATTCGAACACTTTTATTGACTTTTTCGCTTTTTCGCCAGACTAGACACATGTTTTTAAGGGGGCATGAATAAAACGCAGTGTAGCATCGATTTATATAAAGGACACCCCGAAAGGAAGCGACAAATGGCACCGTTTTTTGGTCCCAAAATATTAATCATTTGTCGCGTCCGTTGGTCGTATCCTTTATATGACCAGCGAAATGTGTTACGTATCGTATACTGTTACTGCGATTAAACTTTTTTTATTTAGTTTCACTTAAAAAGTAAGCCAGGGAGTTTATTCAAAGAATTCTAAGATCAGTTTTGGGACCAATAACATGGTGCCATTTGTCGCTTCCGTAGGGCCTGTCCTTTATACAGGGTGTAAGGGACAGGTTTCCGAAAACTTTAAGGGCTTGCTCAGTAGATGAAACTGAACAACTTTCCACAAGATTTTTTTCAGGAAACGAAAAAAAAAAAGCTTCTCCATACAAACTGTCCAATCAAGTTTATAAATTTGTATGGAGAAGCTTTTTTTTTTCGTTTCCTGAAAAAAATTCTCGTGGAAAGTTGTTCAGTTTCGTCTACTGAGCAAGCCCTTAAAGTTTTCGGAAACCTGTCCCTTACACCCTGTATATATGTATAAGTCGATGCAGTGACAGTGTAGTGTAGTGACTTCGCGTGTGCAGGCGCACGGCTGAACATACGCAGTCATTTAACTGCGATCGTTATCGCTAAAGTGCAGATAAATATGGCGGATTACTAAACGGTAGCACGCGGCCGGTAATTATTTTGTGTTTATTACTTTTTTAATTAATTAATAAGGTTACAAAGTATGGGAGGTTTTCAGTGTAGAAGATTAAATTACTTTTAAAATTAGTGTCATGTAAATATTGAAGTATAACAATACTCATGGACAAAAAAATCGACTCAAAGTTTCATGCACGACTTTTGGAATATTAACTCAATGTAGCAAAATAAAACTAAACAAAATGTTCAAAAACTGTGTGTTTACTGTTTATGATTTTAGTTTGATGGTTTTCTAGTTTTTTGCTTTTAGTGTTTAGCAGTTTTGTAGACTGAGTTATTTTTTCAAAAGTCGAGCAACAAATCTTGAGTCGATTTTTTAGTTCACCAGTGTAGTTTGAATTGAATGAGAAGATTCATAAAAGAGATTAAGTCATCAACATAGCCCATAGAAAAAACAAGTTTTAGTAGCAATGAGGTGTCTTATAGCTCGAAGAACTGTTAACCGAAGCGGAAGAAAGCTCTCAAGTAATGATCTACGGGGAAGGAAGGCTTATGTTTGACTGTGCATTTCTCCCAGATGACATGATCGATTTTTTTTCACCCTTCCTAGGGCAGGCTAAGGCTCTATGGCCATACCGCCTCGTCTTTAGATGTTTTTTTTCCTTGGAGAGTTTAGTTTCAAAGTTTACGTCTTCAGTATTTTTCCTCATTTTGAGTTATTAAATTTTTCAAAATAGTCAACTACCCTATTCTTCAGAAAAATTATAGCAGTTTTGATGAAGATTTTATGGACTTCTTGAGAGAACTCAAAACATAGTCTACACACTTTTATTTCATTATTCTACATATAAGACACTTAAATGGCACTTTATTCAACAATACACCATCAATATTATACCAGGATGTCTATTTTTTCGGACAATAAAACAAAACTGACAAACTCTTGCTGCGAGTTCCCGCCAAAAAGTCAATATGAAATAGATAAAAATAGGATTTCGTTGCTATTAGTATTGGTATTGGTAAAAGTACTGAAGTGAAATGCTTATTGTATAATTATGATTTGATTAACACCTATAAATAAGTTAATAATTAATCATACATTTATTTTTTTGTTAAATAGAGCTTCATATGAATTTAAAAAATAATTAACATTTCAATTGACTTGAGTAGGTATTTTTGAAACAAAGTGTGGGTGGGCGCTACCGCGGGTGTCGACAAACGACCACTTCCGGTCAGCAAGCTTACTTCCGGAGGCCGGAAGTTAAGGGGTTGGGTTGCGTTCGATTTTTGAATCAAACGATGAATCGATTTTTGAAATCGTGTCTATGTGGGTTTTGTTGGTAAACTGTGATTTGGTGAACTGCATAAAAAAAAATGTTCACTAAACCACTTTTTTATTGAAATCGCAGTAAGTTCAGAGTGTAAGGTTACACTTTGAACATACTTATGACGTAAAAAAATATTTATAAAAAATTCATAATGAATATGAAATCGATTATACAGCTTAACAGCTCGCCATTTCAAACACGTTAAGAACATTTCGTTTTGTAACAAAGCGTGGAACCAGAGAAATAAACTAAGACAGGTTTGTTCTGCGATTTTCAAAGTTTAGTCATTGCTACCTATTTTAAAACCTAAAAAGTTTAATAATATAAAGAGAATTTAATAACTTGAATAGAAGCAGAGCAATAGGTAAATTATCTAGGTAGTTAATGAGTTCCCAACACATTTAGAACTCTATTTATATTAATCTAGTTATAGAAATAAAAATAAAAGTTTAATCAGTAGGTATTTTACTCAAATGCACTCAAATCGTTACAAAACCGCCCTTTTAATAAAGTTATTTATTTAATTAACCGATCTCCTTTCTAATTCGATTATTACTGGCCGTAAAAAGTTGAGTAGTTTTCATCCAGCTAACGACCTAGCGACACGATAGCGCCATTACCATAAAGCAATTTGGATTTTATCGCCCACTGATAGAGATTACATTGCTTTATCACAGCTGTTTTCTAATTACTATTTAGATATTGGTGTCACGCTATTCTGTGTGCTGTTTAAAAGTGGACTTTGAGAGTGGTGAGGTAAAGTTGGTATTTGTAAAGTAGTGAATTTGAAAATAGAAGGTTCTCCATTTGGCTACAGATTGCCATTTGAAAATTATTGTTTCGGTAAATAAGACTTTGTAGTGCAGTTATAGGTAAATAAGTTTTATCGAAAAGAGATGATCAAAGGAGATCAATCAGGCTCCATACTGGCTGTCAGGCTGAAAGTGCTGGCCAAAAAAAAAAATTGTATGTATTGTTAGAACTAACTTTTGGAGCAATAGTTAATATGACACAAAATTTGTAGGGTTAATTCTAAGCAATGTTACATACCTTCGAAGAATTGTCATTTTCATACATTTATCGATTTCTGAAAGTTCAGATATTGATAGAGCATATCATCTGGAGCAATTTTTATTCAATTTTTCAACTTTGGTGTAATATTAACTATTGCTCCAAATAGCTAGTTCTAACCATACGTACTATTTTTTTTTGTTGGCCGGCAGTTTTAAAAAGGCCCAAAATGAATAATCTCCTTTAAATTTAAATAATTCCTAAACCACCCGACAAAGCAACTGTTTACCGTCTGTATTGTGTATGGGGCGTAAAAAGGGGATTTGAAATTTTTTGGTGTTACTCAGAATTAAGTATAGAATACAAGAAAAATATTGAAAGAATTCGATCTACAACTTTTTTCAGTTTCCATACAAATTCTTGATTTAATATTCAGATTTAGTATGGGAAACTGAAAACATAATTATATATTGTAGATCCGATTTTTTCAATATTTTTCCTGTATTCTATACTTGATTCTGAGTCACCCCTTACATTTCAAATGTAATTTTTAACATCCTGTAATGCATTACAGTATGGCCACTCCTTACCTCTCGCGACCTCACCCTCACCCCTGGGGGTAAGATCCGGTTCCAGTAGCTTCTTGAAAGCCACGCAACATACAAATTTACTTGTACAAACGTCATAATATATATACTTCATTTTTTCTTACTTGTCTTATTTTTGAAAATATTAAAGCATACCTACTCATCGCCAATGACATTTTATAGTGTTGGGATACCTGGTTATGAAGTTCGTCATATAAACTTACTAAATAGCATTTCCAACTCCATGAAATGTCAATAATTTTGAGTAGATACGCTATAATATTTTCAAAAATAAGACAAGTAAGAAAAAATGAAGTATACGTATTTATATGTAGAAATAATAGGTTATTATTGCGCCGCAGTTTGTTGGAGTGTCCGAGTATATTATTATCACAGTAACGGGCAATCACGGGCAACTGCTGAACAGACTGCGGGCTCGCCACAACAGCATCCTGAGGGTAATAGCGGAGAGATATGACTCTCCACTGTTTTCTCATTTCATGCGTGTGCTGGTCCGGCAGGGGCCTTATGCCTCCTGGAACTAGTGCACGCATGGAGGGTGAAAACTTTAGACTATTGTGTATTTCTATTTTATGTGAAGTCTTTTACTAACATTATCTATCTATCTATCTATCTAATCAGCCCACATTAGCCCACTGCTGGGTATAGGCCTCTTCTTTTGCACGCCGTTTGTCTCGGTCTTCGGTAGTCTTACCCAGCCACGTCCAGCAACGCTAACTATGTCATCCGACCATCAAGCAGCTTGTCTACCCACTGATCTTCGGCCTGGTCTACCTACTAATTTAACATTAGTTTTTAAGATTTTTTACTAACACCACTGGACCCTGTAGTCTGATTAAATGTTTCCATTGCTAAAAACATCAAGAGATGGCGCATAAATATTTAAATTAGGTAAGGTAAGAGACCCAAATAAGGCCTATGCCTCAATAAGGCCTAGGTTTCAAATTTCCCGCTTAGACATTTCAAATAACCGCGAAAGTTTACAGTGGTGTGCCTAAGGATGTATCTGACACATACAAGAATAGCGAGCGCCGCTTACCACGAGTATGTCGTAACATGGTACGCCTGTTTTATAAAATTTCTACAGGTAATGATGTAAGTATTTTGATATTTTTGCACGGATGGCCACATTTTTTTTGTGTGTTGTTTAGTTTAAAAGTTTAGTAACCCCTACATAAGCATTTATACGCCATTTTTTCAATGTATTTTCTGTAATATTTTTTTTTCTTACACATACGACAGATCTAAATAAGGCCTATCAGAATAATATAAGTGCAAATAATATCGAATGGATGACATGCGGCAATGCCTTGCTTGCAATATCTGGTAGGTATCATGAGCTGTGTGTTGGCTTAACCCCTGCTGATAAAAAATTTTGCTGTGCAGGAGATTTCTTGAAGAAAATGAAGAAAGGAAGGATAATATGTTGAGGTGATTATCAAGACTGATTATAACGTCCAAATATGATTACTAAAGAATCTTACTAAATTTAAATAATATTACGTTGATATGTTTTAGCAACTAAAGTTTAATGATTGTTTTTTCTTTCTTTTAGTGTGAAAGGCCTTATTGCGACATGGGTTTCCCAATAAGGCCTAAAGGACTTTTTGAATATTTTGATTGACAGAAGTCTGTTTTTTGTTTTTTTATCGTTTCAACTACATTTATTTTAAAGTTTAATAAATAAAGATTAATATTTCGAAAGATGAGTGAGTTTTTCTTAAAAACCTAGTAATTACGTCAAGATAAAAATAAGGTAGGCCTTATTTGGGTCACTTACCTTATTAATAAACTATGTTTACGAAAAAAATTGTTATTCCTCGGGATCAACTCGAGGAAGTCGAACTAACTGCTGAATGCGCCAGAAGGAGGGCTATGTTTTTCGAGTGTGTCGCAGGGATACGATAAAATCAGTGATTTGATCAAATCCTGGGATATGTTAAAATAATAAAACGATTTTGTCATATCCCTAAACGAATCTAATAATTTGATCAAATCCCTAAACTGATTTAGTGATATGATAAAATTAATGTTATACTGTAGTATTTAAAAGATTTAAGGTTAAAAAGAAGTTTTCGTGGCTCAGTGCGGCGACCACATCGCGTCGATTACACAGGTTAACTAACTACACATACGGTCATAACTAGTGATCGGAAATTCGGATGCAATTATACCTAAAGTTGGGGAGCTATCATAATATGGACATGCCATTTTGAATAGAATTGGAAACTATTGGCTATACATATGTAGTGTTAAATGTTTCACATTTTATCCCCCCTATCACCTCCTAAAAGGATTACCGGTAACCCTGTGTATATAAAATAAGTTGTGGATATAAACACGTAATAGCATACATAAAATTTTCAATAATATCAAAATTCACTACAATAAGATCATACAATTAAGAATCCCAACGTTTTTTACGATCCCGGTATCCCGAGATTTTTTTCTATGAAAATATATACGTTTATTGGGAAAGGGATATCCATACTATTCTTTCTAAAAACGAAATAGCATCCGAATTTCCGATCACTAGTCATAACCTGGATATGTTTGTTGGTTTATGATTTCATAGGTTAGTTTCGTAGATATCAATCTTAAAAGCTAAGTATTAAAAACGTATAATTTATCTGTTAACCAAGATTACTCAAGAATGCCAGTAACTTTTCAAAGTATGTTTAATTTTTATTAAACCTTTGATATGATAATGTAATGATTAATGTAGGGTACATTAATGATATGGCCAAACGTGGATGGACATATTATTAAACGTTGACGTTTAAATGATATGATCAGTTTTAGCTGGCCATTTCATGAAATACGACCATTTCATGAAATGGTCGGCCACATCATGAAATGATCAATTTTATGATCTGGCCACGACAGATATTATAAGATTTACTGTACCTTTATTTGTGCTGATATCTTAGACTTCTAACGTCTTAGCTGTCTATGCTTAACGAAAACAGTTTAATTAAAAAAAAAGAATATTATAGAGGATTCCTACAAATAGTAAGTATGTGAAATAATATGAGTGGTCCATAAACAAACAGTGCGTTATCTAATAATACTCGGACAGACTTCCAAATTCGTTTTCCCTGTATCGTCACCGCCATTCATTAATTACACGTTAAAAGATAATTTACGCGAATGCGACCTTTTTTGACATGACACGAGCCTCTAATGACCAGTTCCGTATCCGCCGTGTTTGTTTTTAAACTTGTAATTATTTAAATTTCGAACGGCAGATGCACTCGGATACGATAATCGATTTCGGGACGCGTGTCACAATATTAATTTTCGTGCCCAAAAAGTTTTTATTTTATCAAAAGAGATTAGTTTGCTGGCGCGATAATAAAGTCTCTTTTTAGTTTATTTCATTTTTCGGCCAGTGTTAGATTAAGTAAACAAATAAATCATAGTATGTTTTTGTACTACATATAAAAAACTTTTTTGTTTATAGAGAGTAGTTACAAAGTTTTTTATTGTGTGCGTTTTATAGTTTTTGTGTGAGGTCATTTTTTGATATTAAACGCCACGCCACGACAAAGTAGTTAATGACCTGTTAAATTATAATTATTATTGTTCAAAACGATTATACGGGTTAATAGCTCGTGAAGAAGTTAAAATATTGCGATCATTATTATTTGAGGATGATTAAAATGATACTATACACACAGCAGAAAGTACTTATTATTTTTGTATGTACGAAGACCATAATGGGCTTACTTTCGACAGCGAGGTGGCATTATCCTCGTATTTATCCCTGAATGTCACTGGATAGAGTGTTTAATAAAGAGTAAGTAAATCAAAGCTAGTATTTTTTTATATTAAGTATCGTATAAGTAAATTTCTCAAAAAAATACAGAATTACATAAGTAGGTAGTTAGATCATTTTTCAATTTGACCCCATGTGTTTTGTTTATCGCACCATCGTCGTGACTCCATTAATTTAAATTCAAATTTTGGTGAAATTTAAAATTAATGGAAGAGCAAAGAAAAAGCCTAAATTGCTGTGTATCGCTAAATCGCTAATGGAAGCGACATAATGCAAAAGATTAAAACCTTTTTACACGAAATTTATAATGAAAAAGAGAATAATCAGAATTCTATTTTGAATTACAACATAGTATGATTTCTACGTAGTAAACCAGTAGTTACATTATATGACTATAGATATGATAGAGCAAATATTTAAATTTCTTCTCCCCAAGTAAGGCTGGCTTTCCACCAGAGCTGAGCGGAGAAGTTTAGCTGTAGCCTAGAAAAATACCATCAAAAGAATTGTGCCATTTTCCAAATCTCTCAAGGCGCAGCAACAGAAAAAGACTTAGCAGGCCGAGGGTTTTTTACATAATTTTGATATGCAAGACGTATGGTATGAATGTTATAGAAGCGAATTTGTCTGTAAAATAATCGCAGCATCCGCCAAAGACTCTCACGGCTTAGTGAAAAGAGCCAGAGTTCCACTACATTCCCGCACTGTTTAGATTTCACACAAAGCTCCTTATAGATAACTCATGTAAGAAATAATTAAGAAAAAAATCATATGTATGATCTCTATGTTTAATGTCTATGACTTTTCGATTGGATCTTATTTATATACGAAGGAAATTAAGACGTTCATTCTGCATAATAGGAACTTCTCCAGTAACTTGCAGTAGGTATGCCATCTACGTAGTTATTTTTTTTTAATATAAATGAGAGCTGGATACCAAAGAGTTTTAGGCAAATACATAAAAGTTTTTTGGTGTATGCTCTTGTGAACGGTCCTAAACAAACTGCGAGCGTAATCGGTACATCATCGGTAACAAGGAGCGATCTAACCGCAAGATAGAGCTGCCCAAATAACGGTCTTACGGTTGAAAACCGTAAACAGGGGGCCACAGTGTTTAGGTCAGCTCTAATTTAGATGTATCGATTAAATTGTCGACAAAATTAACGGGTTTACAGTGAAATTGTGGAGAAAAAGTTAAAGGTCCTACAAGTATTGGGTTGTTTCAAGGGACTGTGTTCAGTGATATATTTTTCTGAATTTAACACCTATTATTTTCAGTTTTGTTCTATAGATACGATGAAGAGAACATCAGTTAACCGACCACTTTTTGTATGCGAAGACCGATTTTTTTTTATGAAGTCATAACAAGTCGATCGGTTTCTATAGAGTTTCGTTTCACCTGTACATGTATGTATCTTTTTTCGCGTATAAGTGTTATATTAATGACCGGATATCGTGATAGTTGGTATTAACGGAAGCTAACGTTTTGTTACTTATTAAGGCGAAGCAATTCGTTAGGAATTTACAAACTAAAGAATGACTAAATAATGTAATTGAAAAGAAAATTAAGATAATTTCACTTAATTATTTTTGTTATAAAGAGTTTAAATAGAAATTATTTTTGGTAAGTTATATTATTTATCTATCAGCCGAAATACGTCTACTGCTGGACAAAGGCCTCCCCCAAGGATTTTCACACCGACCGGTCCTGTGCGGCTCGCATCCAGCGGCTTCCTGCAACCTTTACCAGGTCGTCGGTCCACCGAGTCGGAGGCCTGCCCACACTGCGTCTTCTGGTGCGCGGTCGCCATTCGAGAACTTTACTGCCCCAACAGCCATCCGTTCTACGAGCTATGTGCCCTGCCCACTGCCACTTAAGTCTAGCGATTCTGAGAGCTATGTCGGTAACTTTAGTTCTCCTACGTATTTCCTCATTTCTGATTCGATCACGTAGGAAAACACCAAGCATTGCACGCTCCATCGCCCTTTGGGTGACTTTGAGCCTTCTTATGAGGCCCATAGTAAGCGACCATGTCTCGGATCCATATGCCATCACTGGCAACACACACTGGTCAAAGACTTTAGTCTTGAGACACTGCGGTATTTTGGACGTGAAGATATTGCGAAGCTTCCCGAACGCTGCCCAGCTGAGTTGGATTCGACAATTGATCTCTTTCTCGAAGTTGGACCTACCTAACTGAACTGTTTGTCCCAGGTATACACACTCGTAAACAACTTCGAGTGTAGATTCTCCTACCTTCAGAGGAGTGGGTGTAACACGGACGTTTGACATGATTTTCGTCTTATCCATGTTCATTTTAAGACCCGCTTGTTGGGAGACTCTACTGAGTCCTTCGAGCATTGCGCCTAGGTCCTCCAAGGTCTCAGCCATGATCACGATATCGTCAGCAAATCGAAGGTGAGTGATGTACTCGCCATTGATGTTAATGCCGAGTCTTCTCCAGTCCAGAAGCTTGAAAACGTCTTCCAGTGCAGCGGTGAACAGTTTCGGAGATATAACGTCTCCCTGTCTCACCCCACGCTGCAGCTGGATAGGTTTCGAATTCTGATCCTGGAGGTGGACCGACATGGTGGCGTTTTCATACAAACACTTCAACACTTCGATGTATCGATAATCAATTTGGCACCGTTGGAGAGACTGCAACACAGCCCAGGTCTCGATCGAATCAAAGGCTTTCTCATAGTCCACAAACGCCAAGCATAGTGGCCGATTGTAATCTTCGGTCTTCTGTATAAGCTGCCGCAGCGTATGTATGTGGTCTATGGTACTGAAGCCTTTTCGGAAACCGGCTTGTTCGGGAGGCTGGAAGTCGTCAAATCTGCGTGCGAGACGATTCGTAATGACTCTCGAAAACAGCTTGTAGACATGGCTCAGCTACAAGTTATATTATATTTTTTTATATTATATTTTGACATTCCTACTTATTATTAACAATGACCTGTAAAAATTTGTAAGTTTTACCATTAAAAATTAAAAGAATTGAATTTGAAAGGATGTTTTTCTATCCTGAATATAAGGAGTAGTAAATCCAACCTATGATTAGAATTTAGAAAACACATCAATTATCAGATTTTACTTTTTAAATCGAAAATATACCGAAGCAGGTACCGACCGCTAGAATGAACTATTTCAAAGCGGTCAAGCAAAAAAAAAAACAATCACAAAAAAATACATTTCGTTCTGCGTTCCCCTTAAACATTTAGTGTCTACGTTGTAATTTTCACCCACTTCCAATAACTGTGAGTGGTTTCAGATGTGGTCATTAGGCTCTATGGTCACGACCATAGACTACCTCGGTAATGACGAACGGAACGTTTCTTTATTGCCAGTTAACGTGTCTATTGGAGTTTTACTTTTTAATCTGTGGCGCGTGGCTTATGGGGCTTTAATGTGTAGGGTCATTTCAGGGTCAGAGTGTTTATTATACCATTATCTTGGTTAGCTTTATTGAGAATGATTTAATTAACAAATTTTATCGATATCGTCCCCAATACTTGGGGCATGGATTTCTTCGCATACCTTGGGAAGGTTAGGCCATACTCCACACACGGGGGCCTAGTCCGGATTAGTGAAGGTTGGGGGCTCAGTATCAGAAATCACGTCGCCTAAAAGGCCACTGACATGGCTTATCGACTGTCCTCTAGTGACAGCTACCAGCACTAACTGCTTAACATGCCTTGCGAAGCACGAAAACGGTCGAGATAATTCCAGTAACACTCAAACCCCTCCAGGCTATGACCGTGTCTGAAGTCAGTTAACCTGTGGGACCGACGCGATAACGCAAGCCGCATTGTGCCGCGACCGCTTCCCTAATGAAACTCTAAATTTTTTTCTATCAAACATTATAAACTACAATATTATGTCCCTAAAACAAAAACAAAATAGAATTAAAATACAAAAACAATTTAAATTTGTGGTGATCAGTGTTTTTGGGTACTATTTGCATGCCAATGTGCACACGGACGGACGTACATTTATTTGTGTGTATGTAATTAGACAATAAATTAGTTTAGTCGTGACGTGAGCGATGCGTGATATGTAGATAAATAATTAGGGATGTGAGCCTTTTGGGGCGAATTGTCGATACGCTGAATAAGGGTGCACACTTTAATTTAGATTTGTAGTGTAGTCACAGATTAGATATTGTGTAGTGCCTTTGCAAAGTCGCTGTCGAATTTGTAGAGTGGTCACGGTATGTCTATGATTTTTGTTACAAAATCCTATATAGCTTACAATTAGTCCGTGGTAAAAGTCCAGTTTTGTGTAATTTTATTTTTGTAATGTAATTTCGCTATCTTTAATACAGGTGAAAGACCACATGTATCAATCTTATTAATATAATATTTTAAAATGTTTTTTTAACCGAAAGTTCTTTTGTGAAGATTTTTAGAACGTTGATTAAAATTCAAAATCATTTATTTCCTTATGTAGGTACATTAAGCACTCTTATACACGGCATATATCATTTTGCTGGAGGAATATTCCAAATGTCATTATCATTAAAATAATCTACAATCTTATAGTATCCTCTTGAACAAATACAGCGTTTTATATGTTTCTTAAATTTACATTCTGGTAGTTCTAAAAAAGTAGATCTAAAAAATAACGATAATCTTTATATATAAATAAAAAAATATGTGTATGATGGTCGCGTTGCACACGTCCGTAGGTGTAAATCTAAATGCCCTACACGTGACCGCGGGTGATGCTAAGTGCAACACTAGGCAACCGCCGTCTTTACCTTGTGGATAGAACGGTCAAATATGCCACACGATAAGAAGAAGAATAAAAAATAAGCACACTAATTTACCATAAAACTCAATATTTTTAGGTTTGTGATTGCCTCATTACAAGCCATAGTCTGAGTACCCTACCCTGAGTACCCTACTTTTCCTGAGTACCCTACGTACTCGCCTTCCCTGTCCGGTGAAGTTGTAAAGGCCCAACGGCCAACAACAAACATGTCCGTTCGAAAAAAAAAAAAAAAAAAACAAGCCATAGATAAATTTTTGTCAGAGGTTAAAAAGCTTGTTTGGTCGCACCGTTTTCCGTCGCATGTCCAATACTACAGGGGGTGTGAGCTGTTAATGTTGATTTTATGTAAAGCGCGGCGGCGGCGGCGAATTAGTCAAATCCAATTATAGCATCACCCTGTATCTACTTCAGGCGGCAATATGGCGGCTACTGATGGATGGAAAGCCATATTGACTTTTGATGGTGTTTATAAAGGCTGTAAAATTAGTCGTGCGTCAAATTTTAATCAGTCTTTTGTTTCTGATTCTGATCAACTTTCTCCAAAGAACCCATAGTCAAATCGCAAAAACATTTTTGGACTCTTCTTACAAATCGATTAGCCAAGCGTCCAAATTAGTATGAAGAGACCAAAAATATTTTTGTGATTTGAATATGGGTTCCTTGGGGAAAGTTGATCAGAATCAGGAGTAGAAGCACTGACTAAAATATGACGCACGACTATATTTACATCCTAGAGCTGAAATTTTGAGGGTTTATTGGGGGATACCGAAAGATCGATAAAAAGTCGACAACTATTTTCTAAGTTCGTTTAATTTAAATATACTCTAGAGGGCATTGTTTGGACATAAAACTGGTTATCAGTGTGTTCCATCCATTGCATGTATAAAGTTTAATGTAAGGGAAGGAAGGAACCTATTATAAGTATTATAACGATACTTCTGGGCTCAAAGGGCGTATGTATACGCCTAAGGTCTATTTAGCGTTTACGCCCTTTGAGCCCAGAAGTATCGATAAATAGGTATTTTGTTTCATTCTTCAACAGAATTTTAGACCATAGTTATAACTTAAGAATCTATGCATAATGCTGCATATGATGAGTCTAGAGTCTAGTCTAGATTAATAAAACCATATTTTAGTCCTTTTAGAAAAGTATACTAACATTGTACAAAACCGATGATGTTTTTGGGTATTTACATTTGCGTAACTCGGACAAACTCAGAATAATATATCGTTTTTACATCTAATAAATAGTAACTGATTTGATTAAATGGATAATAGGTATACTTAGTATTTTTTTTATTCTAACAAAATATAATGTTACTTAACGTGCAAAGCAATATTTTTTTTACGGAAGACGAAGACATATTTTTCAGGAATTTTAAGCTTAAAAAA
Source organism: Coleophora deauratella (assembly GCA_958295455.1). NCBI lineage: Eukaryota > Metazoa > Arthropoda > Insecta > Lepidoptera > Coleophoridae > Coleophora > Coleophora deauratella. The sequence goes on along the minus strand of OY282410.1, from coordinate 10,140,608 downwards.
TAAACAGTTTAAAAAAAGCGGCCAAGTGCGAGTCGGACTCGCCCATGAAGGGTTCCGTAGCAGCAAGTAACATAATATAAAAGTTCTTGTAGTTCGTTGTAGGTAAATTGCGGTTTGCGATTTATGACGTACTACTTACTAAAAAAAAACTACTTACTAGATCTCGTACAAACCAATTTTCGGTGAAAGTTTGCATGGTAATGTACATCATATATTTTTTTTAGTTTTATCATTCTCTTATTTTAAAAGTTACGGGGGGGCACACATTTTACCACTTTGGAAGTGTCGCGAAAACTATTCAGTTTAGAAAAAAATGATATTAGAAACCTCAATATCATTTTTGAAGACCTATCCATAGATACCCCACACGTATGGGTTTGATGAAAAAATTTTTTTGAGTTTCAGTTCTAAGTATGGGGAACCCCCAAAATTTATTGTTTTTTTTCTATTTTTGTGTGAAAATCTTAATGCGGTTCACAGAATACATCTATTTACCAAGTTTCAACAGTGTAGTTCTTATAGTTTCGGAAAAAAGTGGCTGTGACATACGGACGGACAGACAGACAGACATGATGAATCCATAAGGGTTCCGTTTTTTGCCATTTGGCTATGGAACCTTAAAAAACTAAGAAAGTGATAGAAAAGAATACCTATAAGTAGGTAAGCAAGTGGATAAAACATGGAAGAGCGTACGCCTTACAATAAAATGTGCAGTAGAGAAAAAATAAAGACATCTTTATAGAGATAACCTAAAAGATTAGAAACTTGAAGAAAAAAGAGATTTGTAACCCGAGGTGACAAACTGGCGACAATTCGAACGCCATTTGCGCGTCGCTTTTAAAAACATTCGATTCCTATTTCAAAACTTATCGAGTAATTGTAAGGGTGCAAGAAATTCTTGTGAGCTACAAAACAGATTCGTATTCACTTCAGTGACTGCGTCATTCATTTTTTTTATCAATGGTAAAAAAGACATTTTGTTCCAAAAATGTTTTAATTGAACTATGACGACATTTTCACGACTTATTATAATTGTTGTTTAAGTTTAGGAACTGCACATGAATAAAAATGCAAGTGGGTATTTTTCTGTAATTTATTAATTTATTTTTAACTGCTTAATGAATTTAAACAATTAAAATTATTTTTATAACATAATGTTTAGATAATGTCTTACACGCTCTTTTAAATCTTAATTTATCTTTACACATTACTTACCTTTCTAGAATAATTCAAGACTTTAAGATCAATAAAATTTAATTTGGGATTAATATTGCATATTCATTTTCAGCAATTCATAATTTATAAAGTTAACAATTATATCAATAAATATATTGACAGTTAATAATGTATTTCACACCAGGAAGCAGTAGCATTTGAAGTATGAAAAAGAGATGAATTTATTCCAAAACGAAACGCTTTAGAAAAATTAATCTAACATACAGCACTTACGTAGCCCCATACAGGAGGGAGTGTCCAATGACACCTCACTCTGATGTTTTGAAATAAGAATGCCGCATTCGCAATTTGAACCTACGAATTACAAATTTAAAAAGTTGGGGAGCTTTATTTTCTTTTTTTATGCTATTGTCATTGACAACTTTATGCCTGCCAGCGACAAAATAGTTTTTGTAACAAAATGATCTGTATTGGTACGTGTTAGAATAGGTTTGTCATGTGATATTTAAAAATAACGTTTGCAGAATTATACAAAGCAGTTTATTTTCTCATTGTTCAATATTAAAGCGAACGATTTGGGCGTTAAGTTCCTTTTTTGTTATAATGAATAGGTAAATAGTAGCGGCTCGAGTTGCAACGCTTTGAAATGATAGGTAGGTAGGTATTAGGTAGTTTGTAGAGTCGCTCAGATTCTAATTTTAAACGAGATTTGTATTTCGATTTAATTTCATTTGAGTATTTATAATATTTTTTATTCATACGTAATGTGTTTAAGAACCGTGGTACAGGGAATTTGAGCTTAAGATAAAGTTTGGGTAAAAATGCTTAAATATATCTCCAAAATGGTAATCATAATTTTTAATAAATGTTGTTTTATTTTATGTCTTATTAAAAATATTTTTTTATACCTTATGTATTTTTTGAAACTGTGATACTGATAAGCTCTAATGAATATTATTAATGAGGTTCTAAGAAATCAAATCAAATATCTTTATTGACTACAATCAAATACACATAACACATACCAAACAAAAGAAAAAGAAACAAGTAAACATAAATTTATAGTTTAAATTAATTTTATAAGTATATGGCGAGGTTTTGGACTAAATAAAGAAATAATCAGATACGGATTTCGAAAAAAGGAAAATGAGGCTTACTGATTTACTCACGTCCGTCCCTCTCTAATATAGTAACTTAAAGAAAATGACATTAATTTCTATTTTTCTAATTTTACTTTATATATGTACTAAGATGATATCGGCAAAATAGTATTTCGACAAATCACATGTGATCAAAAACTTTTAAAACAAAAATATTTCAAATCGTTCTATTCGTAACTCAACAAATTAAAAATGGAACATTAATTTGTTACTATGCGATGCGCGTGGGCAATTAAACGTACCCATTTGATAAGGTCGATGTCACCTTAAATAATGCGACAATAAACGCCATCTGGCGGTCGAATTAAAACTTTAGATTGTATTAATTGTAGTGGAACGTGTCCTTTATTATAATGGTTGTCACTAATTGTTACTATTTTTAACTGACTTCAAAAAAGGAGGAGATTCTCAATTGGACTGTATGTTTTTTTTGTATGTATGTTACGTGATTACTCCTCCAATTATGAATTTATTTTGATTATTATTTTTTTATTTGGTAGGTAATACTTCAGTGGTGGTCCCATACACATTTTATAGAAATTGATGCAGCGCTTTTTGAAAAAAAAAAACAACAAAAACTAAAAAATAACAGAGCAAACATGTAGTTGTTACGACTGAAGTCGGTTGTTTATAACGTGTTCAGCGTTCTCAATTATTTGTTTTCAACCGACTTCAAAAAAAGGAGGAGGTTCTCAATTCGTCGGAATCTTTTTTTTTTTTTTTTATGTATGTTCACCGATTACTTGAAGACGCCTGAACCGATTTCAAAAATTCTTTTTTTGTTTGAAAGGGTATACTTCACAGGTGGCCCCATATAAATTTTATCGAAATCGTTTCAGCGGTTTTTGAGAAAATCAACAAAAACATAGCAAAATTGGAGTTGTTGCGATTGAAGTCGGTTGTTTTTAACGTATTCAGCGTGGTCAATTATTCAATTGTATGTATTATGTATGTATGTGTATTTCTGCGGTAGAGCCGTAGTACAGTGGTACACGGAGATATCTGAACCCCTACTAAAGCTATTCGTGATACATGGTGTATTACGGGAGGTTCAGATATCTTTGTGGCTGTCTGTACTTATACATGGTGTGTTTAAAGTATGTGTTCGGGCACAAACTGATCAACTTTTCCCAAAAAACAAATTAGGTGATTCGCAAAAAAAATTGGACTCTTCATACGAAATAGGCCGGTCAGCTGATCCATATGTATGAAAGAGTTCAAATTTTTTTTTCGGCGAATTGACTTGTTCCTTCCGTAAAGTAGTTAAAATTCATGAGTTGAAACCCCAGTTCAAGCCGTGGCAGGTATTTTGAGAGCAACTTATACATATAACTAAGTTCTTTAGCCTCATAAGAAGACTTAAGATCACTTAAAGGGTGATGGTGCGTGCTATGCTGAGTTTCTCTACGAACATAGGGCCTACGTGATGGTATCAGAAATTCAGAAAGGAGATGCGTAGTAGAACAATAACGTAATACGTAATAGAATATTAGATTTTTTTTCAAAAAATGTGTTGGAGGGAGTTTCTTTGGGCCCGTCGTTTCATCTCACTCCGCAAACACTTCCCGAAACGGCGGGTATACGGGTTCCGAGTGGTAGGAACCTCGCAGATATTAGGTAGATAAAAGAATGACGTTCAAAAAGTGTAAACTGGAACCTACTTCGAATAAAATATTTTCATTTCATTTCAACAAAGCTCATAGAATCGTGGCAGTTGGCGGGGCACATAGCTCATAGAACAGATTCAGTTTCATGGATAGAAGCCGTGTTTTATTTTATTTTTCAGGTACTTTAGAAGAACCCTACATATCTATCTAAGCCGTGTTTTTATTTCAGGCATTTGCGAAGAACCCTACATATCTATCTAAGCCGTGTTTTTATTTCAGGCATTTGCGAAGAACCCTACATATCTATCTAAGCCGTGTTTTTATTTCAGGCATTTGCGAAGAACCCTACATATCTATTTAAGCCGTGTTTTTATTTTAGGCATTTGCGAAGAACCCTACATATCTGTCTTAGCCGCGTTTTTATTTCAGGCATTTGCGAAGAACCCTACATATCTGTCTTAGCCGCGTTTTTATTTCAGGCATTTGCGAAGAACCCTACATATCTATTTAAGCCGTGTTTTTATTTCAGGCATTTGCGAAGAACCCTACATATCTATTTAAGCCGTATTTTTATTTCAGGCATTTGCGAAGAACCCTACATATCTATCTAAGCCGTGTTTTTATTTCAGGCATTTGCGAAGAACCCTACATATCTATCTAAGCCGTGTTTTTATTTCAGGCATTTGCGAAGAACCCTACATATCTATCTTAGCCGCGTTTTTATTTCAGGCATTTGCGAAGAACCCTACATATATATTTAAGCCGTGTTTTTATTTCAGGCATTTGCGAAGAACCCTACATATCTATTTAAGCCGTATTTTTATTTCAGGCATTTGCGAAGAACCCTACATATCTATCTAAGCCGTGTTTTTATTTCAGGCATTTGCGAAGAACCCTACATATCTATCTAAGCCGTGTTTTTATTTCAGGCATTTGCGAAGAACCCTACATACCTATCTTAGCCGCGTTTTTATTTCAGGCATTCAAGAAAGACCCTACATATCTATCTAAGCCGTGTTTTTATTTCAGGCATTTAAGAAGGACCCTACATATCTATCTGTCTGATCCAAGTCGGTTCGCTCATCGCTCCTATCAGTCGAAATCGGACTCCTTTTTGGGGTCCCATTTTCAAACTCATCGCAATGTGTTCGTTCCGTTCCGTTATCGGAGTCTACGATCCTAATGCGCGTACGACTGTGTATTTGAATAAAAATACAATTAATACTGGCCGGAGTACAGTGGTTGCCAAAGGGCGCGTGTTTTGACCGGCCAGTTAGATTAATTTGGTTTTAACTGATAAATGATAACTGATAAGAGTTAGATAAGGTTTGACTGGGTAAACTCTCGTTGATATAAAATTGAAAGAAAATAAGCGCTGTAGGGTTTGAATCGAAATTTTTGTGGTAAGTTAAAAAATGAAACTAAAAACACATGATTGATAAACCATTAATCATTATAAATATTATGAACTCAAAATTATGGATATGCTCCCACTTCCATTTGGGTTTTTAAGGGTTTACTCAATTTCGAGCCTATTTTTTAGGGTTCCGTAGCCAAATGGCAAAAAACGGAACCCTTATGGATTCGTCATGTCTGTCTGTCTGTCTGTCTGTCCGTCCGTATGTCACAGCCACTTTTTTCCGAAACTATTAGAACTATACTGTTGAAACTTGGTAAGTAGATGTATTCTGTAAACCGCATTAAGATTTTCACACAAAAATAGAAAAAAAAAAAAAAAAAATTTTGGGGGTTCCCCATACTTTAAACTGAAACTCAAAAATGTTTTTTTCATCAAACCCATACGTGTGGGGTATCAATGGATAGGTCTTCAAAAATGATATTGAGGTTTCTAATATTTTTTTTTTTAAAACTGAATAGTTTGCGCGAGAGACACTTCCAAAGTGGAAAAAAGTGTGTCCCCCCCCCTGTAACTTCTAAAATAAGAGAATGATAAAACTAGAAAAAATATATAATGCATGTAAACTTCCACCGAAAATTTGTTTGAACGAGATCTAGTAAGTAGTTTTTTTTTAATTCGTCATAAATCGTAAACCGCAATTTACCTACAACGAACTACAAGAACTTTTATATTATGTTACTTGCTGCTACAGAACCCTTCATGGGCGAGTCCGACTCGCACTTGGCCGCTTTTTTTTAATAATAAAAAGAAAATTCCCTAGAAACGAAAAATCTATTTGAGTGCACGAAAAGCTACTAAGCTAAATGAAGATCCACGTCAAAAATTAATAACGTCGTCTTAAAAACTTTTTTAAGTATATTATAACTTTTAGGTTCGAATTGTAAGTAGTCACTTTATTACTTAGTTGAAAATTCGAGCATTCCCCGAGGTCGCTTGGACGCACGACTGTTGTTAAAAATTAATTGCTCCAAACAGCTCATCATAAATTAATACGATGAAAAGATACATAATATAAAATAATTTCAATTTTAATTAATTGATTTACATTGTCGTTTTGAGTTTTACTTGTGGGTTTTGAGGTTTTGAGACAGAAGTAAAGGAATTTATAAAATAAGTTTTAGACTTTCTAGCGTTTGTGAAAATTTTCTCGCTTTCTCGCTTACGTAATTTATTTTATTCTTCTGCTTCTGTCTTTATATCAGCTTAAGTCCGATCATGTGTGGAGTACTGTTCTCATTTATGGGACGGATCGGCTCGTTACCAGCTTGATGCCTTGGATTCTAGTGACCGACGCGCCAGGAGACTCATTGGCGATGAGGAACTTTTATCTAACAAGCTCCAAAGCCTCGAGCATCGCCGAAAAGTCACCTGCTTATCGGTGTTTTAAAGGATTCATTTCGGAGAGTATGCTCAGGAACTTCACAATCTTATATCCCCTTCTCCATTCCATCATCAGACGACCAGGCGTAGGGGGAGGTTTCACTCTTACGTCGTAGATATTCCAATGGTAAGAATGAATCAAATAAATATTGTCCTAGCTCAATTTTTTGTTAGTAAGATATCTGCACCAGAATATCATTTATCTACCCTTATGTATACGTATAATAATATTCCTGTTTCATACGATGTGAGTCAAAGGCATAATCTAGAATTCTAGAGTTATCGAAAAGTACCTACATAGGTATTATGTAATATGTATACAGGGTGAACCTTTGTATCGGACACGTTAACACGATTTTTGTCATCATTTCGAACAACTTTTGTTGTACGACTTAGCTCAAATCGCAAAAACATTTTTTGGACTCCAAATACAAACCATACAGGTCATAAATATGAATTTCTGAACATTTTTTGGGGTTTGTTGAAAGTCAAATGATAAATGATAAATGATAATTTATTGCTTAAATCATGGTAACAGAAGATGTAAATTATTAAATAGTACATTTACAAATAAGAAATTAAAACATTCAACAATATAAAATATTCAATAAAAACATTTACATGCACCCAAAATTAACATATAATAAATTAAAAATTCAAATAATAATGTCACAATGTCAGGTATTAAAAATGTCAACAATATAAAATAATTAGAATTACATAGTTCATGAAATTTTTATAAGCTCTCATAACGTCAAATTAATTAAAATTATTTAGTTGTCAAAAAAATCTTTAATTTTATAAAAACATTTCTCTTTTAACCAATTTCGTAGCTTGGTGTAGAAAAAATTGCCTGTTAGCTCCCTCAGTTCAACTGGAAGTTTATTGTATACTTTAATTGACATCATGTAACAGTTATTGTCATGTAGCGAGGTGTCAAAGAAAAACAGTTGTTCAAAATAGTGAGTAGAATTCCCATTTGATGAGTCTTACACAAATTTGTTACACACTGAATATGTATGTATAATAGGTAGGTATTCAGTGTTGTAACAAAATTTGTGTAGGACGGGCTTAGCCAACGGGCTAGAGCAGTCATGTTTTTGGAATTCCATTAAGCTTTCTAACGCTATCCAAAACAAACCAGTGAAAGGAGCCTAAAAGTTACATATCAATATTTTTTTAACATTTCGTTAGGTTTGGGAACGGGACCTAACACAACAGGGGTTTCGGAACAGAATTTGTGAGTGGTGGCTTTTCGGTTCTCTACACTTTTGATAAATAATGTATAGGAGTTGGTGGCGTTTCGCCCTCATATTAATATTTTTTTATTATTTTTTATGTGATTGGTGGCAAACGAGCAGACGGATCACCTGATGGTAAGCGATAACAATTAAATAAATAGTTTAAATTGGAATATGGAATTTTAATTTCAAATTGTATAGGGTACTTAAAGCTTCTTATAGGTCATACAAGGGCCACAGTACATAAGTAATGCGTCTGACCTGAAAAATCCTGTTACTAAAATTCTAACGGTGTGATACCATCTCCATGATATTCAAAAGTTATAGGAACCTATAGAACGAAACATATGAAACAGCGTTAGGGCGCGACAGACGACACGAAAAGCCGCCGTAAATTAAATAAAGCCGCCTCACACGAACGACTAATGACTGTATAACTGATATTTACGCGCTGAGGACTGCGGAATACACCCTGTATTCCTGTTATGGACGTCGGATTCAGTACCAAGCATTAAAAAAGATCCATGTTGGTGAAACAAGTCGTTAAAGAAGACTGAAAAATGTTAGTAAATAAAATTACAATATTTGGCATTATCAAAGATAATTCAATACTTCTGGGCTCAAACGGCGTACGGGACTAAGGTCTATTTAGCGTTTACGTCCTTTGAGCCCAGAAGTATCGATATAATCTTAATATGTAGGGCAACACTTTATTCGATGAAAATAGCTCAATGCTATATACAATGCTACTGATAAAACTGAAAAACTTAAATAAATTATTGAACAGTAGATTAGCAATCTTAGGTTTTATATTTTTGCCTCCAAATGTATAGGTGCCTTGTAGAAAGTAGTATCTACACGAGTAGTAGATCTACCATTGGCCGCTTTATCAAATAAAAGTTGATACAGAATGACAATTTAATTAACAACGTGAGATTATAAATCTTAAAATAGACTAGTTTCCTATCTATGATATACTCTGTGACAAAAGTTTATATCTCTGAAAAACTGTGAAGAGAATCTTCAGTGTCTATTCTTCTTCATCTTCTTCTTCTTCTGCTTTTTTAGGTCCTGTAACACCTAGGGGTGCATAGGGCCGAGACTACGTTTTTCCACTCGGATCTGTTCCCAGCTGTGGACTTCACGTGCTCCCAGGAAATGCCGGCCGCCTTTAGTTCCTCATTCAGTGAACGCTTCCAGGTTACTTTGGGACGACCTCGCTTTCGTTTCCCGTTATCACCAGTGTCTATTACCATTGTCATTAATGCGAGTCCCAGAAGCCATAGCCGAGTCAAAAGTAATATTCGATGAATAAAAAAGCAGCTCGCGCCGTACGTATGTAGTTATCAACGTAAAACGAATTAAAAAGAGTTTTCTGACTCCGAATGCGCGCAAAGGATTGGATGGTATGATAAAAATGAAATATGGGGCTTTGATGTCGACCGGCTTATAGGGTTGGGGTGGGTAAACTATCGATATATCGATGGAATTCAACACCTATCATGGAGGCATCGTCATATTAGCCGGAAGATATTAGCTAACGATTAACCTCATCCACAAATCTATGCTTGGAGCTTCTTTATGTAACCGAATACGAAATGAAATAGTCCATAGGAGATCTAACGTCACTGATACAACCCAACTCATAGAATAAGATCAAGTGATAACGGGCAGGCCATGTAGTTTTCAGAACTGATAACCAATGTGGAAGAAATATTGTAGCGACACATGAATATTCTTTTGACGCAGCGCGCTCCAAGGAGTTGCCTGCTGAGAGTTATAGCTATGCGGGTTTCGTTGCGAAATTGATTATCTGTCCTCAGTGTGAACATAACGCGTCTAATCATAATTTAATTTTCCGTTTGCATAGGAATTAACTGTAGTTACATTTTTCTACTACTATTTTATCCTTGCACCCGCACTGTCTTTCTTCTAAGCTATGTGTTTCCTTCTATCCTTTTCATATCTACAACTAGCTTCTAGAGTATTCTTCTTTAGTATTCTAAAAGGGAACTGGAAGACGTATTTTTGAAAAACCTACCATCAGATGATGTGTGAAGTGTGCGTTTTATGCCAGTCATGAGTTTTGCCAAAGAGCATTAGAATTGGTCTTGAAATTAAGTCGATATTTTTCAAGATACTTATCGATAAAAGTACACATCACTATTCGTAAAGCTATCTAGAGCACGGACTGCATTAGCACCATCCATATTTCGACTGCAAAAAACATAAAAAATCGTTCCTAATCTCCTTGTAAACCAGAGTACTTATTGTTTTTAAACTTGAACCAGTGATTTTATTCCAGTACACAATGCTGTAGTTCAAAAACAAAAAAGTTCTGGTACTGGAATACTAAAATCCCAAAGAGGTATAATGTAGTCTTTTTTCACGAAATTAAAACACGAGTTTTATTTTACAGAGTGTTAAAAAAGTGCGTTTGAAATTTTAAGGGTTTCCCAGATAAATTCACTGTTTAGATTTAGTATGGAAAATTGAAAAAAAATATTGTAGATCGGATTTTTTAAATATTTATCCTGTATTCTATACTTGATTCTGAATAACCTCTTAAAATTTCAAACGCACTTTTTTAACACTTTTTTAAAACGTTCGAAAAGTGCCCAAGTAACATTTAGGCTGAAAAAAAAATCCAATATACAGTTCTTTAACAGCTGACGACTGTATAGTCGATGGACAAGAGAGTACAAAAATGTCTCCAGCTGTATTAGAGCAAGATTTGGTAGTCTTATACAGTCCAGCTGGTTAAGGGCTGTATACTGGCGAGATTATTACTTTTTGCTTTTAAAGAGCATTGGAAATTGCTTATAGACAGCATCTAGTGTGAAAATATACCATAAGCAGAATTTGACGACTAGAGCTGCCTAACGACTGGATAGAGCTCTTAGTTTACACTCTTTCACAGCTCCATTCTGTTTAACAGCATTGATTTTTTCTGTTTGCTGGATATTGGTGTAAACTTACTCTGTTGTAAAGCCATCATATATGGCTTGATAACAGCTGATTAATGGTCATTTCGGAAACCCCTATACAGCCAGGGTCTTTACTACGGTGTAGAAACACTCCTTCGGCTGCGTAAGAGTTTAATCGTACTCTTTTTTTTAATCCAACACTATGAGTGTAGGTTTAACCTATAGTTCAGCCGTTAGTGCTCTTATGGCATCACAGGAGAAGATAATTCTTCCGAAAGTGTTTCCAAAGGGTTAAACAGGTTACTCATTTATCCGCCATATTGTGAACGGTGTACACGGGTTATATGGACTTGGTTTTCGCTTCTAAGCAGCCGCTGGAATGAATAAATTCCGATATACAGAAACGACTACTCTTTAAGCTGTCATGCATTCTAAAATTTTGCCATAATTTAGCAAATAGCTTCCTATTAGAATTTTTGAAGAGCCACGGCTGTTTAAGTTAGGACGCCATTAAAAACTAACCTATGAATTTATACACCAAATATTTTGGTCGTTAACTTAGTAAATTTCGAAGACATATGCAATAGAATTAGTAAATTGTCAATAGAAAAGTATATTTGAATGTCAGAATCGATTTTAGGTTGATTTATAACGACTGGTAGTACTCTGAATTTTCCAACATTATTTAATTTTTGACCATTATGTATTTATTTCAAGGGCGCGTGAGTTTTTTGTTAATAATACATATACACTTTCACGGAGAAGTAGAAGCCGCAAGCAAAATAACAACAGATAAATTGAAAATGAATACTTACCGATATGTACCACAAAATTCACTTCACAAAATGGGATATCTGGTGCGCTGCAGAGTTCACACAAAACTATCATTATGGAGTAACAAAAAGTTTGAACGATAATTTAAAGTCCTTTAGTCAACCTTAGGCTCCGTATGGGAATAAAAATCTCTTATTTGGAGAACTATCGCTGTATAATGGTGTCTAATTACGCCTTAAGCCAGCCTTAGTACTGCGATAGTACAGCCGTTAACCAGCTGTTTGTACACCCACGGCTGTCTGATTTGGGGCCCCTTTTGGAATTAGAAGGTCTGTGTAGCCCGCTACACAGCCTTTATACAGCGATCTAATACAGCGTTAAGTGTAAAATTATTTTATACTACAGCCTTTATACAGTTCGAAATGCTACTTGGGTGTACACTGCTACCTACTTCGAATAAAATATTTTAATTTTCATTTCATTTCAGGTTGCGTATTCAGATCACGTCGTGGTCTCTACTTTAACGTAAATGTTAATTAGTGGGATATTGATTTTGTTGAATTCAGATAGCTAATATTTCTTGGAATCTGCCACTGATTTATTTCGAAGTGCAGACTTAGGCAGGTAAACAAAACAAGAAAGCTGTCGGGGCGGAGTGTTGCTTTTCCAAACTCTTGGCAGCAGTTAGCATTACCAGCTAATACGGGACTCTACATTTTACATTTTTTTTTGCTTTTAAAATGGCTAAGTAAGAACAAGGAGTCAAAAAAGAATAATAGAGTCTTCTTCTTATCGTGTGGCACATTTAACCGTTCTATCCACAAGGTATAGACGGCGGTTACCTAGTGTTGCACTTAGCATCACCCGCGGTCACGTGTAGGGCATTTAGATTTACACCTACGGACGGACGTGTGCAACGCGACCATCATACACATCTAGAAATCAGATGTGCAGGTTTCCTCACGATGTTTTCCTTCACCGTTAAAGCAGTCTGTATGAAAATGCACGTAAGTTTCGAAAAACTCATTGGTGCACTGGCCAGGATTTGAACCCACGACCTCTGGTTAGGAGGTCGAAGTCAATACCGCTTAGCCACCGACGCTTTTTAAATTAAAGGAAAAACTATAAATGAACAAATTAATTCAGAATTTAAAAACAAAACAATACCGCCGTCAATGTAAAGGCCTCTATCCTTACGATTAAATTGTACCACACGATAAGAAGAAGAACAAAATGACTCCTAATAATAAACTTCTAAAAAGATGATAACAGAAATTTTCAGCAGCAACACAAAAAAATAGGTAGCAAAATAAACAATAAATAAAAAGTAAAACCGACCGGCAAGCAGGGCGATAGCAAACAGACGTTTTATAAAAAAAATGGCAGACGCCAGGCCAAGGATCGCTTGTCTATGGTAAACAATAGATCCACTCAGCCAACCCGACAAAGGCAGTGCCGATCGCAGATAGATAAATAATATTATAATACTTATTTTCCATAGCCACCGCACTTTTGTGGTGCAAGTAATAAGAAGTAGAGGGTTTCAAGAGAGAAGAGAGACGTTTCAAAGGTCGGCAACGCACTTTTGTGACTCCTCTGGTGTTGCGGGTGTCTATGGGCGGTGGTAATCGCTTACCATCAGGTGATCCGTCTGCTCGTTTGCCACATCTGCCATAAAAAAGAGGGTGTAACGCTATCTCTGTCAGATAGTAAAGTAGTAAAAGAGTAATCGTATCAAGTTGAAAGTTGCTTACGGCGACCTACAACCATCGAAGTTTCTGGAGCTACTTTTTCCCCTTAACTGGTAAGCCCTTGACATCATCTCACCTGATAGTAACTGATGATGATGCCAAAGATGGAAGCGGGCTTACCAATATTCCCCAACACAATGGGGAACTGGCTATCTCATCTTCATGTCGAAATACATATTTAATGCTGTTAACATTGATGTTTGGCGGCAAGACTTAGATAAAATGGTTGTAGCTAACCAAGTGGGCTCAGAAAAAGCCCCACGACCAAACAAACTGAGTCCTACAAAATTGAACCCCGCTGGTAATAGACCCCGCGACCTCCTGATGTGAAGCGAGCGAACAAGTCACGAGGCGGTTAAATATAAAACTTCCAACTATCATCAGTTAGAGTTCGCCTGAGCTCCAAGCATTCTATCATGACTGCCGAACGCACCTTGCTTCTACCAACACGCAAAGGCTCTCAAAGAGCCGTCCAAAAATTACATGCAATCTCTCAAGTTCTGAACAGTCCCTTACTCCACGAGTTGCGTTACCAACTTATAGATGGCCCCAAGACTGACTCGGTGGCTCAGTGGTTAGTGCTCCTGATAACTCCTGCTTACTGATCCAAGAGTCGTGGGTTCGATCCACACCCTGGGCAAACATTTCTGTGATGAGCAGAAATGTTTGGTCTGTGTCTGGGTGTATTATATCTATATATGTATGTATTTAAAACGTATATGTGTATGTACAGGGACTCCTAGTTTGGGGCCAGATGACCATGTGTGATTTGTCGCGGATATTATTTATTAATTTATTATCACAAACCGCCGAGGTGAAAGGGGAAATAATATAATATCTAATATCTGGGACAAATCACACACGGTCATCGGGCCCCAAACTAGGATTCCCTGTATTTTGGGAACCAGAGACTGATATACATACACAAATACTTTTAAATACATACATATATAGATATAATACACCCAGACTCAGAGCAAACAATTCTGCTCATCTTAATCTTATCATCATTAATCTTGTTTGGTTGATTCATGAAAAATATGTTAAAAATGAATTTGAATGAAATGTATGAAACAAAATCACTCCCCGCTTCTTCCTGTAACCCACACCAATCCGCTAAGGGCTCTTCACACGAGTTATTAGCCCCATTGTGGAGTGCTCCTATATTTCACGCTCCGTTGCCGCCGGCCGTGTGGGAGGGTATTTATTTGACTTGGTTTTAGATAATGTTTCTGTCCCGATTGTGATGGTTAGACAATGGGTGTTGTTTGAGTTTAAATTGATTGGGGATTTGTTTAATAGAGTCGTTATAAGGTATATTATATTAATGTTTGGCGGTTTTGTATAATTACCTACGAATATATTGTTGATTCGATTACTTTGAAGATCTTTTCTCTCAAATTCGCTTAGAAACTTGCTGGCTGAAAATTGAAATATAACACCAGACTGCATAGAATGCATATTTTGTTAATCTGGGTTTGAAGACGAATATGTAACGACCTCTTACTATAAAATTGATCAAACCGTTCGCTTATCAACTATCTATCACCTAGCTACACATTTATTATGAAATAAATCTGTATATATTTTTTTTCCCTAAAATTATTACATTGCTCCAATACGATAATATCAAAATCGGCTTTTATGATTGATACGCATCAAAATCTCTAATAGTAAAAACTACCGAAACAGTCAAAGAAACAACTTAATCCATCTGCAAACTCAAACGTAAAATAATCGCGTTTCACTATGGTTAATTAAACGAAACTGGGATCAATGGCGCGTAAAATCGCAAATTTTGTCTATAGCCAAGATGGCGGCGGTCTTTGACAGCAAAAAGCACGCAAAACCCTTTGGGATCTGTCCGTCAGGCGGCAGATGGTGGTAATTTGCTGTTGGTCACAATGTTGACAATTATATTGCGATTTATTGAAGTGCAATAATTGTATTTGCGGACAAACGGTAAGTGTCTATTTGATATTGTTACGTTTCTTGGATCAAAATTTCCTGTCTAAGATTTAATTTTTAAAATATTCACTTCTTTAGCTAATAAGTATGGAGCCTATGAAAATACCTTAGATAAAATAGTGTTTATTTTTAATACGCAAAATCATTAAAATATATAGAACACTACAAGTAGTAGGGCATACATTAAAAAAAACGTATCCTAAATGGCCGGGTTAATTATAACAAGGGCCTAACGATGCCAGCAGAGGGAGGGGGGGGGTAGGAGGGAAGAGGGAGGGGTAAGCTTTGATGTGATCGTTAATTATCGTGTGGTATCCGTTACAATGTGGTACGCACGTGTGTAGAGGGCTTTATACAAGACACGAGTGGTTCTTTTTGGAGAGAAAGCCTAAGGCAGTAATGCCTTTAATGTTATTCACTTGGCGAATTTGAGTTTTTTTATGATAAAAATAAACTTTCATATTTAAGTTCTTTTGGAATCTAAGCTAAGAATCACACACGGTCACACGATCATCTAATTTTAATGCAGGGCCAAAATGTTCTAGTCAGAAATATGAAATTTTTTATGAGTATTTTTAAAAAATGTACTATATTTTCTTATTTCTTTATTATTAAAGACTAACATATTTCTCTAGATAAAACACTCTTGTGTTACGTGCTTTAACGGCTCTTTGAAAATAAGTTGACTTTGTATTTTGGGTGACAATTAATATAAAAAAGGTGTTCAGGTAATTTAAATTAGATAAATAATACATTTCTACCAAAAATAAGCTCGCCTATTGTTGTCATCTCTTTTTGTTTTGTTTTTTAGTTGTTGTAAAAAATTGTATACAGTAAGTATAGTTAATAGATTATATAAGGTGCTACTTTATTAGTGCCCGATATTTTAGTCAGTGCTTCTACTACTGATTCTGATTAACTTTCCCCAAGGAACCCATAGTCCAATCGCAAAAAAGATTTTGGACTCTTCATACTAATTTGGCCGCTCGGCTGATCGATTTATTATTAATAGAGTATAGAGAACTGAACTAACTAAACGTCTTAAACCAGCTAAATCCATATTTTCTATAACACGTTAAACGCCATCACAAAAAATGCAGTTTACATATTATGTGCGATTACGGTATGTCCGGTACGGCGTATAACGTATCAAAATAATATCTCAATCCTCCACTCAACGTAACTCAACCATTTAGGCGGGTCTCGTTTTAACACACACAACGCCAGGACGGTAATTGGCGATTCGTGTAACCCTATCTTGCCCCATTGTGGGGAAACTTCATATCAAATTATGATAAAATTCGCTTGTTTGCTTGGTTGTGATGGGTTTGGTTGTTTAACAAATTTTTGTGTTTACAAATCAAAATTTAAAATAATAAAAAAACATCTAAATTCTTAAGGTCTTGCCTTTTTGGGATATAATTCTAAAAAAATTGTGGTGTTTGAAGCCTAAATACCTACTAATTATAAGTAGTACTTTTCTTTATTCTGTGACTTGTGTAAGTAATTATTAATATTAAATAATTACAAAGAAAAATGATTTTTGTTGACAAAATTCATCCGGCCCTAAATGAGGATTATCTTAATTACTACGAGCATAAGAGACTAATATACACACACAATGTAAGTATGTATACCTTTAAACACATACATAAATTATAGCTATATTACACCCAGACACAGAGCAAACTGTGATAAGCATCACAGAAAAGTTTTAGCAAGGGATTGGAAGACGCATATGTAGGCCTCTTTGTCTAATGTTTATGATGACGAGAGTACAGTGATACCATACTTCTCCCGGACACTAGCTCTCATCGAGAATAATATGAATGCCCCAGAATACTTCGGTACTGACTTCAAGAAGGAGCTAGGTTGGTTAGACTAATTAACTGCGCTTGCACTTATGTATATAATGGACCAAGAAGGAATCTATATACTGAAACAGGAGTCCAATAAAATACAAAATGCAACTGTAATATTATATGATTCACATTCTCTTTATTTGCCATTTAACAGGTTAACACCACAATGCAAATACTAAATAATAGACAGAATACCCCTATGTGTCCGTAATTTTCTTGAGATTCTGATATAGGAATATAACTAATAAAAACATCACTATCATTCACCGAAACTCAATAAAAATACCCCAAAACAATAACACACACAAAAAACGACAAAACATTGCAACCGCACAACAGGACAGGCCGAACAACTGGCACCAATTTTCTGGACAAGTATCCCGCGCCCAGGGGATTCCGATATATCCCGCGGGATCCCGGGGATCTGCAATCCCGGGGTGGGGTGCGTAATGGGTATAAACACTAGTTAAATGATTGAATGGGTAAGTACTTTTGAGGGTAGTTGGGCTTTTTGATGTCGTCAATTTCCATGATATTCGAATGATGGATGTAATGTCTACAGTGGGGTGTCTGTACGAGATTTTACTAGTGAGTTATCAAGTGAGAGTAAATTTGTGTGTTTCTGAAATGGCGAGAAGAAATATAACTAACTCGCTTCCGCCCGCGACTTCATCTGCGTAGACTTCAGAATTGGGTCCAAATAGAAATAAAATGTTAAGGCAGCACCACCTAGTGGCGAAGTATAATTTTCAGTTTTTAACCATTCCTCCGGGAACCCTCGAGACTTTCGGGATAAAAGTACTCCATGTGTCAGACGAATGCTTCACCTATCTACCTACCAAATTTCATTTAAATCCGTTTAGTAGTGTCGGCGTGAAAGTGGAACAAACAAACAAATAAACAAATAAATATCCATACTTTCGCATTTATAAATATTTTAGTGATCAGTGAGATGAGATAAGATGAGATGAGACTATTGGGGGCACATTTTTTTACTGAGATTGCATGGTATTGTAGGGCATTTTCGGACCCCACCTGGCTAGCTACCACCATCTTATCTAAGTCTTGCCGCCAATCAATGTTAATATGGTATAGTTCGCGTCACGTAAAAAGAGCGCTGGCTGGCGTTCCGAGGATGCGCTCTGACAGCAACTGTTTAGTACCCTCGCTTTCACACTTACGCGATTCATATTATGCTATCCTGTTGTCAGAGTGAACTGTTGTGTCCTCGGAACGCTCGCCAGCGCTCTTTTTACGTGACGCGAGCTGTAGTTGAAGTGTTCCGACATCGAAATAAGATAGCCAGTTCCCCTTTGCGTTGGGGAATCTTGGTAAGCCCTCTTCCATCTTCGGCATCATCAAGACTTACCATCAGGTGAGATGATGCCAAGGACTTACCAATTATGGATAAAAATGTATATTCTTTGGGGAGGTTGTTTATTGTAAATACTTTTTACAATAATCAACCTCCCCAAACTTGTCTACTTTTCTACAGTGAATAAAAAGTGATTATGTATATTTCTCATCAAAATTAGGATAGGATTTGAAATGAAAAAGATGCCAAGATATTATTATGTATTTATAAATTTTATACCAAAAGGAAGTTACACAACTACCACTTAAATAGTTAACAGTAGATATAGCTAGGTTTGGATATAGAAGTATCATCTTTGTATTAATAGCGATAGTCAAGTCAAGTCAAGTCAAAATATTTTTTATTTAAGTAGATGCTGTACGCATACTTTTAAATCGTCTTTTTTTCTACCTAGTACAAAGTTCCTACCACGCGGAACTTGTACACTCAACGTTTCAATACATGTACAATGTTTAAATGAACCTTATAAAAATTTACAAACAGGTAGAATATTATCTGGAAATGGATTCAATTATTCTATTATATTTAAGTGCAACACTAGGCAACCGCCGTCTATTCCTTGGGGATTGGAAGGTGAAATGTGCCATACGATAAGAAGAAGAAGATTCTATTGTTAATTCTATCATTTTTTAAACCGTTCTAAAGAATCCGCAACCAATGGGGAAGAAAGCGCAAAGCTATTTGCAGATGGCGCTACGGACGCTTGACTCATAACAACTTTCAATTAGTTCCGCGTTTTTTATTATCGAGGTGTTATAAATTAGTTTTTTTTTTCTGTAAAATTGTTAAATGGAAAATGTATGCGACTTGGACTGTTCCTCAATTAAAGGCGAAGTTGAAAAGTACATAATTGAAAACGTAAATTTTCCCACGTCTTTTTCATCCAAGAATCTTTAGGAAATTAATGATTTCCATTATTATTGCAACCAATCGCCACACAACGCGGCATTTTTTTAATAATCATATGTTTAGTTCACGTAAACAATTTTTTCTATACGTTTTGACAGTTAGTATGAGTCAAGCGATATCAGCGCCTCTATCGGCGAGTTCTGTCAGTTTTCTTCCCCATTTGCTCCTTTCAAAAATCATAGTCAAGATAATAAAATACAATAAAAACTTTTTTATTCTCAGATTGAGATCTTACCGAACCAAGGGTTCTAAACACATTCGCAACCAGGGTAAACCAAAATGCAAGCTTATGACACTATTATCAACATTATCATAACAAGAGAAGGGAGGGGACGCTAAAACCGAGGGGAGGAAAGGACCGCATAATTACTCCATTACTCCTAGCAGACATAACAGAGGTAAGATGCTCTTTGGTAACCATCGGGGTGGCCTTTGATTGAGCTCTTAATAGAAGAAAGGGGATTAGAGTTTTAAGATTAAGTTGACTGGTCACTTTGATGAAACTTTTTGGGTCTGCATTCAATAAATAGAGTGAGTTTATATAAGCTCTAACAAAATCCACAATACAAATACCTTGTTTATACATACAGATGTTAAAAAACTGCACTTTTTTAAACTCTGTATATATGTCAGCCATATCTATCTATATCTCTATGGTCACCCTAACAAACCACGTCTCTATCGCACCGTCGTCTACCAATCGAAGACTCTACATTCTAAAATACCACTCCAGTTTTTGGAAAGTGGCAAATGGGACACATTTCGAAATCGAAGTCATTACTTGGACGCGTTTGATTGTTACTACTAGTTGCTATTACTAGATGACAGTCGTGAAGCCATGTCAGAGGCGTTACAGGCGGCTTGAAAACTTCTGATACGGCGTCGGCCACTAGCCTCACAACCTCCAGCAATCCGGACTGACTTCTTGTTTAGTGATTCGACTAAACTTCCCGAGATACCCAGCTGTGGGGACTGGGGACTATGTGGGTAATTAGCGAATCCCAATGGTACCTTACCCAACAATACCTTATTACTAGACCTACGCCGCCGTCCGTCAGTCTGTGCATCTGTCCGCCATTTAAAAATGGTTTCATCTTTTGAATAGTAAAGTAATAGACGGCCAGTTGTAATTCTTACAGATTATGTGTCATCATGGTGATAGCCTCACGAACAGTAAATATAAGTTAAAAAAAAAATTAGAAGAGTTCTTATACCGGAATCATAATTTATAAATGTTTTTGGTGTTTGCTCTACCGTAAAAATAGTATGACAAACTTTTTATGCATATATTGCAAACTTAACGAAACCTAAAACGAGATAACAAAATTCCGCCAAGTGTATGTCGCACATTAACCGTGTAGAGAAAAAAATAACAGTTTTTGGAACGGACCCCGAATTTGATTTTCGAATCGAAAACAAACATCTCAATCCGAACGAGCCGGCTTATTCCAAATTCAAATAGACAGCGCGAGTCGAGTGGTACATTAGGGATTATTGCGGGAACATTGGGGCCGTTCAGGGGTCAATAGGGAATTTGTTTATTAGTTTACCGTCGGTAAAATTGGCATTTTGATTTAACAATTTGTTCTGTATCAGTTAGGATAAAAAACAAATAATATTTTATGTTTTAACTAACAGATTTTTAATAGCATCTTCTTGATGATAAATTTTTACCATTTATTCTTTTAAATTATTTATATATCGTACACAGACCTTTGTAAAACACTAAATTAATTTTCCTGCATTTTCTCATCACAAAAATATAATCTGAATTAGACCCAACAAGTAGAAAATATACCTCACGTGTGTTTAATATCCTTTATAAAATATGTTTTACTTTTTTACTGTTTTAAATATAAAGCGACCTCTTTTTCTCCTTATTATTTCAATAACATTAATGGCCAGTGTGTGTCGCTCCTAACCAGAGCTATTACACGACCGGTTGGCCAAATGGCGCGAAATTCGACCCTCTTGGCCGGCCCAAAACACTGGGGCGGGCAACGGCATAGAATAATAATTCGGAAACAGAACATTCACGTTACTGGAACGCATATTGGAAGATATGTTTCTCTGGTATGAATGTTGTACCTAGAATTTTCGCGCGATGGGAACTTTGTTCTTGGTAGATAAGATAATAATTAAAAATAACTTGTAAATGCATAAATCATCATCACCAGCTGAAAGATGTCCACTACTGAAATGAAATGAAATGAAATGAAAATATTTTTATTCGAAGTAGGTAGCAGTGTACACTTTTCGAACGTTATTCTTTTATCTACCTAACACGAGGTTCCTACCACTCGGAACTCGTATACCCACCGTTTCGGGAAGTGTTTGCGGAGTGAGAAGAAACGGCGGGCTCTAAAGAAACTCCCTCCAACACTTTTTTTTTAAGTCTTATATTCTATTACATCTTAATGCTAGATCAATAAATGAATTATACAATGTCATGTCTGTAAATAAATATGCAACAATAAGAATAAAGTAAGAAGAATAAAGAAAGAAAGGATTCAAAAGAGATAAAAGAAACAAAGACCTTGTCCGAGTATATACTTAAATCAATATAAAAAAAAGTTATTAATATGTAAGTACGTCCGTTTCTTATTTATATGGGATTTGTGCCTGAAATAAAAAAATAAATAGTAAAAAAATTAATTACCACTTTCAGACAAAATAGCTTGATGGATTTTAAATTTAATGTTATATGTAGGAGGAAATGAGAAAACTTGAATTGAAGTTAGAGTTCCATGTAATTTTTGAAACATACGTATCAAATCTCAATAAAAAAATATATTTCTAAGGTTACTATAAAGATTGCACCGAAATAATTGGCATGCATCTACGACAGACTCGAAGGTCAATGGTATTAACGACAGGTCCCCATTGCGTTGGGAAATTTTGGTCACCCCGTTTCCATCTACGGCATCATCATGACTTACAGTCAGGTGAGATGATGTCAATTTATCAAGGGCTTATCAATTATTTTATTTTATCATTGAAATTGTATTGTCTGCTTGACTTATATTTTCACTAATGCCTTGAAAACGCTATTTGTAATTATTTTTGACACCTTTAAACATGCTGTGAACTTACCATTACAAATAAAACGCGAATAAATGATATATGATTTAAAAAAACTGGACAAAAAGAAGTTTAGTTTTCTTTGTCGAACAAAAATTTGTTTAGAATCTCCTTTCTGCGTATTCTGCTCTATGGTCAGCTTGCATTAGGCCGGGGCCCACGGGACCAGTAATGGCGACCAACTAATGGTGGCAGCACATATTCTCAATTCATTTCGCCGACTATTAGCGCCAGTGGGCTGCCTACTGTCTACTTCAGAGGGATCAATTGTATTTAGGAGTTTGTACTTAAACACTCTGCTTACGTTAGGGTTTTTTAAGTTCAGGTCTGTGTACAATATTGTCGTTGTATAGGAGGAATTGCTACCAAGCAGAAAGGCCGCCTATTGTTTCCTCTCTTTTTTGTCTTTAAGTTTTTGTAAATTATTTTTATAGCCATACATTACAAAATACAATACAAATTCAATCTAGGCCGAAAACAAACGACAAAAATTGCCATTATCCTTAGATACGTTCGACCACTTCTGTCTTTTTTACGTTATTTATTTATATTATATGTATTTTATAATTTGGTTTTAAAAATATGAACATTACATAACCTAACTATTATATATTAGCTAAACTGATAGCCCATTAACCTTTAAAAAACAACAAGTCACACCCAAAAAACTGACACCATACACGGATACACTCGTAATTTTATTCATAAATACTAATTGACACGAAAACTGATTCATATAGACTTAATTACTGAACTTCACCCTCGAAACGGTAACCCCGCGTTTTAACAACGAATTACTTTTATAAGCGTCCGATTCATCTTCATGTGAGCTTTTATGCCACCCATTAAAAAGATAGCGTCTGTGTTAAAACAAAAAAGTCGTAAGTCAACCTTTGTCTATGGTTTTTACTGAGTTCCACATTTTTGAACAAGGAGTTTCGACGTTTCGTATTCGAAATTCGAATACCATCTGCCGCCACAATGGGACTTACATGCGTGCGCACTTGGAATGCTTTTTTGAAAATCGAATGTTGTTTTTAAGGGCTGTTTAAATTTCGTTCTAGTGGCAATGGCGGAGTGTTCATTTCTGAGTGGACTTCTAGGGGCATGCTCCCCCGTATTATTTAGGATTAAGTATAATGAATCGTAAATTCGATCTTTGACACCTTTTTCATTTGGATTCGGGTGCGTACATTTGTATGATTGTATTTAGGGTTAACCGTTTCTATTTTTAAAAAAAATTTAAAAAAAGTAGATACTTAGATATTATAATTTCGTGTTATTTTCGTTTATTCTCCAGAAACCATGGCGAATTACAGTAGGCTATCAGGAAGCAGATATTCTATGATATTTTAAGCTAAATATCATTGCTAAATAATTGTAAAGTTAATAAAAAGAGAAGTCGAAAAAGAGTTGTCTCAAGTAAATAATTAAATAAAAATACAGAGAGTATGTAAATAATTGACAACCCTAGAACTACATTCTACAAAATGTTACAGATTCTCATATCGGAATAATGAACTCTATCGTCATGTTTTCAAGGTATAACTACGAAAACCGTCTGCCTCAGACGAATTTAAGTGTAAATTAATAATATTGCCAGTCTACTCGATAACTATTTGAAGGGGAATAAAATATATTTTCTTTTTCAGAGTCTTATTACCAAAGCATAGAGTACTATTTTTTTTAAAATTATAGTCTATTATTGCGTAACTGTAATACAGAACATATTTGGTAATATGAGAGGGTTTTGTTGTGATTTGCTGGTCTGTTTGTGGATTATGAAGATGTCAAGTAGAAGCTTATTAGGAATTATGTAAGGGGTTAAAGTTATGTTCGATTGGTGTTCGATTTTGGAGATATGTAGTTGAACGTATCTTTTTATGTTGCACAGAAAAATATGTATACATTTTATATGACACTTTTTTTAATTGTCTTATCTACCCACTCCTATATAAATGCATTTAATAATAATGGGTCCTTTTTGGCGCCAAACAGGTAATGAGACACACGTTGGGCGCCACATATATATTTTTTAATCCACAATAGATAAGCTCTTTGCATTATGTTACCTTATGGTAAGTAATGACTATGCCAAACATGGAAGCGGGCTTACCAAGATTCCCCAACGCACTGAGAAACTATCTGCTATTCATTTCCTATAATATCAATGCCATTTACATTGATATTTGCCGACAAGACTTAGTTAAGATGGTGGTAGATAGCCACCCAACTAGCAAAGTGTGGTGATATATCAGTGATAGAAATGTGTATATCACCGCGAAATGGCCCCAGTTTTAATACCATTTGGTGATATAAGGATTGTATTTTAGCAACGATTATCACTATTTGGTGATATATCGGTGATATTTCAGAGTTAGTGACGCCAGCCACCGCGTTGCTTTTATATCACCCTTATAACACTATCTATCTATCTATCTATCAGCCGAAAGACGTCCACTGCTGGACAAAGGCCTCCCCCAAGGATTTCCACACCGACCGGTCCTGTGCGGCTCGCATCCAGCGGCTTCCTGCAACCTTTACCAGGTCGTCGGTCCACCGAGTCGGGGGCCTGCCCACACTGCGCCTTCCGGTGCGCGGTCGCCATTCGAGAACTTTACTGCCCCAACGGCCATCTGTTCTACGAGCTATGTGCCCTGCCCACTGCCACTTAAGTCTAGCGATTCTGAGAGCTATGTCGGTAACTTTAGTTCTCCTACGTATCTCCCCATTTCTGATTCGATCACGTAGGGAAACACCAAGCATAGCACGCTCCATCGCCCTTTGGGTGACTTTGAGCCTTCTTATAAGGCCCATAGTAAGCGACCATGTCTCGGATCCATATGTCATCACTGGCAACAAACACTGGTCAAAGACTTTAGTCTTGAGGGACTGCGGTATTTTGGACGTAAAGATATTGCGAAGCTTCCCGAACGCTGCCCAGCCGAGTTGGATTCGACGATTGATCTCTTTCTCGAAGTTGGACCTACCTAACTGGACTGTTTGTCCCAGGTATACATATTCGTCAACAACTTCGAATGTAGAGTCTCCAACCTTCAGAGGAGTGGGTGTAACACGGACGTTTGACATGATTTTCGTCTTATCCATGTTCATGTTCTTATAACACTATTAGGTGTTAAAGTGGCTCCTTTTACCACTACTTTGCTAGTTGGGCAGGCGGGCTCAGAAAATACCCTACACTGCCCCCATAAGAAACAAGGCCGCAATGTATACAGAAACTTCATACAGCCATTAGCCACTAGCCGCTAGATCACGGAGGCTAAAACTTCATAAAAAATCATAAATATAATATATAACTTCAGCAATTTTATTGTTTAGTTCGTTAGCAACCCATATCTTCCCCTCTGCAAAGGCATGGGTCTCCCCCTTAATTCGGGAAGGTTAGGCCATACTCCACACACGGGGGCCAAGACCGGATTGTTGGAGGTTGTGGGGCTAGTGGCCAACCCCAGCGTCAGAAGTTTTCAAGTCACCTATAAGGGCACCGAAATGACTTATAGTTTAGTATGAAAAATATAAAATGCTTATTATTTTTACAATCGTAATTCTTGCTCATTAATTATGTCGTGGCCAAATCATAAAATGAGTAGCAATATTGTATATGAATTCACCACAGAACACAACTTTAATGTGACCAATCTTTAACAAAGGAAAGAGAGAAGATATCTATATTCATTTTGGGCATATAAAAATTTGTATAGAGCAAACGTCGTTTAATATAGAAACTCTTTGGTACAAATAAGGTCTTTTATCATTGATTTATTCTCAAAAGTTGCAAAGCAATCGCGGAACGCAAAACCAGCCAGGAACAACGAAGAGGCGTTCGGAAACGTGTCGGTGGACAGATATAGCGGAGGAGAGGTGTTTCATGACGAATTCAGCGCGAAATGAACGCTGTACCGCAGCGGACTTGCTCGCGGCGTGGCGTAGAGTAGAGCATGATTCTAGAGTAAGCTTGTATTCAGTAGGTATACATTAAAGTTTTGTTTGCCATAAATATGGGAATAATATCTCACGTATAACATTGTGTGTCATACCTAACTAAGATTTAATTGTAGTTAGATTTCTCAATGCAATAAGATTTCTGAAGGTTGACAATCGTTGAAGCGGGCCAGTGACAGGGGGTTAGTTAGTAGAAATTTGAATGTTAAAGAAGAAAACTCGTGGACAAACGTCGTTTCTATGATAAAATATATTTAAAAAAAAAGTAGCGAAACTAAATAGTTGGAAGCTTTGTTGATGCTGGATTACTTTATGGACTTCAATACGTCACTGTACAGAATAACTTTTATATAAATTGATTTATTTGTAAGTAACGTAAAATCTTCAGTGGGGCTAATATATAGAGAATATTAGTTTGAAGCCAGAGCAAAATGACCGTGTGTGATTTGTTTCGAAATAACATAAAAAATATTATCTGCTGGTTCAGCTAGTCTTGGTAAAACCATGGAACATTGTATGGTTTTGCCAAGACCACCTCTAAAACTACCCTACTCTACACCTGACAAGCTGCACAATAAATATACGCGACGACGCGCGACCGACGCTGATTTCCCAACGGCACGACGGTCCAATCACAACGCTGGATTCCCTCCCCTTCCCACTACCCCCCGAGCGCAGGGCTGGCCAGTGCGAAAACTTGAAAATAGAACTTTTAGAAAATACCTATATACTGTCAAATATGTTTTCTTAAATAACTTTCATATATCGAACTACGTTATTTCAGCCAATGTGTAATTTAATGAACTTAGTAATTTCCGATCATTCAACAGAACTATTCACTTATAATACGATTTTGTGGAAAGTTTTTGCTACAAAGCGATAACACACTGTTCTCGGCTGCTACGCGCTACATGCTACTAGACTACGAGAGCGTAGGTACCAGCACACACATACATTTGAGCATTGCACATATATTAAAAGATTCGTTAAACAACCAACAAATTGTAATCTAAATGAAGAAACTTGATATTTAAAGTGACAGCATATTTCAAACCACCCAATCCCATTTCAAAGGTCGGCAACGCACTTGTGACTCCTGTGCTGTTGCGGGTGTCTATGGGCGGCGGTAATCGCTTACCATCAGGTGATCCGTCTGCTCGTTTGCCACCTATCACGTAAAAAAAAACCTTACCTGCAATAAATAGTACCAGCCCTATCCCCCACCTAATACCTCACGTAGCGTCTCTAATCAACAACGCCCCGCTCACCTCAAACTGGAATCTCGCGGCACCACATCCAATTTTAAATTTGGAACACTTTGTGAGTTCTCATTTCAAATTTTCAAAGTCTCATTTGAAATTGGAAGTGCTCGGTGCCGATGCGATGTCTTTTGAGTACCTGTAGTTATAGAAACTTATTTTGAATGAATAATCCCTCAGATCTTTGTTTTTGAAATTTGTAGAATTAGCTAACTAAAAAGATTATATTTCTATAGTAATCAGATTTTTAATGGCAGGTAAAAATCCCTTTTTCCATTTTCATCTCAACTTTAATTAATACAATGCCATGAAAAGAAAAAATACAGCAATATTTAAAATATTGCTGTAAGAATTTTTTTCTTTTTATTACATTGTATTACCTAACTAAAAAGATTATATAAGTATGATAATCAGATTTTTAATGGCAGGGCAAAATCCCTTCTCCCATTTCACTCTCAACTTCAATTAATACAATGCCATTAAAACAGAAAAAATACAGCAATATTTAAAACAGGACGTTCGATGACGTTTTCTACTTTTTACTGAATGATTTTTCCATTTCACCACGCACTGCCGAACGAGTGCGTTTTCATTTGAGCAATGGCAGTTGACGGCAGTACCTTTGTCTGCGAGTCTGAGGAAAAAAATTGATGTCATTTTTTTGATTGAAGTTCGCGAGTGAATTCACGCGTGGCGGACGGTGTTTCTTTTTTTAAATTTTCAGTTTACGTTTCTTTTTTTTAATACTGTGGCGATGATTGAAAGTTTGTTTTTTATATATTAAGAGAATTCTAAGTTCAAAGTGGTATTCCATAATACTGGTGGCATTTTACTTATTTACCTCACACTCACAAAAGTTTGATTTACAAATATAAGACTTCTTCGGAGTGGTTTTCTTTTAAGTTATTTTTAATGGAGTATCCTCACTTTCATGTAGACAGACACTAATAAAGTGGGTCTACACATACGGTCTTACATGGGCTCCAGAGTGGTCGCTATTCCTCTCTGATAGGTCTGTTTTTAAGGTATTCTCTCAAAATATATAAATGTTTTTTTTTCTATTTCCATAATATACAATACATTTTAGGCCTTATTTATAAAATGCCGCTAAACTCAGTTGCTTAATTCCCATAATAATACAAATACATATATTATCATACTAAAAGTCGTAAGCTTAATACATTTCTAAAACAAATTTGAAGTCAGTAAACTTTTTTAATCTTACAGGGAAATAAGAAAAGCTAATATCCAACCAAAAAGGTCCAATAAGTATTCGATCTCATTAATATTTATTCAAAAAATTCCACGCGACGAATGCTAAACAATTTTTGTAAGAGAAAGAAGACACGGTGTCAACTCAAGGTGAAAAGTTGTTTCTTACAACGTTAATATTTGAGCTGGCAAAATATTAACTGGATCTTATGTTAAGGTAAGACGACTCAAAATTTAAAAAGAGATCAGCAAATAGATTCTTGTAAATGTATTAGAACAAACTTATTTTTCCATTTACCGTATCTACTTTTGCTCTTGTCCCCATAAACATAAGGATGAGAATGTAACGCGAAGACAGATTAAATTAAAATTGTCTGTGAAAATAACATTATTTTTCATATTGTATTATAAGTTGATATTATTATGATATTAGACGTCGCACTGAGTTGGTTCACTGGAGAACGGACACGAATGAAATAAGTACTGAGAACTAATCACTAACATTAATTTTTTGGAAAGTAACTCATATTAATAATTAGGTTTTAAAAATATTTTTCTAAAAAAAACAATATGTACCGCAAAAATGCTTTTAAATTTACCATTTCGAATTAAAGTCACTAGATCACGGGGGCTGTAGTTCTTTTCTTGTAAACCTATAGTAAAATAATCTGTAATTAATGATTTTTGTAACGAAGTGCAGCTTATGACAAGTGCTGCTGTATAAAAGCTGTATATGGGAGACATATACTACTACTAAAATCAGCCTATACTCTTTAAGCTATACAGGTTGTTAAAAAAGTGCGTTTGAGATTTTAAGGGGTTACTCAGAATCAATTTTAAAATACAGGAAAAATATAAAAAAAAACGATCTACAACTTTCTTTTCAGTTTCACAAAAAAAATTGGAATTTTAAATCAGATTTATTAGGCGTTTCAACGAATAGTTCCTTTGCCGTTATGTTGGCTCCCCTGTCTATCAACGACATCACACGCAAAAAACGTCTGAGTTCTATTTAGTGTGTGTGGAAAACAATGCTGCCAACATAACGGCATAGGAACTATTCGATGAAACGCTCTATAGTATGTGAAACTGAAAAAAGTTGTAGGTCGGTTTTTTATAAGCTTGCCTTTACAATTAATACCTATTCACTATTAAAAGTAAAGATCATGTTAAACAGTACTGTCCGGCAGTAATATTTATACGGGATGTTAAAAAAAAATGCGTTTAAAATTTTAAGCGGTAACTCAGAACTTGATTATGATCTGATCATATACTTGATTCTGAGTAACCCCTTAAAATTTCAAACGCATTTTTTTACATCCTGTATTTATACTAGGTATTTTTCATGAAGGATGTAAAACTGACATGTTATGATTGGAGTGAAATGTGACAACTATTGTTTTACGTTTTAAATAAACGTCAAACGTTATTTTTTTTTATGTATGTTCACCGATTACTCGAACACCGACGCCTGAACCGATTTGGAAAATTCTTTTTTTGTTTAAAAGGGTATACTTTACAGGTGGTCCCATATAAATTTTATCGAAATCGATTCAGTGGTTTTTGAGAAAATCAACAAAAACATAGCAAAACTGGAGTTGTTGCGATTGAAGTCGGTTGTTTTTAACATATTCAGCGTGGTCAATTATTATTTTTTTTCTTTACTCGTGCTTGCCATGTAATCAACCCTTAAAAACTCCTTAGGTTAACAAGAAGATAGACAACAAAAAACAGTACGTATCATAATTTAACTGCGTCTAGCAACCATAAAAAATAACAAGTGCATGCCTTTTACCGATCCCTGACCGAAACTTATTACTCCTGACCCTAATCCGCTCTCCGTTGAGCCAACATTCAAAAAGCGAACACACGACAAAAATTAATCACCAGACAAATCGTACTCGCATCAAGAAACCATTAAATAACCAATCCGAATTTGTCAGCGCGCCATTTTCCTATTTTCCCAGCAAAATGGCGGGAACATCACATTCTGAACCTTATTTTGACGTTACACATCAAAATTGGCGGGAAAATCGTGCACGCGCAAACTTGTCGAGCATTTAATCACCTACAAAGACTCCGTTGAGTTGTATTGCGCGATTCGTAGCTACATACGCGTTATTCAAAACTAACAAAAGAAAAAAAGCAATCTTCCCAGATTGGCATTTGGGGGTCCCGCATAAAGGACGGGCCTTTCGGGGGAACATTGTTAAGTAGAGATTGAAAAGCGTTTTGTCGTCAACATGTTATTCGGTAATTTGGTGTTGCCCGATTGAAATAATCCGAGGGGCTTTGATTAGAAAGGTTTTAACGCGCATATGTGGCTGATTGATTGCTAGACGTTTTACTTTCTATCAAATTATTATCTTTTTTTTTATTTTCATAGAATTATATTTTTATTCATTGCTGATGAGAATAAGTCGCCAGTAAATTGAGATGTGTTTTTAAAACTTTGTGAATTATTTATAATTTTGCCGTTTTGTAAAAGGTCCTTACAGGAATGGATGAACCAGCGAATTAGTCCGAATTTCAAATATGGAATACCACGGAACAAAAGCCGAACATAAATCGACAGTCATTTTATGTTAGAATTCACAGTATAAAAATTTTAAATGCAAAAGTTCAACTACTACTCCAAAACACATTGCCTCAATTATCGTATTTTCTTTGCGATACATATCGATGATTTCCGCTACAAAGGTCGTAACTCCAGTATGCATGGTAATAGCCTAAAAAGTATGTAAAAATACAAAAAAAAAATACTAAAAAGACTTTTAAAGGTCTAAATAATAAAATAACCATTTGAACCAATTTTTTTTTTGTTTCTTTGGCTACTGCCAAAACTGTACGTTTTGGAGTTACGACCTTTGTAGCGAAAACCATCGACATCGTAGCTTTATAGAAAAGACATCAACGAGACCTTTAAGTTGTAGCAGAATCATAACGAAACAGTTTTAATTATGTCGCAGCTCAATATGAGAGCTCTCCAAGCTAGGAGGAGTAATAGCATTGTAAGGGATGCATTTGACCATAGTCTAAAAATACACGTTAAAAGTCTGATTGTGGTGTACACTGTTAGATATTAGGTAGGTATTAAATTAATCCTAGTGCTCCAAATTATATCTTTTCATAGTGTCGAAAAATTTCTAAATATCTTAATTTATCTTAAAGCTTAGCTTGTCAAAAAAAAGCTTGGGGTTGATGCATACATCAAGTGATAAATAAATTTCTAAAATGTCAGCTAACGAAATCCGTATACACCTGGTACTTCTAACTATACTCGTGGACAAAAAATCGACTCAAAGTTTCATGTACGACTTTTGGAAAATTAACTCAATCTAGTACCTAAAATAAAACTAAACCAAAAGTTCAAAAACTGTGTGTTTACTGTTTATGATTTTAGTTTGATGGTTTCCTAGTTTTTTGCTTTTAGTGTTTAGCAGTTTTGTAGACTGAGTTATTTTTTCAAAAGTCGAGCAACAAATCTTGAGTCGATTTTTTAGTCCACCAGTGTATTATTGTTTTTAATCTTTGCAATCTTGGTGGACCTTCTGATAAAACGATATTATTTTTCTCTACAACACCCACCTTATGTGAAATTTGAATTGAGAACGTCGAACGGCAGTCCGTTCGACGTTTCGTTCTTTGCAGGCCTCCAATTTGTCTGATTGACGCGTCGGCTTCGATTTTCAAAGCATACAAAGACTTCATTTTGTCGCTACGTTCCGTTGCACGAATACTTCGGATTTCGGTTTGGAAGCGTGAAATTGCAACGGTCATCAGTTCAAAGCTTATGTTTCCTTTGTGGAGCTATTTTTAAGGGCAATATGTGTGAATTAGGTAGGAATGGTTGAAGACTGTTTCGTAAAGACTAATTTTATGAAGGATCATATTCCATAGAGTAGAGTCATTAGACAATAGACATAAAGTCTAGAAAGTTAGAAAGAACCAGATTAAAATGCTGCAAACATTGTGTTTAGGCTCTTTACAATAGTTCGGATGGATGAAGGGTGTAATGCTCTCAGATGATAGTATATTTTGCGATGCAATAATGGCTTGGATCGCAGTATCAGTTTTACGTCCGTACCTATCCTGTACCCAGGGCTACCCGAAAAAAAAAATTAATTAAAAAAGTAGTCTACTTTGTCTGTGGTTAGGTAAACCCACCGTCGTAGATCGAGATTATTCAGTCCAACTGATTAGCGCGACTCAACTCCTCATAATTACTTAGAATTTAGTACTTGCGTTTTCTTGAGACCGACGCTTTTAAGCAGATTCCAGGACTATGGATTAATATGGATATGACATAACAAAATGAAATGTAAGTCTTTTGCCAAATTCTAGCATAACTCTACTTAGGTACACATTTATTTAGTAATCAGGTGTGCTCAGTTCAGATTCGTTTTCTCCCTTCATACCTGAAACAATCGGCACGTAAATAATTTACGTAAGTTTTTCAAATAGGATAATAATAATAATGGTATGATAATACCAGGATTAGGAGTTTGAACTATGATCTCCTTGTGTGGATTGTTAACAACCCATTACGTCCCCACTGCAGGGGCACGGGTCTCTTCCCATAAGTCGGGATGGTTAGGCCATACTCCATACACGGGGGCCAAGTCCGGACCGGTGGAGGTTGTGGGGCTAGTGGCCAACCCCAGTGTCAGAAGATTTCAAACCGCCTATAAGGCCTCCGACATGACTTAACGACTGCCATCTAGAGATAGCAGCCGGCACCAACGACTTAACGTGCCTTACGAAGCACGGTAATGATCGAGATAAATGCCACTAACAGTCAAACCCATCATTATGACCGTGTCTGTTGTCAGTTAACCTGCGTGATCGACGCGACCACGCAAGCCGCACTGAGCCACGACCACTTGTGGATTGACTATGTCACGACTCCCAAAACAGGAGAGATCAGCTGGGATTATCCAGTATATTCCAAACTCAAAACTCTGACGGTCTATCTGCGATATGATTCAACATTTAAATGTTAAGAACGCCGAATTTGCGGGAGAATCTTAGCGAAATAGAGAAAGTCCTCGGGTGCAGTCAAGGACAGAATTGCTAAGGTAAGTTAATATATTGTAAGTACCTATTTGTACGTTAAACTTATTGCAAAAGTTTTTTTAAAGGAGCTTTTATTTATAGCTATGTATAACTTGCCATCCGAATGTAAAACTTCAGATCAATATATTAATATCGGAAAAATGTTGAGATAATTAGAATTGACTAGCAAGATTTCAGTTTTTTTTGCCTCTAAGAAATCAAGCGCGTCAAGATGCTCTAATGACATTCGTAGGCTTTGTTGTGATTTTTAGTTAGTTTACAATTCTCTCGTTTCCCAAAATGTTATTTTATATAGTCCGTAATACTTGAAACTCATGAAAATGAAAACCTTTTCCAAATTAACCAATACTAATAAAGAGTGAACAATCAAGAAGTTTCCTAATATAGCCTTGTAATAATAACAATTATTATTGATTTGGTTTTACCAATACTTCACAAATATTTTGTCATTATTTTCCTGCTAATTTTTGTGCTGACTTGTGAACTCTGTATCTTTCATGAGTAGAAGACACGGTTACATTTTGTTCAGCTATTTAAAAAGGACTTTAAATATGTTTTACTTAAACATTCTTATTCAACGATCGTGTTTTCAAATTGTAACATGTCTTCCATCTCTTGCGTTATCTGAGTTTAAGAAGTATAAAGTTAACACTTTTGTAAATAACTGTACCGTATATTATAAGTTAGCTACACCTTTGAGATATTCTTCTTAAGAAGGGATGAATAAACATCAGCTGTACTGCGTCTGTTAATTTTGATACTTGGTAGGTACTTACTTTAATTTCAAAACTCAATAGAGAGAGACACCTTTATATCTGTCTGTCTTCATCTTTATTTTTTCTTTAAAATACACATTTTTTTAGATTAACTAAAATATAAACTTTACCTCACACAAGGCTAGGCCTGAGACACGTCGTGCACCTAAAAATAAAATAAAAATTATTGCAGTAGCAAACTAAACCATGATAATTTTACCTCGTTACGACACTTGAGATTTAAGACTTTTATCTAAACAATTGACAACTTTACCCCCAATTTTTACGTGTGTATCTCGATGGAAAATTAAAAGCAATAATAAACCTACACTCTTTTCATGTAATTACATTTTCTTTACCTTTAGTTGCCATAGAGCAACTAGGTGAAAACTAATTTGATAAATTAAATCAATTGAAAAGTTGTGAACTCAGATGGAGTGCTTTTCATATCCTAAACAGCCTAACGAGAGCAATACAGGATGTTAAAAAAAGTGCGTTTGAAATTTCAAGGGGTTCCTCAGAATCAAGTATAGAATCCAGGAAAAATATTGAAAAAATCCGCTCTTCAAATTTTTTTTTTAGTTTTTCATACAAATTCTTAATTCACTATTCAGATTTAGTATGAGAATCTGAAAAAAATATATAACGATAAAAAAATGTGGGTGTTTTAATTTTATATATTCTACATGAAATGCTCATGAAAATTGGGCGTGAAAATTCTAAATATTATCTATTCCTAAGTGTACTTCAAAAACTTTTGGAGTTCTTGTTAAATCTTGTTTCATTTTGAGATCATCGTGATTATTATCGCCAGCTAGTGACGCCACTCTTGTTGAGTGATAAACCGCTTATGTTTACAACTTACTTCTGCATTAGGATTTTTGTAATGTAGAGACGATATCTGGAATAATTCTCAAGTCTAAAAGATTTAAGGATTTTTGCTGTTAAATACGATTTCTGAACAAAATGATAATTTTCTTACCGATATTTCTAAACGACTAAAGGTTGCGATTATAGACTGAGGATTTTATAATTCTTTCGAGTGTGATTTCAATTTTAGATTCACTCCAAATTCTAATCTCACTTTACACTGAAAGAAAGTCAAAGATAAGCGTTAATGTATATTCGCGAACAGCTGTGTAAAACTAGATTTTTTGCAGTAAGGCGTTTTTTTATTTTTTATATATTTAGTTTCAGCTAAAGACTAAGATTTGTTAGTCGCGCTACAGATAAGATCTCTGAAGTAAGGAGACTTGTGAATTAAAGTTGCGTTACGGGACGAACTCGCTAATTACTTAAATATACAACTTATACTTAGTTTAATACTTTAGGTGTGCCCTGCTTGTTTCTTTATCTTACAGGTTTTGGTGGTAGGGTTCTGACATAATAAATTAAATAATAAACTGTTAATTATAAAATCATTTTGGTAAATATCGTTTATAAAAAATTTTTTAATTAGCAATTAAGTATGTTTATTGCCTTTTAATTAAGATAGGTACAAGATTTTATTATAAAGTTTTTTTTTGTATTTACGTATTCATTCGAGTGCCTAATAAATATATTATTATTAACTAAATTATTTTTTTAATCACGACAGGTACAAGATTTTGTATGAAGATTTTTTGTATGTATGTAATCAGTGGAGTGCCTAATAAATATTGTATATTTTATAATATATGTCTGTACTGACTGCGAATGTATGAAAACTTTTAAAAATTAAAATTAATAAAGTTTTTTTACCGCAGGGTTCGTTCAAAAGCGCTGATCGAAGCCGCAGGCGCGCTCTGCTCCCGGAAAAGGGAAGGGAAAACGGAAAAGGCGGGAAATAATTAGCCCGCCGCTCCGGCCCAGCGCCATTTTGCCTCGGGCGACGGAAACGCGCCGCATATAGCCAAGTGGAGCGCCAGCTTGTCTGAATTGTTGGCGATCTTGCTAATTTGGTGAATACTTAGTAGGTATCTTTGAAAGGAAAATAATTGTTAATTTTGATTCCTGATTCAAAAAAGTTTGTTTAGAAAAAAGTTACATAGAAAAGAAGTTGTCTGTTTGTATTCAGATGGATGAATAAAGCCATAAAACATGATAAATTTAAAAAATCTAGTTATTCTGAAGAGCTTAAAGTTTGCTGTTCAATATAATAACTTTGAACAACGACTGTTTACCTTAAATCTGTTTTGATATAAACAAAACGAAAACATCAAAAATCCACAATAAAATCAAATCAAATCACGCAAAACCATTGAAGGAGAAAATCGAAAAGCAAAAATCGTAAAAACCCCTCACGTATCAAATACCCTCCTGTCACTTTTCATCCCACACCTGGTAACACTGAGTCTGAAAACGAAATAGACGTGTCGCAAAATGGCGCGTTATTATCTGGGCTAATAAAAATTCAGCGCGCGAAAATTCGACGGCGATGCTATTGGTCGTTGGTATCGCAAAGCCTCGCCCTATTGGCGGGATGCTATTTATTCCATTTTCAAATTAACTTTCACTGTCTCTGAGCCAGTTAGCGAGGAATTTATTTTTTTCATTATGTTTTATGAGACGCTCGCTTGATACATAGAAAATGTAGATTTTATATTATTTTTTGCGAAATGCAGAAACTTGTCACAGAGCCAGTCGAAATCGAAGTTTTGTATGAACTCATAAAGTACTTGCATCATTAAGGACGTGTTGATTTAGTAAAGGCTTAGAACAAAAGTTCATTAGTTTCATCTGTGCACTTTGCACGAAACAGCATTAAAATATTTCAAAGACAACTAAAGGCGCTGCTTATTGACAAATACTATTATAATATTCCGTAGACGAGTTTTTAAATGACAAAAATCTAAAATCATCTTAAGATTTGCTTTATCAATTATGACGCGATAATTATTTTAATGAACGCATGAGTTTTAGTTTGTCAATTAATTTTTTTGTTATTGTATTTGTTATCATCATTATTATTATATAGTATCCCGATAAAATATCTTAGACCCATTAATTTTGACCGTTTATGTTTGCAATGCCCCAACAGGGCCATGTACTTAGACATAAGAACAATGAATATCTAAGTTCAATTTACATGTATATGTTGGCAAATAAACAAACAAATAAATAAAATTAAATCTGTCAAAACATGGATGTGTGTTAGGAACATATTTACGATTTATTTAAGTGGAATACATACATTCAACACGGTAATGTCGGTAATACCAATAAAAGTTCTTAAAAATATTAAGCCTTTCCCGAGATCATTTGACGTCTATTTGAAAAAAGTGCCCAAAAAGGCAGTAAGTAGTTGCCATTAATAAAAAAATATTGAATTGAGATTTTCTCAGACTAAAAAAGTCTTTATTTCAGAGATTTTGTTACGTCAGGATTTAGTACCTATAAAGTCGTTTCCGTCCTGAAACGAAATTTTGTTATGAAAATTCAAGCGTTCAACGCACTTAAGATTTCAGTACCACGTTTTAAACAATGTTTTATAATTTATTATTGATGCAGTCATATAGCCTGTTAAAAAAATCAGATTCCGGAAGTGAAATCAGGCGCTCCAAATTAAAATTTTATTTCCTCAATACGGAAAAGAAAGAAATACAATAGGTAGGTATAATCAATAATTGTTCATCAAACTGAACGTCAATTTCAAATCATTCAGATTTTTTTTTTGTTACAAGCAAGATATGTACTTGAAGACAATACGATAATATCTATTTAAGTAAAAACTTTTTATTTGAATTCGTCGGCACAATATCATAGATCAGTCAAAATACAGAGGGGGCATATTTGACGGATCAATAGAGGTATAAGAGCAATATTGTTTGCATCCAAAAGGGAGTTTCAAGGGCTTTTGTATTTAAAAATATACTACTTAACGTTAACCGAAGCAAAGTGTAGTACCGCTGAGCATTTTTAGTTAGTGTTTTTCTCACGATTGCTTTTTTGTGTTATAATTTTATAAGAAAAAGTGCCGATTCGATATTTGATCTATGCAGTGTTTACGATGCAATATTATAAATTCGTTCATTATCTATGGCTATGCTGAATTCACTTTTATATCAGTTGTAGCAAAACCTTTCGCAACATTTAAATGATTTTATAGATTTTCTCATTAAAACACAATTACAACCAAATTCTATACAACTAGACAACAGATAGATGTTTTTTTTATAAGTGTTGTTCACTTTACTCCAATTTAAGAACATATTCCGTTTTGATTTTGATGTGGAGCCTCTCGGACGGTTCACTTGTACGAATTCCCTTATAAAATATGGATTTCATAACGGATTACAAAAATTTTGGACAAATACAATATGTAGGAACATAATATTAGCGATAGAATTTCTTTGAGTCGCTTAAAGAGACATCAACGTGTACTTACTGCATGTTAAAATATGGATTTCATAACGGATTACAAAAATTTTGGACAAATATAATATGTAGGAACATAATATTAGCGATAGAATTTCTTTGAGTCGCTTAAAGAGACATCAACGTGTACTTACTGCATGCTAAATTACTCTTTGATGACTTTTTGACTTTATGTAGCACCTACCAAAAATATTGAATACCAATGGTGTCGATTCGGTTTTCACGATGAAACATATTTGACAGGATTAAACTTAATTTAAGTGTTCTGTCTTTTTCTTTCAATATCGAAAAAACAAGGATAGGACGCTTAAATTAAGTTTAGTCCTGTCAAATAAGTTAATCGTAAACACCAAATCGACGACATTGTCAACATTTTGGGAGCAATAATAGTAAAGTTTCTTCCGATGCCTGCCTGTAGGCTTTTCTTCATAAAAAAATCCACTCCAATCTGTCTAATAGTTCTGAAGAAAATTTCCAAAAAATACATACATTTCTGTTTTTTTTTTAAAATATATTCGCTCCTTTCCCCTACAAAATGTTAATGACTCTTACAATTTTTAGGCCTCTTTAAGGTAACAATATACAATAACGAGTGAAATGTGACCGCTAGGGTTCTCTCGATGTGATGAGAGGTTCCGTATAATATGCAGCGGAGTGCTTATCGCTGCGCACGCGACTCTATGATATACAGAGCTAGTGATGTCAAGAGGGGTTCGGTTTTAAAATTATTTATACTCTCTCTCTTCATTATAGTCGTTTATAGGCTTAACTACGTTGTATAAAGTTTAGTGCACGAGTATAACAGTACCATATACATGACTTTTAATGGTGGATATGAACATATCCAGGTTATTATTTGAGTCAGATTTAACAACTTTTATTCTTTCACTTTTAAATTAACGACATAAATTGTAGGACTCTCCATTCAAAACAGTCAAACTAGTGCTAAATTTGTAAGTGCTCAATAAAAAAAATATTTTACGCGATATTGATGTTTTAAGAAGGTAGATGCTTAATATGCAATTTTTGTTAATTTTATTTTTTTAACTAGTACAAAGTTCTTATCATGCGGAATTAAGGTACACTTAACGTTTCGAAAAATATTAGAGACGCGAATCAGCTCACGTTTGTACGAATGCGTCGATTTGATTTATTTTAGAAAAAGAAAATAGAAATTAAAGCTATACTTAGAGAAAATGCTATGATAATTGCAATAAGGCACTTTAAAAATTTAATTTGTACCGAAGTTACAAAATATGTCAGATCCAAACCTAACCGTGTTTCAATTTTCCGATCACTGTAGGTATAATATGATAAATATGTAGGTTTGTTCAACAATTACAATAACTACTCTACGCTCTTCCTAGCTCTATTATTAAGGTGATTTCACACGGCGTCGGGGGCGCGCGGCATATTCCCGCGTTTTATTTAATTAAACGCCGTAATGCCGGTAATGGCCGACGCGTGTCCGCCGCGGACGCGTCCTTACCTCCCCCAAAATTTATTTTGTTCGTTTCACTTCGAGTGGTTTAGGATTTTAAAAGCTTTTTCGTTTGTTTTTTGAGGGTGGTGGGACCTGCTGCAGCTTGGTTTACAATGTGCTTGTTAATTAATTGATACGGAGGAGATTACGCAATTTAATTTGTTTAAGTTTTTTTGTTAGTGGATACTCGATTGCTGTTAAGCCACAAGCATTGAAAAAAAAAGTGTAAGAAGCATATGTGTATATTTTTTTCTACAATTAGTAAGTCCTTGAAATTATCTCAACTGATGGTAAGTGATGATGAAGCCGGAGATGGAAACGGGCTTACCAAAATTCCCCAATGCAATGGGCACCTGGCTATCTTATCTCCATGCCGGAACACATCAATGCTGTTAACATTGATGTTTGGCGGCAAGTCATAAGTAAGATGGATAGCTAAACAGGTGGGTTTAAAAAAATGCCCTACCACCACCTAACCGAGACTGACAAAGTTGAACACTGTCGGGATTCGAACCTGCGACCTCCTGATATAAAAAGCGAATATATTTTAACTTTCCACCTACTTATCTGCCAAAAGTTAAATTTGTATAGTTTAGTCCATTTAAAAAAAAATTACAAAACTTAGTAGAATTTGGTTATTAAACAAAAAAATCTTATTTCATTTTCAAAATAGTGACGTCTTCATTTGATTCAATGAATTTATTTAAGCACATACTTTAGTAAGTTTTAAGCCTACTTACCCACCAACCCACTTACCTAAATCAAAATTTGAACTATACTTAAAAAAGATTGACACACTTTTAAGAGCCCATGCATGAACGATTCTGAAATCCCATCACTTTTACTTTCAAAAAAGTTAATCCCACACCACCCTACTAATATCTCTAAGTATCTCACGATATTGTCCTCGGGCAAAGGAATTCTCTTAATTCCAACAAAAACACCCACTTTGTGTCGTAAACAAGGTTCTAATGTTACCCAAAATAATGGCACGGAAAGTGTTTCTGGTAACACCGATTTGATCTGATAACGACCTATTTTGGGAAAAGAAAAAATCTTTGCAGATTAAAATGAAAAAGTTGTCACTGGCTGGAATCGTGACATTCAGCCAGGGTTTTGTGCAAGTGCGATAGACCGTCTCCATGTTTTCAAACGTTCCAACTAAAGTAGCACTGCTTAAAAAAAAAAACTAAAGTATATTGGCGCGAAAAGTGCGTCCTTTGCGTCACATTTTCTGAGAACTTTTGCGAGTAGCTATGTTATCTTTTTTCTTTACAAAATGTAATCTGAGAATCTTGTCTTTTTGTAATCTACACTTCGTAGTTAATAATTTCGACTTGTTTTTGGCAAATACCTTAAATTTCGTACTTCTACCTGTAATCAAGCTGACAAAACAAAATGACTGTTATGATTATTATGTAGTCGTGCTTGGACTTGCTCAGACCTATTAGGCAAAGCGAAGTCGTGGGATTCGATTCCTACCCAGAGCAAACATTTGTGTGACTAACAAGATTATGTGATTTAGGTTTTGCTGTTTTATATGTCAATATGCATGAAAAAAAGTAAATAATTTCTGATTTGCAAGCATAGTTACAGACCAGATTACCCTATGTAATTTGTCAACGATACATTTATTACTGTTAATTATCTATATTAAAATAGTTCAGAAACGTGCAACTATAGCCACTACTTGTACTTCTCTACAAATTAATATATTATGTATAATATTATGGTTTAATATAAAATGCTCTCACTGAACTTCGTACTACTTACATAATATAAAAACACGATCAACGTCGTGCAATTAATGTTAAAATTAATGTTGTAGCGGGTAAATTCAATAAAACTTAACAACAAAATGTGACAGAGCTAACTAAACAAGGCAACTTGCTTACTATTTAAATTCGAAATATCTATTTTTTCTTTACAACATTCTATTTTTAAATTTAAAATCCACACGATACCCAGCTTTTGTACGCGTTAAGTAGCTTTATCGCATTACGATCACACTTGACCGAGTTGGAATGAGACAAAATAACAAAGAAGATCAACATAAAGGAGACCGTGTTGCGTAATTCAAGGAACTCTGGTCGGTAAAGGTGTTTACACATTAACAGAATAAATCGTTGCGATTATTGATCAGGTTTTCTATTTATCTTACAATGACGAGTTAGGTATAATTATATGAACGTTTTAAAAATCTTAACAGAAAGAAAGTTTACAATCTCCGCTAACATTCACAAGTGTAATTCTAAGCCATGTATGTATCTATCTAGTAGCTTCCTGAAACATCACCCTATTATGAGAGGATTTGCGTAATAAATAAATCTCATAAACACAAGAATTTGTTTCCACTAATTTGGTTTCAGTGAGTAATTGTTCCAAACTTGCCCTCACTCCAAACTAATCAACAAAGTGTCAATAGTAGCCAGTAGCTAAGCGATAAGAATCGCGGCGTTAACCGTAACATATGTGAAGTGCTCTTTACGATTTAAAAGCGAAATCTTATCAAGGAGATTATCTTCTATTGTAAATTCTGGATTATAGGGACACGGCTTCGATTCGTAACACTTAAATCTATTATTCCCATTTACTCTATAAATCTTTTATTTATTTTGTAATGGCGGTTAGTAAGTAAAGACCCATAAGTGTAAGTATTGGTCAAATATAGGTACTTGAGTGCTTATTGGGGCATTAATCGTTTTCTTTGATAACACCGCGAATACAATATAGTCTTATTCTGTCTACTATAGCACCGCGAATACAATGTAGTAAGGAGATGATATTATTAGACAGAGAATCAATGAACTCATGGCACCCAAGGAGTTTATAACTCACCTGCCTATAGATTGGGAGACCATATGGCGGTAAACGCTGCTATTAGACCCAAAGAACTTGCATTACGATAACGGTGCTATAGCAAACAGAATAAGTCTATGTTGTATTCGCGGTGCTAACAAAGAAAACG
Organism: Coleophora deauratella; assembly: GCA_958295455.1. NCBI lineage: Eukaryota > Metazoa > Arthropoda > Insecta > Lepidoptera > Coleophoridae > Coleophora > Coleophora deauratella. Next base: position 10,096,905 of record OY282410.1, on the reverse strand, counting down.
ATTAATGCCCCAAAAAGCACTCAAGTACCTATATTTGACCAACATTTACACTTATGGGTCTTTACTAATCGCCATTACAAAATAAATAAAAATGTATATGCAAATTTTGGCTAGACCTAATATTTAAAAAAGTCTTTATATCATGCTACACGACACGGAAAGATCTATAATCGGAGCGCCTTTTGTGTATTATTTAATATTTGTGTCGGTACATTTCAAACTGACCCAAGTCCACTCACAAATATGGCCGAAGTTATTCCAACTGACATAAAGTAAGTTAGGGATAATTTACTTCACGTCAGTGACATAAAGTAAAGGGATAATTTACACATTTAGAACTTACGCAAAATCAAAAGGAAAATAGAGTAGGTGAGAAAAAAAGTAAGTAATTAATTTTTTTTTGTTTTATTTCAGCCCGAGATGGGGAAGGCAAAGGATCAGAGCTAAACAGCCTAGTCTGTTGAAATCTTCTGTCGTATATAAAGGCCAAAAGTCATTTCTTCCGTATTTCTTCGTTTTCATAGAAAAAATTAATTAAGGCCAAAGCCATTTCTTTCGTCTTTAACTTTTTCTATTCTTCAACAAAATGATAGCACTTTTGATGAAGATTTCATGGACTTCTTGAGAGCACTCGAAACACAGTCTACACACTTTTATTTATTATCCTACATATTAGACACTTAAATGGTACTTTATTGAACAATACACTATCGATATTAAAAACCACGATATCTATTTTTTCGGATAATAAAAGAAAACTGACAAACTGTTGCTTCGAGTTCCCGCCAAAAAGTCAGTAAGTAATTAAGTATATTGACATGTTAAAAGCGTGATATAGGTACCCACTTTACTTTTTGTCATAAAACTCAGCATAGTCTTGAAACTGCAAATGGGAGCATTCAAACCTCAGACTAAAAGTCTTTATTTGATCCAGACACACGAATATGAAATATGCTCAGACTAAAAATAGATTTTATTTCATCATGTAACAAATGAAGATCAAAATTTTGGGGTTGCCATTTAAAATAATTGTAGTTCCATTTTGGACACAGACTGTAACATACAAGCTCAGAGTAAATTTCATCATAAAGTAATATCGTATGTTACTTGTATGATGAAATAAAGATTTTTTTCGTTTTTTTTTCAACTAAAATATTTCAGTCTCGCAAAAATAGAGCTTCTAATTTATAAGTAAAACTCTTCTTAGTCGAAGGATTTTTGGTGTACGGTATGCCTCTTCAATGTTTATGGTCCTGAAAGTTTTCAAACAAGTATTGCATCGCTCGTTGATGTCTTTTGTATGACCGAAACATGAATGAATATGAAAAATTATATGTTGTCTAATGTTATAGGCTCTATAATGTCGTTTTATAATTATGTATATAATATACATATGGAAGAGTACCGTGCCTCAGCATCTGGCTACAATGGCTATGGGGCGGTCAGACCACTTGACTTGAGTCATGCATGAATTTTCCGGTTACGTAGTACCTATAAAAATCTACATATATTTATCAACCATTTCATTAAGTATATTATAAGTTCAAGTTGTAGTGACAGTTATGAACAGAAAAAAAATTACTTAACTGTATTTTTAATTCATTTAAGTTTTATGTCGAAATTTTCACAAGATTTTGGCAACCCTACCACAGATATACATTTTGTTTTTGTGGAAAGGCCCACTGCACCTATCACAGAAATATCCTTGAATCCAATTTGGTAATAGCGATATTGCATGATGTACGGTATTACCTTTGATCTTTGATCATCACAGAGCTGGCTTTCTTCCAATTTTCATATTTTGCGAATGTTTTCCTTTTGTTCGTAATTGATAGGAGCTTTTAACGCCTTTAGGGTTTCGTGGTTGAGGGTCCTATATTTTCTGAGGATAGTATTTACAATAAAAAAATTAAAGTGAAGTTAGAGTAATCGTGGTTATATACCTATATGTTTATAACGCAAAGTGCTTATCAATCATGGAAAAAAATAATAACTGCGATCACTTAGATACTTAATTTTATGATTTTTAGGATAGATAACATAGATTTAATGTTTCGGCCATACAAAAGATATCAACGGGCGATACAATACTCTCAGTTTGTAGTATTTTTTTTAATACGCATTGTACCGACAATATTGAAAACCACTGTTTGAGAACTTTTAGAAACATAAACCAAGCTTTTTTTATTCATGAAATAATGGTTAGATTTTTGCGTAATTAAAGGTAGAATTGCATGTTTTAGATGACTTTATGTTTTAATGTTGAAAACGACAAAAAAAAATATCCAAGAATTTTGCTAAGTAATTTTAAATACCACAGTCAGTAAAATATATTTTTACTTTTTCTTTGACTTTTCTTAATTAGCATTATTTTCTAGCTAGTCTATTTGTGTACGATAATTTTTAAACGATAAAATTGATATTTTTTTTCACACCTTGTACAAACTGAAATACATTCATCCATATATAAAAACTAATTTAAAAAAATCGACTTCTCCATACAAAATTATAACCTTGATTGGACAGTTTGTATGGAGAAGCCGATTTTTTTTTCGTTTCCTGAAAACATTTCTTGTGGAAAGTTGTTCAGTTTCGTCTACTGAACAAGCCCTTACAGTTTTCGGAAACCTGTCCCTTTCATCCTGTATATAAACAAAAACATTTTCATTTCACCTTAACTGGAGTAACTGAGTGACTTGTGGGGGGAAGGGTGGGGAGGTTTGAAGGAATGTCACGGGATGGGGCGTGGCGAGTGAAACCGGGTGCCGTATATGTATGCGAAGATCATAACGTAACGTTGAAATATGCGCTACAGAGAAAGGAGAACGCTTCTGCTCAAATATCTAGTAAAAAAAGTTTTAATCAGAGACGTCGAAAGACGTAGATATGGTGGTGTAACATTGTAGTAAGTAGCTCTCCGAACTGCAAAGGTAAGGGTCGTGGATTCTATTCCTATTTAGGACAAATAAAGGAATTAATGTTATGAGCTGGTAAGTTATTTCTAAGTCTAGGCGGGCTTTTATACAGGGTGTAACAAAGGTGTAGGACCCGTTAACTGGGGATTCTACTCATCGTATTGAACAACTTTTGTTCTACGACTTTGGTCAAATCGCAAAAAAATTTTTGGACTCGTCATATAAAAATGGCAAAACAGATGATCAATTTGTATGAAAAGTCCAAAAACTTTTTTGTGATTTGAGCAAAGTCGTAGAACAAAAGTTGTACAATACGATGAGTAGAATCCCCAGTTAACGGGTCCTACACCAATTTTGTTACACCCCTTATATGTATGTACAACCGAATTTGGACCGAATTTTTACAAAAGGACTTTGTGCTAGGTAGAAAAAAATATTGACGATTTAAAAGCATGTGTAAAGCATCTACTTAAATAAAAAACATTTAAAAAAAACATTAAAAAAAAAACATATTTTCGAATGAGAAGTCCATTTTTTGTATTTCAGCAAATAGGTATATCGTACAGTTAACTATAAAATAAACGAAACAAGTTTTGCTCTACGAATTTGCTGAAATACGAAAAACCTACTTCCCATTCGAAAATTTGACAATCATTCGCCATTTAAAGTTCAAAGCTTTTTTTTTAAATTTTCTATTATGAATAATTATTGTGTTTAACGTCGTGGTAGTGAAGCTTTCGTGGCTCAGTATGGCTTGCGGGGTCCTGTCAATCGCGCAGGTTAACTGACTACAGACACGGTCATTAGGGTGTCCCTTATATGGACGAAAAATTTTTTTTTTGGGTTATAGAAACGCATACCCCCTAATTCTTTATTAAATAGTAAGCCTTACATAAATATAAAATTTTAACTCTCTAGGTTAATATTAACCCGTGCCGACAAGGTCCCAATTTTTTTATAAAAGTAGCTATTTTTGAGTATTTCTTGATATGTAGCTAGATCGTTGTTAATATGCATATCTTGGGTAAAAATTGACGAAACAAAAAATGTAAGTAATGCTTTTAATTGACAAACAAATAAAATTATACAATTATTCAGGGTACTTCTTTTTTAAAGTCTCTTTTTTGCAGTCTGGATACAGCTTTCTATGCTCTTGCACACAGCGTAACAAGAATTGTTTTTGTTCCTCTTCTGCGGTAATTAAACCATGAAAGTCTTGCATAAGCTTTACAGCTCTTTCAGCTGTGTCATTTACAGCTTTTAAGCTTAACACCTTCCTCTTAGCTTCGATGAAAGCTACATTATGGTCCCACGAAGATACGTTTTCTTCAAGAAAACTGGTATCAATTTTTAATCGCGAAAAACATTTTTTGCTTTTAGCTGATACGAAATCGCTCAACGACTTCCCTGTAACAATATGATTAGTAGGTATTTCAAGGAAATTAACCAAATTTAGAACAAACAACTCAGTTAAAATATTTAAAAAAAACTCTTACCATACAAAGAGGCAGACATCTCTTCTTTCGATGCAACATATCGCTTCCCCAAGTCATATGCAGTTTCTCTTTCTAAGTTCTTTACCATATTCGCCTTGGTTTCTTCATCAACATCATCATCAAAGAGTGATAATATCACCACTTCTTCTGATAAATACCACAGGTGTTGACTGAACTTACTCAGAGCCGCTTTGGAAATTACTTTGTCAACATTTTCATAGTCTTTCAACATTTTTAAAAAACGCAAATCTTGATTCGGTGCCTTCACTGCCAAACTGCATCCGAGCCAGGGCTTCACATAAATTGCCACAATAAATAAACAAACATCTTGCAATGCTCGTTTGTCTTTAACGCTCATTTTGAATTGAGACTGCAGCAAACATATTTTCAAAGAGTAAATAGCTCTTGCCATCCATCGTGCTTGATGCATTGCGCCAGGAGGACGAATTTTAATTTTACCCTCATTATCTCCTCCCAAGTAAATAATGGATAGCTCGATTAGTTCTCGATAATCGTCCCGTACGATGGATTTCTGCAGTTCATGTTTGAAAAAGGTCAGCAATCCTTTAATGGTCGCATCAGAAAGATGCTGTTTAACGAAATCTATGCATGATTCGACAGCCTCAGGATTAATGTTCTTCCAGCTGTCTCTAAACTTTTTGAATAGTGGGATATCGGGACTGCTAGTGACTTGGTGAATCTTTAATTCAAATACACTTTTGAGGACCAATTCATACACATGATGGCGGCAAGCAAACAGTAATAATTCTCTTTCTAATTTTTGTTCCAAAAGCACACAAGCTCTATTTATGCGCCCTGTATTAGATGCTGTTGTATCACAACACATAATCTGAACCTTATCAGTAAGGTTCCAATCATGAAGCGCGTTTGAAACAACTTTAGCTTGATCTTTACCGGAAGAACTATCTAGTTTTGGTACTGCACGAAGTTGCTCCTTCTCTCCAAAGGAAATAAGGATCGGCAGGCGTTCCTCTTTAGAACTTCTCACATCTAGGCCGGGTAACAATTTTTCATCCCAATGAACTGTAACTACTTCTGGCACGTTATTCTGAAAATCGGATTTTATAGATTCTGCTCTATCCTTTCTTATCTGTGTTCGAATACGTTGAATAGAAGATTTGTTAATTGGATAGTCGTCGCAACAAAGACCTAGTGCTTTTATTACTGCTTGAATTATATAAACTGAATCTCTTATGCTTAGTTGACATCTGTCTAAAGCTACAACTAACTTAGGTGTGATAAAATCTTTCCTTCCTCTTTTTGTAGTAGTTACCGAACTTTCAGATTGAGATGTGGCAGGCAAAGGTTCCTCCAGGCTTTCTTCAGAGCTGGTAAATTGGCCTTCATGTAGTTCTTGTGGTGGTGTTAAGCTGTGTGAAGTAGAAGATGTCAATGAGCTCGCTGAAATCATTTGTTTGAGCCTCCTTTTCTCCTCTTCTAGTTTTCTCTGTCTTGCCTTTTCTTCCTTCTCAGCTAACTTTTTGTCTACACCTGCCAAGCAACCAAGGCGCCCTGGCTCTCTTTGCTTTTGTAGGAAAATTTTATCTTCTTCAATTTTCATCCTCTTAAGAGCATCAGCGTGAGCGATATCAAATAAATTATCCAAATCCTTTAGAAAATCCTCCTCACAGCGTTTAAAAACATCCTGTGATTTTTTGCGGTTTTTTTGAAGCTCTCGCCAGACTTGATAAAGATCCACAAGCTTCTTCACACGGTTAGGAAGAGCTTTGGTATGTATTCTAGCTTTTTCCCAGAATATAATACACTCCGGTATTACAAGATTTGCGCTTTCATTGACAGTCAATTTCACTTCGCGAATATTAAAAAATAGAACTGCGAGAACTTGTCGATTAGACGGCAATTTTGCCAACCAAGAAAATACTCTTTTTAGCGCTTCTCAGTTCCACTGACATCTTCGAAATATAAAATATTACGTGTTAGTTACGTGACAATCCGAGAGTAAGTGACAAACCGAGCGCGCCCGCGCGGCACTTGCGTAGGGGCTTGTATGAACATGTTCCCGCTCAAGTCGGCACGGGTTGCAGTGCTCCAAATAAGGTAAAAATTTATTTCCGAGTATTTTAGGGTCAAATACACAAAATTAGAGACTATGCGTTAAAAAATAATAACTTAGAAAAATAAGGGACACCCTAACGGTCATAACCTGGATTTGGTTTGACTGTTAGTGGCATTAATCTCGACCGTTTCCGTGCTTCGCAAGGCACGTCAAGCCTTGGTGCCGGCTCCTACCGAGGCCATATAGGCGGCTTGAAAACTTCTGACGCTGGGGTTGGCCACTAGCCCCACAACCTCCACCAATCCCGACTTGGCCCCCGTGTGTGGAGTATGGCCTAACCTTCCCGAGTTATGGGATGAGACTCGTTCCCCAACGGTGGGGACGTAATGGGTTGTTAACATGTGTGTAACAAAATATATATTTTTTTTTTCAGTGGCGGTAAACGTAAGCTAATAATAATGTTTGAATTTTTATTATAAATTTGGTGAAGAAATAAAGGAGATCTAGCCGTGTTAGAAAAAATACCTTTGCGAAATATAGTCATAACTATACGGGTTGTTAAAAAACCCTTAAAATTTCAAACTCACTTTTTTAACAACCTGTATATGATGATACTTAAATCACAAAACACATAGATACAGAAGGTCCGCTCAATACGCTCACAAAAATCCTAAGCATATACATGCTTATAGACATATACGGTCGTTTTAGGCAAGAACACGTACTGTGCGGTCGTGATCTTGCCTCAAACGACCGTATATTTCTATAACCATGTATATGCTTATGATTTTAGTGGTTTGTATTGAGCGGACCTTCTGTGTCTATATTGTGCTTAAAGTGAAAGCCGTTTCCATACTGCTGAGCTTTTCTCAGAGATCCCGGCGTCATATCATCCCCTACATATTTCGCACAAAACAGTAAATGCAATAAAACCCTCTTTCGTCCCCCACTCGCCACCGTATATTTATTTTCCGGATTTTTGTGAACGTAATACATAAATTACGAGATATGCCATCTTAGAAGCGATGGGGGATGGATGGATTTTCCTAATGTCAGAACCGCGAAAATTGTAAGAGAATATTTAAAAATGTTGAAGGTTGAATGATGTGAATACGTAGATAGATAAAAGTTCAGGTGTTCAGGTTGGGACAGAAAAACAAGAGATTATTTTTAACGATTTAGCATGAAAATGTGTTTTTTTTTTATTAAAATGTTTCGTACTTTTGCTTTTTTTCAGGAAGCGACGTTTTCCTTTTTAACCTACTTCAAAAAAAAGGAGTAGGTTCTCAATTCGTCGGGATCTTTTTTTTTTTTATGTATGTTCACCGATTACTCGAAGACGCCTGAACCGATTTGGAAAATTCTTTTTTTGTTTAAAAGGGTATACTTCACAGGTGGTCTCATATAAATTTTATTGAAATTGATTCAGCGGTTATTGAGAAAATCAACAAAAACATATCAAAATTGGAGTTGTTGCGATTGAAGTCGGTTGTTTTTAACGTATTCAGCGTGGTCAATTATAATGTCTGTTTTCAGATGAAATATTACTAATATTTTAAATGAGGCTTTTACCCCTAAAGTTGAACGACTTTTCTTTTTGCAACTTAAAAAGAAATGTCAAATATAATTAGAAACTTTTCATCCTAATCGATAAGCTGATAAGCCTTCTTGGATTTCAAATTTCAGACAAGTTTAAGAAACAAAAATGTTGTTCAGCTTGTCAAACCGTTGTTATTTACTTTATTTTCACAATATTTGTTTATTTATTTTTGGGTGAACATTCAAAAATAATGTATAGAAAACTTGTTATCTAAGAATTTTAAAACCATAACACACTACACGAAACTATGACGTCACATGTTGCTAATTGAAACATTTTTAGAACACGTTGTCATTTTTGACATTTGATAAAAAACAACTGAAATGAAAAGCGCTACGCGTACATTTTATAAAAAAAAAGTGATCGTTCAAAAATCTGTTTGATATTCTATTTTCAATTGCGCTGTAAGTTTTTTTTTAACAGTCAGTAGTCCGGTGCGTTAGCAACAAAGCAGTGTATTATACTTTGCCACCCGCGGTGTTTGTTTGTAGATCCCGCCCTTTTGGTCTTTTGTTGCGATTTTTTTCACTCCATTATTAAGTTTAACCTAAATACCGTACATAATGAGTGTAAAAATTGGATAAGCATTGTGATTTGAAGGGCTGTCATGTATGTTTATTTTTTGTTTAAAGAACTGTATTGCTCGCTCGCGATTTACAAAGAGGTAAACGACTTCTTATTTGGTCTGAGGTAAACTAAAGTAAAAACATGGTAAAAATTACCAAACCAAGTCTAGTGTTTTGTAGCTAAGTACTTGTAAAAGAAACGAGGTCATAATAATATTTCTGCGTATAAATAATAATAACAATGTTATATAAGGTGCTACTTCATTAGTGCCCGATATTTTAGTCAGTGCTTCTACTCCTGATTCTGATCAACTTTCCCCAAGAAACCCATAGTCAAATCGCAAAAAATTTTTGGGCTCTTCATACTAATTTGGCCGCTCGGCTGATCAATTTGTATGAAGAATCCAACAATTTTTTTTCGATTTGACTATGGGTTCCTTGGGGAAAGTTGATCAGAATCAGGAGTAGAAGCACTGACTAAAATATCGGGTACCAATAAAGTAGCACCTTATATAGTCTTCTTCTTCTTATCGTGTGGCACATTTAACCGTTCTATCCACAAGGTATAGGCGGCGGTTGCCTAGTGTTGCACTTAGCATCACCCGCGGTCACGTGTAGGGCATTTAGATTATATAGTAATGGGTCAGGTATTAAAGTATCAAAAAGGTAATTCCAGCAATAGTTAAATTATGTAGGTAAGAAATATTTTTTATTATAAGTACGGATTGTTTTGTTTTTATATCGATATCATTTTTAATAAATTTAATTTATTTTATCTACCTTCTGGTATCTTTTTTGCATGCCTATTTTTATATGCGAGACGTGATGTTACTATACCTATGTTTCGTCATCTAAACTATCATGGTTTCATGCAAATAAATGATAGCCAGGTCTGGTAACAAAAAAAAAACCGGCCAAGTGCGAGTCGGACTCGCGCACCGAGGGTTCCGTATAAATTCATAATCACACAATTCTTGAACTTTATATTATTTATATTTGAGTTGACTGAATGAAAAATTTGCGGTTTATGATTTATGACGTATTAAAAAAAAAACTACTTACTAGATCTCGTTCAAACCAAATTTCGGTGGAAGTTTGCATGGTAATGTACATCATATATTTTTTCTAATTTTATCATTCTCTTATTTTAGAAGTTACGGGGGTTATTTTAGAAGTTACTTCCAAAGTGGTAAAATGTGTGTCACATTTTACCACTTTGGAAGTGAACTTCTAGGAAAAAAAAACTTCTAATACTGGGGTGGGTCACTAGCTACATGTAGAGTATGGCTTATCTTCCCGAAGTATGAGAAGACACCCGTGACCTAGCAGTTGATTTTGATTTTTTTGAATTTTGGACACTATTGGTTATTTAAACAACACTACTAATAGTCTGTGCTAATGAAGCTTCAATGCTAAAATGAAGCTTAAACGCTAAAGAGAAGCTTAACTTATGGCTTACGACAACCTCAACTTTAAATATTAACTATTCATATTTTAAAGCCGTGTTTTGTCAAATTCTGACTTCTATCACCTCTATCTACAACTGTATCTATAGCCAAAGATAAGAAATTAAAAATAAATTCGTGTTTCTAATATAGAGTCTAGAAACAAGATAAATATCTGAAAAATAGGTGTAGGTATCAATGAAAGCACGCATGGAAGGTATCACGATGGCAGTCGTTAAGCCATGTCGGAGGCCTTATAGGCGACTTGAAAACTTCTGACACTGGGGTTGGCCACTAGCCCCACAACCTCCACCAATCCGGACTTGGCCCCCGTGTGTGGAGTATGGCCTTACCTTCCCGATGTATGGGAAGAGACCCGTGCCCGTGCAGTGGGGACGTAATGGGTTGTTACCTAACAATGGGATTGTACAGTCCCATAATTATGTACTCCAGTTATAATTATACTATACATATTTAGTTTTTTATGTACAATTTTTGTTTTTAAAAATCAATAAATAAATAAATGGAAATAACAAATCAATGAAAGCAGCATTGATGTGTTTGTCACTTGACAGCTGTTAAAATTAAAACCGCCATTCGGAATCCGTACCTACCACCAAATAAAAACTCTTTAGTCTGTGCTACCACCACATAAAATAATATTAACAAACAAGGTTTTCAGTTATTTCAAGAAAGGACAATCCTTGAAATAACAAATGAGGTAAGTACATTTATGAATTATTGTGGCTTAAAACAATAAAAGACCAAAAAAAAGTGTATTTATGGGGCATGTATGAAGACAAATTGATTTCGCTGTAAATTTTGGTTTTGTATAATATATTTTTGCTACTATATACCTATAGTGGTTAAGTAAGTAAGTATACAGCATGTTACAGTGAATCAAGAATTTGTATGGAAAACTTTAAAAAGTTGTAGATCGGATTTCTGTATTCTATAGTTGATTCTGAGTAACCCTTTTAAATCTCAAACACACTTTTTTAACACTCTGTATTTCTGACTGAACGCCAACGCCATGAGAGTAAAAAAAATCTTTGAAACTTAAAGTGCAAGGAATGAGGCTTTCACAATACAGCTGTTCAGTGTTCAGTCAGCTGTGTTCTTCGGTTTCAATGGGCGCCATCTGATGTGGGGCTCATAAACTCCCATGTGGGGGTAGAGAACTTTGCGTTTCGCACCCTTCGTTACTGTGCTGTGCAGTCCCGCCCTTTCAATGTTGAGTATATTATAATAACCCCGGTGTTTCTCTAATACAACAACCTTGGGATAGATGTCGCTTACAGTCATAAATGCGGCCTGAAAAGCCTCACGTGGCACATGTGACATGTGACATGTGTGCAAGTTAAATGTTAAATTTTAAAATTAAGAAAATCTGTCATGTTTAAAGTTTAGATTTAATTTTCATTTCTTTTATCTGCAATATATTCAGCGATAACCGCTCTCATTGTAACAATTAAAAACATATTTAAGTTCATAAATTATCTATGATTAAATGGTGATTAACGATGCTGCTTTAACAATAAATTATTTACTGTAACTGTAATTAAAATTAACACTTGTGAAAAGAACAAAAGATTACATAAAATTAAATGATTGATGACGCAAGATAGCTGTCTTTTTATTATTTATGTATTAACGTGTTTTTTATATACTTAACTTTATCAATGTACTTACAGTGTAACTGTAACTGTTTGTTGATCCAAATAAAAAAAACACGTTCAAATTAAAAATAAAAGCCAGCTCTACATGCGTCATCTATCAATCTTTAATACATACCTATAATCTTTTGTTATTTCTACTGAATTTATTTTTAGGGCTCCCTACCTCAAAAGGAAAAACTAACCCTCATAGGATCACTTCGTTGTCCATCTGTCAGTCTGTCAAGACACTTTTTCTCAGGAACGCGTGGAGCTATCAAGTTGAAATTAATACTAAATACTCAAATGCAGTCCCTTGGGCCTGTGAAAAAAATAAACTTCTAAGTCAACGCAATCAAAAGATACGGCTGTTGTTCTCTCTTTATTATGCCACATATTTTGACGCTCGCAAAGGAATCAAAACCTATAAGGTACTTCCCGTGATCAAGAATCATGAAAGATAAGAAGCAATGTCTTATAGCACAAGTGGAGAAGAAAAACCGAAAACCGTGTAGTTACACTATAGTTCAATTTTTTGCGGTTGCATAAACTACCTCGACCTCTATCTATGTATGGGGACAACAGTTTTCCAACGGAAAAAATAACTTTGTCCCTCTATTCCAAGTTTTAGAACCCTCGGTGCGCGAGTCCGACTCGCACTTGGCCAGTTTTTCTGAAGATTCATAAGTATTACGTATTTTTCACATGTCTACATCTAATCTAATAGTTTCAGTACATCTTATAAACAGAGATAATACAAGTATTATTATAGTTGATTACATAATATTTTGAAAACATCAAAGATTACATTTGACAATTTAAGAGGGGTTCGAAGATATCTCTAGATATGCCAGATAATAGAGATGAAGTGGATGGGGGGTCACTGTGCAAAGATCTTGCATGGCGATATCGATATAAACACTTGTTTACTGCAGTTATTTCTAGTTGCACAAACTCAGTGGTTGAATCATGCGGGTCACTTTAGCATTTATAAGGTAAAAAATATATTTAATATTCTCAGTATAGTTGTCTCGAAAAGTGATAATTAGCTACTTTACATTGCCACTGTGCAAGACTTGAAAGTTAATATTTTCGCTATGTAGCCTTTTTTTAGTTTATTTTTAACCGACTTCAAAAAAAAGCGGCCAAGTGCGAGACGGACTCGCCCATTAAGGATTCCGTAGCAGCAAGTAACATAATATAAAAGTTCTTGTAGTTCGTTGTAGGTAAATTGCGGTTTACGATTTATGACGTACTTACTAAAAAAAAACTACTTACTAGATCTCGTACAAACCAATTTTCGGTGGAAGTTTGCATACATTTTTTTTAGTTTTATCATTCTCTTATTTTAGAAGTTACAGGGGCGGGCGCACACATTTTACCACTTTGGAAGTGTCTCTCGCGCAAACTTTCAGTTTAGAAAAAAATGATATTAGAAACCTCAATATCATTTTTGAAGACCTATCCATAGATACCCCACACGTATGGGTTTGATGAAAAAAAAATTTGAGTTTCAGTTCTAAGTATGGGGAACCCCCAAAATTTATTCTTTTTTTCTATTTTTGTGTGAAAATCTTAATGCGGTTCACAGAATACATCTACTTACCAAGTTTCAACAGTATAGTTCTTATAGTTTCAGAAAAAAGTGGCTGTGACATACGGACGGACAGACAGACACACAGACATGACGAATCCATAAGGGTTCCGTTTTTTGCCATTTGGCTTCGGAACCCTAAAAAGGAGGTTCTCAGTTTGACCTGTATGTATATATGTTTGTCCGCGATTATCTCGCGTTTGGCTGAACCGATTTTAATGCGATTTTTAGAAAAGTGTTTGTTACATTTAGGAGAAGGTTTTAGTATTTTAACCGACTTCAAAAAAGGAGTTTCTCAGTTTGAGCGGTATGTTACGCGATTGAAGTCGGTTTTTCAACGCTTTCAGCGTTGTCGATTATTTAGGTTAATTTTTTATTCGCCTCTTTTCTCGTATTTTATTTTAATAAACACTTAAGATACATAAATGAAGGTTGTAAAAAGACCACTCCAGGGAACTTAGGCGATGGGTTCCATGCATGCAACTAACCGGCTTTTCTCAATGAAACCCATAAAAAGTTCAGAAAATGTTTGAAAATTGTATTTGAAGTTCTTACATTCATGCAGCCATACGAATAATACTTAAGGAGGGAAATATTAATTAAAAAAATTAAGTACTTAGGTGTTTTATTTTTGAACATTCTACAAAATAAACGAAATTGGGAGTAATAAAAGTTGACAATTTATTTCAATACATTTTTGACTTCGTCTCGAAAACAGTAGTGATGTATCATCATACGTTCAGACTTCAGACACACACGGTCCTTTAAAAATATAAATTTGGACGCATTTATCTTCAAGTGAAGATGAGATTGAAATTGGAACTCGCAAAAAAAGGTTTTTAATGGGGAAGAAAACTGACAAAGCTTGCCGATAGAGGCGCTGATATCGCTTGACTCATACTAACTGTCAAAACGTATAGAAAAAATTGTTTACGTGAACTAAACATAAGATTATTTAAAAAATGCTGCATTGTGTAACGATTGGTTGCAATAATAATGGAAATCATTAATTTCCTAAAGATTCTCGGATGAAGAAGACGTGGGAAAAGTTACATTTACAATTATGTACTTTTCAACTTCGCCTTTAATTGAGGACATCGATATTGAGGAACAGTCCAAGTCGCATACATTTTCCATTTAACAATTTTACAGAAAAAAAACTAATTTATAACACCTGTAACACCTCGATAATAAAAAACGCGGAACTAATTGAAAGTTGTTATGAGTCAAGCGTCCGTAGCTCCATCTGCAAATAGCTTTGCGTTTTTTCCCCATTAAATGATATTGTTAAAGTCAGGCGAAGTGGTTTCTCAACTGGCAACATCAGATCTAAATAAAAATCTCTTTGAATTTTTTAAAATTTTTAAATTCGTTCCATCTTTGTCCACACATTCACTCTCTGACCTGGATATCGCTGATAATATGAGGTTGCTTGATTAATAATATATAGTAATTTCCTAGTGTGCTGGTGTTCGGTTGTCATGGTGCTGTACGTCAGCAGCGCATGTTCCCTGCTAACTTCTTGTTCGGCACCGCCACAGCCTCCTACCAGATCGAGGGAGCATGGAATGAGGATGGTATGTACACCATCAGTCATCAATCCACTGTCGCACAATAATCAAATAAATCCCCTTACGACTGTAATAAAAAAAGTGATGTCGAAGACCCATAACGTGTTAGTAAAACTTAACATAGAGCGTTAGTAACACAATAACTATCATATACAAGAACTGGTATCCGCTTTTACTCTCTGCACTAGGCACATGGCTTTTGATGAAATCAACTATCAATCCATCGTCTGTAAGTAGAACAAAATAATGTTCAATAACATCCCCTTCATAGGCAAAAGCGAAAACATCTGGGACCGCATGACCCACACCAACCCTGGCGTCATCAAGGACATGAGCAACGGCGACGTAGCCGCTGATTCCTACCACAACTATAAACGAGACGTGGAGATGATGAGGGAGCTTGGTATTGACGCTTATAGGTTGGTCATTATTATCTTGTTCTTCATTATCATCATTCTTCTTCTTTTCATGTGCCACAATTAATTCTCAATTCTCAAGATACAGATTATTATCATGTTTATCATTATCATTACCAGTATCATCAACTTCATCATTATTCTTCTTCTTTTTATGTGGACAATTAACTGTCCCTCCCCAAGGTACAGATGTCTATTGCCTGGTGTTGCACTTATAATTCACGTGCAGGGCATTTAGAATATTTTCATCGTCATTGAAAATTGCAGAGCAATTTTTCAAATGAAGACAGTTTTTCGTGGGGAAGTTAGGACGTGGTTCGCGTCTATAAAAGATATATAGGTATTACATTTATGGAAAAGCTTATAATACCACGAGTCAACAAAATCAAAAAGTCAACAATATTGTCGTGATGCGTCAACACCACTGGACTGGATGCATTCTGTGATACAACAATTTTCTGCGGAGTTCACAAGACCATCCACAACACGAATACCCTGTTATATATTGTATTTGTATGGATATTTGCTCGAAATAAGGCAAACTCAATAGTGAATAAGTTGTAATTAAGAAGGAAATCATCCGTACATTTGGCTTTGTGCATGTTATTGTACATATAATTTTAAATTCAACGTTTTCTCCAAATATACAAGTAAAAATTCAGACTTAGTTTTAAATATAGGTCAAAATCAATCTCAAGGTCGGTCAAGGTCAATAAGGACACACTCAAATATAGTGGAATTTTCGTATGTTGCAGGTTCTCCCTTTCCTGGTCGAGGATCCTGCCGAACGGATTCGACGACCACATCAACCAAGCCGGTATCGACTTCTACAACAACTACATCGATGAGATGCTCAAATACAACATCAAGCCTATGATCACACTCTACCACTGGGACCTGCCACAGAAACTCCAGGACCTGGGCGGCTTTCAGAACCCCTTAATCACAGACTGGTTTGAAGACTACGCGAGGGTTGCGTACGAGCATTTCAGTGATAGGGTGAAGGACTGGATCACGTTTAATGAGCCGAATGAGATATGTTACCAAGGTTACGGTTCGACGACTATGGCGCCAATGTTGAATGCTACTGGTATCGGAGAATATTTATGCGCGAAGAATCTGGTCATTGCTCATGCTAAGGCCTACCATTTATACAATAATGAATTCAAGCCCACCCAGGGGGGTCAGTGTGGGATCACGCTTAGTACGACCTGGTATGAAGGTCTGACGGATTCAGCTGAGGATGCAATGGCTGCTGAGATGAAGAAACAGGCTCAGGTGAGTGCAGCATTAATGCTGTTTAAAAATACTTCATCGCTAGGTATTTCTAGACATTTATCTATCAAGTAGGTTTTTAGTAATTACTTTGTTTAGTAGAATTTTTATTTTCAAGAGTTGCTTCATATTTACAGTTCTTAAAAGTTAAAACATACATATATTGTCACAAAAATACTTTAAAAATAAACAGGTGAATTTCCCTCTATAGTACTTTGTGAAAATACATATTTTTGAAAATGTTCTAAATGCACTCCCTACGATTATAATATTGTTTTTTGCCATAAATTAGACCTTAAAGGCTTACAAAACAAATTGTTTTGTGTAGCGAGATATCTGGTACTGATAAGTATATCTGCATTGTTTCAGATAATGGATCTGAAACAATGTAAACAACATTGATCGCTCTATTGACAGATTATATAAGATAACCATGATCTTGAGTACATTGGGGATCCTTAATAGTTAGGGCCTTTGTTATCAATTGTTATTTCCAGTAGCGTAGCGTGCCCGCGACCTCGTAGGTACTTAGATTACAACGACCTATACTACATACAACCTCTACCAAACCGAACATGGCCCCCGGTGTATGGAATATTGCCTAACCTTCCCGAAGTATGGGAAGATATTGTACTTGATAGTGGGGACGATATGGATTGTTGGCAAACTATATTCTTACGAGTATACGATTTCCGAGTGGTAGGAACCTCGTATTAGGTAGATAAAAGAATGACGTTCACTGAAAAGTGTACACTGCTACCTACTTCGAATAAAATATTTTCATTTCATTTCATTTCACAATACCTACCTTAGCTACACAATTTAAAGAATATCCTTTTTTCACAGTGGGCAATGTACTCCGATCCAATTTTCTCCCAAGAAGGTGGATTTCCGAAAGAGCTAGTCGAGCATGTGGGAGCGAAAAGCGCACAGCAAGGCTACTCCAGATCCCGTCTCCCGACCCTCACAGAGGAGGAGAAGGACTTGGCCCGTGGCGCAGCAGACTTCTTCGGAGTCAACCACTACACAGCTGTTTACGTGTCAGCTGCAGAGACTGTCGGTCAAAACCCTGTACCCTCACTGCATGACGACGTCGGTGGTACGCAATCTACTTCTGAAGAATGGCCACAATCTGCTTCGTCTTGGTTGAAAGTGAGTTTAGGCTGTTTCACACAGGATCCCTTTTTAGGGTTCCGTAGCCAAATGGCAAAAAACGGAACCCTTATGGATTCGTCATGTCTGTCTGTCTGTCTGTCTGTCCGTCCGTATATCACAGCCACTTTTTTCCGAAACTATAAGAACTATACTGTTGAAACTTGGTAAGTAGATGTATTCTGTGAACCGCAAAAATAGAAAAAAAAAACAATAAATTTTGAGGGTTCCCCATACTTAGAACTGAAACTTAATTTTTTTTTTCATCAAACCCATACCATACCCATCTATGGATAGGTCATCAAAAATGATATTGAGGTCTAATATCATTTTTTTCTAAAGTGAATAGTTTGCGCGAGAGACACTTTCAAAGTGGTAAAATGTGTCCCCCCCCCCCCCGTAACTTCTAAACTAAGATAATGATAAAATTAAAAAAAATATATGATGTACATTACCATGCAAACTTTCACCGTAAATTGGTTTGAACGAGATCTAGTAAGTAGTTTTTTTTTAAATACGTCATAAATCGTAAACCGCAATTTACCCACAACGAACTACAAGAACTTTTATATTATGTTACTTGCTGCTACGGAACCCTTCATGGGTGAGTCCGACTCGCACTTGGCCGCTTTTTATTGTTTGAGGTGGGAAAAAGCTGGAAGCTCATCTGATGAACAGTGGCTAAAACTACCTTTGGACGATATCTTCCCACCCTGATAGTTCTCATCGGATATTTAATCCTATATACTTTATACTTATCCTTTCTTGCAACTAGTAGTGCCATCATGGAACCGTGGAACTAGTGGGAAAATCCTATTTCCTTAAAAAATCCAATAATATTTCGAAAATTGACCTTTAGATTAAGTTGAAGAGCTGATTGAAACTTTTAGATTGTGTCAGTCCTCATTAGACCCCATTTTAACCCTATAATAATAATAATAATAATAATATCTGGGACAAATCACACACGGTCATCTGGCCCCAAACTAGGATTCCCTGTATCTTGGGAACCAGAGACTGATATACATACACATATATTTTTAAATACATACATATATAGATATAATACACCCAGACTCAGAGCAAACAATTCTGCTCATCACAGAAAAGTTTGCCCTGTGTGGGGATCGAACCCACGACTCTCGGACTCTATGTTTCCACAATTTCTACACAGATGGCACCAAAAAGCCTTTACAACGTGCTAACTGACATATCGAAAAGGTACAACAATCCAGCGATATACGTCACCGAGAACGGCTGGTCCAACAGATATGATGATGACCTGAACGACGAGGAACGTATCATCTACTACCGGGCGGCTTTGGAGGATGTTCTGGATGTCTTGGAGGAGGGAGTCAACCTGAAAGGCTACATGGCGTGGAGTCTCATGGACAACTTTGAATGGATGAAGGGATACACGTAAGTTCAGGGCCATTCATAGCTATGATGGTATTAGGTTTTCAGGAATTAGACTAGTAAGGTAAGTGACACTTATTGACTTGTATTGGATACTCCTCTAATTGGTTCGTGCTCTGACAGAATTTCTGTAAGATTAGAGTCGTGTCATATTTTATGTGCTAAATCTGTGGAAGAGGTCTATGTTCAACAAATCTTCTGGCTGATGTGAGGAAGACTTATCGAGGTCTAACAAGTCCCAATTTTCCCCCGAATTGACAATGGATTTCTTATAACATGTGGAAAAAAGAAGGTTCTGGAGTGGCGACTATGGGTCGGAAGATACATTTGGAGTGGCGACAGTTTGATTGTAAGCCAGGGCATTGGTGATGTGTTAGGCTTACAGAAAGCTTTTGGTTGCATATTCCACAGAATCATACCACATACTCAATAGGTGGTCTGAAATATTACAAATATAATATTTTTATTTTAAAAAACTAACATGTGTAGGTGCAGTGGTAATGAACGGTGCACTAGGTAATGATCGCTTTAATGTCGGCAAAGGGTAGGGAGTGCCCATACTGTGTCAAAGTATTAATCTTTTATATAAGTAGGTATACAGTCAAGTAGTACAGACGTCACTTGGTTATTCCGTTCACTTTTACATGTTAGATATAGAAGCACTTACATAATAAGTACATTTTCGATCGTCCTGTGTAGTGTCAGGCTGATCTCTCTCTCAATTTCTCCACAGAGAACGCTTCGGCCTCTACCACGTGGACTTCGAAGACCCAGCGCGTACGCGCACCCCAAAAAAGTCGGCATTCGTCTACAAGCAGATTGTCAGGACTAGAACTATTGACCATGAATATGAGCCGGAGAGCTTGGTCATGACTATAGATGAGGGTCATTGAAGAGTCATATAGATAAAAGAGACAGAAGAGAAAAATACTAAAAAAAACAAGGAATAATACAAATTTTAGGTATGCTATGTTTTATTTCTTCGTCTCTCTCTACTGTGCCTAGACAATTTTTTATTTTTGTAAACGTACCACATCTTTCCTGAATTTTCTCTAAAAAGTACTTTTTATTGCTTTTAGTACTTTCTCGTTAACTAAATGGCGCGAACATCTGAAATCTTAAAAATTATACACGGTGTAAGGGACAGGTTTCCGAAAACTTTAAGGGCTTGCTCAGTAGACGAAACTGAACAACTTTCCACAAGATTTTTTTTCAGGAAACGAAAAAAAACGGCTTCTCCATACATACTGTTCAATCAAGTTTATAATTAATTACCTGGATATGGAAACCTGTCCCTTACACCATGTATATTCTTGTCTGTGGCAGTAATAATAGGTAAGTAAGTTATAAACAACTAATATAAACACTAAACTTGTTCATTTAAGCGCTTAGAAGTAAGTACTCACTGCATTAGGATCGTACAGAAAACTATCTTCATAATGGTATGAAAAACAACGCTTTTATCAAAACACAGTGAAAAAAGCGGTAAGCGCCAGTTTGTAGTCAATAGAAATATAATATTCAAGATTTATGATTGATTACCGACAATATAAAATTATTGTATTTTATTTACCCCTCTCCCCCTTTCCCCTTCCTCCTCCCATTTCAAAGGTCGGCAACGCACTTGTGACTCCTCTGGTGTTGCGGGTGTCTATGGGCGGCGGTAATCGCTTACCATCAGGTGATCCGTCTGTTCGTTTGCCAGCTATAACATTAAAAAAAAATGCCAAATTCTCATGATAATATTAAATATTTTTTTTAATATGTTACAAACTTACAATTTTTTTCTGAAATAAGTTGATTATTGATAAGTTATTTATATTTATTGTTATTGTTAATAAAAAAATTAATGAAAATATGTGTAATTTTTATTTATTTTACAAGAGGTGATTTAATAATGGCAACATAAGTTTACCCACGCTATTCATCTACCTATGAATACTTACATAGTAAAAGTAGTTTTTTTTTAAAATAAATCCGCTTCGTGGAAGTCTGAACTCCTGCAAGGTTCCACCCCAACCTTACTGCAGGAGCCCTGACTTCCACTCCGTTAATAAGTCTGTTCGCTTTTAACATTAACAACCTTTATCGTCCCCATTGCGGGGGCACGGGTCTATTACAGATTTATAATACAGATTATTACAGACTAGCTTCCGCCCGCGACTTTGTCTGCGTGGACTTCAGAATTGGGTCCAGAGAGAAAGTAAATGTTAAGGCAGCGCTCTCTAGTGACAAAGCAAAAATTTCAGTTTTTAGCCATTTCTCCGGGAACCTTTGAGTTTTCCGGGATAAAAAGTATTCTATGTGTTAGCCGAGTGCTTTATCTACCTACCTACCAAATTTCATCCAAATCCGTTCAGTAGTTTCGGCGTGAAAGTGGAACAAACAAACATCCATACTTTCGCATTTATAATTTTATACCTATATTAGTGTGAAAAGAATGAGATAAAAATACCCACCTGTTCAGTTAATTGAACTGTTCAACTGAACTAGTGGGAACCAAGGATACTGCTAGACAGAAAGCGGACGGAGATGCGTAGACGTGATGAAAGTGTCCCTTAAGTAGAACGGAACTCTAAAATCAAAATGTAGTCTTCCTTAGCGTAATGCAAGATGAGGTAACATCCTAACATTACAGGTCTATAACTGCCCTAATTAGAAAGAAGACCGCAAAGTATATCGCACTCTTAATAAAACAAGGACCGAATTCAAAATTATGGCAAAATATGGCATATGAGTTTTGATAAGAAACCGACCTAAAAGAGCAAGCCTCGGTAAAAAAAACACCTCTATTTCTCAAGCAATAAGGTAAACAAATATTTACATTTTTATTCGTCCCCCCGCACACGCGAGTGTCTCTCTTTTAGGTCGGTTTTTTATCAAAACTCATTTTGCCATAATTTTGAATTGGGTCCTTGTTTTATTAAGAGTGCAATATGGAGTTTCCGTACACTTTGCGGCCTTATTTCTTATGAGGGCAGTGTAGGATCGTCTTTTACTTTTAACCGACTCCGTAGCCCAGTGGCTGGTCCACTCGCTTCACATCAGGAGGACGCGGGTGCGATTCCCGGTGGGGTCCAACTTTGTAGCACTCGGTTTGGTTGATGGCAGGGCATTTTCTGAGCCCGCACGGCTAGCTACCACCTGTTCTTATCTAAGTCTTGCCACTAAACATAATGTTATCAACATAATGTAACGCCATATGTTATCAGCATTGATGTGTTCCGGCATGAAGATAGATAGCCAGGAAATTTTGTCTCCCCCATTGCGTTGGGGAATCTTGGTAAGCCCGCTTCCATCTTCGGCATCATCATCACTTACCATCAGGTGAGATGATGCCAAGGGCTTAAATTCAGGGTAAAAATTTCCCGGAAACCTTAATAGGATGCTCTTCTCACGAAACGAAACGACTTTCCCCATGGAATATAAGGAGAGTAATTATTTTTTTTGGGATTTCAGTACATATCGCCGCATATGCATTCAGTTATCTACTCCGCCATCGTCTACGCGACAACAATTTCATCCCCATCACTTAGGGGCCGTCCATTCATTACGTGATGTTTTAGCAACTTTTTAGACCCCCCCCCCTCCCCCCTAGTGATATGTGGTGAGGTTTTACCCCGGACCAATACGACATTCAAACCTTCAAGAAAACAGCATACTCCCATATCAAAGGCCGGCACGCACTTGTGACTCTTCTGGTGTTGCGGGTGTCTATGGGCGGCGGTAATCACTTACCATCAGGTGATCCGTCCGCTCATTTGCCACCTCTGCCATAAAAAAAAAAAACACATATTTCAGTACATTCAGTTAGCCTCTTCTGATTCGACCGACGATGAGATACGCCGTATGTGTCGTGAGCGGCGATATAATGTTCCATAGGAAAAGTGGTTTTATGACTGGAAACCTATTGGTTCCATCAATTATTTCCGTCTAAATCATAAAATTATTTTTTAAACTACTTTAACCGCCGGATTAATTGTAGTCCATAAGATGGTAAACAATTTCATGACATAAAAACATAGACATATACTTTAAACATTTAAGTTATATAAGTCATGCTGCCAAACATCAGAATTGATGTATTCTGGCATGGAGCTAAGACAGTTCTTTTAAAATAGGAATTAGGATAACTTTAGGATAAAATATAGAAATAGGAATACACAAACAATGTAAAGAGTGGCCGTATAAAAATACGTCTTATGTTAGAGAGGATAAGATCTTGACGTATGGATGTTAGCACTTATCTCTTGAATAGCATTTATACTCTTCGAGTAGCATTATTCTGATAGATAAAAAATGTACCTACTAAATATAAACTAGAAAGTAAGTCAGTCTGTCTGATTGTCTCCTTTGCTCTAAAACTACTAAACGGAATTGAACGGCATTGAGAGTAAAGGGCGACTAATAATTAAGGAGGCTCATACCGTAATCCAGGTGTTTAAATAAAACAATGGACCTTTTTAACGGCTGGATAATGTTCGGATCGGAAGACCAAAAATGCGGTAGGCACACGACATTATTATTACAGCTGGGAGAGACTGGATGGCCATTGGTCGAAACAGCGATTCTTGGAAGACACTGGAAGAGGCTTTGACTAGAAATGGCCAATACTAGGTAAATAAACTAACAACACTAATATTATTAGAGCTTAAGTTAATGCTAACAATAAATATTAATTAAAATGAAATAAAAATAGCATCAACTATCTTTTGCTGTAATGTAAATCTTGAAGGGTCTGAAAAAAGCCGCTTGCGTATCACGCACCTACAGATTATTTAAAAGACAGTCGTTACCATACCAACCCATGTCCCTACTGGAGGAGGGGCATGGGTCTCGTCCCATACTCGGGAAGGTTACGCCTTAGTCACAAAACACATAGATACAGAAGGTCCGCTCAATACGCTCACAAAAATCCTAAGCGTATACATGCTTATAGGCCTATACGGTCGTTTTAGGCAAGAACACGTACTGTGCGGTCGTGATCTTGCCTCGAACGACCGTATATTTCTATAAGCATGTATATGCTTACGTTTTTAGTGGTTTCTATTGAGCGGACCTTCTGTGTCTACTTTGTGCCTTAGTCCGCACACGGGAGCAAAGTCCGGATTGGTTGGAAAATACAATCATCAAAATAATAACCACATCGGCACGGGCGAGCAAAGCCACGGGTAAAAATTACTACTATGCATATTATAGGTACTTTTTCAAGTACTCTCAGCGGGGACGTTGATATAATATTATAAATAAATAGTTGATCTTGACATATATAAGGCGATGTAACACATTGTAACGAACCAGTCGAGGAGATAATATGAAGATCTTCATAGCACTTGGGTGAGTATGTTAGGTATATCTACAATATGTATCTATGCAAAATTGTTGCGACTATTCAAACATATGGTAGCTGACTGCTAGTCCTAGTTACTAACATTATAAGTTGTTCTGAAAATGTATGAGATAGCGAACTGTTACGTCATACACCAATATGGTCGTTTCCGTGCTAACTATGATTTTCTGTAGATTCAAAAATATATTGTTAAAATGAAAATCAAAGCGTGTAGTTTTTTTCTATTTTAATGAAAGACATATTTTGTGAAGAACCTATTCAATTGTTTCTAAGATTTTTCTATGAGTTGCTAGGCAAGTATTATATTTTAATGTATAATTGTTGCAATTAATAATTAAGTATACTATTTACCAAACCTGTATTTCTCATGCAATGTTATAAAATACAATGTATTTATGCGTTATACATTTGCGGGTCAGTTTTTAATCTGTGTTCCTAAGAGATGATATTATTTATCGGTCTTTGGGCTAGCGTATAGGTAACACAAGTTTACAACATTTCAAATCTTTTACCCCATATTTTTATAAGTATGTAGAATATGCGAAAACAAAATACCCATTTATTATTATTTAAATATTTAAAATAACGTTTTTCTATTTCTCCTGTTACAGTCTTCTCGTGGTGGGCTGCAGCGCCCTTTCGGTGAAGCAGGCCAGAAAGTTCCCCGATGACTTTCTGTTCGGGACCGCCACAGCCTCCTACCAAATAGAGGGAGGCTGGAACGCTGATGGTAAGTTATTGTTATTATAACAGTTCTTAATACGAAAAGCTATGCATGTGCTCATGATAACAAACAACTTTCCCTAAGGAACCCATAGTCAAATTGCAAAAAAAAATTGGTCTTTTCATACTTATTTGGCCGGTCAGTTGATCAATTTGTATGGAGCATCCAATATTGTTTTGTATGGTAATTAGTGATCATTACTTAAACTGGGGCTTCTACTAGTGAAACTGAACAACTGAACAACAAAAAAAGACTAGCTAATTCGTTAGCTTATAGTATTTTACATCGTACCGACTGTATTCAGTCGGTAATTACTTGCGTAACGACGGAGAAACCCGCCGCCGGTGGCGGTGCCACGGGTATGGCGCAGCCCATAAACGTACTAAATAGTACAGCCTGTGATGCCGTCGTCTGCAGTGCGGCTCGAACTCCAGATTTAAACTAGATTTAAAGACAACGAAGAAGCCTACCTGTTTTAATTTAGTTCAACAAAATATACAAGGCTTCATCGGCAAAGAATTTGAAGTAGAATTATTTTTGGAAAAATATAATATTACCATATTTTGTATTACGGAACACTGGCTTAAAGAACATGAAATGCTTTTTAATTTTGAAAATTATAGAATGGGAAGTGCTTTCAATCGAAAGACTACACAGCGTGGTGGTTCCGCAATATTAGTTGAAAACTCCATAAAAATTAAAGAACGGAAGGATGTCGTCAGTCTTTCGATTGAAAAAACTATTGAACTATCTTGCGTGGAGCTGGAGAACCACATAATTATTTGCGTGTATAGACCCCCATATGACGATAACTTTGTTCGTTTCGAATCGGCAATGGAGGATGCATTAGATTTAGTTAGTAAAAGTAGTAAATCGGTAATCGTTTGTGGAGACTTTAATGTAGATTTGTTAGAAAAGAAGTCTCTAACAACTAGAATCACTTGTCTTTTTAAGTCGTTTGATTTAGATTACATTTTTTTGGAACCAACAAGAAAAACAGATACTTCTGCAACTTGCATAGATAACATATTTTGTAACTGTAAATTTGTAGAAAAAAAAGTTATAAATTGCTTAAGATCTGATCACAGCGGATTGCTGGCTAGCTTCCCTGTGAGATTTATTAAAGAACAAATAAAAGTTCAAACAAGACCTGTCACTGTTAATCGAATAGAAAATTTTAAAACAACACTAATTGAAAAGCTGCCCATACCAAATTTTGATAAACACGTAGACGCGAATAGTTTTTACAATGATTTTTTCACAGTGCTTGACAGAGAATTTCAAGATATATTTAAAACAAAATCCAGAAATATTAATCATCAATTCAAATTTTGTGAGTGGGCTACTGTAGGTATTTATAAAAGCCGACAAACTTTGTTTGATCTCTATGACAGAAAAACCTATATTTTTGATAATAACTTTAAAGAGTACGTAAAAAAGTATTCGAAAATCTTTAGACAGGTATGCCGTGCAGCAAAATCGAATTACTTAGCCAGAAAAATAAAATTATCAGATGATAAAATTAAAACTGTTTGGAATATTATAAACAAAGAAACCGGCAAGGTCAAACCCCGCGATAATGAATATGTTTTGCAAACAGATCAAGGTAAAATTACAACAAATGCCGATGTAGCCAAAGAATTCGAAACTTTTTTCACAAATATTCCACTTAAGACCACTGAGGCCTTGAATTCGTCACCTGTGCATGCTAAACAATTGTTAGAAGATAATGTCAGTATTTGTAATGAAAAATTCTCCTTCAGAGAAATTGAACCAGACACTATTGTCAAAACTTTTAAATCTCTTAAAATGAAAAGAACTGAAGACCTTTGGGGACTATCAGTAAGTTTAATTAGTAATGTAATTATGACTTTAGCGCCATATTTAGCTTGTCTTTTTAATATCAGTATTGATAGTGGCGTATTTCCGGACCTAATGAAATGTAGTAAAGTGATACCCCTATATAAGTCTGGTAACAAAAGTGATCCGGGAAATTACAGACCAGTTTCTGTACTACCAGTTCTCAGTAAAATTTTTGAAAAAATTATGCTCAACCAATTACTACAACATTTTAATGAAAATAATCTTCTGCATAAACAACAGTTTGGTTTCACAAAAGGTCGATCTACAACCGATGCAGGAGTATCTCTTATTCGTAACATCTATGATGCTTTTGAGGAATCACAGAATGCAATAGGAGTGTTCTGTGATTTATCTAAAGCATTTGATTGCGTTGAACATCATACATTGCTTATAAAGTTAAAGCATTACGGTGTCGAGGACGGGGCCCTCAGTCTTCTTAATTCGTACTTAAGCAACAGAACGCAAAAAGTCCAAGTAAATGGCACAAATTCATCCGGCTCTAAGGTTAAAATGGGTGTGCCCCAGGGATCTATATTAGGCCCTTTTCTTTTTCTTACATATATAAATGACTTGCCATATATGGTACAAAATTTGTCAAACATTGTGTTGTTTGCTGATGATACTTCTCTTATTTTTAAGATTGACAGGAAAGATAGCAAAATTGACGAAGTAAACAACACTCTTTCAGAGATTCTAAAGTGGTTTACTGTTAACAATCTACTCTTAAATGCAAAAAAAACAAAATGCATAAAATTCTCATTACCAAATGTAAAGAAAATTGAAAACAGTGTAATTGTAGATAATAATGTATTGGACTTTGTAAATAAGACCGTTTTTTTAGGTATAACTTTAGATGCTACACTGCAATGGGGCCCACACATAGAAACCTTAGCGGGACGGCTTAGTTCAGCTGCATATGCTGTTAAGAAAATAAGACAGTTGACAGATGTAGGTACTGCGAGACTAGTGTATTTTAGTTATTTTCACAGTATAATGTCTTACGGAATCTTACTCTGGGGACATGCGGCTGATATTGAAACGATTTTCATTTTGCAAAAAAGGGCGATTCGCGCAATCTACCAGATGCGATCCCGCGAGTCGTTGAGGAATATGTTTAAAGAAATTAATATTCTCACTGTTGCTAGTCAATTTATATACGAAAATATCATGTATGTACGTAAAAATTTGCACTTGTTTCATAAAAACAGTGACAGACACAATTTTAATCTAAGAAATATTAATAACATAGATGTTGCCTATTCGAGACTGAGTAAAGTTAAGAAGTCATTTATGGGGCAGTGTGTAAAATTTTATAACAAAATACCCGAAAATGTGACTAGTTTGCCAGAAAACAAATTCAAATTGCATGTGAAAAATTGTTTATGCTCTAGAGGGTATTACAAAATACTAGATTATGTAAATGATAATGATATATGGACATGTATAGATCCTCCAGCTCACAATTTTATTGTTGACATGAATTGTAATAGAATTTAAGATTTTATTTAAAAAATGTGTTGAAGCGAGTTTCTTTTGGGCTCGACGTTTCTTCTCGCTTCGCAAACACTTCCCGAAACGTTGAGTGTACAAGTCCCGCGTGGTAGGGATTTTTGTACTAGGTAGAAAAAAATATTGACGATTTAAAAGCATGTGTAAAGCATCTACTTAAATAAAAAACATTTTGAGTTTGAGTTGAGTTTGAGTTTGAGTTTCCCAAGGGACCCATAGACAATTTGCGAAAAAATTTTTGTACCTATTATACTTCATTCCAATAAAAAAAAAGCAAAAGGTAAACAAACATAGTATGCAGATGACATTGACATGTGTCAGATCCATAGTAAGTTTGTTTACGTTTTGCTTTTTTTTTGATTGGAATGAACCATACTTTTCTAACAAGTCGGTCGGTCACGATCGTTCCACTTGGTATGGGAAATCCAAATTTTTTTTTGCGAATTCACTATGGGTTCCTTTGGGTAAGTTGTTCAGTTTCATGAGTAGAAGCCCAGTTTAAGTAATGACAGCTAATTTGTTAACACCTTGTATATACACACGCGCACGCATGTACGCACGCATACACATACACAATACTACCTTGATAAGTAAATAAATTATATGTAAATACACTCACCATGAAAATTTTGGTGATAAACAAAATGTTCCTCGATCGCCCGCCCGTCCGCAGGAAACCGCTGGATGCATTTGGACTGATCTGTAGATCCGAGCTAAGTGACAGCCTATTCTAGAAGTCTACATTCTATAGTGGAAGTCCTCCAGCTGATTCAATGTGGACGCAGAATAATTATGTAATCATAAAACTTCTTTCATTCACAGACAAAGGCGAAAACATATGGGACCACATGACCCACACCACTCCCGAGGTCATTAGAGACCATAGCAATGGAGATATCGCTGCTGACACCTACCACAACTACGTCAGAGACGTGGAAATGATGAGGGAGCTTGGCCTCAACGCTTACAGATTCTCACTATCCTGGTCGAGAATCCTCCCCAACGGACACGCGAACTACGTCAGCGAAGCTGGTGTCAATTTCTATACCAAATACATCAACGAAATGCTCAAATACAACATTACTCCGATGGTAACCTTGTACCATTGGGATTTGCCTCAAAAGCTTCAAAACCTCGGCGGTTTCGCCAGCCCACTTTTCCCTGAATGGTTTGAAGACTACGCTAGGGTGGTGTTCGAGAAATTCGGGGACAGGGTCAAGCATTTCATCACGTTTAATGAGCCAAGGGAGATCTGTTACGAAGGGTATGGCTCCGTGACTAAAGCTCCTAGGTTGAACGCTTCGGGTGTAGGAGAATACCTATGCGCTAAGCATTTGGTTTTAGGTCATGCTAGAGCCTACCATGCATACAATAATGATTTCAAGGCGAGTCAAGGGGGTACTTGTGGTATAACTATCAGTGTCAACTGGTTTGGTCCGTTGACAGACTCTGAGGAAGACAAAGCGGCTGCTGAGTTGAGGAGGCAAGCTGAGGTAAGCAGAAACCAGTTCTACTTTTATTAAGCTTTTGTACCGAATGCAGCAATATTTCAAGCTAAACTTCTTGAAATTAAACCTCTGGTAACAGTTGTTAGTCCTGTTGACCGTACCAATGCGGATTTGTTGAAAAGTCTTTAATAAATGAAGTTTTTATACAAAACAATAAACGTTATATAGATTATATACCACGAGGTAAGAGAGAGTTGATCGACTTAACTTTACAACGGGTTACCCACAGAGAAAATTGTATAATTGAAAAATCTAGAAATACAAATCTACTTATCTTTCTTCCAGTGGGGTCTCTACGCCGAGCCAATCTTCTCCGAGCAAGGCGGCTTTCCTAAAGAACTGAGAGAGCGCGTAGCCGAAAAGAGCAAAGAGCAGGGTTACCCCAGGTCTCGGATGCCAGAATTCACTGATGAAGAGAGAGATCTCGTCAGAGGAGCGGCCGACTTCTTTGGAGTCAACCATTACACTGCCATTTTGATTTCCGCCACAGACTACAAGTCAGACCATCCTGTCCCCTCGATGTACGATGACCTAGATTTTGGAGCGTATGTGCCTGATGATTGGCCTAAAGCTGCTTCTGCTTGGTTGACGGTAAGAGTGACACCATCAGCACAATCAAAATTTCTTTGCTTTCTCTGCTTGTAATTAGTAAACAAACTTCTAAGTATATTGAACAAAGACGAAAACTGGCCGCCTCCATGGTCTGGTGGCTAGTCCACTCGCTTCACATCAGGAGGTCGCGGGTTCGATTACCGGCGGGGTCCAACGCTATGGTACTCGGTATTGTTGATGGTAGCGCATTTTCTGAGCCCGCCTGGCTAGCTACCACCATCTTATCTAAGTCAAACTGCCAAACATCAATGTTAATAACATTGATGTGTTCCGGCATGGAACATAGCCAGTTCCCTATTGCGTTGGGGAATCTTGGTAAACCCGCTTCCATCTTCGGCATCATCATCACTTACCACCAGGTGAGATGATGCCAAGGGCTTACCAATAGTGGATAAAAAAGTCATCATTCACAATTTCATATAGCTATTTTATTTAGAACAAAAATTCGTTTTTGACAGTCTATATTAAACAGTAACTTTGTTGACAAGCAGTCCAACTGGTCACCTGCTGTTTTAACAAATCTCCTTTTCTTTGTCAGCAATCGCCTAACAGCATCCTCTACGCGCTTACACACCTCAAGGAGAAGTACAACTCTCCCCTCATCTACATCACTGAGAACGGCTGGTCCTCTCCTCCTGGCTCCGGCTTGATCGATGATGATAGGGTCGGCTACTACAGAGCCGCCCTGGAAAGTGCCCTGGACGCTATAGAAGCCGGAGTAAACCTGAAGGGCTACATGGCATGGAGTTTGATGGACAATTTCGAATGGATGGAGGGCTATTTGTAAGTTTTGTTGTTTATGGATTTAAAGCGCGATCTAGTATAAACTTCTCGAACTTGTTTAAATTTTACCTCTCTTTATTGTGGGCTTGGTTAGGTGCCTACTTTTGAACGAAGCAGTACATCAAAATGTTTCTAGATGTCACACCAAGTCTGTTTTTGGCTGCGTTACAAATAACACTTTGTATTTTTTTATACACAGGGAGCGCTTTGGGTTGTACGAAGTTGACTTTGAAGACCCAGACAGACCGCGAACACCAAGGAAATCTGCTTTTGTCTACAAGCACATCATCAAGAACCGTATGATTGATCACTATTACGAACCAGAGACCATGACAATGACTATTGATTAGGTGACGAAGAAAGATATCAAAGACTTTAGCAGTATTTTTGTTAACTTTTAGTTGACGTGCCTTTTATGTGGATATTCCATGTTTTATTTTATGTAAATGTAGAATATTTAAGACTAAAATATAATGAAAAATGCACAGTGGTTTGTATTTATTCTTATGAGTAAATAAACCTACGTACCAATCTTAGACACGCGCGCGCACACACACACATACACTATGAAACACAACTACATCTATGAAAGTTTCGGATTTCCATTGCAAATCAGAAAGTTTATAATGAGCGTTTTTCTTTTTTCGTTCTCTTAGCATCTCTTAAGACAAGGTCTATCTTTGATTGGCGTTTCTATTTACACACGATCAGTCTATTTGTAATTTTGTAAAATACTATGATACTACCCCGCACCGTGTAACATTGTTATGAGTTAAAAAAAAGTTGAATTTTACCGTCTTTCACAGCCAAAATTTGTCAAAATTAGGTACCATAAAACATACAAAAGAGAAAGCTTCACGAAACGCACAGACGAAAGACCACAAAAAGAATGTCAAAGTTATCATGTCACCCTGAACAAAGTTTTGCCATAAAACATACAAAAGAGAAAGCTTTACGAAACGCACAGACAAAACACCATGGAAACACCACAAAAGATGTCAAAATTGATATGTCATCCGAGTGTCATCTTGAACAGTTGCCAGATATAAAACCGAAAACTGCCTTAAAACACAAAGATATCTTGAGTGTTTTGGTTTTGAATATTTATTATTTTCAATCATGGAAAATTTAAATTCCGCCATTTCATTTAAATTTGTATTTTTCTTTGTACAAATATTTAAAATTAGTTCATTGTTTTCTCAGTTTTTTTTTTACCAAATATGGAAAAAATGTTTATCGTGTAGTATTAATAGGGAATTTTCCACGATTTTCTCTAAACTGAACTAGATGGTGCTGATCAACATTGGAAATAAGAAAATCTCTTCAAAATCGTTAAAACTGACTGATATTACCGACTAATATCATAATAATGATGAATAGCTTTCGAAGATTAATTTTAATTGAATTTTTTTGATCCAAAAAGTACTTATTATAATTTTTTATGCACAAATCTTATCAGTATTGTTTTTGTACCTATTTCTTAAAGGAATTCCAACATGATACCGAGTTATAAATTGCATTTTAATCATAAGAATGTATTGACCAACAGTCAACTATCGGATTCTATTCTATTCTAGTTTTCTATTTGGCATTCCACATCTCATTTAAGGAGTGATTTTGCCAATGTCAAGAGAAAAATTGAAGAATCTTCAATAAAAAAAATTGCGAAACGCCAATGTCAAGGGGGAAGAAAACTGACAAAGCTCGCCGATAGAGGCGCTGATATCGCTTGACTCATACTAACAGTCAAAACGTATAGAAAATTTTTTTTACGTGAACTAAACATAAGATTATTAAAAAATGCCGCGTTTTGTGGCGATTGGTTGGAATAATAATGGAAATTATTAATTTCCTAAAGATTTTCAGATGAAGAAGATGTGGGAAAAGTTACGTTTTCAATTATGTACTTTTCAACTTCGCCTTTAATTGAGGAACAGTCCAAGTCGCATACATTTTCCATTTAACCGTTTTACAGAAAAAAAAACTAATTTATATTTATAACACCTCGATAATAAAAAACGCGGAACTAATAATAATTGAAAGTTGTTATGAGTCAAGCGTTCGTAGCGCTATCTGCAAATAGCTTTGCGTTTTCTTCCCCAGTGAAAGACAAGGCTCTAAGGGTGATGGGCACTTAAAGATGCTCCACGTGGTGGTTTGCTGCTGGAACTCGGAAAACGGAGCTGTCTCCCGAGTTAATCCTCTTCTTATGATCGCTTATCACTGAATCGGAATCACAGCTATTTCCCCATCACAAAAATAACTTTGAGACTACTCTAAAACGGAAATAATTAAAAAATTAACTCAGCAGACGTGTGCTCGGTACAAGTCCCGGCAACCAACCCAACTATCGGATTAACACTATTTGTAACGCACTCTCTTGACATTGACAGCAGAAATCTAGATTGTCTATGGTGTATTGACAAAGAAAGGTAGAGGTGCACGCATTTTGTTCATCTTCACTCGAAAACTATGTGATAAATTCATCAAATTCCTTCAGCCCGAACCGTGTTTGTGGTGAAACAATCAAGAAAGAATATTTTCCGTGGGATTTTATGGGAAAATAATTCACCATGCATCGGCGGAGGGGACCAAACTTCACCTATGTCAGTGGCTGTGTAAAATACATGATATTTGTATTGAATTTCATGTTTTGGGTGAGTAAAATCATTTTTCAATACCATTATAAGCATTCTACATAAATTTCCGTTCATAAAACATAAGCTTAAGGGCTTCCAAAGCAAGAGAAGTTATGTAAAAGTGAAATTTTTGTGACCATTGTTTTCTGTGTGATTCATACTGTTTCCCACAGCTTGTACAGGAAAAGTCATACAAACACACACACACCTGCAGTAGAAACAACAATTTGTTTCCGTTTGCGTCGGAAACGTCGTCAGTCTACACAATATGCGATGATTTCACAGTGAAATCAGGTTTTGAATATTGAATATAATTTATGATATTGTTTGTTTCAAAACAATACATATAAAAATACTCGAAGCCGGATATATTGAAAAATATTAAAGTAGTAAGCATCTATAATACCTTATTAATATAAGAAATTAAAGGAATTTTTGAAAAACATTTTTTTAAAACTAAACAATTCCACCATATAGGTATAATATCGAGGGTTCACGGGCGACTTGTATTAACCGACATTTTTGGAAACACAGGTAACCTCTACTTTAAAAATTTATTTCTTACAAAATACCTCACAAAAAATAACTTCTGAATAATATTTAAAATATTAAGAATATCGAGAATCTATATAATACTAAGAACTTAAGTTTTAATGATTATTTTTCTAAGAAAATTTTTTTTAAATCAGTCTCCTGTTCATTTCTAAAAATGTCGCTTAATACAAGTCGCCCGTGAACCCTCGATATATTTGTCCATACAAAGTCAGTATGTACAAAATATCAACTCATTCAAGGTCTCTAACTGATAACAACAATTTTCCTGTAAAATATTAACAAGTAAGTAGCTACCTACCTATGTTGTTTTTTCTGTATATTGTTGTTTTAGTTTCGTCGTAGTAAGTGTATTGTTAAACAAGCATAATACATACTAAAACACATACTAACTTATAATTTTAGGGTAACTTATAATTTTAGGGTATATCTACATAGGTGGACAAAAGTATTCGCACAGGGTAACCCTTCGCAATAAAACAATTTATATGTCTCTACTGAAATTCTACATAGGTGGACAAAAGTATTCGCACAGGGTAACCCTTCGCAATAAAACAATTTATATGTCTCTACTGAAATTCAAATTATTTATTCCATTTCCATTACAGAAATACACTTTTCTTCTTTGGGATTATTAAACGTGCATTACATTTTTTATAATTTTTTTTAATAAAGCAATAAATAAAAAACAGCGTTGATCTCCTAGTTCTTGAGGGACAAAATTATTCGCATTACACATAAATATTGCTTATATCTTGTAGGACAATCTTTTTGCTTGATAACTTCTCTAATACAATCAGGCATAGACTTAATTAATTTTTCAGTTATATCAGAGCCTAATTGGTTGCATTTAAATTTTATTATTTGCTTGAGTTCAGAAATTCTGGTTATGGTTCTAGTTCTTCCAATAATTTTTCTATGACATTCAAGTCAGGGGACTGTGGAGGTGTGTGTAAAAAAGTTTTGAACATTCAGTGCAATCCATTATTTCACGATATGTATCATATGTTTGGGGTCTTTATTGTGTTGAAAATAAAAAATTGTCTTCAATGTGAGTTCTTTGGTACTCGCAATGAGATTTTCTTTCATATAGTATATTATAAAAATATTATAAATTTATAATATTATAAAAATTTGTCCATACTCTTCACAATGAAAACTAAATTTTGACTGACTCGGTGGCTAAGTGGTTAGCGATCCTGACCTCTGATCCGAGAGTCGTGGGTTCGATCCCCACACAGGGCAAACTTTTCTGTGATGAGCAGAATTGTTTGCTCTGAGTCTGGGTGTATTATATCTATATATGTATGTATTTAAAAGTATATGTGTATGTATATCAGTCTCTGGTTGCCAAGATACAGGGAATCCTAGTTTGGGGCCAGATGACTGTGTGTGATTTGTCCCAGATATTATTATTATTATTAAATTCCTATCCACTAGCAGCCATACATCCCCATACAATAACAGATCCACCTCCATGTCTTATTGTACTTTGTGATTTTCTCCACACTATAATTTACCTTGAATAAATGAAAGAATAATGGCAAACTGCCATATATTCATTCATTTACCTGGATTAAATTTGTTAAAGTATAAAAATAAAAAATACAAAAAACTATTCAGGTGTTACTCCATAACATATTCCTTCAAGAATTAAGACTCTCTGAACAAGAGAAAAAAGATAAAGAGAATTATTTCCTTACACTAAAAGTGAAATAAGAAATAATCTTCTACAATTGTGAAGTATCTAGAGAATGGCAACACTAAAAGCACAACATTGACATTTTGCTCAGGGCCGCGTTCAATGGGTACACCCCGAAAGCAATTGTTGTTGTTATGTACTTTCCCTTTCGCACTTACGAGATTTATATTAGGCTATCCTGCTTTCAAAGTGAATGGGTGCTGTCTGAAAGTACCCTCGGAACGCGCTATGGGACCAGTAACTACATTTCCAGTCAACTAAACTTCCAAAAAAAATTAATTATTTTTTTTCCGGTAATAACCATACTGACTTATTTAAAAATAAAGAGTAAATATTTAACTTATTTTTGTTTTCGTCTTCATTTTATACGTTTTAAAAAGTCAGGTATGATCTTGCACTAATTCTTTACTTTCATCAGAAAATATCACTCGCTTCCAGAATTCACTACATACTCTTAGTCACATACTCTATAGCAAACTGACAGAAAATATAATTCTTAGTCATTTCATAAACTAATAAATAAAGATATTTTTGTTATTGTGCAGTTATTTGGCGGCTTGCTGGTTGGGATCGGGCTGTACGCTTTCATAGACAAATGGCAGGCCACTGGACTTATCAAGGTAAGAAGAAGAAACATCAGGTTTGTATCACGGCTATAGTTTTAAAACAGCGGTTGTTATCGGGTAGTTATCCAAAACAGCCGATAATATTGTCTAAACAGTGGCTGACAACTTGCTGCTTATCCAACTCAATACCAAAAGGTCATAATTTACAAAACCTTTCGACGAAAATGTAGTAAGGGGTTAAAAATCACAGGATATCTCAGGATTTTCTAAAACACAGGTTACATTTTAAAGATCTCTTTGATTAAAAGTTAAACCAACTAAAAATAATGTTCTTTTGGTAACAATTGCAGTTAAAATCTATACTAATTTATCCAAGTAAAACAAACTAAAAATAATCTTCTTTTGGTAACAATTGAACAGTTCAAATCAATACTTATTTATCCAAGTAAAACATACTAAAAATAATCTTCTTTTGGTAACAGTTGCAGTTAAAATCTATACTTATTTATCTACTTAATCAGTTTTATCGTATGTAATATTTGAAGAAACTTTTTTAAGTAAGTATTTATCTTTGATTATTGATTTATGAAACGCCTCACAAGTTAAACTCTTTAAATTATATTGAACTAAAAGTATAGCTCGAACTGAAGACACGTTTAGTCGGTTTCTTTCTTTCGACCATTAAGCTCCCATGATAGAAAAAAATATAAAATAAAATCTCAGGACTTTTCCATAGAAATCAGGCCTTTTCTCCGGTCTTTTAATTTTTTCATCTGGTAACCCTAATCCCATGAAACTTTGTTTTTGTAATAAGTAAATGTAAATAAGTAAATAGAGTGATAAAAAAAAACATTTTGTGCCGACTTGCCTGTGTAATTGGCAATAGGGAATTTTCCACGGCTTTCTCTAAACTCAACTACATAGATGGCGCTGATCAACAATTGAAATAAGAAAATCTAAGATTTGACCAAACTGTTGATGGACCAAAAAGTTAATAGTGTTCGGTGGCTGTAAAAAGTCGCCAAAACTGATTGATATTACTGACTAATATTAATAATATAACTATCTATAATAACTATCTATAATTACGTATCATGAATATTTTCTGAATTTTTATCCAAAAAATACTTTTCATAATTTTAGATGCACAACGCTTGACAGTATTGTTTTTGTATTTCCTAAAATAATTCTAACGTGATACCAAGTTATTAATTGCATTTTAATCATAATTTATTTTTTGTTTGGAAGAAGAAATTTTTTTTGTTTTTTTATGGCAGAGGTGGCAAACGAGCAGACGGATCACCTGATGGTAAGCGATTACCGCCGCCCATAGACACCCGCAACACCAGAGGAGTCACAAGTGCGTTGCCGGCCTTTGATTTGGGAGTACGCTCTTTTCTTGAAGGTTTGAATGTCGTATCGGTCCGGAAATACCGCAGGCGACAATTCATTCCACAGTTTGGTTGTGCGAGGCAGAAAGTTTCTAGTGAAACGCACAGTTGTGGACTGCCAACCATCTATGTGATGGGGATGAATATGTTGTCGCGTAGAACGATGGCGGAAAGAGGCGGCAGGGATCAATCCGAACAATTCCTCGGAGCACTCCCCATTGTACATGCGATAGAGAATGCAGAGCGAGGCTACATCTCTACGCAGCGCCAGGGAGTCAAGCCGATCTGAAATATCCTGGCAGTCGACGATTCGAGTTGATGATATGTCGACACCAAGAATTCCGATACTAGCTGAGGCATTTAGGGGAGTGTCCTCAAAACGAGGTGATACGACAAATGGCATTTTCTTGGCAGTGAACGCGCAAACTTGTGTCTTAGTGGGGTTAAATTGGACCAAATTAATTACATAATTATCAGAGAAACCAGAACGCACCCAGCTCATCCATACTTGATCAAGTTGAAAATTGTTTCTGTTAATTCAATTAATATGAATCTATGTGTTTATGGCTTTTTATGGTGTGACATAAAATATGTCATCTGAAAATTCCCTATTATAAGATTTATTTTATTATATTTAATTTTTTTTATGTATTGCATTATATATTTTTTTATAAAAGGGTAATTTGCATGTATTTTTTTCAGTAGAATCAAATTATAAAAAAAATATTATAGATATTTTCAGAACAAATATTGTTTGTCCTTTCATCCCATAGAAGGTCATGAATTCATTATCGACTTAAACACACCCTGCAAAATGTTTCATAGAAAATAAATCTTATAGGTAGGTACTAACTACTACTAAACAAGTTATCTTACGTACTTTATAAACGCTCCGATTGAACGAACGGCGCTCGGTCTCTCAGCTGAAATATTAATCCTGAATTATTAATCCTGATTTGGCTGTTCCCAGCTGGACACGGTATACGACATTATGCTGAACATCAGTCTCCTCATCGCCATACTGGGGGGTGTTGTCTTCATCGTCAGCTTCGCCGGCTGCGTCGGAGCACTTCGGGAGAACACTTGTCTGCTCAAATTCGTAAGTTTCTGTCATTTTACAATTTTTTTTTCATACAACATTCACCAATCAGCTGACCTGTTGAGTTGATTTGTATGAAGAGTCTTATTTTTTTTAACTATGTGTTCAAGTCAAGTCAAAATACCACCTATGTTTTTTTGAAGTAAGTTGTGTCGTACATTTCTCGAAGGAAATTTTTTGTCTACCTAATGCCTAGTTTACACGAAGTAAGTAGTGAAGTAATCTAGTTAATTTTAACTACATTTAAAGTAAATTTCTGCGTGTAAACAGTTACTTATCAGCTTTTAAGTCATAAGTAGTAACTGTTAGAAACATTAAGTGTTAACAAAACGCAAATTGGTTTTTTTA
The DNA here is from genome assembly GCA_958295455.1 of Coleophora deauratella. Taxonomy (NCBI): domain Eukaryota; kingdom Metazoa; phylum Arthropoda; class Insecta; order Lepidoptera; family Coleophoridae; genus Coleophora; species Coleophora deauratella. The sequence goes on along the minus strand of OY282410.1, from coordinate 10,057,120 downwards.
TTTTATTATCTGTATGGAACGAATGAATCTCTCTCGAAATATAAAATCGTAAGAAGAAACACGTCTTTTTGTTCCTGCACGCCGATAATACCCAAATTATATTTTTCTCATGGTCCTTCTGGCCATTGCGTGCAGGAAAAGTATTTTTAAAGTGTTCGTGCTGCGGATACGTTGGTTATGAGCGACTGCGTCAATTTTCCGCCAATTTCGGTACGACATACTCAAGATTAGTGTTCCCGATTCCTGCGATTCCGAGGGCAAAACTCTGCTCGCACCACAGGAGGAGTCTTGTAAGACTAATATTCGTCTAGTGGACAATTCGCATCAGCGAGCGAGGAAGTCATCCAACATTTGGTCATCAATATCGCCATGTCATCCTCAGGTATTCACACAGCACAACTTGAAGGTCAGTTCAAGTTCAACAAGGTGAGCAAACTTCATTCAGTCACACTTCCGTCCGTTTTCTTCGCACAATTATAAACATTCAAGTGACAGACAGTGAAACAATTTCAGCGTCATTTCAAATAGTGACATCTCTTTCTGTGCTATGGACTTGTGTCAAAAAAAAAAAAAAAAGGGCTTACCTCGAACAACACACGAACAAAACGCAAAGTGTCAAATTCTACCAATCACGAGCGACTTGACCGAACGAGCGTATTTGAACGAATGAACTTTCTTCTCTTCAATCAATCGTCCATTTGTGATTACGTAACGTCACGGTACAAAATTACAGAAATTACGAACAAAAGTGCGTTATCTAGTGCAAAGTTATACTTAAATCATAATTGGTGCCAGTGCGGTCCTCGACATCGTCGAATTCCTTAGGTTTATAAGCTGCGTAATCGTTTTTTTTTTAGTTCGCAATACCATCCAAAATGGAGGGCGACTCCGCAGCGGAGCCCGCTCAAAAGGAAGCGATCAAAAGGCGTCGGTATTACAAAGGGCAAATAACTAAACACAGAAATGCCCTCAATACCGAAAATCTCTCGACAATGTCTATGCAAATGTTGTTGCTGCGCGAAGAAAAAATACGAGACATGTATCGTGAATACGAGCAATTGTGTATTCAAATAAGCGATGATGAAGATCAGTTGCCAACTGATCAGTCTTATTTAGAGTGTTTAGAAATCTTAAAAAAAAATATTGGCGAAAAGAAAAGATGTTCTACTTCGAAAGTTAAATTACCAGATGTAAACATACCTATTTTTGAAGGTAACTACATGGAGTTTAAGTCTTTTTATGAAATGTTTTGTGCATTGATAGATCATGACGACTCCATTGAGGATATTCAAAAATTATTTTATTTACGCAGTTATCTGCGCGGGGAACCATTAAGTTTGGTCAAAAACTTACCTTTAGTAGGATCAAGTTATTCCGAAAGTTTGAAAATCCTCAAAGAGCGATATGATAATAAAGCTAAAATTGTTTTTGAACATATATCTCAATTGTTAGACTTATTTCCAATCAGACAACCTAATGTACAAGGATTACGTTCTTTGATTAGTGAGTCAAAGCAGCATGTAGCAGCTTTGAAAAACTTAGGCCAAGAAGTTGATAAATGGGATTCAATCTTAGTGTGTATCCTATCTAGAAAATTAGACCAATTAAACAATAGGGCTTTTCATTTAGAGCGTAACTGCAACTCTGTCCCTACCTTTAATGAATTTATCACATTTCTTGAAGGACGTGCATGTGCACTGGAATCCTCCAGTAGCAATCAACGTGACACAACAGCTCAAAAAGATTATTACAAGAAATCGGTTCCTCCAGGAAATTCTTCTCGAGCGACCAATGTTGCTATAACTATGCAGTGCCACTTCTGCGGTAAGTCAGATCATAAATTATTTAATTGCCCAAAATTCACCCTAGCCTCGACACAAGAACGCCTTGATTTTGTAAAAAAGAAACAATTGTGTAACATTTGTCTTAATACTCACAAAAATAAATGCAAATTTTATTTCAAATGTCAACTTTGCAAACAAAAACATAATACGCTTTTGCACGTTGACAATGATGATCAGCAAGGAGAGTCCGTTACATTATTAACGAATAATAATAATCAAATTTTATTACCTACTGCCAAAGTTAAAATAATATGTAAAGATGGCAGCGAACTGGTTGTGAAGGCTCTTCTCGATTCTGCAAGTCAGTCATCATTTATCACAAGTAATATTTCCAAAAAAGTAGGTTTGCCTTTGCTGCCTAATCAAACAGGGGTAATTGGCATAGCCCACACAGAGAAAAACATAAAAAATTCTATGCAGCTAGATATTTTTTCCTGTACTTACCCATTCAAAATTAATGTAAACTGTCTCATTGTAGATAAAATTACTACAAAATTGCCTCAAAATCAGTTCAACATTAAAAATATTAAAATACCAAAAAATATTAAATTAGCTGATGACACTTTTAATAAACCAAGTGAAATAGGTATTTTATTGGGTGCTGATGTATTTTTTCAGACTCTGCTGGCTCCGCTTGAACTTATAAAGCCCGGTGATGATGCTGCGCAGCCACACTTCCTACACACACAGTTTGGTCATGTGATAGGAGGTAATTTTCCTTCAAGTACAACAAGTGAGTGTGCTTCTGTCTCTCTTTTTTGCATGGAATGTAAAAATGATTTAAATGACACAATGAAGCAATTTTGGCAAGCTGAGCACGTCCCGGAAATATTTTCTGAGCATTCGTCTGAACTCACCCAATGTGAAAAAATATTTAAAGAAACAGTTAAATTAACAAATAATAAATTTGAAGTTTCATATCCCTTCAAGGTACCTATTTTTGACATTAATAATCACCTAGGTGACTCACTTGGTCTTGCCCTTAAAAGATTTTTAAATCTTGAGAAAAAATTACATAATAATCCACTCTTGTTCAGTGAATATAAAAGTTTCATCGATGAATATATTGAATTAGGGCATGCAAATTTTATAGACATCAGCCAATACGATCTAAACAAAGATCCAGTTTATTTCCTTCCCCATCATGCGGTACTGAAACCCGATGCAATAAGCACAAAATTAAGAGTCGTCTTTGATGCTTCCATGAAGACATCGAACAAGGTATCTTTAAACGACTTGATGCTTAATGGTCCAGTTGTTCAATCGGACATTTTCGATATTTTGCTACGATTTAGGCTTCATAAATATTTTTTCCTCTGTGATATCAGACGAATGTATAGAAATATATTAATTTCCCCTGAACAACGTTCGCTGCAAAACATATTGTGGAGGGAAAGCCCTAGCGAATCAATAAAATGTCTGCAACTTAATACCGTTACTTACGGTCTTAAATCTTCTTCCTTCTTGGCAACCAGATGTTTAACTGAGTTAGCCACAAGTTTAAAAAATAAATACCCTTTAGGGTCAGAAGCTATTTTGCAATCAAGTTACATTGATGATTTCATACAAAGTTGTGACGATCTAGAAACAATAATAGAAACCAAAAGGCAAATTATTGAGTTGCTTGCTTTGGGTGGCTTTGATCTACATAAATGGTGTGCCAATTGTGCTTCAATTTTAAAGGATATTCCTATCGACAAACGGCAGCACACTGACGAGGTTGGCTTTCAAAAGGAAATAAAAACATTGGGTCTGCGTTTTGATATAAACTCAGATTCCTTTTGCTTCACTCCTCTGCTTGAGCAATCTGTCAAAACTAAACGCCAGATTTTGAGCTTTATAAGTCAGTTCTTCGATCCCCTTGGCTTAGTTGGACCCATATTTGTTCAAGCTAAAGAATTGATGCAAGAGCTATGGCAGTCAAAAGTAGGATGGGATTCAATACCACCTCCAAATTTGCATAAGCATTGGCTAAACTTTTATGAAAACTTAACTAAAATGCCACCTATAAGAATAAAACGTAATGTTTGCTTAGAAAATACACAAAGTGCACAACTAATTGGTTTCTCAGATGCTTCTGCCACTGCATACGGTTGCACGATTTATTTAAGAAGCACTGACAAAAATGGCAAGGTGTTGCTGTCCCTGCTTTGTTCAAAATCTCGCATCACTCCCCTCAATAATAAATTATCCATACCAAGACTGGAATTAAACGCTGCATTGCTATTAGCAAAAACAATTACCAAAGTTCATAATGCAATAAAAAATAAAATTCCTGTTCAAGATATTTATCTTCACAGTGATTCACAAGTTGTTTTAGCCTGGCTTAAGACTAACCCATGCAAGCTAAACACTTATGTTGCTAATAGAATAAAATTAATCTTACAATTCACAGAAAACAGTCACTGGCGTTATATAAATACTGATCAAAACCCTGCTGATTGCTTGAGCAGAGGGGTAAGTCCATGCGGTTTAATAAACCATCCCTTGTGGTGGTCGGGCCCTCCTTGTATGTATGACTCCAATTATAATTTTAATGATTGTAATTACGATGTTCCAAAATACATACCAGAAACAAAAAATACCACACCTGAACTGTGTGAAAATGTGTCGGTCTGTGCAGCATCGTCAAATATGGATAATTCTCTTGACTTAGGTAACAAATACTCTTCAATTTCAAAAGCTCAAAGAGTACTTGCTTATGTAATGCGTTTTTGCAACAATGTAAAGCCAAATGCGAAGAAAATAAAATGTAATTTCGTTACCTATCCAGAATTAAACAAGGCATTACTTTGTATAATTAAAAAAGAACAAAATCTTTTTTTCGAAAAAGATATAAATTCATTAATGGCTGGGAAACAAGTAAGTTCAGTTTTACAAGGTTTGAATCCATTTATTGATGCCGAAGGCATACTCCGAGTAGGTGGCAGACTGCAACATGCTGCTTTGCCTTACAATCAGAAACATCAAATTATACTTCCTAAGAATTCACATGTAACTGACCTAATTATTAAAAATGAACATGTAAAGCTTTTACATGCAAGTCAAAAACTTGTCTTATGTAATCTCAACCAGAGATATTGGATTATGAGCGGCTTGCGTAGCGTCAAGAAGGTATTGCATAGATGCTCAACATGTTTTCGCTTTAAAGCAAATGCATCTCATCAATTAATGGGATCTTTACCCTTTGATAGAATAAACGCAAACCGCCCATTCGAAAAAGTAGGTATGGATTTTGCTGGTCCATTTTTGATAAAACAATCGCGCCTTCGAAGTGTAATAACTACAAAAGGCTATATCGTAGTATTTGTTTGTTTTGTTGTAAAAGCAGTGCATCTTGAATTATTGTCTGATCTCACTACTGAAACCTTTATAGCCAGCTTTAAGCGCTTTATTGCACGACGTAATGTACCTACAGAAGTATATTGTGATAATGCTGGTGCTTATAGATCAGCGGATAAATATTTACAAGAGTTGTACCATTTACAGAACTCAAAACTGCACCAAGCACAAGTACAAAGTATGGCTGCTAATCTAGGTATCAATTTCCATTTTATACCTAGTTATTCTCCAGTTTTCGGTGGTTTATGGGAGGCCGCTGTAAAAAGCGTCAAATATCACCTTAAGAGATTGCTTGGCTCTCACATCCTAACATATGAGCAAATGTACACTGTACTTGTGCAGATTGAGGGAGTTCTCAATTCAAGACCCTTGACACCAATGTCTTCGGACCCTAATGATTTATCATACCTAACACCAGGTCACTTTTTAACAGGTTCGTCACTAAATTGCATACCTGAACAGGATGTTACTAATTTGCCTGAAAACAGATTAAAATTCTGGCAGAAGTGTACTTTTCTTATGCAACAATTCTGGAAACATTGGTTCAAGCATTATCTTAACAATTTACAAAATAGACCTAAATGGAAACAAAGTATGCCCAATGTTAAAATAGGTGATTTAGTTATACTTAAAGAAACTGAAAGCCCACCTATGACTTGGCCTATGGCCAGAGTCACTCAAGTATTTCCCGGTACTGATGGGAAGGTACGGGCCCTAGAAGTAGAAAAAGCTAACAAAAGACGTCATAAAACGTCTATTACACGAATATGTCCATTACCCTTAAATTAAGTCATAAAGTCATTTGTTTTCTGAGTTAATACTCTATCTTACTACTTTATATAAAATGCTTGTGTTAAAACTAAATATTAAGTAGAGATTCTCTATTATTAAAACAAGTTATAAACAAAATAAAACTGTTATATAAAAGATATTATTAAGATTTTTAAAAAAATAAGTGCCTAGAATTATATACAGAGTGTTAAGAAAGTAAATCAAATACATTCCTGTCATATTTTTTGTTATGTTTCAGTGATAACCCATTTGTATTACATAGTTATCATAAAAGTTAGTACTTGGTACACTTAGTTTTAAATATCATGCTTTCAGCATAATTAGTATAGTTACAGTCCACTCTTTGTCGTCGGTGTTGGGAGTATGTTAGAAACATTAAGTGTTAACAAAACGCAAATTGGTTTTTTTATTTTATTATCTGTATGGAACGAATGAATCTCTCTCGAAATATAAAATCGTAAGAAGAAACACGTCTTTTTGTTCCTGCACGCCGATAATACCCAAATTATATTTTTCTCAGTAACAACTTGAAACTTGTATACCCATTACCTAATGTTTAGGTAGGTGTTTTCGGAGAAAGAAGACATGTCGAGTCCAAAAGAAACTCCAAAAGTTTCCTGGGGAATGTTGTTTAGATTTTTGTGTAGAAATACTAGTTTGAAGCCCGGTAGATAATAATAAGCGCTTTATGTGCATAGTGTTTTTAAAACTGACACTGTTTAAAGTAACTGTGAAGTACCTGGTGGTACTAATGTATGTCGGAGGGATATTGTCAAACTCGTGATATTATAATTTCACTATGTATTGTACTGTGCCCAAAGTGAACACATATTTTTCTGTATTTTATATCCACAATTGGTAAGCCCTTGGCATCATCTCCCCTGGTGGTAAGTGATGATGACGCCGAAGATGGAAACGGGCCAAGATTCGCCAACGCAATGGGGAACTGGCTATCTTATCTCTATGACGGCACACAAAATAAAAAACCTTAAATCTGGACGCACGGTAGTGCCTCCGCCAAGTTTTGTACGAAGCCAACAAGGCGGAGGCACCCGTACTATCCTTTTCTCGATTCGTTTGTTCCAGTACTCCCTCTGCCTGCTCATCCTCTTTCTGGTGGAGATGGGGTGCGCGGTTTGCGGCTTCGTCTTCCCGCGTTCCCTGCATGCGCTACTCGAACTCAGCTTCACGGAGCGAGTGGTACACGCGTACAGGGACGATCCCGATCTGCAGAACTTCATTGACTTCGCTCAGAGTGACGTAAGCGTTGATTCGTTACTAGTCTGCTGATTTACAACCGGTCTCTCACAAATCAATAGGCTCTCAGAGTGATATAAGCACTGATTTGTAATGTAGGGATCTTTTAAATATTTTATTCCTTGAGTTTTTCACATGCTGATACGAGGTACCAACTAAAACTGACTGTCATATGTTGTTTTTTGTTCTTATTCGAATTTTTAAATTAACGTTGTGTTTACTTTTTACACAAACCTACAAAGACCTAACTACTAGCCTATCCAGTGTCTACAGTAACTAGTCTGCAGAACTTCATTGATTTCGCTCAGGGTGATGTAAGCGTTGGTTAGTAATTGATCTCTTAGGGCCTTAAAATGTTTAATAGCTTTTTCTTTTTATGTACCCATTCTTTTTTTTAATTTACAATTGGTAAGGCGGTTATCACACTGCACCGCAAACCGCTCCGGTGTGCGGTGCAGTGTGATAACCGGCAAAAGTACTCTGTGATTGGTAAGCCCTTAATATCATCTCAACTGCTGGTAAGTGATAATGATGCCGAAGATGTAAGTGGGCTTATAAAAAATCCCCAAAGCAATGGGGAACTTGCGAAAAGCTTTGTGAAAGAGAAATAAACAGGTCCTACATCTATATTCTTAGAAACTAAACGACACCCCTCTTTCGCCACGAAGTTCATTAAATACCTCAAAACTTTCTTCCAGTTCCACTGCTGCGGGTTAACTTCAGACGGCTACATGGACTGGTCGAAGAATGAATACTTCAACTGTTCGTCGCCGTCAGTGGAGCGATGTGGCGTTCCTTTCTCGTGCTGTATCAACGCGACAGACATATCCTCGGGACTGGTGAACATAATGTGCGGTTACGGGGTCCAAAACTACCCGGTGAGTTCCGCTGTCTTCTAGAATTTCCCACTCCACTGACTTCTAGAACGTTCTACACTGTTCTCGAGTTTCATAAACGCGATAGACGTAACCTCGGGACTAGTTAACATAATGTGCTGGTACGGGGTCCAGATAAGTACTCGGTGAGTTAACCCTTTGACTACCAATTTTGGTCCGGGGCGGGGAAGGGGTACCGCGACGGAAGGTCAGCCCCCTCCCCCCGAACTCTAAAATCGGCTCCTGCGTGAAGTAACCAGAGTACAGAACGGCAGTGAAAAGGTTAAACCCATCATATTTTAATTGAACGATCCCTGTTCTCCGTTTCTATCTGCCCCAGGGGGCGGAGGCAAGCAAGCGCGTATGGACCTCGGGCTGCATAGTGATAGTGTGCCCGTGTTTTTTAAGTTTCTTTCTTGTTTTTTTTGGTTCTCCTATGTATCTCTTCATTTTTGATTCGGTCACGTAGGAAACCTCCAAGCATTACACGCTCTATCGCCCATTGGGTGACCTTGAACCTTCATATGAGGCCCATAGTAAGCGATCATGTCTGAACCCCCAAATCCATCTGTAATTGAACGATCTTTATATTCCACCTCTCTGCCCCAGGTGGCGGAAGCGAGCAAGCGCATATGGACTTCGGGCTGCATAGAGATTGTGCGTGCGTGGGCAGAGCGCAATCTTTACGGAATCGCGTGCGCTGCCCTCGCTGTGGCGTTGTCACAGCTGCTGGTCATCTACCTCGCCAAGACCTTGGAGGGGCAGATCGAGCTGCAGAAGTCCAGGTGAGTAATCATCATCATCATCGCCGCCATGATCATCGTCAGCCGAAAGACGTCCAATGTTGGACCTATACCTTGTTAAAAGCAAGCGAAAGCATAACACCCTAGCATCATCATTATTTAAGAATTTTAAGAATAAGCCGAAGGACGTCCACTGCTGGACCTAGTTCCAAAGAGACTGCAAAAGACCACAGCCACGCTAGTCGGGATGCTGTGAGCCATAACAAACAACTACATTATAATATAGACTTTATTTTGACATTATTATTTATTGCTTACATTTTATTTTCAGCAACTTCTTCTGTTTGTTTGGGTCCGACCTTTTCCATTCATTTCTCTATATTGCTTTTTTTTTCTTTATTGAATTTCTTTTTTTTTTCTTTTCTTTATCAACTAACAGTAACATAATAAGGTTTAGTATAATATATAAAGAATTACAATGCTTAATAATTATGAAACCAACAACGTTGACCACAGGTAAAATAAGAAGGGAAAGCTATCTCATATTTCTTGTATATTAATGTATACAAATATACATATAATAATTTTGATTACGATACGAAATCATAATGTTCTATTTCTTGTACAAAGTTTGCCAGCTGACTGTCCTTATCTCGTCCTCCGATTTTCTGAATGGTCCTCGTTTTCTCTACCTAACAACTGCAATACTGCCCTCATAACTGACTCGGTGGCTAAGTGGTTAGCGATCCTGACCTCTGATCCGAGAGTCGTGGGTTCGATCCCCACACAGAGCAAACTTTTCTGTGATGAGCAGAATTGTTTGCTCTGAGTCTGGGTGTATTATATCTATATATGTATGTATTTAAAAAGTATATGTGTATGTATATCAGTCTCTGGTTCCCAAGATACAGGGAATCCTAGTTTGGGGCCAGATGACCGTGTGTGATTTGTCCCGGATATTATTATATTATTATTATTATAAGAAAGAAGGTCGCAAAGTATATGGAGTTTCCGTATACATTGCGGCCTTCTCTCTTGTGATAGCAGAATAAGTTACTCATTATAATTACTTATTTCCACCACTAGATGGCAGACATGAAATAGGGGCGCGGTGGGAGCGTACCGCGACGAGTGCCGCCGCGCGCTGCTGTAGCGGGCGCCCCCGCCGGGGCCCCAGCCCCCCGCCGCGGGGGCCCCAGCCCCACTCGCACAGGACATGAGGTTTTAACCATGTATGTTATCTAATAGACTTACAAAAAACGATCGTGTAAAGGGAAAAAGAAAATAATAGTTTGGCTCCCGCGATGGGCCCCAGCCCTCCGCCCCGGGGGCCCCAGCCCCACTCGCACAGGACATGAGGTTTTAACTGTGTACATAATTAAACAGACTTACATCACAAAAAAACGTTCATGTAAAGGAAAAAAGGAGATGACAATGTTGTCGAAGTGTCAACTTACATATGTGTCAGTTTTTTTTTTTTTGAGTGTGTTTTGTCACATTGTCACATTAATTAACTACCAAATACAGGGTTATTTTTGGACCCTGCCACCAAAACTTCACAGTGGCTTCTACTCATGAAACTGAGCAACTTTCCCCAAATAACCAATGTTCAATTCGCAAAAAAATTTTGGGCATCTCCATACAAAAAAGGCCGATCACATGACCAAATTAGTATGAAATGTCCAAATTTTTTTGCGAATTGACCATTGGTTACTTGGGGAAAGTTGCTCAGTTTCATGAGTAGAAGCCACTGTGAAGTTTTGGTGGGGGGACCAAAAATAACCCTGTATATTACAAATACATTCAGATAAATTTTAGTGATGTGTATATCAGCCGAGAGGCCCCGTTATGAAATCTACAGCTCAAAAGCGGACTAGACACTATCAGTAGCGACAGTATTTTCAAGTAATGACAATATACTGACATTAAACTGACAGTGTAGTGGTTGGAATGATAATCTGACGCATACTAAACGATGGAATGTCAATATACTGATGCAACAATACTGTCATTATTACTGATAGTGTCTGGTCCGCACCAGCGGAGCATGCATTTACTGTTGGAAGTCCTAACTTTATCTTTATTTGACTTTATATTTAGGGTTTTTTTTTGTTGACAAACGGCAAACTTTAAATGTTACTTGTGAAATTAAATACTCTTTTCCAAGGAACCTGTCTAAAAATAACATTTTGTCATGGTCATTTGATGCTTATATTTCGTCCCTTACATACTTCTTTTGGAACGAAATATCGTCTTTGATAGTTCGTAAAAAGTATGTGATTTGACTAATGGAAAATACAGGAGTGCGTTTCATGGGTACGCTCTGACAGCAATTGTTCGCTGTGACAGCAGGATAGTCTATTATAAATCTTGTAAGTGTGAAAGGGATGGCACAAAATGTTTATTGCAGTAATACTGTAATAGCCACGGACCGCTTATTTCAGAACAATGGTTTTTGATAGTTCACAAAAAGTAACTGATTTGACTAAGATAAGCTTAAAATTGATTAGTTTTTTTGAAAATTTTGTATGGGAAGTCCTTTTTTTGCTGTAATCGTTGTTGGAAACCGTAATCTGCACAATCGTATAGGTTCCTTGGGAAAAGTTGTTCAGTTTTACTATTAAAAGTCAAAATTACCGATAGTGAAACGATATTAAATCAATCTACAATGTATTATATAATTATTATAAATATAATATAGTGCCATAATGTAATTTATATTTTTCTTAATTCTGCTAATGTTTTGATGTTTAATTTCTTAACCTATTCTTCTGCTATTTAATGAATCTCTTTTTATTTTCGTATTTCTATTCAACTATTTTATAATATAATCAGTTTGGTCTCTTGTGATGTCCTCTTGAATGACATGAATTAATGACATGCATATATTTTTTTCGTCGTCTTCTTGACATTATTTATTAATACAATTCTCCAGTTTTAACGTATTCTTATACAGAGTGTAACAAAAAGGTGTGCTAATACTTCAAGGTGGGCTTCTACTCTTCAAACTGAACAACTTTTGTTGTACAACTTTGCAGAAATCGCCAAAAAAAATGTTGGACTTTTCATACAAATCAATCAGCTTGCGAGCCAAGTTTGTATGGAATGTCCAAATATATTTTTTTGCTATTTCTTCAAAGTTGTAGAACAAAAGTTGTTCAGTTTGGTGAGTAGAAGCCCACCTTGAAGTATGCTATTTCTAGAAGCCCACCTTGAAGTATGAGCACACCTTTTTGTTACAGCCTGTAAGTATGTCATTGAGTTAATGGCCAGTGGAACAATGAAAACGCTTTCCAGTATTAAACATGAAGCATATAAAATTATAAAATTATTATTATTAATTATTCACTATAAAAGTTATCAATAAATAAGAAAAAATAACTATTTCGTTTGTGCGATGAACTATTTATGTAATTCAGTACCAACTTTTTGTTTAGTAAAGGAGTAAGAACTCTGTGGAAGAGGCATGTGATATGCAAGAGGTAACCGATTCGACTTGTAGGAAATTATTTTTATTCCCTATGGATTTTGGAACACAAGTTTTTTTTTTATAATTTTAAGAAACTTCAGTCATTTTTACTGCTTTAGTTACTTTAATTTTTAATAGTTAATTTCTTAAAATTTTTCATGAAATGTGGATTTTTTTTTATAGGATTACCTACTAAGCGTACATGTGATAGATTTAGAAAATTATTAAGGTTTACAATTATAATATGTAATTTTAAACATTAAACCGTTTAACTTTGTGTAGGTTTGGTTAACTTTATTAATTTAATATAAATTAAAGACCTGATCGCTTTAAATGTATAATATTTATATGAAAGACATTCGGGGCAGATTATGCTTGAAGTTTAGTCAAAGAAACAAACAAACATACATACATGAATCGGAAAATCATTACCCTTCTTTACGGGACACTCGTGTAAAGAATTCCTTTTCACGTAAGCTTTGATCTCCTTGGAAAACCAGTCTGTTTGTAAATAAGTGATTTTTGATTTTGTATATCGGATCTGAAACGCTCAAATACTTAGTAAAGAATGTAAATATTCAGTGATATATTTTGGCTGCCGCATTTTGTGCAATATTAAGGTAGTAAGTACAAATGTCCTCTATTATTTTTCAAAATTGTGTATTTCCTAATACTCGGTTCACTTTAGTTTAGAATAAAAAAAAAACTTTTAAAAACTTTAAAAAAGAAAACAACAAAGATTGGGAATGAACTGTATTTTTCAACCGACTTCAAAAAAAGGAGGAGGTTCTCAATTCGTCGGAATCTTTTTTTTTTTTTATGTATGTTCACCGATTACTCGAAGACGCCTGAACCGATTTCGAAAATTCTTTTTTTGTTTGAAAGGGTATACTTCACAGGTGGTCCCATATAAATTTTATCGAAATCGATTTAGCGGTTTTTGAGAAAATCAACAAAACATAGCAAAATTGGAGTTGTTGCGATTGAAGTCGGTTGTTTTTAACGTATTCAGCGTGGTCAATTATATTATTGTAAATTTGCTTGACCTTCGCTGTAAAAATGCGAAGTTATAAAAAATATGAGCGACGAACATTTACTACAATATTGGTGTCGTTTCGGTATTAAACTTATTTGATAGGATTATACTAAACTTAAGCGTGCTGTCCTTGTCTTTTCGATATAGAAAGAAAAAGACAAAACACTTAAGTTTAATCCTGTCAAATAAGTTTAATTGTGAAAACCGAATCGACACCATTATGTGGCCAAAATTGAAAGATTACACCTAATTGTCTTCACATAGAGTTTAAGTTTGCTTGAGCGACTTTAGTCATATAAGATGTTTTGACACAGACACCATTGAGCCATACTAAATTCTCAGAAACGTAAATTCCATATAATTGATCAGTCCGATTTGCCAAGTTTGTAGGGAGTGTCCAGTGTTTTCTTTTCAGTTTTTACAATAGCTAAAATTATTTTCTATTTCACTTATCAATATTATTATATTATATTTTCCAATGGACAGGAGCTATATTCGTACTGATCATTCAATGTTTGTAGTGTAGCCAAAAAATAATAATATTAATTATGGAATAATGTGTGTAAATATATGGAAATAAGTATATATATGTAAGCAGTTTCTTAAAGGATGAGTTATTTGTATAAAATGTTGCCATTTATGTTCTCCTAAAATATGAATACAAGTGTTTTGATGTATGTATGTGATGTCATTATTTTTCGACACATTATGTTTAAATGTTTAAATGCATTTTAGGGGCGAATTGTCGATTTATACCAAGCCCTATTGATATAAACACACAAATAGAAAGAAAAACGATTGAAAATGTTTGCTATTTCTTTTTGTTTGATTTCCTTGCAAAAAATAGAAATACTTATTACATTATAGTCCCACAATAAGCGTTATATGTTTCATATCTCGGAAACTGTAATCGATAATACATACATACAGATTTTTAAAGGTCATATTATCAAAGTACTTACTGGAATTTGCTATAATATTATTATCATTCCATAAAAATTTTGATTTTTATCTGTTGCCATACTAAAATTATACGCTTTGCATGTCATAATCCTGTGAAATCTGACCGAAACAGGTTTATCTTATATTCATTTGCCACCTACGATTTTTTGATATATTTGCGTAGATTGTAAATTTATTTCTCCTACTTTAGTATTTCTACTTGGCGCTAGTGTTTTTTTATTATTATTAGAAATATATGAATAAATTGACTTTTTGTATGTAAATATTTGAAAGTAGATAAATAAAATACAGTTGAAATGTGTAAGGAGTTAATGAATTTTATGACTTGTAAATAAAATATTATACCGTGCACAAAAAGGTAGCAATTTCATAATTGTATATCCGTGTGCTGTGACCATGTATTTCGAAAATATTCTTGTATGTCGAATTTAAAAGTTTTAGGTCATATTATATGTATGAATTATGAATGTGGTAAATAAAAAACTTACTTAAATGCATATTAAATGTACTGTATCTATGTATATGGAAAAAAATAAATCCATTGTAACCATCAGAAATCTGATTTTAAATTAGTTTTCCGCCCTCCTACCATACAGAAATTGGTAAGTTTGTATCAAAATACAAATATACATAAAAATAAATTAAATTATAATAAAAATTAATTATAATAAATTATATATCATATAAAGAGTACGATCGTAAATTATTTAAGTAGGATAAGTATCGCTCGTCAAAGCCCGCCGTAGAAATTCTACTTTCAAATTGTAAATCTCGAAGTGATGTACAAAATCTGAGTTTATTCAACGAACAAATAATTTGGGTATCCAACTTCAAAAAATGCACTTACCTATACCCTAAGCTACTTAAATAAAGCAGAGTGTATCTACTTATCGAAAATCGAAAGAACGTTAAAGCGCCATTTTTTAATCTCATCCCTGTAAAGTATTGAAAATGATGCTAAAGCGATTTTACTTTTCCACTGTCGTTATGAAACTGACAACGTTTGTTAGACAACACTTTTACAAATCGATTTTATATACTTAACACTTTCACGGACAGTACAACTATAGACGGGGTTCGATGACATTATATTATGACAGTACGCCTATTGACGTTACGCCAAAAGTTTTAACTCAATTTCTGCTTCCACGTAAATAAGCGCTTTTGTGCGGCTACACAGCAGTAAGCCTACGTACATAGGCATACTTATTTATATTTAGCTAAGTATGTGACAGAACGTCGATATGCGAGGTTCTATTTTGTATGGAAAAAATAGTGTCACAACGGGAACTTAACGAAGGTAGGTACTTAACTGTCCGTGAAAGTGTTAATGTACAATAATAAGATCAACAACTGTAACCTGAATTCTACACATTATAAATCATTTTCTTTTTTTCAAATCCCTACGCAACTTTGTATGAAATGCAGAAAGTTGTTTGGTTTTGTCAGTAGAAGGTAACTACTCTGCTACTAGAGGTATTTGTAGTAGCTACACTATGTTGTAGAAGTCATAATTGTGTTCCCAGCGGATTTTTGGATATCGAATGCACCTAGTACTCATTCTGAATTTGACTTCAAAGCTTCGATGATAGACGGTAAAATCTTTGGAATCGTAAATTTTGTTGTCAAAATTAACCAAAAAATATTATGCCTTCCTCACACTTTCCAAAGTACAATAACAAATCCATCCGATCCATTCCACATCACAAGTACACTTAAGAGGTGCTTGAATTCGTGAAAATTCATGTCAACACGACAGCTAGGTACAGACTACAGGATTCATTAAATTCAGCTGTTGGCGCGGTTATGACTCGTCGCGGGTCGCGAGTCTAATTGGACCGAAATGTGAGGGCGTTGCCACCGAAATAAAGGGCTTGGCTGTCGAATTTTGAGCTGGGTTTGAAGTAAGAGTGGTAGCGGATTCTACTAATTTAGTAAACGAGTCCTAGTGAAATACATTTATTTTCTACTCCTCAATGTGTCTGTGCAATTTTCTTAATTTTAAGACCCCCCCGCCCTCTAAAAATTTTCTTCGACTCCATGAAATCCTGATTAAGGGTGCGTTTCCACTGATGTAGAGCGGAACGGAGACGTGCCAAATTGACTAATAATATTGGTTGAACAGAATTGTAGCGGAGATTTTGTTTGAATAAGCAGGTTGGATTTTGGTGAGTAAACCTTTCACGTCTCCGCTCCGTTGTGTCTCTCGCGTCAGTGGAAATGCACCCTAGATGTATCAAAATTCTAGCACAACGACGAAACAATCAGAATAAACTTGTTTTTACTAACCGACTTAAAAAAAGGAGGTTCTCAGTTTGACCTGTATGTATGTATGTATGTATGTTTGGCCGCGATTAGCTCGCTATTGGCTGAACCGATTTTGATGCGGTTTTCAGAAAAGTATTTGTTACATTTAGGAGAAGGTTTTAGTATTTTAACCGACTTCAAAAAATGAGGTTCTCAGTTTGACCCGTATGTTACGCGATTGAAGTCGGTTTTTAACGCGTTTAGCGTTGCGATTATTGGGAAGTTCCTATTCAAATTATCTTAGCAACACGAACAGTAGGGCTTGCCTTGGCAACTAATGCGAGATAGGTATAGGTCCTGCGCGCACGCAGTCCTGTAGGGAAGCGCCATATTGTGTCTGGTTAAAAATTGAGTCTTTTGTAGGTACTAGAAAGTAACCACCTCATTTAATGGACTAGGTATGCTTATGTCACAGTAAATAATGATATGTAGTTAATAAACAATAATTTTATTTTTTCCACAGATTGTTTCATTTCACAAATTCCCTTGCAGTACATACAGACCCTTTTTATCAATAAATTAAAGAAAAATAAATTACTCTTACTTAAAAAAAAACAGACTATTGTTATAACCATTACTGAGTCTATGACTTGAACAGCTTAAACTTCAAACCGGCGGTGTAGTAGGTCCCTACGTAAGGCTTCCACTTACCTCTCCCAATTACAGGACAGACATTACACCACACAATACCCGAACTCCGGGATATTTCCTGGAATATAATAATAATAATATCTGGGACAAATCACACACGGTCATCGGCCCCAAACTAGGATTCCTTGTATCTTGGGAACCAGGGACTGATATACATACATATATACTTTTAAATACATACCTATATAGATATAATACACCCAGACTCAGAGCAAACAATTCTGCTCATCACAGAAAAGTTTGCCCTGTGTGGGGATCGAACCCACGACTCTCGGATCAGAGGACAGGATCGCTAACCACTTAGCCACCGAGTCAGTATAAACCTCATCATCAACCTATCAGCTCCAAGACGTCCATTGCTGGACAAAGGCCTCCCCCAAGGATTTCACAGTGACCGGTCTTGCGCTGCCCGCATCTAGCGGCTTCCCGCGACCTTCACCAGGTCGTATCCAACGAGTGGGAGACCTGCCTACGCTACATCTTCTGGTGCGCGGTGCAAAGGATATCTTAAGTAAAAAAACCTTTATTGACGGAAGACAAACACCAGATGATTAACCGCCTCCGTAGCCTAGTGGCTAGTCCGCTCGCTTCCAATCAGGAGGTCGCGGGTTCGATTTCTGGCGGGTTCCAACTTTGTAGGACTCGATTTGGTTGGTGGTAGGGCATTTTTTGAGCCCGCCTGGCTAACTACCATCATCTTAGTATTGCCGCCAAACATCTATGTTGACAGCATTGATGTGTTTCGGCATGGAGATAGCCAGTTCCCCATTGCGTTATGGAATCTTGGTATGCCCGCTTCCATCTTCGGCATCATCATCACTTACCATCAGGTGAGATGATGCCAAGGGCTTAACAATTGATGGTAAACAAATTAACAGTCAGGCTTGCAGGTAGTCAAAAGTTAGTCAGGCTTGCAGGAAGCTGACGGTTGCTAATCCCAAATGGTGGTCCGCGGAACCCTAGGGTTCCGCGGGAGGGTCGCAGGGGTTCCCAGAGTTAGGCCTTATTGTCAGTTCAGTATAATTCGGTACCGATCTGTGCAACACATAGTGCATTCCTACTCTTTCGCGCAAACATAGCGCGAACAATAATTTCAATCGTTGAATAAGTTTTGGATGGGACTTAAAGATGATCGACCCTTTGGCGAGGTAGGGTTCCGCCGACAATTTGTAGATCAGTAAGGGTTCCACAGCAAAAAAAAATTGGGAACCGCTGGCTTATGGATCAGAATTGAGCCGAAGCCGAATGCAAAATTTATAAGCGGAGACCTATTATTTAGCAGAGGTTGTCTTCCTGCTAATGAGGATTGAAGATGTATTGATTAACTACAGTCGCGTGGAAGCGACTTTCTGTCATTCAAACTCTGTCACTCAAATTCATCACTTTGTCGTTTTGTGATAGGTAAATATTTGGTGATAATGATGTTGTGAAATTTTTGTTCTGTAATGAAAGGTGATAAACAGTAAGGTTCTGATCTGAGATACGTTAAATACTCGTTCCTGTGACCGCATTCATACTTTCACGAAATATCTGCAAAAAAAAGAAACCACGTCGTCTACTCATAAACCTGAATAAGTTTAAGAAAACTAGGTAGGTACTTATAATTAAATAAGGGCTTTTCATATCATTTGATCAACTGATCCGCCAAATACCGCACTCTTAAGTATTATTGCTCATAATAATAAACAACTTTCCCTAAGACCCATAGTCAAATCGCAAAAAAATTGAACTCTCCATACAAATCGATCAACTGGTCTTAGTATGAAAAGTATTTTTTTGACTATGGGTTCCTTAGGGAAAGTTGTTTGTTATTATGAGCACATGCAAATCTTTTGGTATCAAGAACTATTTATTAAAGTAATTTTTAAAGTATTTTTTGACGCCAGTAGACATAAATCTATTGTACTTATTAGTATAGGTCAGTACCTACCTAGTGACGTATGCGTAGCTATAGCGATATCAATGAATAACACATGCATACGTGTATGCAGTGAATGCGTGCGTTGCGCAAAAATGCAACTCCAACTTGGTACAATATCGGACGCGTTGGGACTCTGTGGAGTCGTGTTCTGTTAAAAGAGTTTAAATTGATTTGAGTACATTTTTAGGGTTCCGTAGCCAAATGGCAAAAAACGGAACCCTTATGGATTCGTCATGTCTGTCTGTCTGTCTGTCTGTCTGACTGTCCGTATGTCACAGCCACTTTTTTTCCGAAACTATAAGAACTATACTGTTGAAACTTGGTAAGTAGATGTATTTTGTGAACCGCATTAAGATTTTCACACAAAAATAGAAAAAAAACAATAAATTTTGGGGGCTCCCCATACTTAGAACTGAAACTCAAAAATTTTTTTTTCATCAAACCCATACGTGTGGGGTATCTATGGATAGGTCTTCAAAAATTATATTGAGGTTTCTAATATCATTTTCTTCTAAACTGAATAGTTTGCGCGAGAGACACTTCCAAAGTTGTAAAATGTGTGTCCCCCCCCCCCCCCCGTAACTTCTAAAATAAGAGAATGATAAAACTAAAAAAAATATATGATGTACATTACCATGCAAACTTCCACCGAAAATTGGTTTGAACGATATCTAGTAAGTAGTTTTTTTTTTAATACGTCATAAATCGTAAACCGCAATTTACCTTTCATTCAAGTTACAACGAACTACAAAAACTTTTATATTATGTTACTTGCTGCTACGGAACCCTTCATGGGCGAGTCCGACGCGCACTTGGCCGCTTTTTTTAATGAGAATTTCTCAATTTAGTTTTTTCATGGTTGTAAATATTTTTTCAAAGTAAACTATAGTTCATTCCAATCAAAAAAAAGCAAAACGTAAACAAACTTACTATGGAACTGACACATGTCAATGTCATCTGCATACTACGTTTGTTTACCTTTTGCTTTTTTTGATTGGAATGAACTATACGTAATTTTTATTTTTAGTAGGTACAGATAATCAAAATTTTAGGTTAGCTAAGTATGGGCTTGTTTATTTATGACATACGTATTACAAATCTAATTTTTTATGATAATAAGAGGTGGGATAAATTATGTTCTCTTCTCGCTTAAAATCAGATATCTAATTGAGTGAAAATTGTAATTTGAAAAATAGTGCGGTCATAAATTGGAAAAAGTTGCAGACCTATTGAAGTTACCTACTTTTGTGCCAAATACGTTAGCACAACGTTGTTGTAATGACTTTGAAAGGCTGTAGATCCATCCGAATCAAGTATCAACCATTTTTTAACATCAATGAAAGTTTACTTTTTCAGCACTTATTCTTTCAACTTGTAGTAAATTAAAATTCAAAATATTTTTTATTTAAGTAAGTACTTAGATGCTGTACGCATACTTTTAAATCGTCTTTTTTTCTACCTAGTACAAAGTTCCTACCTACTAGTATTAAATAAATTAAAACTTTACGGTCGTTAAATTATTGTGTCAGAAAATGATTTAAGTTGTCTAATAAATGGAGATCTAGAAGTATATTCGGCTGGTATTTTTTACCTAAGTGGACAACTATAATTCAAAGATTAATTACATTTGAATTAAACAAGTACCAGCTATCTAAAAAAGGTAAGTATATAAAAACTTTTAAAAAGACTCCATAGCTGCCTTTGTTCCCAACTTCCCCAAATGGGAAGGTGAATGAACTTACGAAATACACACACACACACAATCACACACGTCACTCTCATACATAAACATGGGTAGCAGTCGGGCACAGCACGGGACGCGTTGTCTCAGGTTAGTGCCATAATGTTGACAAGTTTTTATGTAAGAATAACGCTTAAAAAAATTATAGGTATGAAATGATGCAACCTACACAAAGGTAAGCACGCTTATTATACTAAATTGTTGTTAATACGAGTAAGACAAGTATAAGTTTGTATAAAAAAGTCATTTAAATACCTATACATTTTCATTAGTGAAAAGAAAGCTTAATGACATAACGAAGTAACTCAAGTTTCGTGAAAAGTAATTTCATGTTTTATTTTTCCTGACTCATGCTTACCTTTCAAAAGTAAAAAAGTTACATTTTAAATTAGTAAAGAAAAAGTCACTGTAAGTATATGTATAGGAACGTATAGGTATAAAATACAGGAAACAAACATCAAAAACATTTGGAGGCTACGGTGCCGCCGCGCCGTTGGCGTCCATATCCAAAATTGCAGAGTTCAATATGCAAGCATTAAAAAAGATGAAAGCTTTTTAATAGTTATCTAAGATAAAAGAAGTGTTTTTTGAAAAAGGTAGCCTACGGTATTAATATTTTGATGCTTCGATGTTTTTAGCAAATCAAGGCAGCAGCTCTGCACCTTTTAGGTAAGCACTTCAATTAACCAAAAACCATTTTTTGTTGTTTTTCTATTTCTTTATTTTGTTTTCATTATTATTTTATTTTAAACTTAATTTTTGTATATGCTTATACCTATTTTACTATCGTTCTTTGTAATTTGAGTTTGTTTTTTTGCAAATAAACGTTTACTTACTTACTTACAAAATAAACTTAAATATTTATAATTAAGATAAAAATGGAAGTTTCTAAAAAGTTTCTTATATCTCCTCAATTTGATTGTTAACTGTAAAGTAATTACTTCGTCTTTTAAAGAAAATTATTTTAACCAAACGTGATAGAAGGCGTCCACTTTGACGAATGACCTTCTGACATTACTTACCTACTGAAAATGTTAAAATTGTTTTTTTTTCTCAAACTTATAGAACTCAAAATAATGTTTTTTAAACGCATTCGCGAGGTGAATGGCCTGGTGGCATATAGAGGCAGAACGGAACGCAAAGCGGGGCAATTCATCAAACCGTAATAATGTGTGTAAACGCAGCTATGGGATGGGACGGCTAGATGCAAGGGTGGATGGGGACCCCACAGCAATGTGGCGCTGGATAGAACAGCTGGACAGAAGCTTCAATACAAATCGCTAGCAGCATTTAAAGAAATTAAAAAAATAAACAAAAATTTTGAGTAAGTATCAATAAAATAATGCTGATTTTTTTGGAATTTGTGAAAAATAATGATAATTTTTTTAATTATTTGTAGATAAAGTAAATGGTAAATATTTTTCAACATTATTTTATTTGTTGTTCATAATTTGGTCTTCTACTTAAGTCGTTTAATAAGATTGTTCATTTAAATATTTTCTAAAAATACCTAATTCGTTATTTAATATAGTTTTCAGTATGTGACCTTGGAAGCAAAAGCAAAACCGAGTAACTAAAAAAAAATTAATTTTAATATTTGCTTAATTTTGTGCGTAAGCAGCGGCTATATTTGTCTATGAGGTGCTTACCGCTTTTCTGTGCAAAATCATCCCCTATCTATTACGGACGGGGGCGCAGGCCATTGGCGGAGCCCTAACGTCGGTTTTCTAACTAAAATCGTGAAAACACCACCCTTTGTGCTCGCATAGGCTTTAAACAAAACAATACGGCCATTTTAGTTTTTTCCGCTGCTAATCTAGGAGGGTTCTAGTTCTAAGGGGTAATGACCGGAAAGTGGATAGTCATTTTTATTTTTCTATGCTTTGAATATGATTTATGCTACCTAGTTGTTGGGGCTGGATTGACGTGCGTACGTTCATTTCTAAATTAATGTGCTTATTACTTGTCTTTTTTTAATTAAAAAACGCTGGTGGAAAAAACGAATATTTTATCGTTTTACATAATACAGGTTCTTAAACATTAATAGCCATATACTAAATATGATTATCCCATGCAAATTATTTTGCTCTAAGAATTCCTAATACTTATCAACAGAAAGTAACGGAAAAAGAAAGACTAGTTATTACTTAAGTACCTAAATCTTAACCAAAACATCCATGTTTATTAATCGAAAAGTTACATGTAAGCTTTAATAGGTATTCAATTTTGACCAAGTTCTTAGAAAATTTCAAAAAGATAGGCCAGGCTCTTAGAAGGCTGATTCCAACTCTAATAGCAAAATAGACCACGACGTCTCCAACAACCATCTACCTATGTATTACATAAAACAAAAATCGTGTGAATGATCATGAGGTGGTTTTTTCTATCATTAAATCAGCGGACCTGGTCGGAACAGGTCTGGCTAGCTCACCGCAAGTTCCAGCTTTTTGTAGCGGCAGGTGACAGGACGCCAGCTCTTCTTATTGCCTGCTGATCTCGGTCAACCACCTTATGTGAACACGTTATAGTGAGAATTTTAGACGGTGGAGGCTTTTGAGGAAGATTAAAAAGTTGTTTTTAAAGACGCCTAAGTAGCTACCAAAGTTAACAGAAAGTTGAAATTGAATCTTGTCGGCCTATTTTGAAGTTCCAAACTAAGTACTGAATGCACAGAATTTTCAATAATTTAATAGGAAGCATACACAATGAGCTGGTTATTTTTATAATTGAAAATAACCGTAATTCGGAATGGAATTCTCAACAATACCAAAGATATAATTCTTGTAAGATGTAACAGAATGAGAAATCTACAATTATAGGTTTAGAACCTACTCTGTAAGAAGGTAAGTACATAAAAGGTAATCTTAATAACGCTTGTCAATGGGTTAAACTATTTTGAACATATAATAACGTTTCCTATACTAAGTCATAAAATTGAACAACTATTGAAACTGCTGGACCGTTCGAACACCCGATAAAAATAGTGATTCAAAAAGTAACAAGAATCAAAGAAACAGTTTTTTAGATATAGATACCTATGTTTTAAATGCCAAAACCGAAGCATGTGCATCGACACACACAAACAAAACATTAATATCCCCGACCTACCACAAGCTACAACGGACCTTATCGAAAATAAAATGTTACATAAAAACCACGCTTCAAACACAATTACAATTGCATGCGAGTGAAACATTTAGTTATAGAAATTCACGGTAGGTATGACAATTTCGAAACGCAAAACCTATTTATATTCAACACAAAGCGCATAATGGATAATTTTTGTAACCCACACTTAAGCGAAAACGTCGCATCGCACACAAGCGTAAAAATTTCAAAAAGCGAATGCGATGAATGAGATAATCGGTATTCATCACGCACACGAAAATGAATAGGACCCACTGCAAGTGGAAGGGGGACAGGAATAGTTCCCCTCTTTCGTTCAGCCAAAATGTGGCCGATATAAGAATGACGCTTCTAAGGCCATTGACCCTCAGGGTGGAGTCGGTTTGGCCATCGAACTTCTTTTAAACATATAATTTTATTTCTTAGAAAAAGGGCTCGTACACCTCATGCTCAAGGCTATAAGTTTTATGTTGAGATGGTCAGTTTCATAACATTATTCTCTTTAATTTTAAAATTAAGACTAATAAAGTAACTTCTTTGACACATAAAGGTTTTATGTTGATTACCAAAATACTCGTATTGTCAAAAATCAATTCAAATAAGGTATCATTAAAAAATAATGATTACCATTATGTATTATTTTTTGAAAATTCAAGAAGATACCTAAAATCTCTTTGTCACACACTATTTTGGTCTCCCTCTGCCGGCCAATTCGTCTTATTTTTGCGAATAAAAACATGCGCGAGAGTCGTCGACCGGCGACAAGGCCGCGTCGAATTCGCCGCCAGCGCTGCGCCCGCGCCGGTCGCTGGATGATGTGACGAAAGGGATGCGATAAAGTGTAATAACTTTTAATAACGTAGAAATAAACAATTGAGCGTAGTAAATTGGCATTACTAGAAATTTTATTTTTATGTTTAAATTAATGTTAAAAGTTTATTGTACTCAAATGAATAATACTTAATATGATTGATTCACTTAAGTACCTACAGAGATAACAAAAAGAGAAATCACAACAGACTTAGCGTACTGGAAATTATTATTTTTGGTATGATACAAAATTTTTATTCTTGAGCCTACGAGAATTATTTAAATTTAAAACATAAAATATTAATCAATTAATTTTAAAAATCTAGAAATAATATTTTACTCATACTTTTTTAGTTCAACCATAATATTATGGAAAAACATGACTTACACGATTCTGCCCGTGTGACGCGCACGCAACCGCGTCGTCACCGCCATCGTTGCGTTCAAAAAGCGGTGCGTGCGCGCACAAGAATTCGTTCCGTTGCATTTTGTTTGTAGTTTTGCAACGACGTGACATTTCCAGTTTTATTTAAACTTTAAAAAGAAAGGGTAGGTCTGTTTGAGCGTTTCGGACTTACAAGGATAAGTTTGATGAACATAATTTTTTTGGAAAGCATATCCAAAGCATCATATTTCGCCCCTCGCACGACTAACTCTCCTATCTCATTTTTTGTTAAGTTTTTAAAAACAACCCTATTTTAATTACATAATATTAATAATTTACATAATTTTAATTACATTTTAATTACATAAAGTCCAAACTCAATTCACCAAAAATTTGAGATAGGAGAGTTAGTCGGGCGAGGGACGATTTGTGTGAATCAAGCTCGTAGTTGTCCTTACTGTCATACTCGAAACGAAAAACTATTATCTCTCTGAATTATTTAAGTTATTTATTTTTATTTAAGTCTAGAACTAGATAGTAAATATATAATTGTTTTTTTAGGTCTAGATAGGTTAGCTACATCACATCCGCCATTTCAAAAATCACCTCGTATAAGTGCTGTATTTATATCGTAAAGTAAAAAGTACAAAAACGGTAAAAAAAGCCAAAGTCTACAGTTAGTTTACCTTAGGCCTTACGTTAGACAAAGCCTGTCCTGTCCTGTGAGAATCGAAGAAGTTTGCCAGGACCATGAACACGTCACGAAGATACCTATAGTTCATTCCAATCAAAAAAAAAAGCAAAAGGTAAACAAACTTACTATGGAACTAACACATGTCAGTGTCATCTGCATACTACGTTTGTTTACCTTTTGCTTTTTTTGATTGGAATGAACTATAAATGACTTTGTCCCCTATTTTACTCTGCTTGTGTTCCTATACTTAAGTATAATAAGTTATGGTCTATATTTAGGTACCACATTATGGGTAACCCCGTCACGCGATCCAGATATGACCCGCCACACCATAGCTTTCTTCCACCCCGAAAACCATTCTGAAAATTGAAATTCGTTCAAAATATAAAAATGTCGCAGTTTCCGATTATTTACATAAAACTTCTTATGCTTGATTTGTAAGATTCTTACATACCCTATTTAGTACTATATACAAGCATACATATGGTTCATTCCAATGAAAAAAAAGCAAAACGTAAACAAACTTACTATGGATCTGACACATGTCAATGGCATCTGCATACTATGTTTGTTTACCTTTTGCTTTTTTTTGATTGGAATGAAGTATACAAGCATATGACAAATCTTGTTAAACATGCTACGCAAAATTTAAACGGCTAAAATAGAATATTACTTATAAAAGTCTCTAAAATTTTCCATTGTTGTCCTATTCATTTACTGAGTTATTTATTATACTTATATGTCGACAAATTCGCGCTCGCCTCTCTCCCTCCTTTATTCTCCTCCGCTATTCTATTTCCTATCATTTCTTTTTGTAAAATAAGACGTATAACATAAAATGTAGGTACCTGCCTAATGTTAAATTATTAATTACCTTTCGGCCCGACAATTTAAAAAGGTTGTCCATTCCTGGTCTATACAGAGTCAGGCTTTCTCAAACTTATTACCCCATGAACCCCTACGAAGATTTCTAGACAATTGCGAACGCCTAAAAATTTCATATGAAATACATAAAGCAAGATACCTATTTATTCCAAAATATAAAGATGTTTTAACCGTGTTATGGATCTTATGTAACTCTAGTTGCTCTCTGTCAAAAATGTGTTTATTTTGGGTGACATTTAAAAAAAAATTCCAATTCAGGATTCAATCGAGTCCCGCGTACTTCGATTTTTAGCCACCATTACGTAGGTAAATCTTTACTTGTACCCCTAGGGGTAGGCGTACCCCACTTTGAGAAACCCTGCTACTACTAGTTAGTGAGTCCCCTAAGTTTCACCTGTAGCAGGTGGCGCTGGCGCAGATGTTAGGGCTTGCCTTCCAAATGCGGCTGACATTTCGTTGTTTAGCTGTTTAGGCGCTTTAACAATTAGGCGGCTTAGCTTGCAGAGTTTACAACATTCTGTTTTCAAAATGTTTGAAATTATGATCTATGAAATCATATACCTATTTGTATTTTAATATAGACTTTTATACAGGGTGAAATTTAAATCGCGGACCAAATTTTAACCGTGGTTTCTGCTCATGAAACTGAACAACTTTCTCTTAGAAACCAATTCAATCGGAGCAAAAAAAAATTGACTCTTCATACAAACAACTTTGTATGGAAATTTGGTCCACGATTTCAATTTATTTCAGTATATTTAATGCAGTTGTAAAAACATAATTGAAAATATGAAGAGCCAACAGTAAGTTTTTCTGCGATTTCAATAAAATAACTATTTTATGTTATCTTTGGTACTGGGGACTCTCTCTACAGCGACGTTTCAACCCCAGGGTATCCTTTATCTCTACTCAAAGATATGCTGCTTAGTGCAGTATTTCCTCTGACGGATAAGTAAGCGTATTTAGTCCTGCGACATGGAGTAGCTATTTATTACCAAGGAGGCTCATACGTTTATTTCACCCTCCATTAATTTTGTAACAGAGCTCGCTTCCATCTTCGGCATCATCATCACTTACCATCAGATGAGATAATGCCGAGAGCTTACCAATAATTGCAAATTTAAAAAAGGCTTATTTAGTAAACAATATTTCATAATTTCTTTTTGATGCATCTACCAAAGCATCGACTCAAGCTCAATTTGTCCATTGGACCATTTGTCGGGTCTCCCCGCGGGCTGCTGCACTCTGTGGGCCTATGCACATGAGCATCGCAGCTGTGGACAGTGAACACTGATGCACATGTGCGCACTATGATCAGTCTGCGAGAGATTGCCCAATCGAGGGTTCCGTACCGGTGCACATCAGGTGGTACGGTCGGCATGTAAAGTGCGTGTCATAAAAAAAAATCTTTTAAAAAATCTATCAAAAATCATTAGGCTAAAAGGTTAAAAATAAATAATTGTGTAAACTGAACACGTTTGCCCAAGGAACAAAATAACCAAGACTTCTAACAACTTGGTCAGCTAATCGACCAACTTATGTACTTGTTTACCAACTAACCAACGTTTCCCAAGGAATCCGTAGTTAATGTTCTTTGGGAAACATTATGCAATTTCATGAGTTGAGAGAGACCATTTATGGACCCATTCAATTATAATACCTTACGTAAAAAAACCATTCAACTATAAAAGCTAAGCACCCAATGACCGATTCAAAACTCTCTTAGAATAATTAATTGAATAATCACAATAAGTAGGTACATTATAATCATTCAATTATTTTTCATTTGAAAAAAATTGAGGTAATTTAAATGGGCCCGACTTTCTTCTCTCTACGCAAACACTTTCCGAAATGCTGTTTATACGAGTTCCAAGTGGTAGGAGCTTCTTATAATATTAGGTAGACAAAAAATGATTTTAAAAAGTGTACAGTGCTACCTACTTCGAATAAATACGTACTTATGTTTGGATTTGATTTGATTGGATTATCCTGCGAACCGTACAAGCGTGGCTACCGCGTAAGCTCGCTCCTGTAAGCTCAATATAGAAGCCTATTGGCCTAATCGGCCGTTCGTCGTGTGGGCTGAAATTTACACTCACCATGTGGGGCGGAAGGAATTGGAAAGGAAAACATTTATAAATTACATGATTTGCCTTGCCCTGTGCGGGATTAATTCACTTAACTCGGGGTAACAAACAGTTGCGCTGTAGGCGGCAAAAAATAAAGAACCTTATAATCGCTTCAATGGCGTAGTGGCTATGAAGGTGGTGCGGGTTCGATTCCAAGCGAGATCCAACTTTGTAGGATTTGGTTTTGTTGGCGGTAGGGCATTTTATAAGCCTGCCTGGCTAACTACCACCATCTTATCTAATGAGTCTTGCTGACAAATTTTAATGTTAACAGCATTGATGTGTTACTGTGTTCCAGTATGGATGTCAGTGGTAGCTTACCCCTTTCCATCTTCGGCATTATCATCACTTATAACCAGGTGAGATAATTGTGAATAAATGATAGTGAATAGTTCGCTAGAGAACCAAAGTAACCGACATTGCTCAGAGAATTAGCACACTGAAGTGGCAATGGGCCGGACATATATGTCGAAGAACTAACAACCGGTGGACTGCTACAGTGGAGACCGCGTTTGGGCAAACGTAGCGTGGGACGCCCCCCGGCTAGGTGGAGCGATGATCTGCGCAAGGTTGCTGGTAACAGCTAGATGCGCGTAGGCCGAAGATAGGTATAAGTGGCGTGCCTTGGGGGAGGCCTATGTCCAACAGTGGACTAATGTCCAACAGTGGACTAATGCAGGCTGATGATGATGATAGTGAATAGATAATAGGGAATTTTCCACGGCTTTCTCTATACTCAACTAGATGGCGCTGATCAACATTGGAAATAAGAAAATGTCTAGAAAATCGTCAAAACTAATTGATATTAGTGACTAATATCATAATAATGATGAATAGCTTTCGAAGATTACTTTACATTGAATATTTTTTTTGTAATTTAATCCAAAAAATACTTTTCATAATTCTTGATGCACAAAGCTGTCAGTATTGTTTTTGTATTTCTTAAAAGAATTCTAACATGATACCGAATTACAAATTGCATTTTAATCATAAAAATGTATTAAAATCAAATTATTTTTGGTTCGAAAGAAGAAATTACATATATCAGAGAAATTTATCGTTTTTATTAATTCAATCAATAATAATCTATGTTCATGTGGCTTTTTATATATTTTCAACAATATTAAATCTATTTTGCTACCTACGCTGCTACGCTGAAATTTTACGCTGCTTTTAAAAATACATTGCCAAAGCTTAGAAACGCCATCTATTGAGAATTTTATGAACGCTGTGACATACGTCATCTGAAAACTCCCTATTATTATAGTTATAGGTAACGGAGACCCAGTTCCGGGATTAATTTTGGAATTTTCCTACTGCTAGAAAAAGTTGTTCAGTTTCACCACTAGAATCCCCAGCTAGATTAAGTGATTTTGTTAGACCTTATACAAGATGTTAAAAAAGTGCGTTTTACGGGGTTGCTCAGAGTCAAATACAGAATACAGGAAAAATATTGAAAAAATCCGATCTACAATTTTTTTTTCCGTTTCCCATACTACTTAAATCTGAATAGTGAAAGAATTTGTATGGGAAAGTGAAAAAAAATATTGTAGTGTAATATGAAAGTTTGCTGACGTTCATACATTTTCATATAACGCTTTTCATATTCCGCGCTGCGCTAGCCTTTTAATCAATATCTCCCAACTATCGCTATACATTTCAAAAGTAAGGACAATTAAATTAATTTAAATTTTATCCTCCAATAAGGGACGTCTCCTAATACACGGATTATTGCGTCTCTACTTAATTAAAATGAGACAGCTATAAAACTAGAATGCTATTTAAGCTGGGCTGTTAAAAAGTAAGTATTGTCTAAAGAGTTTTTATGTTAAAATTAGTGTAGAGGAAAAGGAGGCGATATTTTTATGAGTTTTTTTTTTTTAAATTGACAGTCTTATCTTTTTTATTATCTTTACTTTTTTGGTTTTTCTATCTGATTTTGTAATTTTGTATGCATTATTTCGCATTCATCTTTCTTAGCCATACGATTTCTAAGGATTTTTATAGAGACTGAGAAATTACTAGCATATTAAGAGGCATCCCATCTTAGACTTCTAGCATTGGCAAGGCACATGCATCGACAATATTTTTGGCGATATCTTGCTCATATAGGCGACAGTAGCCACTTACCATCAGATGGGCTGTCAGCCTTTTGCCCTACCTTACAGGCTTACATACTAAAAAAATGTGAGTTCTGATTTTGATTAGCAAATATGTCCCACATTACATGCTTACACAGACTTGCACCCCGCTTCTAGCTCAGCGACGATCGATATAAAGCTTCTTTGCAGGCTTAAATGCTAAAAAAGGGCATTTTTGATTTTGATAAGAGAATATAGGTCATACCTAGACATAGGAGGCGGGTGGTGAGGCACCTTAGGTGCGACGCAGTTTATGGCACCCATAAATAGAGAGTGCTCGTAACTGCTTGCTGCATTAGCCCTGGGGGTGGTACTATAGGTTCTCGATCGCAACTCGCCTTTGAAAGTTATAATGAGAGGACTTCTAATGTACACAAAAGGCGACATTTTACACAAGACGAAACGTTGAGTTGGAAGGGTGAACCTGCCTTTATTTATTTAGGTAGGTGAACTACGCTAGATAAAACACTGAGAATTGTAAGAATAGGATTCATAGCTTTGCTCAGCAGTGGAACAATATAGGCTAGAAAAAAAAGAAATTAAACGCACCATATAGGCCTCATGCGATCATCAGTATGTCTGAAAAAGGGCTATCCACACTTCGCATTCCGCTAAACAAATCCCATATACATTTGGTATAGGGTAAGTCCCGGATAGATGCCGCAGTGGGATAGATGCCGCGATTTCAAAAACTCTACTATGCGAAACTCTAATTGCATGTTATAAGCTAGCGCTAACCCCGCCCGCTCCGGTGTGCCGCTTGATGTCCCGTGGGAAGGCTGTATTCGTCTCGGTGCAATGATAAAAAAAATTTGGCTCGAAAATATTCCTCACAATAATAAAGGTGTGATTTAAAAAGGTGATATTTTTTTTCTGGTAAGTGTACTGTCTTTATTTTTTGTAACCATAAAGTAAAACATCTGAAATTGTTTTTATATGTGTTTTTTCTTATTTTAATTCGTTTCATTTTTATTTATTTTTGAAGGCATGTATCCTTCACTAAGAGGATAGATGCCTCGTTTTTTATAGGGATAGAGGCCCTAAGGGGCGTCTATCCTCCGACAAAGGCATCTATCCTTTCTTATAAATAATATATACTTTGATGACAATGTCTTTGTTTCAGTGTCAAAATACCCAGGAAATATAAAAGAAAACCAGGAGTCAAGCCGAGTCATGTTCAGATTAGTTATGTTTAGTGGGAGTTCGTTATTTCGTTCTGTTTTTCTTATTCAATTTCAGAAGATAATTTAGGTTTGACAATTTGATTGCCAGATTGTATTTTTTTATTATTTCATAATAAATATATTCGTTAGACTTCCATCTTTCTCTTTGTCACTTAATTTAAGGGGGCACCTATCCTCTTACCATATGATCTTAGATGAAGCGCCAAAAGGATAGATGCCCCACCAAAAAATATATAAATATAATTAATTTATATTCAACTAATGGACAAAAAGTGTAAGTAGCTCAAGACATGTGCCATGCTTTCATTAATGACAAAAAGAACAGGTCAAATATAATTTTAATAAATTTTTGCTCTGAAGCATCTATCCTCTATCATAATACATAGTAAATGGCCCTTTTACAACTATTTTTAAGTATTTTAGGTATATTACAAGAACCTTACAGATCATATTTATGTATCATTAATCTTGATTATGAATGTATTTGTCATAGTGGCATCTATCCCCCGGTCCAATTTTACAGGCGGGGCGACTATCCGGGGTGGAGCATTTATCCGTGATATTTTAGAGGTCTGCAAAATGTTTTATAGTTTCTATATTTATGGCTTTGACTTCTGACCTACTATAGCAAACTGCAGTCTAAGGACCATACTTTATGAATTTATAAACAGTTCTTTAATCGTGGGATTATCTAGAAAGCTATAAAGCGATTTCAAAAAGTGCGGCATCTATCCGGGAGTTACCCTAGGTAACTTTGTATGGGTACAATAGATATAGACCGATATAATTCTGAAGAGTAATCCTAGTTCTGAAGTAACAACTCAGTTAATATTTATTTCTGAGTTACGTCATAATATTAATTCGTTTGCGCAGGAACGTCGACCGGTCGGTGTGGAAATCCTTAGGGAGGCCTTTGTCCAGCCGTGGACGTCTTTTGGCTAATGATCAATTTGTTCCTACTAAGGAATAACAATAACGAGTGGTCGCAGCCTGAACTTTAAAAAGGTATGAGAAACGACCCGTTTACTAATAATGACCACGCTAAATACGTTAAAAACAACCGACTTCAATCGCAACAACTCCAATTTTGCTATGTTTTTGTTGATTTTCTCAAAAACCACTGAATCGATTTCGATAAAATTTATATGGGATCACCTGTGAAGTATATCCTTTTAAACAAAAAAAGAATTTTCCAAATCGGTTCAGGCGTCTTCGAGTAATCGGTGAACATACATAAAACAAAAAAGATTCCGACGAATTCAGAACCTCCTCCTTTTTTTGAAGTCGGTTAAAAAGATGGGGACAATATGGATTCGCGATTAAGGAAAAATACTGCAAGAACAGTGTGAACTGGCCTGCTCTTGTCATTGATTATTTTTTGTGTGCAATTCTTAGTTATTAGATTCTAATTTGAATCCTTTCTTTTTTAATTTTTATTTACAGACATGACATTGTATAATTCATTTCTTGACATAGCATTAAGATGTAATAGAATATAAGACTTTTTTAAAAATGTGTTGGAGGGAGTTTCTTTAGGGGGCGTCGTTTCTTCTCACTCCGCAAACACTTCCCGAAACGGCGGGTATACGAGTTCCGAGTGGTAGGAACCTCGTATTAGGTACACTGCTACCTACTTCGAATAAAATATTTTCATTTTCACAAACTCGATACTCCTTAGTAGGGGTCCAGTCGTATACATGGTGGTAGATGACCAGAATAAAAATTTAATGTTACCATACTCCCGTCTGACGGTTCGGGGCGAAATTCAATTCTGGAACTAGTCTTATGACCTTTTATGTAAAAGGGAACGCATCTCGGTCCTCCAGGTATGAGGTAGATACCAATTTTCTTGTATGATGAGTATTTCTGACTCCGTTTGGCTTTAGCAACACTTTATTTCAACCGCCTCCGTAGTCTAGTGTCTAGTTTGCTTCACATCAGGAGGTCGCGGGTTCGATTCCCGGCGGGGTCCTTTTTAAGACTCGGTTTGGAAGTCTTGCCGCCAAATATCAATGTTAATATGTAGTATTGATGTGTTTTCGTCGTGAAGATAAGATAGCCAGTTTCCCATTGCGGTGCGTTTAACTTGAAACTTTCTGCCTCGCACAACCAAACTGTGGAATGAATTGTCGCCTGCGGTATTTCCGGACCGATACGACATTCAAACCTTCAAGAAAAGAGCGTACTCCCAAATCAAAGGCCGGCAACGCACTTGTGACTCCTCTGGTGTTGCGGGTGTCTATGGGCGGCGGTAATCGCTTACCATCAGGTGATCCGTCTGCTCGTTTGCCACCTCTGCCATAAAAAAAAAAAAAAAAAAGAATCTTGGTAAGCAGCAGCAATTACATCTTCGCCTTTATCGTCACTTACCATTAGGTGAGACAATGCCAAGGGCTTACCAAATGTGGATAAAAAACCATCACCACCATTGATGTTATACGTCTATCTAAGTATATGTAACAGAAGATTCAGTCAGTTTCACACAGATTTTATTTAACTTACTGTGTTGCCCGATACCGGACCCACGTTGTTCAACCTGGGGATCAAGATGAATCCAACAACACCATCGCCAAAGAAGTTTTATACCGTCGCTCCGGGGGGGGGGGGGGGGGGGTGCATGTCTGTGACCATCGCAATCCAAAATCCATTAATCTATTTTTTTGTAACGATGACAATATTTACATACATGTCGTATCATACTCTTCTATTCGGTTAGCAAGACAGTCTTCCAATATTCCCTTGCCGTCCATTTCCCATCATCCACCACAAAAGGCTTCGATATTTAAAAATAATACCACTTTATTAGTATCCCCCCCCCACATACGGAAACGCACGAAGTTGTCCGAGAGCTTCCGACAGCGCAGATAGTGTCCACTGAAAATACTCGGCGAAACTATGCGCCGTCGAAGATATCATTGCTGCTGGAATCGTTAACATCTCTGATCGTCCCCCCGTGTGTGATCTAGGGCTGTTTAAGCTAAGGCTCCTGGACATACCGCCTTGTCGTAGGTTACAATTACAAATCATTTTGTTATGTTGACGTATTTAGAAATTGATATTTCCGAAAAAAGTAGAACTTTTAACGACATATATGAACATTTTAACCAAAAATTTTTACAAAAGACATTTTAATTAGTAAGTGAATATTGTGATACACGAGACAAGACTGTATAGCCTTAGAAGCCATTACCTTTCTCCTTATGAAAAAAAAATTGTCTTTGGTTTGCCAATCTCTTGACAACTGGTCAGTGAGAAGGCACACAGGGAGTAAGGTAGCCTTCAGAGAGCGGCAGGGAGTATCTATACTATATAATGTCCTTATACTGTGGTTGGGGCTTTTCCGTTAGGATATACTCTTTCTTAGGAAAAGTTGTTCAGTTTCAAGAGTGGGACCCACCTTTTAAGGTTCCAGGAGTAAAACTATTATGTAATGTAAAGTTACATGTTTAAAATTTACCTTAAAATGTAACTATTTCGCTTTTTACAGCCTGTATAATAATAAACGGTACATAACTGTGACTTTGTTATTTTTTATGAAACTTCAAAAACTATATTCATAAAAAAAAGAATTGGTAACTAAGTAAGACGTCCTTATAGAGGGTGTGACAAAAAGCTAATACTTCAAGGTGGGCTGGACTCGTCAAACTGAACAACTTTTGTTCTACAATTTTGTTGAAATCGCAAAATTTTTTTTTGGATTTTTCATAAAAACTTGGCTCACCAGCTGATCGATTTGTTTGAGAAGTCCAAACAATTTTTTTGCGATTTCAACAAACCTTTTTGTTACGCCTGTATAATAATTATTATACAAGGCGTCACAAAAAGGATAGTCGCTTCCTTATTCCTTAGTTGAGCGTTTAAAAAAACTGATATTCAATTAAAGAGGTTTGTTTCTTTGTACCTTTACCTTTTATTGCAATCAAAATAGAGCTAGGTAAAGTATTGATAAATATTTCGTAATTTATAATTTGATGCAGTCAACTGGCCAATATCTTTTGTGGACACGATCCAGTGGTTCTAATTCCACGGCACTTTTCCGTCGAACTCGCTATGTGGCTATGTGCTACATTTTAAATGAATATCGAGTAGCTATTTTCATATCTGCTTTATTTACATGTTGGCATGCCTGTTTAGATCAAACTTTTAAACTAGGTTAGGGTTGCCACTTAATCTTCCAGTTATAGTACCTAGTCATAATATAAGGTGTTAACAAATTAGCTGGTATTAAGTACTTAAACTGGCGGTTCTACTAGTGAAACTGAACAACTTTTCCCAAGAAACCGGTAGTCAATTCGCAAACGAATTTTTGTACATTTCTAAGAAGTCGGTCACCTGGTCGGCCCAATTATTACAGTATGAGAAGTCAAAACTTTTTTTTGCGAATTCACTATGGGTTCATATCGGGAAAGTTGTTCACTATCATGAGTAAAAGCACCAGTTTAAATAATGCCAGCAATTTTTTTAACATCTTATATAGGGTGTAACAGAAAGGTGTGATAATACTTCAAGGTTGGCTTTAACCCATCAAACGGAACAACTTTTGTAATACAATATAAAAACAAAATAAAAACTTCCGTAGTAAATACTCAAATCAAGCTAATTTATTTGTATGGAAAGTACACTTTTTTAAGTTATTTAAATGTGTAACTTTCAGTTTTCATGATTTCAATAAAATTTCAATGTAAGAATGTATTAACTGCATACAGTTTCCTTGATTTTAATAATATTTCAATGTAGGCAACACTGAATACTTACGAGTTCAGTATATTCACCGACATAATCAGTACAGAACCTACAAATATTAGGTTGGGTTGCAAATTTAATTGACTTACGGCGAAACTGAAGCCTTGTCTATGCAAACTGCAGATTAGCTGCACCAGTACCAATGCAGTTGCACGCTGATGTGGAAGGAAACCTCTACACCAGTGTTTTTCAACCTTTTTTTAATACCCGACCCCTTTACAAGTTAAAAAATTCTTGCGACTCCCCTAGGGCCATAAACATACAAAATGTTAGTGATTTGAAAGACTACGTTTATAATTTTCTTCACTTAGAGAATGTCTTACTTATAAACGTCTCCAAAATAGAACCATGTTTTGACAAATTGTAAAAAAATAATCAGGACTAGCCTTCTCACTGAAATCGTATTTTTTCATTGCAGTGTAGGAACTAGGACCTATAACCACTTACTTTTTCTTTTCCCGCGACCCCTTTAGAAAAGCTTGGCGATCTCCCGGGGGTCGCGACCCACAGGTTGAAAAACACTGCTCTACACTAATGCTTGCTAAATATTGCCAGCAAATGCAAGGCTTCTTAGAAGTGTTATTGGGATCAGTAAATAAACTTTTGATAAAGGCCTTACAATTTTATTGAAAGAATACACTAAGTAATTTAAGAGAGTACCAGCTCCCGACTAGAGTCGCGGGCCGCCATATTTAATTTTATTATTTTTATGAATTAAAACTGCCAAAATTACTTTGGACTAACTGTGATCCGTATACTTATTCTGAATAGCACAGGTTTTGATTACACAAAAAACATTGACATACCTATAAAACTTTAGTTGTTATAAACTTAACTGGTTAACTTCATCTGTAACTACTAGTATTTATGAAAATAAATGTTGGCAGTCGAATTTAACACACTTCTATCGATTTGTATCGATTAGAAATTTTGAAAATGTAATTAATACCGATGACAACACAACATCAGTGACATATTTTATCGCCAATTCGGCTTGCAAACTTTGGAGATATAATATCTGTACGGTAGATATATTTATTTTTATTTTTATGGCAGCGGTGGCAAACGAGCGGACGGATCACCTGATGGTAAACGATTACCGCCGCCGATAGACACCCGCAACACCAGAGGAGTCACAAGTGCGTTGCCAGCCTTTCGTCCGGAAATACCGCAGGCGACAATTCATTCCACAGTTTGGTCGTGCGAGGCAGAAAGTTTCTAGTGAAACGCACAGTTGTGGACTGCCAACCATCTATGTGATGGGGATGATTATATTGTCACATAGAACGATGGCGAAAAGAGGCGGCAGGGATCAATCCGAACAATTCCTCGGAGCACTCCCCATTGTACTTACATGCGATAGAGAATGCAGAGCGAGGCTACATCTCTACGCAGCGCCAAGGAGTCAAGCCGACCTGAAATATCCTGGTAGCCGACGATTCGAGTTGCTTTCCGTTGAATACGGTCCAGAGGGAGAAGCTGGTACTGGGGTGCCCCTGCCCAGAGATGAGAACAGTACTCCATGTGAGGCCGAACCTGCGCCTTATAAAGTTGCAGGCGATGGGCCGCAGTGAAATACCTTTTGACTGAAGGTTTTGACTGTAGCGAATCTCCAATTGCTAGTATCGTTACAAGATATAAAAAATACGGTGGAAAAAAAATTCAAGTACTTATCTAATAAATAAATAAAAAATGAGTTGTTTGATAAAGCAACAATCTCTTTTTATCTTTCAGCTAGCGAAAGAGAGCACAAGAATAGGTATTTTATGTTTCATTTCAAATATCGCGATGTGACTACCTCAGTTTCAGCGTCTTCATGGTCATAGACCAATTTAGACGTTTGGCGAATCTATTAATAAAACACAGACAGACAGATGGTCAATTTGAGAGGAATGTGTGTTCGCCCACATTGTCCTCCTCATAGACAATGTTTCCTTCTAGATTCGTCTGGAGTCTAGAGGTGTACAGTCAGGATCGGGAATGTGTCACGAATATCACAAAAAATATATTTAAAGAACAAGATATATCGCATTCATTTAATAACGACATTTGCAGGTATAAGCCGATAGGTATAGGGTGATATTTCACTGACGGAAAAGCGACTCTTTACAATAGGAATTTAAAAAACTGTACCCATTATAAATGACAATATTTGCAAACTTTATATGAAAATGTCAATCATTGTTTTAGTCCCGATTATAAGAGATCAACCAAAATTAGCTGAAACCTGTTTTTAACCGATTTAAAAAAAAGGAGGAGGTTCTAAATTCGTCGGAATCTTTTTTTTTATGTATGTTCACCGATTACTCGAAGACGCCTGAATCGATTTGGAAAATTATTTTTTTGTTTTTGTTTTTGGGTATACTTACAGGTGGTACCATATAAATTTTATCGAAATCGATTCAGCGGTTTGTGAGAAAATCAACAAAAACATAAAAATTGGAGTTGTTGCGATTGAAGTCGGTTGTTTTTAACGTATTCAGCGTGGTCAATTATAAACTAGTTATAAAGCTGAACTTGTTCCAAGAAACCCAAATAAACTGACAGTTTCAAGTATTTGGTTTGACCCCATATTATAAGGTCGTTCGTCTTTGTCAGATGGAAGGCAAACATGTCAGTGGAAGATCACTTGCTAGAGCAAGATAAAGTAAAGAAATCAGTGGACGGGATCATCCAGATGGGAGACCACAGTATCAACTGAAACCCCATCATAAGTCCAGCACGCAGAATTTTTTCGAAGAGAAAAAAGAATAAGTCATTGTTTTTTCAAATACATGTGATTACACTTTTGTGAAGCCACTGTTGCTGCGCTTTTCCTTTGACTTATTATTATGTACTAAATTTCTCGTTGCCTTGTGAGATTATTTTAGATAAGACAAATGCCAAGATAAGAAAATATGGAAAAATAATAATAATAATAATATCCGGGATAAATCACACACGGTCATCTGAATAGAATAGAATAGAATAGAATAGAATAGAATAGAATAGAATAGAATAGAATAGAATAGAATAGAATAGAATAGAATAGAATAGAATAGAATAGAATAGAATAGAATAGAATAGAATAGAATAGAATAGAATAGAATAGAATAGAATAGAATAGAATAGAATAGAATAGAATAGAATAGAATAGAATAGAATAGAATAGAATAGAATAGAATAGAATAGAATAGAATAGAATAGAATAGAATAGAATAGAATAGAATAGAATAGAATAGAATAGAATAGAATAGAATAGAATAGAATAGAATAGAATAGAATAGAATAGAATAGAATAGAATAGAATAGAATAGAATAGAATAGAATAGAATAGAATAGAATAGAATAGAATAGAATAGAATAGAATAGAATAGAATAGAATAGAATAGAATAGAA
The DNA here is from genome assembly GCA_958295455.1 of Coleophora deauratella. Taxonomy (NCBI): domain Eukaryota; kingdom Metazoa; phylum Arthropoda; class Insecta; order Lepidoptera; family Coleophoridae; genus Coleophora; species Coleophora deauratella. Next base: position 10,016,704 of record OY282410.1, on the reverse strand, counting down.
TAGAATAGAATAGAATAGAATAGAATAGAATAGAATAGAATAGAATAGAATAGAATAGAATAGAATAGAATAGAATAGAATAGAATAGAATAGAATAGAATAGAATAGAATAGAATAGAATAGAATAGAATAGAATAGAATAGAATAGAATAGAATAGAATAGAATAGAATAGAATAGAATAGAATAGAATAGAATAGAATAGAATAGAATAGAATAGAATAGAATAGAATAGAATAGAATAGAATAGAATAGAATAGAATAGAATAGAATAGAATAGAATAGAATAGAATAGAATATTTATTTATTTTGCTATAAATATGGTCAGTAAAGGATGTTATTTATATTCACATTAGTTCCTCATATTAGCCTTATATCTAGGCATGCAAAATTTACAGTATCGATAGTACTTAATATTATTTAATTCGCAGCTCGGGTTGTTTATAAATGTTAAATTATTATTTATTAGGTATATTGTCATATTACAGTTGTTCAGTTATTATCAAATTACTACAATAGAATATAAAATAAATTAAAAAAAAAGAAAAAATAAAATAAAATAGAATGTACGTCAATGTCAGTAATAAATAAATTGATGGAAGATAAAATTAATTATTATAGTATTATATTATATTTATTACATTGGTAAGATATGTCTATATGATTTTACAGAGTCATTTTAAAATTTAGGTATTCCCTCACCGAATAAAATGCCTTCTCAGCAAGCCACTTGTACAACTGTGTCTTAAATTTATTTGTGGGTAAGTCCTTCATTGTTGGAGGCAATTTATTGTATATCCTAATCGCCATGGGGTAGCAATTCCTCATATACAATTCAGTCTTGATTTTGGGCAGTAGTAAATTACCAGGATACCTTCGGTTGTAGTGAGGGTTTTCATCACACCTTTTTAAAAGAAAACTATCCAAACTAGGATTCCCTGTATCTCGGGAACCAGAGACTGATATACATACACATATACATTTACATACATACATACACATATTGTACACCCAGACTTAGAGCAAACAATGCTGCTCATCACAGAAAAGTTTGCCCTGTGTGGGGATCGAACCCACGATTCTCTGATTAGAGGTCAGGATCGCTAACCACTTAGCCACCGAGTCAGTCGCTTAAAAAATAATAATTCACTTATGAGGTTTTTGAAATACCAGATTTAACTGTGATCGTGATTCGGAGTCCTCAGCATAGAATGAACTTGGAAGACAACCTCGAAGATCTGGTAAGCCCTTGGCGTCATGTTTCCTCATGGCAAGTCAACTCGGCCACATATTGTCACGAGTGTGGTCATTCGTGAGTTTGATAAACTAAATAAAGGAGCAAAAGTTTAAGACCGATGGAAAGTGGTCATCAGTGCCTTGCTGGCTCTAAAGGCTTGAGATGGAAAGCATGTCCTGGTAACTGCGCTGGCTATCTCGCCCCACACTTTACCGTGGGAGAGCCATGCTTCGGCACGAATGGGCCGCGGCCGGCTCGATCGGAGTGATACCATGGCCTCACAGAAAACCGGCATGAAGCAACGCTTGCGTTGTGTTTCGCCGAGTGAGTGAGGGTACTGGAGGCCTAACCTCCCCCCCCATTCCCCCATCCCCCATCCCATTTCAAAGGTCAGCAACGCACTTTTGACTCCTCTAGTGTTGCGGGTGTCTATGGGCGGCGGTAATCGCTTACCATCAGGTGATCCGTCTACTCATCACATTAAAAAAAACACCGGGACACAGCACACTGCTGGCGGCAGGCATAGAGCGAGTAGTGGTACCCACCCAGTCGGACCATGCATAAATCCAATAAGTTATTGGTAGGTCACTATAGCTAAGTTAGTGCATATTAGTGTTTGTTTTTCAGTAAATAAATAAGTAGTTTATCTAAACCCATTATCATTGTTTCATGGGAGTACTCCAAATAGCTTAATTTGGCTGAAAGCGTTGTGTGGTCCAATTTACAAGGTTTTCTTATCACAGAATAATTTTACAAAATTATGCTTCGATCGACGCTTTTAAGTTTAAGATAAAGAATACTGCGTAATCTGAAAATACAGCTTCAGCAAAAATGAATATTTACTGTAACATTGGCTATAAGTAGGTAATTATAATCGAAAAATTATAAAAATTATAAATTACCCACACATTGTCTATGGCCAGATCTCAGATGAAGACGATTACATAGTAAAATAGTTTTTTTTTTTTATATTGGCGGGAACTTGTTTAGTATCAATAGCTCGTATTTCAGAAGGATATACCTAATATGGCCTTTGCTTTATAGTAAAAAGTGATGTTGTCGCTTTTTTTTTAATTATGTAGAGATATTCCAGTGCCAAATAAATGAACCCCTGCTTTAGAAGAACAGGACCTAGAATTTTACCTATGCTCAAACTCAAAATAATAAATAAATATCCGGGACAAATCACATATGGCCATGCCGCTGCCGCCCCAAACTAGGACTCCCTGTATTATGAGAATCAGAGACTGATATACGTACAAATATTATACGTTTAAATACATACATATGTAGATATAATAAACCCAGATAGAGCGAACAAATCTGCTCAACACAGAAATGTTTGCTCTGGGTGGTGATCAAACCCACGACCCTCGGATCAGTAGTCAGGACCATTAACCTTTTTTTTTTTTTTAATCAACTTTATTAGAAGGACTTTTATATTAACAATATATGTCAGTCCTATTGGTACCAGACCTTAAAGTTTACATCAAATTAAAACTAAGGCGGCGCAGGGCGAGACTGATTGGACTCCAAGATAAAATTATAAACTTTTAAAGCTTCTTCTGAAGTTACGTGACATAAAATGTTAGTAAACATGCCTACATCCAACGGGTTCAGCCTGAGGTCTTGAATCAGTGTCGCTCGGCGCCGGCTGTTCCGGCTGCATTCCACCAACACGTGATATACGTCCTCGATTGACCCACAAACGTCACAGTTTGGGGACCATTAACCTTAAGCTACCGAGTCACAAAATGTTTTAAAGTAGAAATGCTTTACACATTCTTTTAAATTCATTTTTTTCTACCTAGCACAAAGTTACCGTTACCGTACCTAACTGTGCTGTTTTAGTTTTGAAAATTTGGTATAATTTTTTTTTGTAATTTCTTTGTTTGATACCAAATAAAATTTTAATTACTGGTTTAGGTCAGATCACCGAGGTTTAATTCTAAGGCAGGTTAAATAAAACGCTGTTTCCTCACGATTTACACCACACAATGTCCCCGAAGACCACCCGTAATCTATTGACGAGAAATCTAAAATAAAATGCAAATAAGTGCATGCAGCCGTGCAGTTCTTAATTTTTTTTGTAAATAGAGACTCTATTAGATAATAATGACTGTAGGTAGTCGTTTTTTTTACATCGAATAAAATATTTTCATTTCATATAATATAGTAGTTTTTCAGTTTTTTAAATTTTATTTAACAGATGAATTATCTCGGCCATACAAAAGACATCAACGAGTACGACATAGCTTTTTGGTGTAATTAAGTAATATTGAATATATTAAAACAAAACTCTAGATAGACATCTTTGAGAATCATTAACCAAACTTATCTAAAATTAGATTCGTCCTTCAAGTGCTGTTTTTCTATTAAGAAAAGCTTTACTTGTTCCTATTTCGTCCGCTCCGTTTGTTCAACGCAACAATGTTCTATTCATATCCGAAATATGCATTGTTGGAGGGAGTTTCTTTAGGGCCCGCCGTTTCTTCTCACTCCGCAAACACTTCCCGAAACGGTGGGTATACGAGTTCCGAGTGGTAGGAACCTCGTATTAGGTAGATAAAAGAATGCCGCTCGAAAAGTGTAAGTACACTGCTACCTGCTTCGAATAAAAATATTTTCGTTTTCATTCATTTGAATATAATATTCTACCGTGATATTGACGTAAGGTAATTAAAAATATATATGATAGGTAATCTTTAAACATAATTTGTGAACGGAAGAGGATATGATTTTTAACAAACACTATAAACAGGTACCGCACATTATCCGAAATTATCGGATATCGTAATTTAGAATTAACTTCAATTAGTATCTATCAACTGAAATTGAAGTAAGAGATTATAATTAAAAAATATGTTAAAATTAAATATCAAATAATCTTTAGGTATCCGAATTATTAATACCTAGGTCCCGTTATAGCACCAACGTATTACCTAACAAATCTAACCTTTAGCCTATTAGGCTGACAGGGTAATTATTATTTTAACGAGAGTGATTTGGAACGCTCTCTTAGTTAGTACTAATCTTAATCTCAATCCCTGAAAATGATGAGTTTTTATGTAAGTATTAATAAATAGAGCAGACTTCACATTTCTCGGCTATCTGGATTCTGTCATCTGGCTTTTCCCAGCACTGAAGACAATTTCATAATCCTAATGTTTTTATTTGTCAACTAAATGGCAACATTTTTACTCCGTCTGTTCTTAAAAGTGTACTCTACGAAATGAAAAAATATATATATAGTAGGTATACGTAAGTACTTATTTGTCAAAAAAAATATCATTCGAACGCACTAGATTTTGGAAGCCGAAAAAGTGATATTTTAAGTTTGTTTCAAAATCTGGAAGGTAATGGTAGGTAGTGCATTGAAATTATCCGAAAACGTCAGAACAGCAGAGTATAAAATTTATTAAATCAAAATTGAAAAAAGTTGAATAAGTGTTAAAATACTTGAATAGAATTACCAAACAAGGCTTCAAATATAACTAGGTTTTTCTTATGTCTTCAACAATATGCTATTAATTTTCTGGTATTCTGATTTTGCTAGTACCATTAAGTTTCTATTAAGATTTTCCTGTTTTGTTTCCCATTATGGAAACTATTTTAATTTCTCTAAAATAAAAACTATAAATATTATTTGACACGCGGGCGGGAGTTCTCGAGATTTTGGAACAAACTCGATAATGTCTATCGCAAAATGGTCTATGATAATGTCACTTTTTTGGCTCTTATAATCTACTGTGGAACGGGTACTCTTTTTTTTAATTGCATAGACCGCTATGGAGACTTTTTGGTGGGAACTCGTAGTAAGAGTTTGTCAGTTTTGTTTTATTATCCAAAAATACATATCGTGGTTTTTAATGCTAAATAGGAATTGATAGTTTATTGTTCAATAAAGTGCCATTTAAGTGTCTATTAATATGTATAGGATAATGAAATAAAAGTGTGTAGACTGTGGTTCGAGTGCTCTCAAGAAGTCCATGAAAACTTCATCAAAAGTGCTATAATTTTGCTGAAGAAAAGGGTAGTTGACTAATTTGAAAAACTTAATAATACAAAATGAGGCAAAATACTGAAGACGTAAACTTTAAAATTAAACTCTCCAAGGAAAAAGCAACTAAAGACAACGCGGTAATCGGCGGTATGGCCATAGAGACAGCCTGCCCTAGAAAAGGCCAAAAAAAAAATAAGGAGAAGGAGATTTTTATTGAAATACATTAACCTCCAACCTCCAACATTATAAAACTTGTTGAAGTTGCGTGCATCATACTCATACACAAACAATCTTCCATGTTAACCACCAAAATGCTGCCAATAAATAATTCAGAGAGCACACTCCTGACACCTATTCACAAAATGCAAATTCACTCTCACACACAACAAACAGCACCATTACACTAACTCACACTCACACAACAACATTGTTTACAATAAACGTAACCATCTGGAACAATTTACACAGTGTGCATGTGTGCGTCTAACGAAACTAGTTTAAAAAAATCGGCCACTCACGCGCATCTTTCAAATTTGGGGAACTGTGATTGGCTGGGAAGTGTTTAGAAAAAAATTAGAAGGTCGTCGATTGTTTTGAATGGTTGGGATTTTTTTGGCCTATACAGTTTTTATGCTGTTTTTCTTTTTAAGTTCGTTATGTTTTGGGACGATGGCTGTTTCATTGGTTCGTTTGTCGACTCATATAGGTACCAATTACCAATACATTCATGCACCGATATTTCAATATATTTTTTTTATGTTTTACAGGTCAGTTTTGTAGGTCGGCACATCTGTGGTGGGGATCCTAAATACAGGATGTACCTAGGTATCCAATACAAGTGACTGGTACATCCTGCAAACCTATTATTGGTAACTCTACTCATGAATTTGATCAAATATTGTTCCACAATTTTGTTGTAATCGCATAAGTAATTTTTGTAAGTTACAATCAACTTGCGTACCAAGGTTGTTAGAGAAGTTTAAAAAAAGAAATAAAGTTGAAGAAATAAATGGAAAACAAATATATTTCTACATGATTGAAAAGGTTTCATTAAATACTCAAAATAGCACTTTTAAAAAATAAAACAATTTCATAATCCTCGAGTTAGATTATGTAATATATGCATAATTATGCATACCTACTCAACACACATTAGAAAAAAGAAAACATTAAAACTTACACCGAAATTAAAACCAATCGGTATCAACCGAAATTTATTTTTTGTTTTAAAAACACAAACGAACTACTATGTTTGTCACGTACACAGTTATTCTGTCAATGTGTGCGTCTAACGCCTTTCCCCCACTCTTGCGCATCCGAAATTTGAAACGACGTTAGACGATTGGCCGACACGGCCCCAGCCCGAGGTCTTTTTATAAACTAGTTTGACAGGTTATTTATAGAGCCCACTTTTATATTATTTGAGGGGCAAAGATGGCCGCTATGTCTGTTTAGCGACACTTTGTAAAGGAAATTAATATTAAAACCGGTTAGGAAAAAATACGGAGGCATTTATAATGCAAATCGGGTACCTATTTTAATTTTAATAACTTACTTACTTACATAATATATAGTTTTCTTAATTTTAAAGTAAACATTGAGATAACATGATTTTTAATAGTTTAAGTGTTATTTTCTGTTTCTGTAAAATCATTATACTACCTAATTATCTTAAACACAAAGTGCAAATAAATTAAACAAAAATTATGAACCAGGAAGTTTTACTCATAAAAGTTCAACCGAAATACATTGTGGTGTACGTAATGTACTACCCAAAATTATTTAAAGAAAAACCCACACAACGAAACCTTACAAAAACAAGTTCCACTCAACGTCACACAAAAAAGTTTTTATACAAGTTGTTCCTACGCACACAAACAAAAGGCCCCAATTTTGAATTCCGAACGCGCACAACACAGTTTCCGCAATGGCGTCGCGGTCGTCGACCCCGGGTTTTGGAGGGCGCCGTGACGTCACACTGCACACCGACCTGCCTCAATGTGACCTTGAAAGCGTTTTCGGATGTCTGGCTCTGTCCCTCGCTCGGTGACCGGGTTTCAGAATTCGGTGAACTTGAAATTCGAATTTGGATTGAATGTAGGTTGATTGTTTGAACATCGAATAATGTGTATTATATTATCGCGAAGTTTTATTTATTTGACTCAGGTAAGGATTCAACAGTTATCCGATTAGGAATACGATAAAAATATTATTGTTGTCTTTATTTTATAGTTATTTCCGGTGTGTCTAAATAAACTGAAAAAAAAACCGTTAAAAATGGTGAAAAAATCTTACTTATGATAAAACATTTACTCTACTATAACTTGGGTACCTCACTATTTCCAGAGACAAGATACGTATCTACCTCAAAGGTACCTAGGTGTATCTCCTTTTTTCTATGTTATTTGAAACATTTTTAGAACGAAAAACCGTTTTTGACATTTTAATAAAAAGTAGAAGGTTGGTTGCCGGGACTTTGTACCGAGCACACGCCTGTTGAGTTAATTTTTCAATTATTTCCGTTTTAGAGTAGTTTCAACGTTATTTTTGTGATGGGGAAATAGCTGTGATTCAGATTCAGAGATAAGCGGTCATAAGAGGAGGATTAATTCGGGAGACAGCTCCGTTTTCCGAGTTCCAGCAGCAAACCACCACGTGGAGCGTCTTTAGTGCCCATCCTTAGAGCTGTGCCTTTCACTTGACATTGACGTTTCGCCATTTTTTTAAATTAAAGATTCTCCCATTTTTCACTGGACATTGGCAAAATCACGCTCAATATGAGATGCGGAATGCCAAATAGAAAAATAGAATAGAATAGAATAAAAAGTAACTCGGTGACTGGAAGTGTTTTTGAATTTCTACATCACACAGTGAAAAAACATTGACAAAATAGTTTATATTTATGAATTTTGCATGAATGCGTGTGTCATTGGCATATCATTTGTTTTGCAAAATAAACATAACAAAGTTTGGGCGAGGCGCACACATGTTGATTAAGTTTAATAGTATTTTTTGTTTATCTCTGTGTTATCGGCCTTCCATAGATAAAATGGCAGATCTATATGTTTTCAGGTGGCGATAGTTGTACGAGTTCAAAACCTGTCTGTAGTGTAATGTATATTTTGTAGAGGACGTGATTTAACGAAATCATGATTCCTGCGTTTTACATTAGGAGGCCAAAACAGAAATTAAAACTAAATAAATATAAACACCTGATGAGACACGACAGGTTCCTAAAAACAATAATTGACCACGCTGAATACGTTAAAAACAACCGCCTTCAATCGCAACAACTCCAATTTTGCTATGTTTTTCTTGATTTTCTCAAAAACCGCCGAATCGATTTCGATAAAATTTATATGGGACCACCTGTGAAGTATACTCTTTTAAACAAAAAAAGAATTTTCCAAATCGGTTCAAGCGTCTTTGAGTAATCGGTGAACATACATTAAAAAAAAAAGATTCCGACGAATTGAGAACCTCCTCCTTTTTTGAAGACGGTTAAAAACAAAAAGAAAGATAGAAGGAAAAAGAAGAAGAGGAAGAGGAAGACCAATCGGAGCAAAAAATGGACTTCTCATACAAAGTTAGCTATTCAGCTCATCGATTTGTATGAAGAGTTTACGTTTTTTTTTGCTCCGATTGAATGGGTTTCTTAGAGAAAGTTGTTCACTCTCATAAGCAGAAGCGACAGTTAAAATTTGGTCGCTAACAACCCATAACGTCCCCACTGCAGGGGCACGGATCTCTTCCCATAACTCGGGAAGGTTACACCATACTCCACACACGGGGGCCAAGTCCGGATTGGTGGAGGTTGTGGGGCTAGTATTTGGACTGCGATTTCTATTTTAACCTAAACACCACCCCTCATGATTATACAGGGTGTAACAAGATTCTACTCATCGTACTGAACAAATTTTGATCTACGATAAAAAAATATATTCAAAAAGCAAAAAAGACACATACTTTTGGATATTTCATACAAATTGATCATCTGTTTTGCCATTTTTGTATGGAGAGTCTAAAAGTTTTTGCGATTTGCGCAAAGTCGTAGAACAAAAGTTGTTCAGTACGATGAGTAGAATCCCCAGTTAACGGGTCCTACACCAAATTTGTTACACCTGTAGAAAATGAACTGTCATTGTACTTGTGTCATCGTAATTTTTAAGTTTACCCGTAGTTTAAAATGTAAGTATACAAAACTATTAATTACAGTGACTCACCAGTCATGCAATAATGGTAGGTAACCAAACTCCGTCGAAAAAATAAACCAAAAATAAATAAATTATCTATGGTTTCTTTGCGAAAAGTAGAAGCTCATGTTGAAAAAGTTTCAGCTAATTTTGTAATAATAAATAAGTATAAATACACCCAGGCTCTAAGCAAAAAAATATTTAAAAAACAAGTATAAATAAAGTAACATTATAAAAACAAGAAAATAGGCTTAACATTCAATTTATTCAAAAGAAAACTATGCAATCATATTTTGGATGATTCAACTTTTTGCTGATAATTAAAACAGGACAAAAAAATAATACAACACATTGAATACTTATGTTGTTTAGATTTGTGTCGTATTCTTTATCAGGAAACTGAACAGATTTTAGAGTTCCGTATCTCAAATGGAAAAAAGGAACCCTTATAGGAGCACTTCGTTGTCCGTCCGTCTGTCTGTCTGTCAAGACCCTTTTTCTCAGGGACGCGTAGACGTATCAAGTTTAAATTTATATCAAATAATCAGGCCTGCAATCCCTTGAAGTGGCGAAAAAATCAAACTTCTATGCCAACGCAATCAAGAGACGGCCGTTTATGCCGCATATTTGAACACTCGCATGGGAACCAAAACCGGGTACAAATAGGGTACTTCCCATTGACCTAGAATCATAAAATTTGGTAACAAGCAATGCTTATAGCACAAGTAAAGGGGAAATTCCGAAAACCAAAAATTTTTAGTTACATCAGTTACATTGTTTTTGTGATGTTACTTATGTTTGGTTGAGAATTTGATATAGAGTTCAAGACGTGTGATTATGAATTTATATGGAACCCTCGGTGCGCGAGTCCGACTCGCACTTGGCCGGTTTTTTCAAAGAAACATAATCTTAATTCACGAAAAAAAAATTGGGTTAGTAGGCATCTCGCACATGAAATTTATTGCACACGTGCGAGTTTACACATTATTACATTAATGTTTTTTAATTTCGTTTTAAAAGATATACATTTTAAAACGAAATTAAAAAACATTCTTCTAGATAAATGTTATTATACCATTAATCAATTCTTCGATGATAAAAATGTAATTTCTTGAATATATTTGAATCTCGCCATACGGTCTATGATATTGTATTATATTATTTTATTTTATATTAAACAATTTATACTAATTATCTTTGTAATACCCTCAGGACAGGGTTCATATACTTTACCTACTTATTAATGTAACTAACACCAAACATTTGTAATAAATACTGTAAGTGTATGAATGCAAATAAAGAACTATACTATACTATACATTAAAGAAGCGACTTGTCCTCCTCAGTGTTTGGTAGTGGTCTATGGCCCCACATATTAAATCAAGTTTTTAAGCGGACCAGACACTATCAGTAATAATGACAGTATTTTTACATCAGTATATTGACATTCCATCGTTTAGTATGTGTCAGACCATCATTCCAACCACTACACTGTCAGTATAATGTCAGTATATTGTCATTACTTGAAAATACTGTCATTATTACTGATAGTGTCTGGTCCGCTTTAGGGCCCACAATGAGTGAATAGATTTCGTCGTTATAAGGTAAGTAGAAAATCAGATAGGCAAGAATTAAATAAGTAAGTATACTATAAACACTTTAATTAAAAATTAGCTTCAAAGCCAATAAGCCAGCAGTTTAAAAGGTTAAATAATCAGAAATATTTACTTAAACTGCTGGCTTATTGGCTTTGAAGCTAATTTTTAATTAAAGTGTTTATAGTATACTTACTTATTTAATTCTTGCCTATCTGATTTTCTTAAAACGGTTCGGTTCGGTTTTCCTTAAAACGCAAATTAAAATGATATGTTATAGATGAAAGGAAAAATGTTGAGCGGATTATTTTTTTTTGTAGAAAAGGAACGTTATCTTGTAAAAAAAGCGGCCAAGTGCGAGTCGGACTCGCCCATGAAGGGTTCCGTAGCAGCAAGTAACATAATATAAAAGTTCTTGTAGTTCGTTGTAGGTAAATTGCGGTTTACGATTTATGACATATTAAAAAAACTACTTACTAGATCTCGTTCAAACCAATTTTCGGTGGAAGTTTGCATGTTAATATGTACATCATATATTTTTTTAGTTTTATCATTCTCTTATTTTAGAAGTTACAGGGGGGGGGGACACACATTTTACCACTTTGGAAGTGTCTCTCGCGCAAACTATTTAGTTTAAAAAAAATGATATTAGAAACCTCAATATCATTTTTGAAGACCTATCCATAGATTCCCTACACGTATGGGTTTGATGAAAAAAAATTTTTTGAGTTTCAGTTCTAAGTATGGGGAACCCCCAAAATTTATTTGGGGCTGCTGTAAGGGGTCGTCCATTAATCACGTGAGGCTCAAAAGGGGGGAGGGGGTTTGGAAAAAATCACGAAATATCACAAGGAGGGAGGGGTGAACTAAGATATCACGTGTATTTATTTTTTCGTTGAAGGCGCGATTTCTAGAGTAGACTGTAGTTGTTACGTTGTTTTTAACTCATTCCAAGGTTCGAAACTGCTTCAGGCAGTTAGAAACAACCTGAGACTTTTTGTCTGTCTGATCATTTTTATCACAGTGCTTAATTTTTCAGAATTTAATTACATTATACCTGTATTTAAAGATAATATTTTGAACCAAAAAATACACGTGATTTTGGGTGGGGGGTGGGGGGTAGTCTAAGACCTCACCACTTATCACCAGGGGTGCTAAAAAGTTGCTAAAAGCATCACGTGATTAATGGACGACCCCTAATAACAGCTGATTTTGTTAGACTTATTTTTTTCTTTTTTATCTAAAAGGGTCTTTCTTTGTAGAATGTTTTACTTATGATGAAACTGAACAAATTTCCTATGGAGCCTATACTGAATTTTCCAAAAAAAGGACTTTCATACAAACTGATTGGCCAATAAGCCAATTGTGTATGGAAAGTTTTTTGAGAAATCTTTATGGGTTCCTGGGGGTAAGTTTGAGTGGACCCCGCCGTTTGTTTTCGAGAGTCGTAGGTATTGAATATTTATACACCCTGTATACTATGGGTTCAGCAGTATATCATTTTGTTGTTTAAACGATGATATATATGATAGTGATAAAGAATTAGAAAGTAAAAAAATAACTTTTTACAGGTAAACTGTAGATCAATATCATTTTATACGAAGTTATCAAAATAAACACTATAATAGATAAACATATTTAAAGGCATAGTACTTACTACACAAAGTTAAAGATATTAAGATACGCACAGCAGTGAAAGGGACAGTAATATAGAGATAAGGGAAGAGTGAAAGAGACGATGTCATACGAATTATGTCCCCAGACATGATTCAGACAGGGGCAACGGACGGCCGTTTTGATGATGCATCGATTTTATTCGTACTTCATGAGTGTGTTCGAATTTGCTTAGGGTATTCTGCGCTTATAAGAAGATTGCTTATAGCAATAAGACCGCCTACCTGTACAGTTCCATAATTATGTACTAGTTATAATTATTTGTAGTTTTTATGTACTAAAAAGTGTAAATAAATAAATAAATAAATAAAGGCCGCAAAGTTAATGAAACTCCATACCATATACAGAATAATAGACCACGCTGAATACGTTAAAAACAACCGACTTCAATCGCAACAACTCTAATTTTGCTATGTTTTTGTTGATTTTCCCAAAAACCGCTGAATCGATTTCGATAAAATTTATATGGGACCACCTGTGTAGTATACCATTTAAACAAAAAAAAAAATTCCAAATCGGTTCAGGCGTCTTCGAGTAATCGTTGAACATACATAAAAAAAAAGATTCCGACGAATTGAGAATTTTTTTGGACTTTTAATATAAACTTGGTTCGCCAGCTGATCGATTTGTATTAAAAGTCCAAAAAAAATTTTGCGATTTCAACAAAGTTGTAGAACAAAAGTTGTTCAGTTTGATGGGTAAAAGCCAACCTTGAAGTATTGTCACACACTTCTGTTACACCCTGTATACTTAATTATTTAATTCTTGCCTATATGATTTTCTACTTACCTTCCAAACTACGAAATCTATTGACTCATTGTAGGCCTTAAAACTTGATTTAATATGTGCGGTCAGTCGACCACTACCAGTGACCAGTGACCACTACCAAACACTGAGCAGGACAAGTTGCACACATAGGTGTGCGAAAGGACCCATACTATTTATTTAAAGACCGGTAGATTCAATGAACAGAGTTTCTGAAACGTTTTAACGCGTTTATTTATAATAATATGGTTTCCAAAAAATATGAATAGTAATCTTGAGGCCTTTCTGCAGGGACTACATCGATTCGAAACACGATTAAGCATTTTTCGCTCGATAGAAAAATATCGCAAACATACCTCTCCTACACCTTTTAATATTTATATATGTTTTTTTAAAGCATCTACTTATATGGAAATTGTATCTAAAATTACGTAATTGTATTTTCGATGAGATTTAGCGATTATATTTTTTTTAGATTAAAAGCAATCGAAAATAATAATTTCAAAACCATGATTCCCGCGCTGCCGTACAAATTAAGAACACAGTAAGTAACAAAGGCGCGAATGATTTTGTACCTTGTATCGCGTTTCGAATAAGGAATTCGATAGTTTTCGTGGAACGTACGGCACCTTAATATCTTAACTCGCGCGTGTGCAAGGCATTTCATGTGCGAGATGCCTACTAACCCGAAGAAGGGTCAAAAAAAAACTCATATTTTATTTTATAATCTTCTTGTATTCTTTTACATCTTAATGACAAACAAAACTGTAAGCTTCAGTTAGAGGATCTTACACCTATTTTGTTACATATGCAACCTTTTTAAATAACAATGTCTTACTGACAACAAAACAGTACTAAAAGACAGTTTATAAAATAAATACACTTTATTTATAGGTACTAAAACTCCTACGTATGTAACGACCTAAATGTAGTACGACAAATTTATTGATATTTTATTGATTACTGTTTGTTAGTCTGTCTGTATACGTGTGTGTTTAGGGAGAGAGTAGAATCGAAGGAGTTCGTTAACGTTTCCAGAAAAAAAATTAGAAGCAAAAAAGAAACTCAGTACTTACTATTTAATAAGTACTGACAAAAAATCGAGTCTCAGTATTCCAAACCTGCAGATGTTGCCAATAAGAAGTTTTTGTCCAGTAATTATACAGGTGTTAAAAAACGCGTTTAAAAATTGAAGGGGGTGTCAAAACTAAATATAGAATACAGTAAATATGTTGAAAAAATCCGGTGTACATTTTTTTTCAGTTTCCCATAAAGGTTATTTGATTCACTGTTCAGATTTAGTATAGGAAACTGAAACGTTTTGATTGGATTTTTTCAATATTTTTCTTGAATTCTATACTTAAATCTGAGTAACCCCTTAAAATTTTAAACACATTTTTAACACCCTGTATAAGTTTAAGCCAGCTGTTTAGATCTGAATGGGTTAGTTGACTGCTTGTCATTTGAGTTATTTTTTATCAAATGTCAAAAATGACAATTTGTTCAAAAAAAACATGAAACAGCAATGTTTGTTGTTTCTTACGTTATAAATAACTTTTAATTTTAAGTAATGTTATGCTCTGTAAAAATACTGTTTTATTGTTTATATCTATAATCTATAATAATTTATTTATATATTGGAGTTCTCTTATACTCATAACTGGTTGGTTTTAATGTAATTTTGGTGTGACCACCACGATACGGGCCATGCCTAGTGTGGGGTCACTTGGTTAAATTTCATAACTGTAAATATGAGTTTTTTGCAATAAATAAATAAAAAATCTATGACGTCATTATCTCGCATAGTCGTTTCTATGATCATTACGGAATTTTTAGGATATAAATAAAAAATGCACGTGTAATGAAATTCGAAGCTTTCAGGTTTTAAGTCTCCTAATAAAAGAGCTATTCAATAAAAAAACATAATTAATTGTCGATGTATTCTACGCGGACGGCGTCGCGGGCATTGAACTAGTTAATTTCATATCGGTCATTGCCTTCATGGCCACAGATGTCCTTTTTACTCTCAGCTTAACGAACAAATGCGGTTTAATTAATAACCAACTTATAATTTTGTTATTAGCTCCAATTTGTACTGTAGCTGTAGGAACAAATGGAAAAATTAATTTAACAATAAGTGTTTTTTTTCTTTAGTAAATAGGTAAGTGATATAAACACTCGACGAAATGCAAAAATATAATGCAATACAGCATCTGTTTCACTTTTTTTAAATAAAATGTCAGTAACGAAGTGTTTTTCTTTAAATATTTGAATTACTGAGCAATGACATCATAACTGGATACAATGGTTTTCATAGGGACTACTTAAGAAGAAACTTTTTATAATTAAATAAAAAAAAAATACTTGTAAATGAAAAAGCGGATAACTTTTCTGCAATAGCGAACAATGTTTCATTATTTATTTTTGATGTAGACAAAATCCAATGAACTTAATCTGCTGTGCTTAACGATAATAGCAGTAAGTATATACGTATACATATAATATAAAAGCCGTAACTTCATCCCTTTCGTCATTTAATAATGTAAGAACTAATAACTAGAATAAATAAGGCAGATAAATGATAACGCAGTATAAAAACACTGAGTCTGAGCTTACACATTTCAAAAATCGTGTTTAAAATAATCTAAGGAAACAATTCGGAAAATGTAAAAATGTATCCGTGGGAGAGCCATGCTTTGCACTAATGGGCCGGAGTGATACCACGGCCTCACAGAAAACCGGCGTGAAGCAACGTTTGTTGTGTTTCGCCGAGTGAGTGAGGGTACCGGAGGCCCAACCCCCCTCCCCCTCCCCAATCCCCCTATCCCCCATCCTATTTCAAAGGTCGGCAACGCACTTGTGACTCCTCCGGTGTTGCGGGTGTCCATGGGCGGCGGTAATCGCTTACCATCTGGTGATCCGTCTGCTCGTTTGCCACCTATCACATAAAAAAAAAATATGTGACGAAAACTCTAACGTGTGTTTCACAGACTTACTGCTCTTATCGTAAGCACGGCAGTAATAGGTACTTACTATACAATAGTAGTTATGTACTGAGCGTATATGTATAGGTTTTTTGACTTTACCCAATTCGACCTCCAGACCAATATCAATATCACATATTGATGATAACATAATTGTTACATTGCACTTAATATTATTTAGGTAGATTAAAAATTAATCGATAGATGTGTATCTACGATATTTTTAACCCTCAACCCTGACTCAAAAGATGGGTGTTCATATTTTTTAGCCCATGTGTGTTTGTCTATGGATATCTATCTACGGTACTCTTAGACGGATTAACCGATTTTGATGCGGTTTTTTTCTCTTGAAAGTGGGAAGCTTCGCGGTGTTTCCTAGATTGTTTTGATGAAAATCCCCTGAGCGGTTTTCGAGATATTCGTCTTTTATTATGGAGGAGTGGTAGAATATTTAATATTGTTAGTTATGAAATATGAAACATTATACTTATTATTTAACATTTTTTTTTGCATTTTTCACACTTATGACAAGTTACTTGAACAGTAATTGTCTAAGGATGTAGGTACGTACTATGGTTTCTACCCCAAATTAAAACATTATGGTCCAAAACGTAGGAGCCTTTTTGAGTTTAATTATAGTTATAATATATAATAAGAGCAATTATTAAGGTAGTCCATTAGTGTCGCATCAAGACTGCGCAAGCGCAGCGCGAGGTACCAAACTGCCGTTATCTTATGGCACTGACCTCTCTCAATGACGAGCGAATTATACTTACTTTATACATTTGGTATTATTACAGATTATATTATATTGCTCTGTAACCACATTTCTGTATTTAATAGATACGGTTCAGGAAAATATTACAATAATTTATAATTTTCAAAATGTTGGTAGACAAAGACCTTTGGTAATTGAGGTTTTCTTTTCACTCAGATTTTTGTCGTCACCAAAAAATTTTTGCCCCGCATATTTATTTGGGTTTCACGAAAGAAATGCAACAGTTAACCACCAACATTTTTCCTTTTTTTTATTATTACATATTTCGCGAGAAAATTGTATTTTTCTCCGCTTGAGTTTTATAGGTGTCTTCTTCATATACAGCCTAGCAAATATAAAAGTAATCATCTCAAGAAATATAAAAATAATTTAAAAATACAGGTATTTTACTTTTGCATTTTCTACATAAAACACTCATGCAACTGGAAGTAAAAAAAAAATGACAATTCGTAAACCCTTCCCTTTATCAAACCTGATGGCAATGACTTTTATTCTCTCTACTATACTCTGTTGACGTGTAAATTACAATTGTTTTTACAAATAAAGGATTGTATTGTATTGTATTGTATTGTATTGTATTGTATTACCAAATCTAGTCCTACAAAGTTGGACCCTGCCGGGAATCGAATCCGCAATCTCCTATGTAAAGCGAGGGAACTAACTACCCACTAGGCCAAGAAGGCGCTTAAAAACAAGTGTTAATTTAACGGTAGAGGCGTTTCATGATACTTAGAGTATATTATAATGCACAGAATAGTTAAATAAACTATCAAAATTTTGCTCAGATCTCTATCTTCTTCTTCTTCTCTGTCCTCTAACTTCTCGAGGAGCATAGGGCAATAACAGCTTTCCACTGCTTCCGATCGGCGGCGACAGCGACAATCTCTGGCCAGCTTTTCTCTAGTGAAGCGGCTTCCAGTGCCACAGTCCTCCGCCAAGTAGACTTCGGTCAACCTCCTTTCTTTTTAACCGACTTCAAAAAAAGGAGGAGGTTCTCAATTCGTCGGAATCTTTTTTTTATTTATGTTCACCGATTACTCGAAGATGCCTGAACCGATTTGGAAAATTCTTTTTTTTTTGTTTAAAAGGGTATACTTCACAGGTGGTACCACATAAATTTCATCGAAATCGATTCAGCGGTTTTTGAGAAACTCAACAAAAACATAGCAAAATTGGAGTTGTTGCGATTGAAGTCGGTTGTTTTTAACGTATTCAGCGTGGTCAATTATTCCTGCAGGAGAGTAACACAGAGCCTGCTTAAATTGAGAGATCTCTATAATAGGAGTATAATTAAGTAAATATAGCAAACAATAAAAGTACAAAGATATTTTGTTTATGCTGTTTCTTATCAAAATTGTCTCCGATAACGTGATATCTGGATTATTTACGAAAATTGTTATCCTTAAAATCGTGGAATTTTGTGTGTCTAATATAATATCTATCTACTTTGTTACACTTTATAAGGTGCATTACATTATATACGCAATATCTAACTAAAATGAGAGTGAAGAGACTTAATATTATTTTTTCATGTTCAAAAAATAATGTTTAACTACAATAAAATTGAAGCAAAGATTCAAAAAAAGATTGAGATTAAAAAGCTAGATTCATATAATATTATGGTCTCCTTAAAAATGTGTTATAATGTGTCTCTAAAATGTATCTACTTAAATAAAAATAATAAAAAATCATTTAATCATCATTTAAGAGGTTCCAGTTACTCTGTTGACATATAAACTAAAATTGCTCTGTAATGGGTTCTATATCTATTTGGCTGCCTATTTGGTCCTATAATAATAGTCATAATAATAAAATTAGTGTAGGACCCGTTAACTGGGGATTCTACTCATCGTACTGAACAACTTTTGTTCTACGACTTTGCTCAAGTCACAAAAAATTTGGACTATTCATACAAATTGTATGGAGAGTCCAAAATTTTTTTTGCGATTTGTTACACCCTGTATTTAGTGTAGAGATGAGAACACCATATTATCTGTTTTCTACTTAAGTCATGTAAGGAAAAAAAAGGATGTACTAACTAAATGCGACCCAATACTTTGACCCTTTATCTTCTCTTTAATTCGGCTTAACTGAGCTCTTTGTTACTATTAGGGTATAACTGTATTTAACCGACAGATAATGGTCATACAATTCAATATATAATATATGTAATATTTTCGACGAATAACAAAAATGTCACCGTGCCGTTGACTTTTGGAACATCTGGGCCAATAGTAAATTCTAATTTTAAATGAATGTTGATAACAGGGGCCGAAATAGCTGCGAAGTGATGCAATGGATGCGTCGTGTTTTACCTACTGAAAAGTACATCTTCAGCGTTTTATAGTCACGCGAGTTTCGGCCCGCATGCGTACCGCCCGCAACATATCGTTTCGGTACATTTTTTAGATCTCTTTTATTGTCATGAGTGTCACACGCATGCGGGTCGCGTTGGAAACGCGGCAGAAACCCGCGTGACTATAAAAGCACTCTTAGAAAAAAACTGGTCAAGTGCGAGTCGGTCTCGCGCACCGAGGAGGGTTCCGTATAAATTCATAATCACAAAGGTCTTGAATTTTATATCAAATTATCAGGCCTGCAATTCCTTGAATCAAATCAAGAGATAAGGCCGTTTATGCCGCATATTTGGACACTCGCATGGGAATCAAAGCCTATGTGCTATAGGGTACTTCCCGTTGACCTAGAATCATTAAATTTAGCAAAGAGAAAGGAAATAAAGAAAGGGATTGTAGGCTTAGTATTTGATATAAATTTCAACTTGATACGTCTACGCGTTCCTGAGAAAAAGGGTCTTGACGGACAGACGGACTGGCAATGAAGTGATCATATAAGAGTTCCTTTTTTCTTTTGAGGTAAGGAACCCTAAATAAACTTAGACAATGACCTCTTTTGTTAAAAAATGTACTCACTGCTGGGACAGAGAGGACACATGTAGCCAATCTACACACGGGGTTAAAGTGCACTTTTTGCCCAAGTTTCACTGCTAAGTAAGCATACAATGTATGTATGTATGTATGTACACTTTAGATATTTTTTTTAACTATTGGATGGATTACGGTGGTTTTTGTAGTTAGAGGAATAATCATACTCGTAGCGAATAGATTTAGGCCATGGTTTTCGAAGTTTAGCGAGTGATTTTCAGTATTAGAAAATGCGCTGAAAAATAATCAAAGCGCTGTGCAAGTACACGTTGATGTCTTTTGTATGGACGAAAAGAGTAAATCAAAAATAACGAATAAAAATGTAAACGGAATATTTAAACTTCAAAGAAAACACGAGATCATAAGAATATTATTGTATTGAAACTTCTCTGGGGGGTTAAATAGTTACTAAAGGTTTCCTGGAAGAAATCGCTGTTAGCGATAACTCGTAAATATAATTTGATGTTCATTTCATTTATTCAAAGTTTAAAAATACCAAATAAGTACATTATTTTGACAGGTTTAAAGACCCAAAACGATAATCACTACATAGTATAAAACAAAGTCGCTTCCCGCTGTCTGTCTGTCAATATGTACTGCTTAGATCTTTAAAACTACGCAACGGATTTTGGTGCGGTTTTTTTAATAGATAAACTTTATTGCCAAAAACCACATTGCAATACATAGGTACAGTACGTCATGGAGTAAGTATATTAAAAGTTAACAATTGGTTATAGTTTTTGGGATATTAATAGGGTACACTGGTTTCCAAACTAGGGAAAGCCCTGTATCTCGGAGACCAGACCCCTTCTTTGCATATACATGAGTGAGCTTAAGGAACTATGTACTTAGAAAACATGACATTTATATATTATTAATTTAATAATTTTGTTATAATTATTTGCTAATTTGTTTTTTGCTAGTTGGCGTTAAAACAATATGCCCAAAACTCAAATTGTATCTTAACAGTGAATATCTATACTTAATAAACTAAATAATCATAGAAACATAAAACCTAAGATTTAATATCTACCTAAAGCAAAAGACAGAAAAATGCGTGCGTTGTATATGTGTGTATGTGTGTGTGTGTGTGTGTGTGTGTGTATGTGTGTGTGTGTGTGTGTGTGTGTGTGTGGGTGTGTATGTGTTGTGTGTGCGTGCGTGTGTGTAAGTGTGTGTTTTCCAAGTTACTACTGCACAACTTTTAATAGTTCTTCGGAATCGTCGTATGGCAGGCCTGATAACCACTGAACAATTATTTTTGTTATTTGATTAGCCGAGAGTTCACTGCTGACGTTCGGATTAGCCTTGAGACATTTTTTGTAAAGAATTGCTGACAGGAATCTGAACTGTCTTTGGGCAAACGTTGTACGTACTGCGCTAACGGTAATAATCGCTCGTCTTTTGTATTTAGATGAGACCAATGGAAAAGGTAAACCTCGTGATTCCTTGTGGTAGCTAAGGATACTTGCTTTAATGAAGCTTTGTCTTACAGTCAAGAGATTTGTGTCTTTATAGAGTGTATCAGTTGGATACCTGTAAGGTTTCCGTGACATAACTTTAACGTGACATACTTTAAGATAGAGTGATTTAAGAGGAAGATTTATATGTATATTGTACATTGCACCCGTGCGAAGCCGGGGCGGGTCGCTAGTGTTTAATAATCCTGAGTACAGTCGAATCATGTCAAACTGAGTCAAATATGAATAATTTTGCTCTAAAAGTTTTGAAATAAATGATATCAATTTTTGGACTCTTTATACAAAAATAGTCTGACGATTGATTTGTATGGAGAATCCAAAAATATTTATTATTTATTTCAAAAGTGTTCACATTTGACTCAATTACCTAATAGTCTGGATATGTTTACATTAAAAAAAAAGTTTTGTTTAGTATTTATTATCTTCCTGTTTGAGATCTGCTGAAATTTACACGTTTTTGGGGAATTCCTGAAATATGATTTTTGAGAAAACCAACTGGTACCTACCTACGCATTATGACTTCTAAATAATATTGTGGTCAAAATTTGGCTAGTTCGTCTTTTACAAGGAAAAAAACAGTTTATTGGGTTACGCGTAGTAAGTCACGTCGAAGACACTATATTTAAAGACGAGTCTTTTACGTTAGCACCAGTTTCTGGTTTATTTTCATTGACGAGACGTACGACATTCAAACCTTCAAGAAAAGAGCGTACTCTCCATCAAAGGCCGGCAACGCACTTGTGACTCCTCTGGTGTTGCGGGTGTCTATGAGCGGCGGTGATCGCTTACCATCAGGTGATCAGGCTGCTCGTTTGCCGCCTATCACATAAAAAAAAATGTAATTTGTTACCAAACTGCCGCTGATTCGAAAGGAAGGTTTCTCGAATGCATGTATGTATGTCTAATATATCTTATTTCGTTTTTAAATTCCAATGTAAAATTATTATTTATTTATTACCTTTAAATGACATGTAATTTACAAATTACCAATAAATATGGATTATGGATTATATAATATTTTGTAATACAGGCTGTAAATCTATTCGTGCGTCAAATTTTAATCAGTGCTTCTACTCCTGATTCTTGAACCCAGTAGTCAAATCGCTAAAAAAAAAATTTGGACTCTTCATACAAATCGATCAGCCGAGCGGCCAAATTACTGATAGTATGAAGAATCCAACAATAGGTTCCTTAAGGAAAGTTGATCAGAATCAGGAGTAGAAGCACTAATTAAAATAAGACGCACGACTAGATTTACATCCTGTATAATAATAATTTGTAATTGTAACTTGTTATAAATAGAGCACCTTCGGAAACTGTATGTAATCCTGTAGTCCTTATTGTAACTAACAAAATAAAGAAATGTCTCTTTGTTTGATTCAGTCTGCAGCCGAAATGAGTATTGCGTGACTAAGTAACACACATAAGCGATAAAATAAAATAAAACCCGCCAAGCGCGAGTCGGACTCGCGTACAACGTACAAACTTGGGATTGAGGGACAAACTTAACTTTGTCGTTGGAAAACTGTTGTCCCCATACATCGACATAGGTCGCGGTCAGTTTAACAACCGCAAAAAATAACATTGTTTGTGATGTAACTCTAAAACGGTTTTCGGATTTATTCCTTTATTTGTGCTATAAAAAAACCCTTCTTGCCTAATTTCATGATTCTAGGCCAAGGGGAAGTACCCCATAGGTTTTGATTCCCTTGCGAACGTCAAAATATGCGGCATAAACGGCCGTATCTTTTGATCGCATTGACTTAGAAGTTTGATTTTTTCACTAGTTCTAGAAATTGAAAATTTGAGTATTTAATATAAATTTCAACTTGATACGTTCACGCGTTCCTGAGAAAAAGGGTCTTGACTGACAGACGAACGGACAACGAAATGATCCTATAAGGGTTCCTTTTTACCTTTTGAGGTACGGAACCCAAAAATAAAGTAAAATTGAGTGTAAAAAATTGGAAATGTTGCCAATTTTGTGATTCAATAACACATTTTAATCATTTTTTTTTTAAATTTGGTCGACTATTTTCTACGTTGTTCATTTCGATGTCCTTGTCTACAGGCAAACAGTCTTTGTTATAATATAAGTCACTTCATAAAAGATAAAATTCATTGTTGTTTTCGAATTATTTCGGGTACTTACCTAGTCTGCGGTTATAACGTGATTAATTTATCCTGTATTAAAAACCTATAAAATGAGTGAAAACATACTAAGTTTTAGGAGCTTACCTACGAATTGCCTTTTTAACCAATTATTTATGCCAAAAATGAGTTTACCCCCTTCCAATTATTTACCATATTCTGAAAATATAATATCCTGTATATTATATTTTCAGAATATGGTAAATAATTGGATGGGTAGACTGTAGACTAGTGTAGACTAGTCGTGCGTCATATTTTAATCAGTGCTTCTACTCCTGATTCTGATCATCTTTTACAAAAGAACTCATAGTCGAATCGCAAAAAAATGGACTCTTCGTACTAATTTGGCCGCTTTACTTCATTTTAGGTACTTAAAAAACGTAAACAATCTCGATATGTCTTTTTAATCATATGAGCATGTTTAAATTCTGATATTTCTTGCAAACGTAGGTACTAAGTTTCTATGCATTTCTATTAAACACGTAATACATTCTACTCGTTTGAGAATTTGAAAAGACATAATCAAGATTGCTTTTTCAACCGACTTCAAATAAAGGAGGAGGTTCTCAATTCATCGGAATCTTTTTTTTTTATATGTATGTTCACCGATTACTCGAAGACGCCAGAACCGAATTCAAAAATTCTTTTTTTGTTTGAAAGGGTATACTTCACAGATGGTCCCATATAAATTTTATCGAAATCGATTCAGCGGTTTTTGAGAAAATCAACAAAAACATAGTAAAATTGGAGTTGTTGCGATTGAAGTCGGTTGTTTTTAACGTATTCAGCGTGGTCAATTATTAAGTACCTAAACAAATATAGGCTGATCGATTTGTATGAAGAGTCCAAAAATTTGTTTTGTGATTTGAATATGGGTTCCTTGGGGAAAGTTGATCAGAATCAGGAGTAGAAGCACTGATTAAAATATGACGCACGACTAGATTTACAGCCTGTATAATATTAAGGTATTTCATGAAGTAGTGTGTTGTCTGTCATATAATAATTGACCACGCTGAATACGTTAAAAACAACCGACTACAATCGCAACAACTCCAATTTTGCTATGTTTTTGTTGATTTTCTCAAAAACCGCTGAATCGATTTCGATAAAATTTATATGGGACCACCTGTGAAGTATAGCCTTTTAAATAATAAAAGAATTTTCCAAATCGGTTCAGGCGTCTTCGAGTAATCGGTGAACATACATTAAAAAAAGATTCCGACGAATTGAGAACCTCCTCCTTTTTTTGAAGTCGGTTAAAAAGTAAAACCCCTCTGTGGGTATGGTTTCATAATTGAATATTGTATTGGCGTTTTCTTAGAGGTCAAATGCAATTGTTTTTCTATCAACATACCTATTTTTTTTTTAAATTACTGTTTACAGAATTATTTATCATGAAATAATAATATAATGCGGAACATTATCAAAAATGCAAGTGGTAGCGAAGAACGCTCTTATTAAATTAATATTGTATAAAATAAAAAAAAGTAAGTGTGTTTTTCGTAAAATAATGGTGATAAAAAAAATCCTCTTTTATGGCTTCCTCACAGGTGGTGCCCTCAAATACCTATTCACACACAACAGATATTTAGAAAGCGTTATTTAGTTTTTATATGTATGTCTAGTGCTACTTTGAGAATAAGCACCTGTAGTAATTATTTTACTACCTACCTTGTTTCATTTTAATTTTCTCTTTAAACTTTTTAACTAATCGACAATTTCGTAGGTAACCAAGCATTAAATAGTTATTGTAGTCAGTAAAGCAGACAAATAATCCCGAAAAACGAGGCAGCTAAACACACGAGACAAAATATTAATTTTATTTATTAATCGATGCTTTCACAGCTGTTACAACAAGGCGTGCACTGTCGCGTCTGTGACAGGGATGCAAGATACGATATCTTGATGAGTGAGCGAGACGGGTTCAGTCCTGACCTTACACAATTTGCACCGAAACCCGGGGTCATTGACACGATAAGGTAGATAACGAAAATTTTGGACAAATAATTCTTTTAGCGTCACAGATATAAAAGTATGTTATCTTTGTGGCAATGATAAATGTGCAGTGAATACAAAATGACTTTTTATTACCTGAACTTTAAAAATAAAAATGACAAAGATAATATAGGTAGGTAAGTACTTAAGTACTTTCTGTTTAACGCAGAACAAAAGTGTGCTCGTCTCTATAAAATAGGGGTCCGTTGCCGAAATAAGGTAGGATTTGCCTGACTCGAGTCGCTCCCTCTTTTTCAACCGACTTCAAAAAAAGGAGGAGGTTCTCAATTCGTCGGAATCTTTTTTTTTTTTTTTTTTTTTTCTATGTATGTTCACCGATTACTCGAAGACGCCTGAACCGATTTCAAAAATTCTTTTTTTGTTTGAAAGGGTATACTTCACAGGTGGTCCCATATTAATTTTATCGAAATCGATTCAGCGGTTTTTGAGAAAATCAACAAAAACATAGCAAAATTGGAGTTGCTACGATTGAAGTCGGTTGTTTTTAACGTATTCAGCGTGGTCATTACATTTAAAAGATTTATAGATAATAGGCTATCCACGGATTATAATAGATAAATGAGGTTCTCATTGCCATCAGCTAAAATTGCCTAGAAAAGAAACGTCATACAAACTAGGTATTAGGAACAGAAGAGGAAATATGATTGGACATTTGTTACGACACGATGACTTCATAATGAAGATCATGGAGGGAAAGATAGAAGGAAAGAGAGGTAGAGGGAGGCCAAGAATAAGTTACATCGATCAAGTGAAGACCAAAGTCATCATTGTGCCGTACCAGGAAGTCAAGGAGTTGGCGAGGAATAGGAGAGAATGGTGGTTGCTACCGACAACAGCCTAGCTCTTAAGAAGATTCTGCTGTCAGGGATTGGGTATTATGTGAAAATACCCCCACGAATCTGTTCTGGAAGACTTTCCAATGTAGTATAAGACACCGACGTAAAAATTTTCACCTATTCATTAAATGGAGAATAGTCAACAATTAAAGTGCCACATTTTTTTCATTATTTATTGCGCAACGCGGTGTGAGTATTAATACGTGATAATGAACGGAGAAAAACAGGGTAGCAACTAATTTAAAAAAAAATGAGAACTCAACCTGACGAAAAGGCTTCATACCTTACCTTACTATATCTACAATAAAGCTGAACGAAGAAAAAGCAATTTCTTTGAAAAATATACTATTTATTATATATTAAATATACGGGTAAGTTTTATTTTTGCAAAACCAACATAAAACACTCACAAAAACTGGGGCCAATAACTTTAAATTTTGACAATTAGGTATCAGAAGTTTCAAAATAGCACAGAAATTGCTACGTACAGGTCGCGTCAAACTTTAAGATCGCTGAAGGGTACTGAGTGGGGGAAGTGTGCGTTCACTTGGAATCCTTATGCTCGAATTTTGATATTCTGATTATGCCAATATTTATTGTCTAATAGTGCCCAAAGGAAAAAATGTGCTATCGTAGTTTCAGAGAAAATCGAGTTTTGCACTGAGGCTGCTAGCGGAATGTTTCGCTGGCAGCCTCATCTCTGGAACCAAGGAACTACTTCTAAATTCGAGCATGAGGATTCTAAGTGAACGCACACTTCCCCCACTCAGTACCCTTCAGCGATCTTAAAGTTTGGCGGGACCTTTACTCGTCCTTTCATCATACATGAAAGTACCAATAGGTACCTATTATGGTTTCATTCAAAGTTATAATTTTACTAACCTACAAATCTGCTTCATTTTGATTATGATGCCCCTCACTTATGAAAGAAGCGGTAAAAATTTAATACACTATGTACCTATTTAATACACTTTCAGAAGAAAAAGAAATTACACCTTAGAACACTGAACAGGAAACGGATGGCAATAAAATTATCATAATCAAAACAAAGTCCGTTGATTTTAAACATGGCACTGACATGACTGACAGCAAATACATAATTGAGCACACACACAACAAACGCTGAAAGTAAAAGCTTACGCACACCACTACGTAAATATCGTACAAAGAGTTGACCTTACTCAACATGTTTTACACATGCATGCAGTGCAATGGCAGCCGAATGCAGGGGTCAATGACATATGCCGAGGCCGCGCCGAAAGATACCGAAAGCGCGCGAATCAGGAACAGGACGCATTCGGCAACGCGCGAAAAAAGAAGAAAATCACTTTCGCCCAATGAAAACGAAGTGGTGTGGAATATTTTCTTGACATTTCGAGATTCAATTTTCGATTTTTTTAACAGGTTGTAACGAAATTGGTAAAGTAACCGGTAACTGAGGTGTTTATTCACAATACTGATCAAATATTTCTATGAATTTGCTGAAATCACAAAAAAATGGGCTCTTCAACTATTTGACCAATTTTGTATGGGGAGTTCAAAAAATACCTTTTGTAGAAAGTCGCAAAATTGTAGTGCAAAAGTTGTTCATATGATGACGACGAGTTTCGGCAAAATGGAACTTATACCTATTTTGGTTAATTTTTTAGATTATAATTCTAAAATTTAAGTTGTAAAAAAATTACAAATAAATTACAAAATTACAAAAAAGAAAAGGAAAAAAATACAAAGTTAAATCAAAAAGAAAAATAATTAATGAAGAGTTTACAAACACAAATAAAAAGACTCAGTCAAATTTGAAACTTACCGATGAGAACGATAAGATTTCGTGTCATAAATCAAACAACAACGTTTCAAAAACTTCAATTGACTCAAATGGCCTACGCAAAAGTTACCGCCAACCCTTGCGTTTTGCAGCAACTATTATTGTAGGCATGCTTACAATAATTATTTATGATGACACAAAAAAAAACATAATCCTTATCTACTTATTACTCTCGATTCTATATTTATATAATTGACCACGCTGAATACGTTAAAAACAACCGACTTCAATCGCAACAACTCCAGTTTTGCTATGTTTTTGTTGATTTTCTCAAAAACCGCTGAATCGATTTCGATAAAATTTATATGGGACCACCTGTGAAGTATACCCTTTTAAACAAAAAAGAATTTTCCAAATCGGTTCAGGCGTCTTCGAGTAATCGGTGAACATACATAAAAAAAAAAAGATTCCGACGAATTGAGAACCTCCTCCTTTTTTTTGAAGTCGGTTAAAAAGAGGCTAACACATAACAAAATACAATAGTCGAAGCAAAAAGACAGGTAAGCAGGTAATGTACGCGTGATGGCCGATAACTTATTATAGGTAAGTAAGTACCATTTTATCAGCAATTATTGAGTTTTCAACATTTCAAATCATGGTAAGTGATGATGATGTCGAAGATGGAAGCGGGCTCATCAAGTAAAGTGGAGATCCTCAAGGCAATGGGGAAATGACTGGTATTTGCGATGGCAGACCCAGGCGCGATTAGAAAATTATCTTCCAAAATTTTTAACCGCCTCCGTAGCGTAGTAGCTTGTCCGCTCGCACTTTGTAGGACTCGGTTTGGTTGGTGGTAGGGCAATTTTCTGAGCCCGCCTGGCTAGCTACCACCATCTTATCTAAGTCTTGCCGACAAACATCAATGTTAACAGCATTGGTTGTTCCGGCATGAAGATAAGATAGCCAGTTTCCCATTGCGTTGGGGAATCTTGGTGAGCCCGCTTCCATCTTCGGCATCATCGTCACTTACCATGAGGTGAGATGATGCCAAGAGCTTACCAATTGAGGGTAAAAAAAAACTCTTAAGTTATGTCATCAACGACACAGTTACATGACTAAAAATGATGATATACCTTTATTACAGTTTAGGTATTGTCATCAATGATACAGTTCATTTAATAATTGACCACGCTGAATACGTTAAAAACAACCGACTTCAACCGTAATACCTCTAATTTTGCTATGTTTTTGTTGATTTTCTAAAAAACCACTGAAGCGATTTCGATAAAATTTATACGGGGCCACCTAGGAAGTATTATACCCTTTTAAACAAAAAAAGATTTTTTTAAATCGGTTCATGCGTCCTCGAGTAATCGGTAAACATATATAAAAAAATTAAAAAAAGAAGAATCCGACGAATTAAGAACCTCCTCCTTTTTTTTTGAAGTCGGTTAAAAATGATGATGACGACGAAATTACAGGTGCTAAAAGGCAGAGGTTTAATGGCTTCGATAATTATGTTGTTATGGCTGTGACATTTTTTGAAGTCGGTTTTATTTTATATTAGGTCCTCTTGAGAATACCGACAATTTTTTTTCAGCACACTGGGGTATTATTTTGAAGTCTTTATGTGTCTGTGTATCTGTGAGTGTTTTTTTGTAGCATTAGTTATCTCTCAAACTGGCGAATCGATCTGAATACGGGGCTTTCGCATAAAAGCATGTTTCATATTTTCATTTCATTGCAGTGGTTTTAATCCATATTTCGTGAAAATCGACTCAGTGGTTATCGAGTTTTACTATCGTGTCGGGAGTGGTCAGTCTTTAAATAAATAAATTTAAGTAAATAGTTTTATTGGGCCACCATCAGTCAATAACTGAATACATACATATATATTACAAATAGTAAAAATTATCACTTATTAAAATATTATTCTATCAATAGAGACGACACAAATAATTCGTTTACATTTAACTCTTTTTTTTTATGGCAGAGGTGGCAAACGAGCAGACTGATAGTAAGCGATTACCGCCGCCCATAGACACCCGCAACACCAGAGGAGTCACAAGTGCGTTGCGTAGTTTTTATTGACTGATATTTTTAAGCAAATATTCAATTAAAGTTACTCAGTTATTATTCAAAAGTGCAACTGATCTTAACGCTTGCAATGCAACATTCGAAAAGCGCTATAGCTTGCAAAACTTGACCATTACTTGAACGTTGAACTCTGTAGAGTTGATAATGCATAAGTATTGCATTATTATTATTAGTATTAAGTATTCAAGTACTGGGCAGGTGTAAAATTCCTCTTTTTTATATTTTGTTTGATAGAATGCAAAGAGCTCCTAATAGGGTACTTGACTGTTAGTAAATTGAATTACTTTTTTTTTGTAAAAAAAGAACAAAATCGACATTGTGTTTTAAAATATTTGAAATAGTTAAGACGTGATAGTTTAATGTACAGGGTGACCGATATACCGGCAAACCGAGAGGTTTATCAGAATGAAAATATACAACTTATGTGCTACAACATGTCAAAATCTATAAAATGTAGAAATAATCGACAACGCTGAAAGCGTCAAAAAACCGACTTCAATCACGTAACATACGGGTCAAACTGAGAACCTCCTTTTTTGAAGTCGGTTAAAATACTAAAACCTTCTCCTAAATGTAACAAATACTTTTCTGAAAACCTCATTTAAATCGGTTCAGCCAAACGCGAGATAATCGCGGACAAACATACATACATACAGGTCAAACTGAGAACCTCCTTTTTTTAAGTCAGTTAAAAACTTTTTAGTGTCATAGTTATGAGGTTTGCAAGTATTTGTCAGTCACCCTGTGGTCGTTTCCATACCCTTTATCATCACGACATTTTTATTACGTAATAAAAAAAGTTTTTTTCTGCGATTTCAGTAAACGAGCTATTTAATTTAGTAAAAATTTCATAATTTATTTTTTATGTATTCAACTTCCCAATCTTACGTGGATTTATTACGTCATCACCATTGAAATATTAAATGGGATCTTTTTGATGGAGCCCAAAGAGTTTAGTTCTCTGGTTGTTGAACGTCAAACTGGAGGGTAATAAAATCTTTGGTTTTTACTGTTTTTTGGAGGGTTGCTATTTTCCTAGTTTTTCACTATGTACTTGTATGGAGCTGACACGTATTCTGCACTTTAAAATCGAATCTTTAATCCACAAGAGAATTTAGTTTCAGAACGTTTTAGAAAAAAAAACAGAAGGTCAATTCTGGAGTCAAATAAAGATCATTGGGCACAATCGTTTTTATCGGATTTTGCGTATGTATGTGTACCATCTATAAATATTCAAATTAAATAAGAAAATTCTAGAAAGCGACGACGCGAACAATCATAATTGCGTTACTTCTAATCTTAGATCGTTAAAATCCCGAGAGAAAGTTACTAGTTTGATAGCCAAGAATGTGACCGTTTCAATTCTTTGGCGAGTTGCTAAAATAATTGTTATTATTTCTTATTCGAGTTAACTGTTAAAGCGATGCGTGCATTTTCAATCCGAACTGTATTTTGATAGCGAACAATACTCCCTAGGAGCCATTGTCTCAACTATCCGTATTTCTATAAAAACAAACGCATATCAAATGTCAATGTCAATAATACGTAATAAATTAACTTATGCGCGTCTACTGGAAGATGCCGATATAACATTACAACTGGCAAGTGTAACTATTCCGGTCAGCGCGGCGACACGACACGGCATCCGTCTGAACTGAACATGAGATTGAGCCTCCGCGAATGTCATCTAGCTAGCCTCAGTGCATTTGCGAGCCCGAGCACGCATGCACTGCTCACCGCGCACCGACCGCTAAAAAACTAACCTAAAAACCCTAGTTTAACCACCAAAAATGACAGTTCGAAACACAAAATTGAAATTTGAATTCCGAATGGAAATGTGAAATCGCCGTGGGGGAAAGAGACAGCCATGCCCCCCGCGCCGTGCATCTCGGTGACGTAGGCAGTGCATAGTGAAATAATATAATGAAAAGTGGCATTCAGTTTCGTTGTGTTTACGCGCGTTGCTAGTTTATTTGGTTAGCGTGGTGCGTTTGTGTTGCATCCTCGGCTGTGGGTCGTGGCGCCATCTGTGTGTCCTATATCCGTAAATGGAACCCATGGATCTGTCAAAACATAAGTGATGCCTCTGGTGATGGATACTGTGTTGTGACGATGATGAGCGGGTGAGTGATGCCGAAAACGGCGTGCTGGGATCGGACCGTGGTGGGATCGCAAGCCGGAAAATTGTGCTAGCGGTATTTTTTCGAAACTCCAGTAGTGCGCGAGCGTCTATCGCAAGCGCCTCGCGACCTAGAGCAACGAGAATCGGCGAAAATTACGCCGACTTCGAAAATATTAGAATATCGAACGTTATTTGAAACAGTGCCCTGTGACGCGCGGGGTGCGTTCGTTGACCCCGTGAAAAGCGAAACTTTGCTCAATATTGTGATAGAAAAATATGATAGACAATAAGTTTAAGTGCCTTCTCTGTACAAACAAACTTATAGAAAAATTGTGATGTCATAGTGCAAAATAAGACTTAGTTAAATAAAATTAAAGTGTTACGAAAATATAAAAAAACTTTTACAAAGAAAATGTATTGGAACATTTGACGTGTGCCTATGGGAGAAAGCTGCAAGTTCGCTCGGTGAGTTTTTTTTAATACTGACTATTGAAGTTATCTAGGTACTTTATTGAACGTATGGAGCGAGTGCATTAAGTCATCTCGGTTATTGCTCGCTAAAATATAGCAATATCAACAACGTCATTCCTAATCTATGAACTTGATTGCATTGGTGTGAAGTTGCCTGCGAGTTGCACAGCGCGAGTGCAAAAACACGTATGTTCAAGTTAACTGGCCTTGTCAATCCGTCTTGTTCATTGTAAACTCAATGTATAAGCCTTGCAATATAACATATTTACGGTCGATATTTCTGTAGCAGAATCTACTGAGTGAATGAACTTTTTAAAAATATTTCCTTTGAAATTGTACATTCGCTGTTTTGTGTGCTCCTCTTGTAGAAGTTGGGTTGGACCAAGAGTATGTATGTCTGTGGCCTTCGCAGTATCACTGAGCTAATGCATATCTGTGTTCTATAATAGCAGCACTAGATATAGACACGTAATAGAGTTATCTAGGTATGGTTGTATGGTTGGTTTTATTTTAACTCGAAATTCAAGAATACCTAAATAATTTAACAAAATAAAAACAGATTGCACAAAATAATATATTTCCTAAAATAATTCTTTATGTATTTCAAGACAAATCTAATGATACCTCCTAGTTCAAAATCCATCAAAGCGTTTTGGCTAATACAGAATCTGACATACCTATATACTTACCTACACAAAAATCGAAAAATAGTAATATTTCCGGGTAAAAATATTGATGTCGGTAATAATTCAAATGCTACGGAAGTCGTAAGTAATTATTACCTACTAATATATTATCACTATCAGTCATTACCTCTCCTTCTCACCCTGTGGTGATAACTCTATTCTATTCTATTTTTCTATTTGGCATTCCACATCTCATTCCGAGCGTGATTTTGCCAATGTCTAGTGAAAAATGGGAGAATCTTCAATAAAAAAAAATGGCGAAACGCCAATGTCAAGTGAAAGTGACGACTCTAAGGGTGATGGGCACTTAAAGACGCTCCACGTGGTGGTTTGCTGCTGGAACTCGGAAAACGGAGCTGTCTCCTGAGTTAATCCTCTTCTTATTATCGCTTATCTCAAATCGGGATCACAGCTATTTCTCCATCACAAAAATAACGTTGAAACTATTCTAAAACGGTAATAATTGTAAAATTAACTTAACAGACGTGTGCTCGGTACAAGTCCCGGCAACCAACCCCTGGTGATAACTCAATGGCACTCAAATTAATTATATAGTGCATTCGGGTAATTCTGAATGTCGGGTAATTCCGAAAATGCGTAATTTCTACCAAACGCGGCAATATTTTTTGCCCTGGCAACATTCATTTGATGGCCATTTTAATCAGCTTACTTACTAATTACTTAATGCCATACAATTTTCTTCCCTTTTTTCAAATCCGCGTTTTCGGAATTACCTGACATTCGGAATTACCCGAATGCACTGTAATATTAAAAAATAAAAATATATTCTTATGCAATCTTTAATTTAAAAAAGTCCCTTATTGACTGACTGACTGTTTGACCCATAGAATATGCGCATCCCAAGACTAACAATAAAATTAAACCACTGATAAAACTACAAAAAAATCACTAAACCATGAAATAGAAAATTTGAAAATACGGCCCAAATATGATTTGAAGAAAATCAACTCCAACGGGGGTGAAATAAGGCAAAGTATTGTTCGGATAACTGAATTCCTAATGGGTTTATTGAGCTGTTTTTTGTACAATGAAGCCTACGCGAATGAAGTCGCGAGTATACACCACTGTAAATTATAGCTCTATTTATATAGGTCCTTATAAACAAAATCTTTTTTTTTATATAACATAGGTGGCAAACGAGCAGGCGGAACTAATAATGAATACGTTAAAAACAACCGACTTCAATCGCAACAACTCCAATTTTGCTATGTTTTTGTTGATTTTCTCAAAAACCGCTGAATCGATTTCGATAAAATTTATATGGGACCACCTGAGAAGTATACCTTTTTAAACAAAAAAATAATTTTCCAAATCGGTTCAGGAGTCTTCAAATAATCTGAATTGAGAACCTCCTCCTTTTTTTGAAGTCGGTTAAAAAACAAATAACTCAGCTCTTAAAATTAAATAACAAATATTCAGGACAAATCACACACGGTCAATTTAATAATTCCGCTAAATACGCTTATCCGCTTACCTCTGAATTAAAGCCATAAAGAAATTAAAATCGCTCTACAGTCTGCGTACAGAACTACGCTTGGGGTCTCTTTAAGAATAAGGAATTATGTATATAAACTTAAGTTACCATCAGACCTCGTAGATCACAGGATAAGCATGTTGAAGTGGCAATGGGCAGGCCATACGATATAGCTCGTAGAAATAATAGCTGATGGGGAAATAAATGCTCTCGAGTGACTAGTCCGGGCCGGCCGGACTGGACGGAAGTGCTGGACGATCCCTCCATCGCTAGGTCAGAATAATAATAATATATAATATCTGGGACAAATCACTCACGGTCATCTGGCCCCAAACTAGGATTCCCTGTATCTTGGGAACCAGAGACAGATATACATACACATATACATTTAAATACATACATATATAGATATAATACACCCAGACTCAGAGCAACCAATTCTACTCATCACAGAAAAGTTTGCCCTGTGTGGGGATCGAACCCACGACTCTCGGATCAGAGATCAGGATCGCTAACCACTTAGCCACCGAGTCAGTCAGAATGTAAGTATGTTACATTAGTACAACATAAAGTATGGACACTTCTTCGTTAACAACCCATATCGTCCCCACTGCAGGGGCACGGGTCTCTTCCCATACCTCGGGAAGGTTAGGCCATACTCCATACACGGCAGCGGCGTGCAGAGAGTTCAGACACAGGGTAGGTAGGCACCACGGGCGCCAAGTCCCGATCAAGGGAAGTTGTGGGGCTAGTGGCCATACCAGTTCGTTGAAGTAATCTGGGTATACTTGTAGCTTGTTGAGGGGATGGGCCTCGTCAACATTGGTCTGCAACCCGTCTAGGAGAAGGAAAAAATTCAAAATTCAAAATATTTTTTATTTAAGTAGATGCTGTACGCATACTTTTAAATCGTCTTTTTTTCTACCTAGTACAAAGTTCCTACCACTCGGAACTTGTACACTCCGATTATAAACTATCGTTCACTAAATTCATCTCGCAATGAAATTTCGAAAAACCTTATTCGTTTTGTTTTATCCGTTCTTCATTTATAAACAGAAGTTATGAAGTTAGTCGCTCAATGACGCTACAAAACTATGACGTCACGTCTAGGTATTTCAAAATTTTTTAGAACATAATACCGTTTTTGACAGAAGTTTAATCTACCCTATTATAATTATACTCAGCGATTATCTTATCCATTCTTGTCAGAGGCTGCATAGCCGGCATGAAAAAGAGCCACGAGCCCCATAACCTCCACTGGGGATATAACAAAGTTCCTTGATTGAGCTATATATATTTATTTATTTTACTCATGTATGTATTATAATTATATTATGTATCTACCTTATAGTATTAGATCTATGTATGTATTGTATAATGCTTTTTATACCTGTTTATATACATAGGAGATTAAATTTTTAAATAAATATACCTTCTTTATGATAGTAAAGAAAAATAATTTTAAACACAATTTTACAGTATAATATTTTACGCTAAAACGAGTTAGTTAGTTAGTATTAAGTACGTTAGTAGGATTAATTTTACTTATATCTACAGTACTATTATCTAATCTGTGCTTTTGTGTTCAAATGTTTAAGTTAGTATAGTCTTAGTAATTGTTTAGTATGACTATGTGCAGAACATGCCACCCGTGATATCCTTTTAAGTTACTTGCCTAAAGGTTGACTGGAAGAGATCCCTTCCAGGGATAAGTCCGCCTTTGTACAATCTGTTACTTTTATAAGCAATATTGTTCTGTTTTATGTTTTTGTACAATAAAGAGACTACAAACAAACAAACAAACAAACAAACCTCCACCAATCCGGACTTTGCCCTCAAGTGTGGAGTTAGTTAGTTACCTTCCCGAGGTATGGGAAGAGATCCGTGCCCCGGCAGTGGGGCCGATATGGTTTGTCAACGAATCATAATACAGGGTGTAACAAAATTGGTGAAGGACCCGTCAACTGGGGATTCTACTTATAGTACTGAACAAATTTTGTTCTACGACTTTGGTCAAATCGTAAAAAAATTTTTGGACTTTTCATACAAAAATGACAAAACAGATTTGTATGAAATATCCAAAAATTGGTTTGTGATTTGAACAAAGTCGTAGAACAAAAGTTGTTCAGTACGACGAGTAGAATCCTCAATTAACGGGTCCTACACCAATTTTGTTACACCCCGTATATGTACGTGTAACCGTTATTTCAATAATCTATGTATTCTTTTAACACGGTTTTAATTTAATGTTTACCCTATACAAAAAAATCCTAATTAAAAAATATTGTATGTTGAACGATAACAATTCAGTAAACATGCTAAGTATAAATTTATCGTTGGCAGTTAAAAGTATTTTGTGGTTGGTTAGTATTTCGGATATTCGGACGCAAGGTCGTTCATTTCAATTTCTAGGTATTTTATTTATTACTTACCTATATATTGACAACGGTGAGCGCGTTAAAAACAACCGACTTAAATTGTAACGACTAAAATTTTGCTATGATTTTTTAATTTTATTTTGTTGATTCTTTCAAAAAGCACTGAATCAATTTTGATATTTTTTTTATGAAAACACCTCTGAAGTACTACTAAACAAAAAAACATCAAAATCGATTCATAATTGGCGGAGTAATCGCGTAACATATATACAAAAAAAAATAGTCAAATTGAGAACCTCCTCCTTTTTGAAGACAGTAAAAATACAGGGTGTAACAAATTAGGTATAGGGCCCGTTAACTTGGGTTTCTACTATTCATACTGACCAATCATACATTCTGTATAATCATACATACAAAGATATACTGTATATTTATGTGTATATATTGTGAATCTTAATTATACAGAATATTAAAAAAAGTGTATTTGAAATTTTAAGGGGTTACTTAGAATCAAGTATAGAATACAGGAAAAATGGTGAAAAGTACGATCTTCAATCATTTTTTGCAGTTTCCCATACTAAATCTGAATAGTAAATCAAGAATTTGTATGGTAAAACTTAAAAAAAAATTAGATCGAATTTTTTCAATACTTGTCCTGTATTCTAGACTTAATTCTGAGTAACTCTTTAAAATTTTAAACGCACTTTTTTAACAGCCTGTATTATAAAAAAAGCGGCCAAGTGCGAGTTGGACTCGCCCATGAAGGGTTCCGTAGCAGCAAGTAACGTAATATAAAAGTTCTTGTAGGTAAATTGCGGTTTACGATTTATGACGTATTAAAAAAACTACTTACTAGATCTCGTTCAAACCAATTTTCGGTGGAAGTTTGCGTGGTAATGTACATCATATATTTTTTTTTAGTTTTATCATTTTCTTATTTTAGAAGTTACAGGGGGGGACACACATTTTAGCACTTTGGAAGTGTCTCTCGCGCAAACTATTCAGTTTAGATAAAAATGATATTCGAAACCTCACTATCATTTTTGAAGACCTATCCATAGATACCCCACATGTATGGGTTTGATGAAAAAACAATTTTTGAGTTTCAGTTCTAAGTATGGGGAACCCCCAAATTTTTTTTTTTCTATTTTTGTGTGAAAATCTTAATGCGGTTCACAGAATACATCTACTTACCAAGTTTCAACAGTATAGTTCTTATAGTTTCGGAAAAAGTGGCTGTGACATACGGACAGACAGAGAGACATGACGAATCCATAAGGATTCCGTTTTTTGCCATTTGGCTACGGAACCCTAAAAACGAACAAACATTTGATAACTACGTAAGAAACAGGTGAAACGTTTTCGATACTTACAAGATTTTCACAAATATGATCTTCGGAGTTAATAATACAGTTTTTCGAAAGTATCTACTTACAAGTTGTAACCCCATAACAAATAAATAAGAAAGTGAATTGCAGTTTCATATAAAAGACATCAACGAGCAACTCAAGTTGCAGCTTTATATACAAGACATCAACGAGGAATGCAAGCTGCAGCTTCATATAAAATACATTAAGAAATAATGCAAGCTGTAGCTTCATTAAAAGACATAAACTAGTAATGCAAACGAAAATGCAATGCAATGCATCGCTTACCATCAAGCCGTTTAGACTACAGACCGTGCCAAAGAAATATAAATACATGCATACTACATACATGTACTGGAAAACATAACTCTCCTTCTGGCGAGGTCGGGTGAAAAGTAAAAAACCGGCGCACAGTGGGGCCATTTTCCAAAAACGTGATCAAAATTATGTTTTCGTTCATTTTGTCTTTAGAGTGATTAAACTATTAATGACAACGCTGAACACGTTAAAAACAACCAACTTCAATCGTAACAGCTACCATTTTGATATGTTTTTTTTAGTTTTTGTTGATTTTTTCAAAAAGTGCTGAATCAATTTCGATAATTTATATGAGAACACCTCTAAAGTATCACCTACCTAACAAAAAAAGGATCTTCAAAATCCAGTCATAATTGGCGGAGTAATCGCGTAACATATATACAAAAAAATAACTTGTGGGTACTGACTTATCAACATTTTCTGCTGCAGCAAATCAGTTACTTCTTTAAAAAGGTGTTTTTTATTCTTATTTTCCATCTTACTGGATAAAGTTACATACGGGACAAGAGCATTTTTTTAAAGATATCAGTTATTGTACTCGTCCTTGATGCTTTTCTGCTGAAGTATTCCCGATAAAATTTAAAATCTTAATTTCGGGTCTCTTGTGCCTTCTCAGATAGCTGCCTGAAGTAATACCGCTGTCTGTATTATTAAATAACCATGAATCAGTATTTTATGCACGTAGGGGCGTATGTAGTACTATATGGTTTCGATCCCCACGCAGGGCAAACATTTCTGCGAAGAGAAGATTTGTTTGCTGTTTTTGGTTGTATTATATCTATATCTGTATGTATTTAAATGTATCTACCAATTTTGGACACAAAATCTATTTAGTATTTCAGTCTCTATTTCCCGTAATACAGATAAACCTAGTTTGAGGCCAAAACTACGTGTGTGATTTGAGCCAGATAATATTTATTTATTTATTTATATGTTTATATACAAATATACATAATATTATAATATTATCTTTTTAAGCCTCGTTTTGAATAAAACTATATGCAGAAAATATTGATTTCCAATTATTAATTATTTTTTAATACAGAAGTTATGGAAAATGACTTTAAAAATTAAATAAATTATAGAATTAAATAAATAAGGTCTAAAATGAAATAAAATGTTTAAAAAATATATTGAAAAAATTATTGAAATATTTTTCAAATAAGCACTTTTAGTAAAAATATGATGAAAAGTTCTACGAAGGCAAAGCGCCATAACTTTTGAATGTAGTTTATTAAGTAACTATATATTACCTATAAATTAAGGTACAAAAAAAGTCTGGCGCTTTGCCTTTACAAAAGTTACAGGCGCCTATATAGAAAAGTGAAGTGGTCCTGTTCATGGCGGCCTGTGTCATTACGGAAGGCAATATAATGATGTTAAAAATATGTATAAGATCCTGTAAGAAACCTACTTTGAAAACATTAATACCTAAGTGCACTGTCTGCCAAAGTGAAGAGAAAAAAAAACATTACTGAACGTAACGAAAATTTCCAAACAATTTTTGTGATGAAATGCTAAGTTTGAAGTGCCGTTAATATTAACTCGGTTCATAAAATTGGGTAAAAATGTTATCATGGCATAGGAAGATGTCTCAAAATTGTAAATAAATAAAAAAAAAGTAGTAATAACAATATTTTCAAAAATGGTATTTCGATCGCTGATACCGAACAAAGGCCCCATAGTGCGGCGGCGGCGGAGTGCGAGTCGGACTCGCGCACCGAGGGTTTCGTACAAACTTGGGATTATGGGACAAACTTAACTTTGCCAAAGCTCGAAAGCTGTTATCCCCATTCGATATAGGTCACGGTCAGTTTACCAACTGCAACAAAAATATAGTAATATAACAAAAAAAAGTGGTTTTCGGACTTTTCACTTTACTTGTGCTATAAGAAATAGTTTTTGCCAAATT
This sequence comes from Coleophora deauratella, assembly GCA_958295455.1. Classification (NCBI taxonomy): domain Eukaryota; kingdom Metazoa; phylum Arthropoda; class Insecta; order Lepidoptera; family Coleophoridae; genus Coleophora; species Coleophora deauratella. The sequence goes on along the minus strand of OY282410.1, from coordinate 9,975,440 downwards.
TTATGATTCTAGGTAAACGGGAAGTACCTCATAACTTTCTGATTCCCTTGCAAGTGTCAAAATTTGGGACATAAACAGTCGTATCTTTCAATTGCGTTGACTTACAAGTGTGATTTTTTCACAGCTCCGATTGATTAAGTACAGACCTGAGCATTTGGTATTAATTTTAACTTAATACCTCCACGCATTCCTGAGTAAAAGGGTCTTGACAGATAGACGGACAACGAAGTGACCCTACAAGGGTTCCTTTTTTTAGGGTTCCGTAGCCAAATGGCAAAAAACGGAACCCTCATAGATTCGTCATGTCTGTCTGTCTGTCTGCCCGTCCGTATGTCACAGCCACTGTTTTCCGAAACTATAAGAACTATACTGTTGAAACTTGGTAAGTATTCTGTTTTACCAAAAAGTATTCTGTGAACCGCATTGAGATTTTCACACAAAAATAGAAAAAACTATAAATTTTGTGGGTTCCCCATACTTAGAAGTGAAACTCAAAAATTTTTTTTTCATCAAACCCATACGTGTGGGGTATCGATGGATAGGTCTTCAAAAATGATATTGAGGTTTTTAATATCATTTTTTTTCAAACTGAACAGTTTGCGCGAGAGACACTTCCAAAGTGGTAAAATGTGTCCCCCCCCCGTAACTTCTAAAATAAGATAATGATAAAACTAAAAAAATATATATGATGTACATTACCATGCAAACTTCCACCGAAAATTGGTTTGAACGAGATCTAGTAAGTAGTTTTTTGTTTAATACGTCATAAATCGTAAACCGCAATTTACCTACAACGAACTACAAGAACTTTTATATTATGTTACTTGCTGCTACGGAACCCTTCATGGGCGAGTCCGACTCGCACTTGGCCGCTTTTTTTCTTTTGAGGTACAGAACACTAAAAACTGTGTACGTCCTGTGCTCTAGCACCTAAATCATTTGATGACTTATAAATTGTTTACCGTGTTTCTTGAACCACCAATCGTAACACTTCAAAAGCGTTACTTCCTTGACGGGTTTTCCATTGTTTTACGTAAGAACGTCGCGGAAAATTATTGTCCACTTGCAAAGGATGAAATTAAGTCTTCAACTGAACACGAAGAGATGACTCAATTTTTTGACACTTCGTTTTTTCCTTATGTGATTTTCTCCAAGCTGATTTGTTAAGTAATTTCAAGGTATAGTTCTTTCTTAAGGGCTTTTACACAAAACTGCGATGCGTCGTCGCATCGCAGATATCTGCGAACTTGCATATACAATAACATACATTTCTGTGTTGCGAATTCGCATCGCACCGATTCGCTCTTTTGTGTACAGTCCCTAAGAGGCACAAAGGACTACATGGTATAGTTGCAAAATTATCTCTGTAAGATTTTATATAGAAGAAAAAGAAATGCAAAGTGTTTTCATAAATTATGAACGCCATTAAATGCATTGTTTTTCTAATTTTAGTTTTTTATATATATTTCAAGCAAATAATAATAAAATAGATAAACAATAATAAATACAATGTTAAGTATATGTTTATTTATTTCTTCAATTAAAAGTTAACTCCTTAATTGACAGAAATCACATATCAAAGATTATATATAGATTTACACCTACGGACGCGAAATTATCCCTTATATTGTCACCAATAAGTACCTACCTAAAATACTTTATAATGAACTCCTAAATTATAAGCAAATAAGAATTAATATGTTTGACCTCGATTCCATCATTCTAATGTATTTTTTTTTCACATCTTGCAAAATAAATTCGTGTTCTAGTTTTTATTTTTAGGGCAAAATTTTATCACATCTCAGGTAAATTTTCGTACATCTAATGCAAGAATTTAGGTCGAATTTTAGCGTAGCTCGGCATAAAATCTGTTTCTCCGTGTGTGTTTGATCAAAAATGTGAAAAAATTATTCAAAGGCTTGAAGCTAAGGAAGTTTTATTTCTTGTACGTTTAAGGCTTTAAGTTACGTAAAGCACTTAAAAATTATGTATAATATTTGTTTTTAGGGGCTAGTCAAAATCAAGTACATATTACTTATGCAAGAAAAAAGGAAAAATATTGAAAAAATCCGATCTACAATTATTTTCCAGTTTCCCATACTAAATCCGAATAGTGAATCAAGATTTTGTATGGGAAACTGAAAAAATAATTATAATAGACCGGATTTTTTCAATATTTCTTCTGTATTCTACATACAGGGTGTCCCAAAAAGTATGGTCAAGCGAAAGTCCAGAGATAGAACAACTCTAGGGCTACCCAAATCACCCCCATGTAAGTTCAGCGATTTTTGGTAGTTTCCGAGTTATGATTTTTTAAAGATTTTTTAAATATTTTGGCCGGATCGGATTTCATATTATTTTTTTAAAGAATTTATTACAAATTTCCGGTATTTTTTTAATGTCACATAATCATTATGAATTGTGCTTTCAGGCATAAAATAATAAGCTTCGTAACATTAGTGTAAGTAACAAAAGTTATGATAGAAAGTCAAGAATTTTAGATTGAGCGACTCAGATTTAAACTTTCAGCATAAAATAAAAATACAAAAAGGCGTTTCCAATGCTCTTTCGTAATTTTAAAAACTGTGTGGAATTCTAAGCTTTCAGAATAATACTCAAAAGACAGTACTTGATGGGCTTTTTTTTCCTGAAATAAGCCATCAACATTGTTAAGGTAGAAATTTCCTAAGGAAGTTATTTAATTTTTGTCGTCTCTAGTTATCAAAAATAATTAATAATTTAATGAGTTTCATAGAAAAAAATACTTTAATTTAATAAAGAACGTTTTGAGCAGAATGGTAGCGAAAATTATCACACATTTCGATATTTCATAATACTCAAAAGACAGTACGTGATGGGCTATTTTTTCCTGAAATAAGCCGTCAAAGTTGTTAAGGTAGAAATTTCCTAAGGAAGTTATTTAATTTTTGTTGTCTCTAGTTATCAAAAATAATTACTAATTTAATGAGTGTCATAGAAAAAAATACTTTAATTTAATAAAGAACATTTTGAGCAGAATGGTAGCGGAAATTATCACACATTTCTTTTTATAACTCATCAGGTAATAATACCGCAGGACGCAAGAAGTCTGCACGAGTTCTCTACTGTATCACTTTAAGAGTCCATGATGCTTACATTGAAGTTCGCCAACCTAATACAAGGTCTGGGCGTCCATTAGAAATTCGAAACCCAGATGTAGTCGAATCAGTGCTTGAAGAAGTAGCGAGAGACCCATCAACTAGCGTGAGAACCGTAGAACACCGTATGGAAATCCCAAAATCAGAGGCACATCGAATAATCAGAGGCAATCTAATAATAACCGATGAGTCAAGTTAAAAGAAAAATGCGCAGTTTTTAAAAAGAAATTTGTGATAATTTCCGCTACCATTCTGCTCAAAACGTTCTTTATTAAATTAAAGTATATTTTTCTATAAAACTCATTAAATTAGTAATTATTTTTGATAACTAGAGACGACAAAAATTAAATAACTTCCTTAAGGAATTTCTACCTTAACAATGTTGACGGCTTATTTCAGGAAAAAAAAGCCCATCAAGTACTATTTTTTGAGTATTATTCTGAAAGCTTAGAATCTCGAGCAGTTTTTAAAATTGCCGAAGAGCATTGGAAACACCTTTTTATATTTTTTATTTTATGCTGAAAGTTTACATCTGAGTCGTTCAATCTAAAATTCTTGCCTTTCTATCATAACTTTTGTTACTTACACTAATGTTGCGAAGCCTATTATTTTATGTCTGAAAGTACAATTCATAATGATTATGTGACATTAAAAAAATACAGGAAATTTGTTATATTTTTTTTTTAAAAATATATTAAATCCGATCCGGGCAAAAATTTTAAAAATCCTAAAAAAAATCATAAGTCGGAAACTACCAAAAATCGCTGAACATACATGGGGGTGATTTGGGTAGCCCTAGAGTTATTCTATCTCTGGACTTTCGCTTGACCATACTTTTTGGGACACCCTGTATATTTGATTCCGAGTAACCCCTTAAAATTTCAAACGCACTTTTTTAACGATCTTTATAAAGACTCTTTGGTCATTTTCGGTAACTATAGAATGCAACATGATTTGCGCACATCCGTATAACTTTGGAGATTCTGCTTATCATACTGAACGAGTTTTGACTATTCTATTGATTAAAAAATATCTCTCCATACAAAATTAGTCTAAATATGTATCTAATCGAGTTTATTTTTTAAATGGAAAAGTTGTTGATAATATAAGTCTTACCAATTTTGTTACATTCTGTGCAGTAACGAGACACACGAAAATGTGCATTCGGCTTGCGTTATGAATTTAGAACGACATGGTGGCATGACTGGCCGGCTATCGATTCCACAGCACGCCTGTCCGTCCGAATCGCCGTTTGAAATATTAAAAACCTACGGTTTGGACATTTTTGTGGCCGGTCGATATTTGTAGGCGTGCCTAAATGGGCGCGAGTTTTGAATTTAGAAGTTTTCTGTTTGCATGGCCAGTATTATGTGGTATTTTTTTAGCATGAAGTGGTATCAGAATTTTACGATACTTTTTTTTAAACAAAAATTCTGCTACGTACTTTTTATAACATTCAGGATTTGTGTCCTAGTGGACTATTTGAAAAAAGATTAGGTAATATTACTTACTGAAAGTAAATAGTTAGTTTTCTATCTTATTATGCGGCACATTTTAGGGAAATAAGACGGAAAATATACAAGAAAATGAATTCCTACAAACCTCAAGTATATCTTACGATATAATTAGAATGACAGCTGTCAGATCTATACAAATGGTGACAGGAAGATTTTCGTTATTGGAGATAACGCAGTGTATTTTTACCGATTATTTTTTTTATTCTTGTAAACACCAATATTTGATATCCTTTCAACATGTTATATTCTTTGTCAAGTTTTAGTGTAAGTACCTATCAACTTTATCATTATATAATTCCTTTGTTAAAAGTAGTTATGAGCAGCCCTCATATCTCTATGACGAATCAAATCATAGACAAAAATGTGGCTAAATGTCTCATTGACAAAAACAAACACTTTTTTATTATAAATTATATTTTTAAACAACGGAAAAATCTGGAACAAACAGTTTCGACTCGCACTTAGCCGTTTTTTATTTAAAACTTTTATGGCTTAAAAAGTTCATGCCACCCGCTCATCAGCACTATCGGCCAGCGATTTCGGGCGCACCACGTATTTGTGTGACATTTTTACAACCCCAATATTAGACTTTGTCACGAAAGAGGAAATGCATGGCTGTGGCTTGCTGTAGAACAGTTTGAAATTAAATACGACCTTCTTTGTTGATTTTTTGATTTTTATTACATTTTAGCCAAGTGAGATGAAATTGAGAGTCTACCTCTTTGGATATTTTAAATTAAATTGGCAGAATTATTCTTGTATTTCTGTAAATGTGTGTAAAATGGTGACATGGTTAAAAAATCATATGGGGCGAGCGTCTAAAATACCTGAAAAAATGATTCTATGAAACTAGACAACTTTCCCTCATTCGCTTATTCGCCAATTTCATTCAAATAGAAAAGTCCATAAATATAATATTTTGGCACAAATATATTAAAAACTAGATAGGTATTTAAACATTTTGGGAATTGAAAAAAATGAGTTCATAAAAAACGCAACTGAAGTCTCTCTCACACACAGCCATCTAACCTATATTTCTAAATACTTACATGTGCGTAATGCCTATACTTGTAAGTTCATTGTACTTATATAATTTTTGCAAGACGATTTAGAGCTAGAAATGTCATCAGCCATATTTCCAAGATGGCGGTCTTTTTTTTTGTCTAATCGCTAACGGCTGAATGTCGGAGACCGGTTTTGGAGTAGTCGGAGTTGGTTCAGTGTTGAACGACCACTACTAGAGGTAACCTTGTCATTATATTCTATGCGATTTAGACATAGACAACGTTTGTTTATGGCTCCACTGCAAAAGTTTAAAAAATTATATATTAAAGATGTGTTTTAAAACTAGAGTACAAAGGAGAAGAAAATTAAAGTAAGAGTGCGCTGGTGTCAGAAAATTGGACGCGAAGAAAATTTTCAAAGCAGACAGAAAAATTATAATCATACACATAAGAATTTAGTTAGTAATAATAGTTTTCATGTTTAATATAAACTAATAATTTGGTTTTACGTAATTTTATAATGTTTCATTAGAATTAACGTAAGAACGAAATGAAATCTGAAACTCGTAATGTTGGCGAGAGCAGCCTCTTTAGTAGGTACATAATAAATAATAATTGACCACGCTGAATACGTTAAAAACAACCGACTTCAATCGCAACAACTCCAATTTTGATATGTTTTTGTTGATTTTCGGTTCAGGCGTCTTCGAGTAATCGGTGAACATACATAAAAAAAAAAAACCGACGAATTGAGAACCTACTCCTTTTTTTTTTGAAGTCGGTTAAAAAGTGTGGAAAACCTTATAAAACTTTATTTTTTACAAAGGAACTCATATTATTGTAATTCATTAAAATATTTGGAATCTCCATACAAAATTGGTAGATCAATTTGTTTGGCCGTAGTATGAAAACTCCAAATATTTTTTTGGGAATATATTATATATTCCATTTGAAAAGTTATTAAATCTACACAATGTTAGCCCTGTTAGATACAATAAGAACACGTTATAATTTGTGAATATTAGTTTGTAATAGTACCTTAGGAAACAACTTTTCAACGATCGATTATTGTTAATTACCGGCCAATTTCAATTAAATTAATTTTCCTCAATGCCAAGGGCTTATTAAATATTGGATAAAAAAAAACGTTGACATTGACACAATAGTTAAAAGCAATAAAAAGTACCACCTTATCTAAAGGATTATGTAATCCGCCTAGGTATTTCATAAACCCTTAAACTTTCATACTAAAACGCATGAAACTGACGCGAAGTCTTAAAACCTTCCTATAAACATAGCCATTATGATATTTTATAGCCATCATGGTGTTTGAAAACAATATTTTTTCTACGAAACCGCCATTTTGTTGGATGAATAACTACTAACTAACTGGCCAATCGAATATTTAATTGTACACTGGTCAAACAGGTTTATCTATCATTACAAGGCTCCAACGCGATCTCACGCACGCTATCTCGCGGTTCAAGTATCAAGACCTAGGCGTCCTTTATCTAGTCAATGGCACCCTAGTGTCCGGTGTAAGTTGACCTCTGATTTGAGGCTAGACAACCTCGAGATAGAGGTCTAGTGAAATTGGCAAGCGAAACTAGGCGAAGACCGCCGAATGGGCCCGAGCGGGTCTAAAATGGCGCTCGCGTCACGGTTTCCAGGTTAAGGTTTGGCATTTACGTTCTAAACTTAGGGTATGTCTAGGCATTACGGGTCTAGCCGAAGTCTAGCTAAGTTAGAAATAAATGGAAGAAGTGAGTACCCGACGTATACGTATGCTTAGGTATTATTTAGGTTAAATCTGCGTAATAGTCTGTATTTTTGTTTTTATTTTATATTTTTCCCTTGACGGTAATTTTGGAAGCGCATTTGTTACATCTGGAAAAATCCAAAAGATTATTATTGATGCCTACGTAGATTTAAAAAAACTATAGCAAACCAAAAAGTCACATCACCGATTTTATTACATTTTTGCTATAAAAAGAACATAAAAAAATATATATTTCGATCAATATATGTCTCTATCAATTTCCACAGTATCTAAGATACCCCTGCAGTTTGAACGTAACAATCGACCAATACCATTAGAGCTGTCCCCACCAACATTTACTTCAACATCACAGTCCTGCATCGATTGGGCAGTAAAATCTCGCAGATGCATGCGCCTGGGCACCCGTTCGCAGTAAAGGTCGTGATCTTTACATTGAATTAGCTGACTTTCAATGTTTCTGCGTTTGTCTGCTTTAACGATATCTAGTCTAGCCTATGATAATACTAGTGTTTTAGTGCTTAGGCGTTTTATTTTATTAGGATATAAAATACGGTATTTCCAAGTAGTCAATTCAGATAGTTACTTTTATTATCTTAATGAGCTTTTAACTTTTCATCGTGCTTGACCGTAGTAGTTAAAATAAAGAGATACTGAGTGATTTAAAAAAAACGTTTAAAATATTTTTTTTTATAGAAGGTTTGTGTTACTCATTTATGACGTCTTTCAATGAATCATCATGATGATCACTTCTATTGTTCTTTTTAAACTTTAATTTTAATCTCATCTCATCTCATCTCACTAATCTCATCTCATCTCATCTCATCTCGATTCTCACTTATATTAATATATTATATTATTATATTAATATTATAAATGCGAAAGTATGGATGTTTGTTTGTCAGTTTGTTTGTTTGTCAGTTTGTTTGTTCCGCTTTCACGCCGAAACTACTGAACGGATTTGGATGAAATTTAGTAGGTAGATAGATAAAGCACTCGATTAACACATAGGATACTTTTTATCGCGGAAAACTCGAGGGTTCCCGGATGAATGGCTAAAAACTTAAAATTTCCACTTCGTCACTAGATGGCGCTATCTTGACATTTTCTTTCTTTCTGGACACAATTCTGAAGTCCACGCGGACGAAGTTGCGGGCGGAAGCTAGTACAAAATAAACTTTTTCTTATCGTCAATTCGAAAAAGCCTGCTGAAATTCTTAGAAAAAGACGAAACGATATCACTATATATCGATAAAGATATGATAACTTCCCGAAAAATCTCAGATGAAAAGGAAAATCAACAAAAAAATACAAAGAACAAGTAGAGGTGTTAGAAAGGGGAGTTGTCGTAGGTAGATTTTCAGTCCTGATTTTTCTTTCCTGATTCAGCGCTGATTTTCAGTCCGGCGCCGACTAAAAATCAGCGCTGAGCCGTTTCCGATCACGGATCTTTGTTTTATTATACAGGGTGACTTTAAATTAGTTCTTGATACCAAAGGCTATGGATGTGCTCATGATAACAAACAACTTTCCCTAAATAACCCATAGTCAAATCGCAAAAAAAATTTTTGACTCTTCATACTAATTTGGCCGCTCGGCTGATTGATTTGTATGAAGAGACCAACATTTTTTTTGCGATTTGGCTATGGGTTCCTTAGGGAAAGTTGTTTGTTTTCATGAGCACATGCATAGTCTTTCGTATCAAGAACTAATTTAAACTCACTCTATATAAAACTTAAAAAATGATGAATTGTTTGTTTTTACTATTTTGTGTATCTTGTGTTTTTTATCCGTCAATTTTTTGTTCAAAATTATGTTTCTTTTCTTTTTCTTTGTTTGTGTAATTATAATGTAACTATTTTGTTTTTTGTTATTGTATGTGTCGTGAAATGGAATAAATGTATTATCTATCTATCTATCTAGGTAAATAACTCGGACGATTTGGATGGATTGTCCAAGGTGGAGTAATATGAAGTAATAGACTATTTGGTATTCAATGATAAACCTAGGCCAGTAAGTTATTGAAGTAAACTTGGCAACAACAGTCGGTCATGTTGAAAGTAAAATTGGAATTCTAGGGAGGATACAAAAGGATACTTGGTTACCTTATGACACTCTTTTTGCACCTTGGCGAAGGTCACTGGCTATATGGCCAATATTAAAAACTATTGGGCGGATTGGCGTGAAACTTTTTTGATGAAAAGCTTGTAGTCGAAGGAAGAACTGATATCATTTCTTATTTTGTGCCTTCAATCTTTATCAGTTTTGTGTAGAATATAGGAGATAATGCAATATATGTATATTTATTGAAATTATTACGTTGTTCTCAGTTAGTATTTTAAAGGCTGTATGGGGCCTGAAGCCTTTCCATCAGGTCGACAACTTTTTTAAATTATGTGTCACCTAGATGAAAGAATTCAAAATCATCTTACGTTCATAAAGCATTTTTTTTTTCGAAAACTATAAAAACTAAACTTTAAAAATTAAGGGTAAACATATGAAATATTACTCTTATGATAATGAATAACAGTATAAGATGAGATTTCGATAAGCTGCATCGCTCGTTGATGTCTTTAATATGGCTAACCTGTCACGTGGGCTATGCTAATAAATAAACCAGAACAAACAGTGTATAATTGACCACGCTGAATACGTTAAAAACAACCAACTTCAATCGCAACAACTCCAATTTTACTATGTTTTTGTTGATTTTCTCAAAAACTGCTGAATCGATTTCGATAAAATTTATATGGGACCACCTGTGAAGTATACCCTTTTAAACAAAAAAAGAATTTTCCAAATCGGTTCAGGTGTCTTCGAGTAATCGGTGAACATACATAAAAAAAAAAAAAAGAAAGATTCCGACGAATTGAGAACCTCCTCCTTTTTTTTGAAGTCGGTTAAAAATAAACAATTACATATAAACATAACATAAAAGCAATACAAACAGCCAATAAGACACAACATTTTAAAGCCTATAAGTTGCCGTTGCATTTTATTTTGAGTGTTATTTTAATTTGAATTCAACTACTTACTTTTTTATTGTTATTAAGTATATTTAAATTATTTTTTAATTTAAAGTTAATGCATTACACATTCTTCTAAATATATTTTACTATATCTCACTATACTATGGGAGTTCCCACTTCTACCTCCAATTTTCAGTCTAGCACACCCAGGTGGCTCCAGTGACATTTCCAGGACCCCGTTGCAAACAGACCTCCCAAAATCATCTTGAAGGTATACAATCTTCTTTCAAACAATGACGCTAAGAAAATTCTAACAATAGGGAGTTTTCAGATGACGTATGTCACACCGTTCATAAGTGTCTCAATAGATGGCGCTTTTAAACTTTGGAAATATATTTTTAATAACAGCGTAGAATTTACGGTAGCAAAATAGATTTAGTATGGTTAAAAACATATAAAAAACCACCTGAACATAGATTCTTATTAATTGAATTAACAGAAACACTAAATTTCCAACTTGGTCAAGTATGGATAACCTGGGTGCGTTCTGGTTCCTCTGTTATATGTAATTTATTTTTCCGAACTAGAAATAAATTGATTTTAATACATTCTTATGATTAAAATGCAATGCATGTTAGAATTCTTTTAAGTAATACAAAAACAATACTGATAAGCTTTGTGCATCAAAAATTATGAAAAGTATTTTTTGGAGCAAACTGCAAAAAAACATTCTATGAAAAGTAATCTTCGAAAGCTAATCATCATTATTAGGATATTAGTCGGTCATATCAGTCAGTTTTGACGATTTTTAAGAGATTTTCTTTTTTCCAATGTTGATCAGCGCCATCTAGTTGAGTTTAGAGAAACCCGTGGAAAATTCCCTATTTTCTTTAGTGGAATCCTAAAAAGTCTTTATTTATTTGGAAAACCTCATACATTTAGTATTAGACGCCATCGCCAAAGGTAGGTTTCAAGTCGTTCTGCGTAACGGTAAGTTTTTTGTTTCCCGCCCTAAGCTACGTTTCGTTTCACGCACGCGCGGTTCTCACGGATGCGCTATTACGTTACTATACTATAATAGTTTTAATAAGCACTCGGCATATAAAGGAATTAGATGTTATTATAAAGAGTTCGATGTACGCAGTCATCTGTTCTGTGTACGTAAAACAAGGAAGTTTTTGACTTTTGATAATCGTATCTGTTGTGGTAGAATAGTTATAATAGAAATCATGGAATCACTATCTAAATTTGTATTTATTTTACATGCAGAATTCGACAATGTTTATGATAAGTACAAAATTTACTTTAATATTGATTTATTTTTCATTTAAATATTAAACATGTCAGTTTTCACTTCAACTAATTTTACAAATATGACAGAACCAACATTGGCCTGCAACTTGGTCCCATTTTGGACACTCCACATAAATTGTCCGAGTTATTTACTTAATACGACCACCCTTCCTAACACGTAGGAGTGAACGAAAAAACTGAGTGACGACTGTATGGACCGTCATCGGATCGTACCCACAGAGTTGTTCAAAGTGAGTGAGGACACAGCCCCCCCCCCCCCTCCCCAAGGATTTTCACACCAACCGGTCCATACTATATGTAACATTATTAAATATACTGTGCCTTGGTCCTTGGTTCATCCGCGAACAAAACGCGCCAATCCAAAATGAATCGGTCACGTACGAGAATCGGCGTCAATCGAAACGTATTATAAAACAATGCGCCCTTATCACTAGCGATTATGGTGGCAACACGAAACTGGGCCAGTAATATGTCGCTTGGCTTACACCGGCACGGCATTACGGTATTTTGACCGATAAGTATACCATATTTTAAATTCTCCTAAAAAACCAGGAGGGCACTTTCTTTACATAACTAAAAATATTCTTGAGAAAATAATTTCAGCTGAAATAATAATATAAACCTCACTGAGATTGTCATGCTCAGATTTAAAAGAAGGATGGACGTGTAAACAAACAAGCTAGCACCCCATATCTAAATGGAGCCAGTGTTTTAAAAGCAAGATTTTCACATAATATCCTCCGGAAAAAGACTATGTGGCCAGACCTCCGTGTTGTCATATCCGCAGTCCGCAACCCAAACATTCATGATGCTATGTGGGTGACATCAGAAAAAAACTTTTCGGGGTGGTCATGACCCTTAGTCATGAAGAAAACAATACACTTAAAATATTGTGTTAACCTAACTTAAATATTGCGTTAAATAATAACAATTTTTTGTTATAAATTAAATAGAAATATATCTACCTATTGTTTTTCCAAAATAATATGTAATGTTATTTCCATTTTACGCCACGCTGCACGCTGGTTCTCTTTTCGCACAGACTACATGTACTTATAAAATATTTTGACAACATGACGTCAAACAAAGCGCCATTTTAGCGGTCCAACCAATTGTGTTCTCAATTTAAAATCCGTTCGGGGAACACGAAAAGATAACAAAAATGTCCGCGCCAATTCCGGGGAAAAGACACTCACACTCGAGCTATTGTTTGATTTGCGAACGCTTTCGGCGAACCAATGGCGCCTTGTTTCGTCCAATTTGAAATTTGAATTTCGATCATTTTCTATCAGAGTCGAAACGACACAGAATGTTAGTCTCACAGGTCGTTAACAAAATACATAGTAGGTACTTATAGAACTCTTTAACTGAGGTAACTTATTATTTTTGCATCACATACTTATATTAAAACTTTTTTGGTACAACTTTAACTAAATCGCACAATTTGTTTTTTCGTGAAATCGATCAGCCAAATTTATAATATTTATGTATGAAGGCCGCGTTGCACACGTACGAAGGTGCAAATCTAAAATGCCGCACACGTGATCGCGGGTAATGCTTAGTGTAATACCAGGAAACTGTCATCTGTTGTTTAATTGTGCCACGTTGAGAAGAAGAAGAACCAAGGACTGTATATTTGAGCTCTATCTGAATCTAGGACGGAAATTTTCGAAAATTTAAACTCAATCTACTTATGTAATATGTAATTACCTGTTAATATTTACCTATTTTTTTAGCAGATATAAGAAGAGACCTATGCCCCAGCAGTGAGGACACTTTGACTTGTCAACAGTTAATACCAGCAGACCTCCCAAGCCAACTTTCCCGGATTGCACAAATTACACAGCCCGCAGTGTGGGACAGCCATTGAGGTCAATGGACGCGAAAATTATAACTCCCAGTTATACTTAATGTCTCTACAAGAACTCATTCGTATGTTATAATACAAGTTATAATACAAGACTTGTTGAGTTTCCCGCGCGCGGGAAGTCATCGGGCCAAGAAGAGCGGTGTTCGAAGAGATGGGATTACTTGTAGTTGTGTGTGTTTTTTTTAAGGCAGATATGAAAATATTCAGCCAGGGTTACATATGACAACTCTTGCTCTATTGTCAAAAACATAAATCGGGTATTTCAGAAACCCAATAAGTCAAGTATTTTACCAAAGGTTTTTCTTCTTGGTATTTTCTTCTTATGTAATCTCAAAGATCAACGAGAAACCACGTAAGTCACTGCAATACCAAAGAAACAGAGGCTTGACAAAAGCTGCATGTTTTTGAAAAACTCCATTACCCAGATATTTTACTATAACTTGTTTTCCATCTTTCCTGAAAAATTATGCATGCTGAACTTCTGGGGTTTCTGATATACCAGATTCATTTGTGAACTCGCCACACAAATCGATTATCATCACTTACTGTCAGGTTAGATAATGCCATAGGCTTACCAATAGTATAGTGGATAAAAAAACAGACTGACTATTTTTGTATGGAGAGTTTAACGATTTTAAGAGACTTAATTTTGGTTTCTATGGGAAAATTTATTCAGTTTCATGTTTTATACCCTGTATTCATTAAAGAAATCTGTGAGATTTTCAACCTCCTCCCTATTATGGATCAAAAGAATACAGCCATTAAATTGTAGAACAGACAGACGGAGTAGAATAAATAAAAGGTTGTCATTGCACACTTTAGATACAAGACCGAAAATCTGAAAATTATTTTCGAATTTTGTGAAGTATAAAATCTTAATCCACTTTATTTTTAACCGACTTCAAAAAAAGGAGGAGGTTCTCAATTCGTCGGAATCTTTTTTTTATGTATGTTCACCGATTACTCGAAGACGCCTAAACCGATTTGGAAAATTCTTTTTTTGTTTAAAAGGGTTTCACAGGTGGTCAATTATTGCCACTTCAAGAAGAAGACTTACGAATTTGCTTCTTCACACTTAAGCCCACAGTTAACGGGAATGAAACGATTTTTTTGCCCTGTATGTTTATTTATGTATCGATACAAAACAATAGCCTGTTCTGGTGAGCCGTCAGGTTTGAAGTTGAAGTTTAATTTCCTCTCTTTCACCATAGTTCCTGATTTTTATACTAAATAAAGTGACTTTTACATTTATAGTATACGTACGTAAGGTTTAAAGAGAGTTAATTTTGTAGTTATCGTTAAAATTTCAACAAACAAATAAAAAATGAATACCCGAATGCTTCAAATAATATCCTGTAAAAATGACAGGGGATTAAGACAAAAATGATACCTTGTTCTCTGCAATTCATCATGCGTTTAGGCTTGAGAGAAAAAAACAAAACAAACAGATAAACACCCGAAAATAATTCAGGTTTCAGTAGGAATGCGTTCTAAGACAATAAAAGAATGACGTAAGAGTTCTTCTTACATTTTAGAACTTTCATATCTGACATTTGGTATAAAACTATTTGTACAAAACTATTATAAAAAAAAAAAAAAATTGTCAGCGATCAACTACCGCATTGTTTCAAACTCAGACCAATATAGGTTGATTTTATATATTCGAAACTACTTAGTCAAATAAGTCAAATAAAATCTCTTTTCTAACGTTCACTTGACACACTATTCTAAAACTTAAACTCATGCAACGTACGAACAATCAAAAAGAAAAGTGTTCCGATTTCTAAACCACTCGAAACATCGGTTGCGCGATAGTTTATACATTGCCGCGCTGTCGGATACTGTTCGGCTGTATCGGAAGAATCGGGCGGAAACACAGTACATTTGGATGCTGAAAGCACTAGCTTAGGAGCTTACGAGAACCCATACAACTTGGGTTGACATACAAATTATTTCGCTCTTTTGCGATAAGACCGCCTACCTGTATAACTTTTATCTTTTCATGTTTTTGCTTATATTGTATTTTCCTGTCTTGTTGTGCAATAAAGTGTTTTCATTCATTCATTCATTCAAATTAAAAACCTTAATTATTTATCTAATTCCGTATGGATGATCAAAATTTTTTGTTGCTGCGATTGTATTGCTTGGGAAAGGAATGAAAAAGTGACCTTTTTTTTATAAAATAGGTAAAAAAATAAACTGTAATTTTCAATCATGAAACTGAACAAATTTCTCCAAGGCACCAATTTTCAAAAACTCGCAAAAAAAATTTGCCCTTTGTATACTAATTAATCACATGATTTTTGTTCATAAGGGAAATCTACATTATTCTGGTTGGGTATCGGTTCCTTGCGTAATTTTTCATAAGTGTTTCAGGTATTCCAGAGGTACCCTCTACACAAAGCAATGTTTAATTCGGATGTGAACATATCCTTGCATATTTGTTTGGGTCAAATGCAATAACTTTTGTTCTGCGAGATTTAAAATTTTAAACTTCTCATACAAATCGATCTCCGTATTGACCATTTTTGTATAAAGAGTTAAGTTTTTTCGTTTACTTAAAAAACGGGTAGAGTAAAATCCGCCATTAAAAGTCACTTTGTACAAAACCATAGATATTCATTTAATTCCTTCCTATAACAGATGTGCAGCTGACTGTACCAGACGGATATGCAGGCGGCGCCGCGCGCAGTCAGCGAAATCGGCGAGATTACACTGAATCAAACCTAAACTAACAAAAGCTGAGACCGTAACTTTCGATTCGTGCCGTTTACTCGTATTTTGCCTTGCCACTTTCTGCCATGCAGAACATTTCAAGGTAAGATAGGCTCTCGAGTGGTGAACGCGAAGACATAGTGTTGGGCGGTCTTCACGTGGACAAGCAGGAAGCGGTTGGACGTGTGTGACCCAAAACTGTGCCACAGTATATGATACATTACTACCACACCCCGGACCGGACACTTCATACAAATACATACAAATTTCGCGCCTTTGTTTACTACATAGACATTCATGTTTGTACACATGTAAATGTGTGCGTGATGTACTAGGGTTGAATCGAGGTTCAGTTAGCCCTCATTGTTTTTTATTGTTAGCTAGACTTTTACAAATAAAGTGAAGGCTGTATAGCCTTAGAAGCCTTTAGCTCTTTCATTAAAATATATATTGTCCTTGGTTAATAAACTGTGCTTTGGTTTGCCAACCCCTTGACAAATGGTCACACGTCGGTCACACGGGGGGGGGGGGGGGGGGGGTGAGGTGAGGCCTTCAGAGAGCAGCAGGTAGTGTTCATACTGTATAATGTCCTTATAGTATGATTAGTACTTTGTACTGTCTTACAGTATGGCTGCTCTATACCCCTCTCTAAAATCGATGTTACCCCCCCCCCAACCCCGCGAGTAAGATTTGGTGACAGTTGCTTAGCGCGTCTCGCGTGTAAACGAAACGTCATATTTTTAGGGTTCCGTAGTCAAATGGCAAAAAACGGAACCCTTATGGATTCGTCATTTTATGTACATTTAGCAGTGGTAGGTATTATAAGGAGAAAGTTTGTTGGAGTGTCCGAATGATGTGTGGTTGTGTTAAGTCGAAGTCAGGGGAAGACCTGTGTTCAAAGGTAGACATCTTCCAGTTGATATTATGATGAGTAAGAGAATCTATCTAAAAGGGACCATGGTACAGGATTTCCATACCAAATCATAATTATTAAAAAAAGTTGCTTATCATGGTCCAATATTTTGTATTCCCAATGATTAAAAGAGTGGACATACTTACCTACAAAATATCATCAAAATCGAATAAGAAATTACCCTTCGAAAAAAGAAACTGTTATGTACTGAAATCTGAAAAATCGAACAAGAAATTACCCTTAAAAAAACTGTTATGAACTGAAATCTGAATAAATTTCTGAATAAAGTCGCAGAAGTTCACTAGTTAAACCGAAACACGTGTAAAGATATTCACAAAAGCAGCCAACTAGCATCCATAACATTTAGCTTACAAGCATAGTTATACAATCTAGTTAACTTTAGCAGTCTGTTAGCCAAAACTCTAGGTAGGACGTACGTATAAAGTTACGTACAAAGACCTAAATTTGACTTCGTAAAGACAAGCTTATTACCTATAAAATTGTAGTAACTTTTTTGAAATGCAAGTCCCAACTTTGAGCTAAGTTATCCATCTACACTAGTGGACTAAAAAATCGACTCAAGATTTGTTGCTCGACTTTTGAAAAAATAACTCAGTCTACAAAACTGCTAAACACTAAAAGCAAAAAACTAGAAAACCATCAAACTAAAATCATAAACAGTAAACACACAGCGCTTGAACTTTTGGTTTAGTTTTATTTTGCTAGATTGAGTTAATTTTCCAAAAGTCGTGCATGAAACTTTGAGTCGATTTTTTTGTCCATGAGTATATTAAGTCGTAATTGTCCATTAAAAAAAATAATTATAGCTTGGTAAATTAACGCGTGGTTTAACTTTGAAAAGGTTTTGACGCAAAATGTTTAAAAGGGCTGGGCAAGGATTTCTTTAAAGTTAGTGCTAATTCTAAACAGAAAAAAAAACAAAAGTCAAAATGTTTTTATTTTTAGATGCTTTACAAATACTTTTAAATCGTAAAATTTTTCTTCTTAGTAAAAAATTACAATTGCGTGGAACTAGCACATATTTAGCGGAAGAAGTTAAATTAATTTTGCTACACGCTTTTATTGACAAAACTTTTTGATTGCTTTTGAAAAAAATATTTCAAGTACTTACCCTATTAAAATTACCGATACTTTATTGATGTTGTTCATCCAGTCATTTGACTAACTCGTTGGCGTTAGTCGTGGATTCGATCCCTAGTTCACATCCTGGGCACACTCACACATTTGTGTTGCTTAAACAAAAATTTTCTTTTGATATTGCCATACGTAACCTAGCGTCAGGTCTAGTGTTAGACGTCAGTGGCTTCGACCTACATTACTGAATAACCTTGCTCTCAATTCGTGGTCTCGACTTCTGTATCTATGTAAGCACAAAGTTTTGTAAACAACCATAAAATTGTTTGAATCTAATCAAATATTGTAGATTAACTATAAGATTGACTTTCAAATGTTTTAACTGCAAATTTTTAATCGTGTTTTTGTAGACTATGCAAAAACAAAACACACGCGTTTCTATGTTATTTTAATGGTACATACTCGTATAAGATCTTTCTCAAGATTTTTTTCTACTATTGTTTTTTATAGACTGAATAGAGTATGGTGCCTTATCTATGTTGTCACAACATTTTTTTATCAGTTGTCACCCAATTGACACTTAAAATCCTAAAACGCAAAAAAACCTGAATTATTATGTATTATTTAATAAAATGAAAATGTAGGTGTCAGGGCAAATGTAGATTCACTACGAAAAACACATAAAAATTGGAAGTAAAAAAATTTAAATGTTGACAATAATTGATGACAATGACAACTTACTGATCTAAAAAAAGCGATCTAAAAAATGTTAAAAGTAAAAAAAAAAATTTTGCTTGTAAATGATACAGATATCAAATCTGTTTTTAAATATTATTAATCAACTTATATCAAAGGCCTTAAAACTAAAATTAATTAAATTAAAATCAAATATTCTGTACAAATTATCATTATACGTTTTAGATAAGGTAAGTGACCCAAATAAGGCCTACCTTATTTTTATCTTGACGTAATTAGTAGGTTTTTAAGAAAAACTCACTCATCTTTCGAAATATTAATCTTTATTGATTAAACTTTAAAATAAATATAGTTGAAACGTTAAAAAAACAAAAATCAGACTTCTGTGAATCAAAATATAAAAAAAGTCCTTTAGGCCTTATTGGGAGACCCATGTCGCATTAAGGCCTTTCATACTAAAAAAAGAAAAAACAATCATTAAACTTCAGTTACTAAAACATATCAACGTAATATTATTTTAATTTAGTAAGATCCTTTAGTAATCATATTTGGGCGTTATAATCAGTCTTGATAATCGTCTCAACGTATTATCCTTCCTTTCTTCATTTTCTTCAAGCAATCTCCTGAACAGTATTTTTTTTATTAACAGGGGTTAAGCCAACACACAGCTGATGATACCTACCAGATATTACAAGCAAGGCATTGCCACATGTCATCCATTTGATATTATTTGCACTTATATTATTTTGATAGGCCTTATTTGGACCTGTCGTATGTGTAAGAAAAAATAATATTACAGAAAATACATTGAAAAAATGGCGTATAAATGCTTATGTAGGGGTTACTAAACTTTTAAACTAAATAACACACAAAAAAAATCTCGACATGCGTGCAAAAATATTAAAATACTTACAGCATTATCTGTAGAAATTTTATAAAACGGGTGTATTCTCCGCGTCCCGACTGTTTTCGACTACATGTTCCGACATACTCGTCGTAAGCGGCGCTCGCTATTCTTGTATGTGTCAGATACATCCTTACGCACACCACTGTAAACTTTCGTGGTTATTTGAAATGTCTAAGCAGGAAATTTGAAACCTAGGCCTTATTGGGGCATAGGCTTTATTTGGGTCTCCTACCTTACATACATATTATATAGATTCCCAGTGGCTTTTCGGTGGCGGATTTTGCAGTGTAATGCTACTTATGTCTGGAAGGTACAATACAATACACTTCTTTAAAATACGATTTCTAAGTTTAACACCTACACACACTCACGCCTCTTTTCATCTTGTCATACACACTTTTACAATAACTCACACACTGCTAATTACGTACAGTTGCACACTTTCTTTCTTTCTTTTTAAATTATTGTTATTAATGTTAGTTTACTCGTTTTTTATATTTTTTCATTATTGTCACAGTCCTCGGGTTGTGGCAGAATACCAGTGTATTGCTCGAAAGAGCAAATCACACACTGAGTCACGGCCCTTTTGTACTACTGCAACACACACATATTTTTAAGTATTGTTTTATTTTTATTTTATTGTGTGTACTGATGTAATACTTAATATATGTGTTTGTAGTAACAAATAAATGAGTTATCTATCTATCTATCTATATAATACACCCACACACAGACAAATCTGCTCATCACAGAAATGTTTGCTCTGGGTGGAGATCAAACCCGTACCCTCTCAGATCAGTAGTCAGGAGCACTAACCACTGAGCCACCGAGTCATAAAAAAAAATTAAAGGCCATACCTATCATCGACCAAACATTTCCACAAAACTAGTTGAAAGCTCGTTATTTCCTGTGTCATTTAAAAAACCGGCCAAGTGCGAGTCGGAGTCGCGCACCGAGGGTTCCGTATAAATTCATAATCACACATGTCCTAAACTCTATATTTTTTATATTTGAGTTGATTGAATGAAAGGTAATTTGTGGTTTACGATTTATGACGTATTAAAAAAAACTACTTACTAGATCTCGTTCAAACCAATTTTCGGTGGAAGTTTGCATGGTAATGTACATTATATATTTTTTCTAGTTTTATCATTCTCTTATTTTAGAAGTTACAGGGGGGGGGACACATTTTACCACTTTGGAAGTGTCTCTCGCGAAAAATATTCGGTTTAGAAAAAAATGATATTAGAAACCTCAATATCCTTTTTGAAGACCTATCCATAGATACCCCATACGTATAGGTTTGAAGAAAAAAAATTTTTGAGTTTCAGTTCTAAGTATGGGGGAACCCCCAAAATTTATTGTTTTTTTTTTCTATTTTCGTGTGAAAATCTTAATGCGGTTCACAGAATACATCTACTTACCAAGTTTCAACAGTATAGTTCTTATAGTTTCGGAATAAAGTGGCTGTGACATACGGACGGACAGACAGACAGACAGACAGACATGACGAATCCATAAGGGTTCCGTTTTTGCCATTGCGCTACGGAACCCTAAAAACCAACGATGAAGCTATTTACGTGACGTCACAACTCACAATGAAGTCAGCGCAGTGATGGTACTCATTGGCCATTGTCTATGCCGTTGGCCAAAATGGATGAGAGTGGACAGAGAGATCGTGGAGTCGAAATGTATAAAAGATTTCCCCCCTATACAGTGTTTGATATGGTGTTTAATAGAGTTCGTTTTTTAAACAACTATTTATTTAATTTAAACTCCGCCCGCGTAGGGGTCGCTTTTTGACTGTCTCTAAGGTATCCTACGGGAACCATGCATTTTCCCGGATCAAAAAGTAGCCTATGTGTTAATCCAGTATTTGATCTATCTACCTACCGAATTTCAACCAAATCCGTTCAGTGGTTTCGACGTGAAAGCGGAACAAACAAACAAACAAACATCAATACTTTCGCATTTATAATATTAATATTAATATTAATATTAAATTATAATATTAATATTATAAGCGAGATAGTGAGATGAGATGAGATTTAAAAGTATTGAGTTCATTAAATTAGTTGGTATTGGTAATAAATAACGTTATTGGTTGACCCAAACTAAAGCTATGAATAGACAAACATAACCCGCCTTCTGGCGCAGTCGGGTAAAAAATATAAAGTTGCTTGCTTAGATACTATTTTTTTTGTTTATTTGTGTTTATTCGAAAAAAGATAAATAATTAATTATAGTTTTCATATTATTTAGAGTATTTTGAAGCTTAATTTTTATGTGCCCGTCTCGTGCCCATATATAATAGTACCAAAACCAAATGATACTCAATAAATCCCTAAGAGGAAGAGATAATAAATATAGGTACCTAATAAAAAAGATGAGCTTAAAATATTTCTACCTTTTTAAAGTGATGACTCTACTACTCTCCTTTTCAATACCTCGCTCCCGAGAATCGCATTGGGATTGAAAAACACGTGAAAACTGCCGAGGTTTACAGACAGAGGTACCTCTGCTGGTCCCACAGCTTGCATGTTGTTGAAAAACAAGGAAAAACTGGGAAAAAGTCGCATAAAACTAAGGAAAAATGACGAAAAACTCTGAAAAAATGACAAAATAACTACCAGGTCTGTGCTATCCGTTTACCTCGTTCGTAAGTGGGGTTATTGGATCTCTTTTGTTGATTTTGTTTTTCCATTTTCTCGATTCTGATGATGGATTTTGTCGTAGTGGCGTGATTTTGGTTTGCTAAAAATGAAAAAAAAAGTCTTATCTTCCGGGTATTCTGCTTATAAAAGATTAATTTTTTTGGGATTCTCTTAAACAAATCGATTAGTTGATTGATCAACATTTTAAAGAACGTAACAATAATAACATACTCTAATAACTGAAACCGTTAAAAAAATAGACCATTCTAAACTATAATGTGAGGGAGTGAGAGGTCCTATACGGTGGTGTATAATGGCTGCTAAAAACCCCTCTTTCTCTCATTTTTCGTCCCATTTTTTGGTAAACGCCACCGTTTAGCCCACTCGGTCGGGCCGTAAAATTGCACTATCCGTAATTATCCCAGAAAATTTCATGGGGAAAAAAGACGGAGAGCGTAAATTAGACGTGAGGCGAACGTCGAACATTTTTAACCGACTTCAAAAAGAAGGTTCTCAATTCGTCGGAATCTTTTATTTTTTTATTTTTTATGTATGTTCACCAATTACTCGAAGACGCCTGAACCGATTTAGAAAATTCTTTTTTTGTTTAAAAGGGTATACTTCACAGGTAGTTCCATATAAATTTTATCGAAATCGATTCAGCGGTTTTTGAGAAAATCAACATAAACATAGCAAAATTGGAGTTGTTGCGATTGAAGTCGGTTGTTTTTAACGTATTCAGCGTGGTCAATTATATGTATCTACATACAGGTTGTTAAGTATGGGAAACTGAAAAAAAATGTAGATCAGATTTTTTCAATATTTTTCCTGTATTCAATACTTGATTCTTAGGTAACCCCCTAAAATTCCAAACGCACTTTTTTACCATCCTGTAGTCTATAGTTATTTGTGTTTTCCCCAATAATTACTGTAACTATAGTAAAATTCCATCGAAATACGTTCAGTAGTTTTAGTTAGATCACTTATCAAACAAACAGACAAACATTTAAATAAAATAAAAAAACATTAATACATAAACCCATTTATCTCACCTAAAAACCTGAATCCAAGCATCGTAAACACAAAAAAAAGATAAACGTAATTTCAAGTCAGGCTTTTTGTGAGTGTCAAATATCGAGGCAGTCGTCTGCGCAGGATTGGCCGTGGGAATGACCGGAGATATTATGTCACAGGAAATATGATACCTGAAGCGTTCGCGCAATAGATTTGCGTTATGCAAATATGTGTCTGATTAAGCTTTTTACTATACTGTCTAAACAAAGAGGAAAGTAATAATTTCGGGTGTATAGAAGTATAATTTGAATACCTGAAATAAAAGTTGCTGTGGTTTCTACTCATGAAACTGAACAACTTTCCTCAATCAACATACCTACCTATATGTATTAAATTCGCAAAAAAAAAACTTCCCATAAAAAAGTGCGTAGTAGTTGATCTATTGATAATATTGTTAAGATAAGTCCAAAATTAGTTTTGCGAATTGCCTATTTTAGAGTTTGAGATGTCGCTTCTTTCGACTCGATTGCCAAATTAACTGTATCCTAATAAATTTTAGGCTTTACGTCGAAAATCCGAAATTAAGTGAAGATTCCATGAAGAGAATAAGTAAAATCATTGACGTATCTCACAAAAAAGCAATAAAAGAGAATGAACTGGCATTAGGCAAGCCATAAGCTCCTAGAACTGAGAACTGATGGAGAAGGAACCAAGAAGAGTCCTCGAATGACAACCGCGAGTCACGTGACAAATTCGTGCCTAATCTGTTTAAAAACAAAAGCCACACGAAATTATTCTTGATGAGTCACAATCACACGTAATTGCAAACAGACAAAGAACAGTGCAATGCTATTATTACTAGTAAAATTTGACGTATCAGCAACATTTTGGACTTTGTTTAAGCATGAGTATGTTATTAAATTAGGAATAATAGAGGTTTTTGTGTCAGCAGGTCAGCATTTGTCACGAATAGAGACTTTATTGTCACTTAATGAACGGCGTCTAAAATTTGAATTAGGTATCGTTCCTGATTTTGGGTCAGTCAGTACATGTACATTGCTGGACATAGCCTTAATTTTCGTACCCATAATATGTATGTCACTGCTGGGGTACGGGTTTTTTCCCATACTTTCGAGAAAGTTGGATACAGAGGGTCCAAGTCCCCATTAGGTTGTGGGGATGGTGGCCAACCCCAGTGCCAGAAGAATTCAAAGCCTGTAAGGCTTCAGCGCCACTTGTTAACACTAGAAGATAATTGTTAAGCCACGTTAGACTTCTTATAGTTGGATTTAAAACTTTCCTTGGGCTACCATACACTCCACCAATCCGGATTTTGCCGCAGTGTGTGGAGTAAGGGCATCCCCTTAAATATAGGGTGAGTTTAAATTAGTTCTTGATACGAAAGGCTATGCATGTGCTCATAAAAACAATCAAGTTTCCCTAAGGAGCCCATAGCCAAATCGCAAAAAAAATGTTGGTCTCTTCACACAAATCGATCAGCCGAGCGGCCAAATTAGTATGAAGAGTCAAAATTTTTTTTTGCGATTTGACTATGGGTTATTTAGGGAAAGTTGTTTGTTATCATGAGCACATTCATAGCCTTTGGTATCAAGAACTAATTTAAAGTCACCCTGTATATGTGGGATTAGACCCGTGTCCCCCAGCAGTGGGGAGAAATAAGTCGTTAACGAACGTGTGTACTCCTCTAATTATATCCTTGAGACTTATGGAGACTCATCATTATCATCAGCCGAAGGACGTCCACTGCTGGACAAAGGCCTCCCCCAAAGATTTCCACATCGACCGGTCCTGCGCTGCCCGCATCCAGCGGCTTCCCGCAACCTTCACCAGGTCATCGATCCGCCGAGTGGGCCTGCCTACACTGCGTTTTCCGGTGCGCGGTCGCCACTCGAGAACTTGAAGACTCATAAAGGAGATAAAAAAAATATCTGTGGTATAACACTCCTGTTTTTGAAATGACCAGCCGTGACATTGACATGACCTAGCAGCTGTTTCGTCTAGACAGTAGACGAATAAATAAATATATTACTTATTTACTTCACGAATGTATGAGTATTTGCTTTAAGAAATATTGACAAAAATATCATTTGTTTTACGTAAGGTCGAGGAAGTCAAATAACTTGAAACAACTACTTATTATATATTCTATTGATAAAAAAAATGGTTTTCTAAACTTACAATTGAAATAAAGACTATTGTCGTGAAAAGTTGTCGAACTATTTAATTAAACATGATATCTATTTAGGTAATTTATTAACACTGGATCACCATTATAGCTAACTCAACTGTATCTACAGCGTAGATTAAGTACAGACCACTCCTGTACCTTTAAGGATAGTGGCAGGACCTTATTATGCAAGGTCCGACTGGGTGGGTACCAGGACCAGGTACCACTGCTCGCTCTATACCTGCCAAGCAACGCGCTGTGTTCCGGCCGAGATAGCCAGCATTTTTTATATGATAGGTGGCAAACGAGCAGACGGATCACCTGACTGTAAGCGATTACCGCCGCCCATAGACACCCGCAACACCAGAGGAGTCACAAGTGCGTTGTCGACCTTTGAAATGGGATGCGGGGATGGAGGGAATTGGGGGGGAAGGGGGTTGGGCCTCCGGTACCCTCACTCACTCGGCGAAACACAACGCAAGCGTTGCTTCACGCCGGTTTTCTGTGAGGCCGTGGTATCACTCCGGTCGAGCCGGCCCATTCGTGCCGAAGCATGGCTCTCCCACGGACTGCCAACCTTTTACCAAGTAACCCATACCAATTCCAAAAAAATGAAAAGTCGAAAAGTTTTTTGTGTATTCAATACATGCTCCGTAAGAAAATTTTGTTCTGTTTTATGAGTAGAACGCCCTGTTGATTAGAAGATTCTGGGACGTGGGAATGGTATTGGGTTAAGACCCTGTATAAGAAAAGAGTGTTTGAAATTTAAAATTTTAAAGGTTATTTAGAATCAAATTGAGAATCCCATTTCAAAGGTCGGCAACGCACTTGTGACTCCTCCGGTGTTGCGGGTGTCCATGGGCGGCGGTAATCGCTTACCATCAAGGTGATCCGTCTGCTCGTTTGCCACCTATCACATAAAAAAAAAAAGAATACAGGAAAAATGTTGAAAAAATCCGGTCTACAATTAATTTTTTTCACTTTCCCATACTAAATCTGAATAGAATAGTTAATCAATAATTTGTATGGTAAACTGAAAAAAATAATTAAAGATCGGATTTTTCAATATTTTTCCTGTATTCTGTTGATTCTGACTAACCCCTTACAATTTCAATCGCACTTTTTTTAACACCCTGCATACCTACGTACAGTCAGCCACAAAGATATCGAAACCTCTCCGTAATACACCATGTATCACGAATATCTGTAGAAGGGGTTCAGATATCTCTGTGGACCAGTGTACTATCAAAATTCAATGCACACTTAAATTCTAAGGTCACATCACACAATTTAGACTGACAATACACCGGAATAAGGTATGCCAAACACCATTCACTATTAATATCTTAAGGTCAACTGGACAAAAGTATTTGTTTTTATATCTATAGACTCTGAGAATACCACAGCCTTTGTTTTTGATCTAGTAGACGAAAAGTTATGCGTACGAAATCCTTGTAATAATGGTTGTTATGGTTTAGACATCCGCGTTGGACAGTTTGCGGGTTACCCTGATGTCATAGTTTGGAAAAGTGGATGTTTTATTATATTCGAAGGAATTGGAAAATATTAAAATGTATGATTAATTTCTATTGAGTTAAGGTGAAGTAGAGAGTAGGACATCTGCAAATATTATCCTGAAGACATAGCTTAAATGAAAATAAAAAATTGGACATTTCATAAAAAAATTGTAAGCTGTTTGGGCAATTTAGAATGTAGAGTCAATTTTTATAAAGAAGCCCTTTAGAAAGTCCTCAGTTAACAGGTCTTACACCTTATATAGGATGTAACAAAAGGCACAGGACCACAGCTTGTTCCCATGCCTCATAAATCCATTGTTCTCGAAAAGACAAAGTTTCATACATTAGTTCCAATCGCCTCATAAACGAAATTATTATTAATACGACTTCAGTTCCCATTCGCCTAAGAAAACCATTACGTACAGTCACAAAAATGCATTTTACTTAGGTTTGATGCAGAAACCTAAGTAAAATGCATTTTTGTGACTGTACTGTTTCGCTGATTGTGCTGGTGTGTGAAACCGTTGACACAGTTGTTCTTCTGACAGTACTTTTTTTGAGACAATGGGAATGAAATTACAATTCAAATATGTAAATAATAAAACAAACGCCTCCTCGTCGCACTGACCTCTAGCCGACTATGCTTCTGCTGGAGTAGCTCCTGCCGCTTCGCCTAGCGTCAAGTGGTCAGAGTAGCCCAAATTTATATTTGAAAAAAAAATGCTATGAGGCGGCGGGAACAAAAATTTTGAGGCATGGAATCAAGGCAGGATCAGTAAATTGGGGCGTCTACTCATTGGTCTATTTCAAACTAGTGTTTTGTGTATGTCTTAAGACAATGGCTCTGAACAAAACAGAAGTGACGTCACTGAAACTTAAGCCTAAAAGCTAGGTTTGTTAAGCATTTGTTTGGCTGTACTCTCCCTCTCTCTCGCACAAACGGGTTGCGATAATCACGTCCCACTCTAATTACTAATAAGCTTAGTTCGGTCCGAAAGAAGCCATTTTGTGTATAAACAAAATCCAATATGCAGTATATGTGGCGTAACACTCTGGCGCTAATGTAAATGCCTAGAGTGCTTGTTAGGTCATGTTTTGTATGCTAGTTACTAGTTTTCAGGATATCTGTCTAGGTCTAGTCTATAAAAAAGGGAACTCTTAAAGACGCAGTGTGGGCAGGCTTCCCACTCGGTGGACCGATGACATGGTAAAGTTTGCGGGAAGCCGCTGGATGCGGGCAGCACAGGACCGGTTTGCGTGGAAATCCTTAGGGGAGGCCTTTGTCCAGCAGTGGATGTCTTTCGGCTGATGATGATAATGACTTTTCCAATGATATTTTAAGAGAACCGCCGCTATGAAAACTCTTTCTAAAACTAGCCCTACTACCTCCACCGGTCCGGACTTGGCCCCCGCTTTTTGAGTATGGCCTAACCTTCCCGAGTTATGGAAAGAGACCCGTGCCGCTACAGTGGGGACGATATAGGTTGTTAACAAATATGTAGCCTAAGACATCACTTTCCTTTTTTACTCCGTCTCTATCTCTTGGTATGCAAAAAACCATGTCGATTTGTTTTTCCGTTGCGACGTTAAAAGAGGACAAAAATACTAACAAATTCACTTTGGCTTTTTTAGTAAGGATTTCAACTTGAACTTTTCTATCATCCTATACCTTCACTAGTTCCGTGCTCTTTTAGATTTATACATTTTCTACTTGTTGATTCAAGGAAGGCAACGTTAGCAACGTAAACGTGATTGTTACGAGTATCTTTCTGATTTGCTGAATGTACTTCTAATCAAAATAAATGTTCTCATAGAAAAGACACGCATGATTTTTGAAAACGAATTCATCACAATAAAAGTATAGGTAATTTCTGAGACTACATTATTCATATTGATGACTTGTGAATATAAAATCTTTTTGCTTTAGGTATTAAATTTTTAGGTGTCCCTGATTTGGAACAAGGAGAATTTACTTTTAAAAATTAATCTCCGTTTCAAATAGGAATAGACAGAACGAAAAAAAGGTTTTTAAGGTGCTCACTTTTACAAATAATTTACGTTTTTGGACATGTCACTGAGTTAATGATGTTACCTAAACAAAAACATATTGAAAAATATTAAAACAATTCAAAAACAACTATTTATTATGAAAGACATCTTACATTACAGTAAGACATAAATAAAACAATTTTAAAAGTATAATTTAATTCGATGTCAAAAAAGTATCACCTACAAAAGACCTAAAGAAGCAGAGGTATGCGTAACACGGCACGTAATTTGAATAAAATTATATATCCAAATAAAGGTACTTCAGTTTTTTCTTTTTTCTTGGAATATTTTCCTTTATTTATACTAAGTCTTTAATTTCTAACTCTTTTATTATCCCACCCAATCGATCTTCATATAGAGCGTTTCAACAAATAGTTCCTATGCCGTTATGTTGGCTCCCCTGTCTATCAACGACATCAACACGCGAAGACGCTTGTACCGATTTTGTTAGTGTGTGTCTGCGTTATATGTAGTGTGTGTCTGAGTTCTATGTAGTGTGTGTCTGAGTTCTATGTAGTGTGTGTGGAAAACATTGCTGCCAACATAACGGCATAGGAACTATTTGTTGAAACGCTCTATATCTATTGGTATTGTCATTGGCGAAATCATAGAAACCGCCATTCCTACAGTAAAAAGCTTACATACAAGGCCGCGTTCAGAATCTGCACTCTGACAGCAACCGTTCACTCTAACATCAGGATAGCATAATATAAATCGCGTAAGTGTGAAAGAAAGGGTCCGAAACGGTTGCTGTCAGAGGGCAGGTTCTAAACGCGGCCCAACAAGTGATTTTAAATCATTTTTTATCGCATGTCATCAAACGTCAAGTGGATTGAAAAAAGATTTTCGATAGCTCTCTGCGCGGATCCTTGTGATAGTGATTCAATATTTTTTATTTATTTTGGTTGCTGTTTTCGTTTCGTTAAGAATACATTTCAACCACTATGAGTGAGAGTGACCTTTGGGCTGGGTTTAGCTGTTGGCTCCTCTTCTTATGACCGCTTATCAGTGAATCGGAATCATAGCTATTTCCCCATCACAAAAATAACGTTGAGACTACTCTAAAACGGAAATAATTAAAACATTAACTCAGCAGACTGAACTGCGGCTGCGACCGATTTATAATATGGTCCATGCCGTCGCCACCGCCGCACGAAGATTGTTGCTCTGCAGAACTCGCATATAATGTTCCTCTCTGTAGTACCATTACTTGTAGAATATGTGTGGCACAAAGAAATACATTTTCATCAGTATAGCGACATTTGAAATCTGTGGCCGAATGTTTACTACCTCTGCTTCTTCGTCCTTCTTATGTCTATTGCTATCTGAAACGGAGTGCAACCTCCTTGATTTCAACAATAAAAAAATAAGCATTATTCTTCATATTAATGGACAGTACTACCTACCTAACACTTGTTTCTAAAAACAAACCTAACAAAAAGTTTTAACTCGTTTCGTTACAAGCGTGCGTATTTCTTTCTTTGCACAAAAAAGTTTTGAGGAAAGAGGTCGTCTGTCCAGCCAGCCAGCGATCTGTTTCACTCAGTTAGCTAACCACCCTACGTATCGATTTTTCTCGCTCCACTTTCGAACACCCCCTTTTTAAAATGTCCAGCGTCGCAGACAATGGGACGAAAATCGTGTGGTAGGGTGGTTTGAAATAAGCATTCTAGGTTCTAGCTCGGTTTTGTAGCTAACGTGTAAAGGCTCGCAAGTTTTTCTATACATACTTTTTGGTTTTGGGAATTGTTTTTACTTGCTTATGTTCTGTTTGCTTTGGTATTTTGATTGTCATTACTAAGTAATAGACTCGAGCGGTAAAAGTTGACATAATTTATTTTTTTGTTTTATTTGATCCCGAGATGGGGAATCAAAGGATCAGAGCCATACAGTCTAGTCTGTTGAAAATCAAAAGCCATTTCTTCCGTATTTACTCTTCAGCAAAATGATAGCACTTTTGATGAAGATTTCATGGACTTCCTGAGAGCACTCGAAACACAGTCTACACACTTTTATTCCATTATCCTACATAATAGACACTTAAATGGCACTTTATTGAACAATACACTATCAATATTATGCATTAAAAACCACGATATCTATTTTTTCGGATAATAAAATAAAACTGACAAACTCTTGTTACGAGTTCCCGCCAAAAACCCTGACCCGAATAACAGCCTAGACATATTCACATCCACGTTTTAAAAAACTCTTCGTATACAGACAATTTGCATACCTTCTCCTTTTGAGAAATCTGTCAAAAACATTCATAGAAAGAAAGAAAGAAAAATAGTTATGTGTTGGAGGGAGTTTCTTTGGAGCCGTCGTTTCTTCTCACTCCGAAAACACTTCCCGAAACGGTGGGTATACGAGCTCCGAGAGCGGTAGGAACCTCGTATTAGGTAGATAAAAGAATGACGTTCGAAAAGTGTACACTGCTTCCTTTCATTTAATTTTATTTCATTTCAATGTTAAGTAAGTAAAGTTAGTTTAGTTAAATAGTTAGAAAAGTTTTATTGCTACTGTCACTGTAATAACCTTAGCAAAGATTGAATTACTTTGATGTGTCTAACAGGACACTAGACGGTACCAAAGAGTATATAATGTAGTCAACAGACGGTACCTTCCAGTCTCAGCAACCGCGTCTCGGGCGGGAATCGAACAAAATCAATACAATAGAAGTGTTTTAACGTCCGTCTATCGCAGACGGTGGCGCCTAGGAGCAACAGTTTGCGCACACCCTCACGGGATGCTGGTTCACACCTGGACCGGCTCAGTTTAGCTGGAAAGCTGTCTTTAAAACAAGCTAAATTATATTACATTCAAGTTTCAAACATATTATGTTTGAATGTAATATAATACTATTTCTTAAATCATACAATTTCATAGTTTATAATCCTATTAATCAGTGCTAATAGTACTTTTGGGGTTTCAGATGTCCATAGGTAGCGGTAGCCACTTTCAATAAAGTGGGCTGGCAGCTTACTCAAAAAAAAAAAACATAGTGGCCTTGAGATACACAGATCGTTAAATAAAAACTACCGTTATAGCTTACTATTCCCTAAACACTTTATATTCAAATCGAGATGACCTTTAAAACAGAATTGAAACCGCTACGATATGAACGGAGCGTTCTCATATTGCTATTTAATCTTCACAAACGCATCAACCTTGACAACTGCCATTGGCAAAATGGTAATGCACCGTGGAACTAGGACTAATTAAATTTCAATGGGCTGAACCTACGGTATACTGTAAGTATGTATGTACGTTGGTATAATACGAAACGTCACATGATGTGGCTAGTCAGACAAAATAATATATCTGAAATACTATGAGTCTGTAGAGAGGCTTCTTATTTGCTCAAAGGCGGTAAATGGTAATAGTTGCTATATTTAAAACTGGAAAACTTACTTTACTCACGAAACCTAAGAACTACATTTGGAGCAAAAAAAAAACATTTTGCTCCTCTTGGTTGTTGTCAGTAATTGATCAATTCGTTAATTGTTTAAGGTTCTTGAGAAAAGTTCTTTAATTTCATTTGCAGCATTTAGCTCTGATCAGAAAAAGTAATTTGCATGTATTTATGTTGCAATTTATTTACAATTGAACAATTAAGCGTTCCTGAGCTCCCTATCACATTTAAATTGTTGACAATCAAATGCTTAAAAAATATATGATAACGTTGACAGAGGCAGAAAAGAGGGGAGGCTTTTGCTAATCAGAGGAACAATATGGGCAAAAAAAATTCCAAAAAAACAATTTTAGGAGTGACATCATAACATATGATATTTTTGACGTCACTCAGGCTAAAATTGCTTAATGCTTGCGCAAGTAATATTTTATTCGATCTTTTTTGAAAATTACAAACATGAGCTTCTCACTTATAACACTCCTCTTATGGGTCGTCGGTTAAAAACTATTTCATAGTAATGAAAACAAAAAGGAACCTTGCCGTGACCGATCGATGAATACATTGCCAAAAAGACCTTTAACATTATTAAGTTTATTTATTTACACAACTAGTCTATGCGCATTTAATTAAGCAATTATTTTCTAGCTAATTACAAGACAATATTACTTGGAAAAAAATCCATGGCTGCATTTTAACAAAGCACAAATTCAGTATTCAGTAGAATGAATTAAATTGAACTGAAGACTAGTAAATGTATTGAGAATTAGGACACCTGTTCTTTTAAATTAATACATAATTACAAAATTATAGCCAGGAAAATGGTACACACCTTTTTAAAACATAAATAATTTCAGTGAATTCTATAGGTACCTACTACCACTAGTGTATTAATTTTCATAAATATTTTGACGGTTTCTTATAGATATTAGATGATTTATGTTCTGGGATGAATATATCGTATATAAGATATATGATTCCCCATCGCGTTGAGGAGTCTTGGTAAGCCCGCTTCCATCTTGGCACTATTATTACTTATCATCAAGTGAGATAATGTTAACGGCAATCTTTAAAATTTTGTATCCCGGTAAAGTGAATGGTTCCCGCGGGAGTGAAAAACTTTTTTGCACTATTATATGCAAAAAGTGTTACACAATACTACTGTGATTCAGCACATAGGTAAACTAAAGAAATAGAAAACAGATTAAGAGGATCTGGAAAAACATTTTCGAGCTTCGTCAAGTAAACGAAATCCACGCGAGTAGAAGGTGCGTGGAAAAGTAAGTTAACTTCCAAAGAAGATACTTAAAAGGTGACGGTATCAAAAATAACCCAGTAATCGATACGAACAAACTGTATGCCAATAGATTCCGTAGAATGAACTGATTAATCCTACCGAAGTCGCAATCCCGAAATCAGTGGGGAATCAGAGCTATAGGGCTGAGAAAGTATACAGAAACACTACAATTGCTTGAGATTTTCATAACTTTAGTGGCTTCATAACATTAACATTGGCGGTAAGACTTAGATAAGACGGTTGCACCTGGCCAGGCGGGTTCAGAAAATGCCCTACCTTCAACAAAACACAGTAAGTTCGACCCAACCGGGAATGGAACCCACGACCTCGCGATGTTTTGAACTTTAGTACCAAAAAAATCGTAATGACGTAGACGATACTATCAAAAATAAATACACAAAAAATTAACTCTTCCATCTATAGTGTCATTATTGTGTCATCGCAATGGATAACGTATGTAATTTTGGTACTTAAGTTATGAAAATCTCAAGCAGATTCCCCATTGATTTGGGGGTTGCGACTTATGTAGGATTAATTAGTTAATGCTAGGAATATATTGGCACACAGTTTGATCTTATCGATTCTGGGTTTTTGGTCCATACATTATGGACCTTCTCCTTAACCTCAAGTCTTAGCTAGCTAGCTTTTGCTCGCGAATTTGTTTGCGTGGGTCTCCGAATTGTTATTTACTGGGATTAAAAATATCCTGTATTATTGTAATCCAGGTTATAAACTATCTGTGTGTCAAATTTCATCGACATCCGTTCAGCCGCTTTTGCGTAATTGAGTAACAATCATTTAAACATCAAAACTTTCACATTTATAATAAAAGTAGGAAGTATGATGCGAGAGAATAGATATGAAATATTAACATCTACCTGAGACCAAAATCCCGTACATCCGTACGCGAGGTGCACCACCTGTGGCTTCGTAAATTTAGTGTATTTCCATCTCCCTCACACCCACCATCAGCTATTCAACTTCTCTTTCTGTCTCATGTTTTCACAAATAAGTTGCATCCGAAAACAACATAGAAAACTCTCGATTCCGTTATTCGAGTTTGGACTCTATTTTTGTGTGATAGGTTTTAGATTCAGTTGCGGTATCGTCAACTTTATCGGCTGAAAGTTTGAGTGTAGGACAGTGGCACGTTGTGCTCCCGATTGTAATATAACACGATTTAAAATAACTAGTGATGGGATTATCGATATTACGTATTTTTATTTATTATGTATAATACTAACTGAACTTTCAAGTACGATAAATTAATGAAGAGAAAATATCTGAATCCCATAGCAAACTATTATATACGGGGTGAAATTGAAATCGTGGACCAAATTCTGAATGAAACTGAACAACTTTCTCTAAGGAACCAATTCAATTGGAGCAAAAAAATTTGACTTTCCAATCAAAGTTAGCTAATCGGCTCATCTATGAAGAGTCAATTTTTTTTTGATCCGATTGAATTGATTCCTTAGAGAAAGTTGTTCAGTTTCATGAGCAAAAGCCACGGTTGAAATTTCGTCCGCGATTTCAATTTCAGCCTGTAATATGTAAAATAATACAAGTAAGCTTTGAGCCTTTATAGGAAGAACATTGTAAACGCCAAAAATAAAATATTTTGAAGTCACCAGCCAGTTTTGGAAACAGACTTACAGCAGGACTTGACTCCCAAGTTAACATTTTAATTAACTCGTGTCTTATTATAATTATGTCAATTTTTTTATATGGCAGAGGTGGCAAACGAGCAGACGGATCACCTGATGGATTTATGATTGATTACACAAATATTTCAAAATTAAGTACAATAACAAACAAAATTTTGCATTTCTAACTTTTAAGACGTTTTTCCCTAAAAATGCTTACAGCGAATGACATATGACATAACCAATTTAACAAAAAATCCTCCTCCTCCTCTGGTGTCTACGGGCGGCGGTAATCGCTTACCATCAGGTGATCCGTCTGCTCATATGCCATCTATTACAAAAAAAAAACATACCTCGATTGCTTAACCAAACGGAATTAAGACGAATTTGATGGCTCCTACCAATCCGAAATCCATGAAGCCATTCCCTGACTTACCGAACATAAATAATATAATTTACCCAAGAAAACATGACCGTTTTTGTATGGGTAGTTGACTAAAAACATAAATAAAATCTAAGCAGCTCATTGAGCAATAGAACGTTTTTTTTGTTAATCATTTTTCTGTCAAATAAGAACTTGGAAACTTTACTATATTTGTTACTAGCTTTCGCCCGCGACTTTGTCCGCGTGGACTTCAGAATTGGGTCCAGAGCATAGACAGAAAGAAAATGTTAAGGTGGCGTCATCTAGTGACGAATCTAGTGGAAATTGAGTTTTTAAACATGCCTCCGGGAACCTTTAAGTTTTCCGGGATAAAAAGTATATCTTTGCGTCTAACTCGACATTGGATGACAGGGGAGATGAACCATACTGCGGTGCATGAGCTGTATGCCGAATATCCGGTTCCACCAACGCTCAGTGCGTAAAGCACTTTTTTCCTTCGACATTCATAAGTCGAGTAGGCCTGATGGAATCCCTCCTATCGTGTTGAAAGTGTGTGCTCCAGAGTTGGCTCCAGTTTTAACGCACCTTTTTCAGCTTTCCTACTCTTCTGGCGTAGTCCCGAACTCATGGAAGATGATAGCTTTGGTGCACCCGATCCCTAAAAAAGGTGACCACTCGAAGCCGTCCAACTACAGGCCGATAGCCATAACCCCCTTATTCTCAAAGATAATGGAGTCCATTATCAATAGCCAGCTCCTGCGGTATCTAGAGGACCGCCAGCTGCTTAGTGACCGACAGTACGATTTCCGTAAGGGCTGGTCCGTTGGTGATCTTCTTGTTTACCTGACACATCGTTGGGCACAGGCGATCGAGACTAAGGGGGAAGCATTGGCGGTTAGTTTGGACATAGTGAAGGCCTTCGATCGGGTCTGGCACAAAGCACTTCTTGCGAAGCTTCCTTCTTATGGGCTTCCCGAGGAATAATGCAAATGGGTCACTAGTTTTCTTGCAGACAGAGGCATAAAGGTCGTATTCGACGGTGCATGCACAGATTCTATGTCTGTGAATGCTGGTGTCCCTCAAGGCTGTGTACTTTCGCCTACACTGTTCCTTCTGCATATCAATGATATACTACAAATCAGCAGCACTCATTGTTATGAGGATGATAGTACAGGTGATTCCTTCTATACCAGCCGTACTAACATTTCTCGGGAAAACGTCATCGAGAGCCGAAACAAACTTGTGTCGGAAATTGAAGACTCTTTAAAAAAAGTTTCAGAATGGGGTCGGCTTAATTTGGTCCAATTTAATCCCACTACACACATTTGCGCGTTAACTGCCAAGAAAATGCCATTTAGCGTATCACCTCGTTTTGAGGACACTCCCCTAAATGCCTCAGCTAGTATCGGAATCCTTGGTGTCAACATTTCGAGTGAAGTCCAGTTCCGTGGTCATCTAAAGGGTAAGGCTAAATTAGCCTCGAAGAAGCTTGGTGTGCTCAATAGATCGAGACGGTATTTCACTGCGGCCCATCGCCTGCAACTTTATAAGGCGCAGGTTCGGCCTCATATGGAAAACTATTCTCATCTCTGGGCAGGGGCACCCCAGTACCAGCTTCTCCCTCTGGACCGCATTCAACGGATAGCAACTCGAGTTTCCGGGATATTTCAGATCGGCTTGACTCCTTGGCGCTGCGTAGAGATGTAGCCTCGCTCTGCATTCTATATATCGCATGTACAATGGGGAGTGCTCCTAGGAATTGTTCGGATTGATTGACAATATATTAATCCCCATCACTTAGACGGTTGACAGTCCACAACTGTGCGTTTCACTAGAAACTTTCTGCCTCGCACAACCAAACTGTGGAATGAATTGTCACCTGCGGTATTTCCGGACCGATACGACATTCAAAACTTCAAGAAAAGAGCGTACTCCCATATCACAGACCGGCAACGCACTTGTGACTCCTTTGGTGTTGCGGGTGTCTATGGGCGGCGGTAATCGCTTACCATCAGATAATCCGTCTGCTCGTTTGCCACCTCTGCCATAAAAAAAAAATCCGTTGTGTTAGTCGAGTGCTTTATCTATCTACCTACTAAACATCCAAATCCGTTCAGTAGTTTCGGCGTGAAAGTGGTTCAAATAAACAAACAAACATCCATAAATTCGCATTTACAATATAAGTTAGATCAGATGAGATACTTTTCTAATACGACAAAATAGCCAATGAAGTATTATAGTGAAATACTGAGATATATATTTTTTAAATACATGCTATTAACTTTCTTAAATTATGGACTTATCAATGAAGAACAACAGATATCAGATTCTTACTCGTATTCTTATAAGGCTAAGTTTGTAGGAATCATTTTACGAAAGGGTAAAATAATGGTAAACAAAAAACACCAGGTACTACAATAATAATATCGATAATCGACAAACTCAAGATGATAATAAATAAACAAAAACAAAATTATAGATGTGTCGTTCGATACAGAACCCCCCACACTATTCTGTTTGGGTAACCGCACAAAACTTTCCAAGCTACACTTTCAAATTTAGATGATGATAAAAGCGACCTGATATAGCCCCGATGAGCACTTACCATACCATTGCATCAAAAATAAATTGTTCATGAAATTACTCTAACACAGAAGTTTCATAAAACATTTCTTTTGTCTTCCATGATATTTTCAATTTCTATTTGATGAAAATTACATGGGAATAAGGCGTGTATGTATCTAAAAATCACAAAGTGAGACCATTAATTACGCTGAAAAAGTATGATTTCTTTGTATTTCAAAGATTTTTAGAAAAAAATGTAGATTTTGACACTCAAAAAGTAGCTCAAATGACTAGAAGTCCTCCAGCCTATTCAAAGTCGAAAAACTCCAAACCGGACACTCGAAATTACACACGTAATTTCAGCTAGAAGTGGCATACAAATCCAACCATACCAAGCCTCTCCATTAAAAAAAGATAACATAATTTTATCGACATCGGTGCAAGCACATCGCTACTCGGTTAACCGGGCCGGCGCGTTTCGCTTGTGCCAGCCAACGCAAACTGCCTCCGTCGCCACTAATCCTGCAGTTAGTTACAAATTCATACCAGGGCTTCAGTTTTGGCGCCAAATTGCAACCGATAGTTGGCGGTAATTCGGTTTGAGTTTCAGTCTGTTTTGGCCGATTGGCCGAGATTATTGGGTTACCTATAATAGGATTAGTTTTAAGATGTTCATTGCTTCAGCATAGTGTTAGTTCTCTGAACTCAAAATTGGAGAATATTACGGGTTTGATTCACAGCGTTTTTCACAAGTATTTGAGATGTTTTAAAAACTACTGACATTATTTTAACTAGGACTTCTACTCATGAGTGAAACTGAACAACTTTCTCCAAGAAACATCTACATAGTTAATTCGAGAAATAGAAAATTGGCCTCTAACAAGTCTATGAGGAGATCGGCCAACTTACTGTGAGAAGTTCAATAAAATTAAATAGTATCAGTATCTCATTAAATAGTATCAGTATCTCATTAAGGTAACACCAAGCAGCCCATGTGATAGCACAGGTATTATAATATATCACACAAAAAAGGAAAAAATACCTTTAACAAAGGATTTGATTTCAGAGAAAAGTAAGTTCTTATCTATCAAAAATACAATAAAAACTATAAAGTTAGAATCGCTTTCCTTACAATACACAAGTAAGATATAGTTTTTTAGCAAAACCAGAAACAAGCATGTTTAACTTATCTCTGGCAGGAATTACGTTGCGCATCACTGACTATTAACTCTACTATATTTAGTATTTGTACCTAGTCTAGCCTAGACACTAAAAGCCTAGATTTCTAAGGTTAAAGGTTAAACTTTCCTAGACATGTTTGTTTAAGACTAGTTTTGGTAATGCCTGCTACATGAGGTAGGTATCTTTTATTATAATGCTTGGAAATTCCAACAAATTATAGACCTTTTGTGGTTACGAGTTAAGAATGAAGCTGTGTTTGGGCACGGTGATGTACAAGAAGCGAAGGTATTCTTACTTGAGTTAGTCTAATGTCTATACTTCTAAAGGTTTAGTCAGTTGATTACAATTTTCAATATTTAGAGAAGAAAAATAAAATAAATTAGAAAATTCACAATGGACTTGTACTATTGGCTATTCTGTGCCATGGATTAAAAAATGCAATAGTCGTTGATGTCTTATCTATGGTCGATAGACAATTTCACTTTATCTATGATAATACATATATTCTAAAATAAATACGAATAAAATATAAAAGGGTTTTTTAACCAAGCTTAACTTATACTTAACTGCATTGTCATTGGATGAGTATGCTAAGTTTTAGCTCAATCACATATCGGAAAGTAGGTCAACATAAAAATTAAAGAAATTGTCATAAATTAAAAATTTTAGTATGTAAAATTATGTTATGAGCCTGAAAATTCATAGAGACAGAATTCGAGCGGTCCATTACAAACACCTCAAAAAAGGAACTTTTTGCTACAGTTACGTCAATCCACTTCTATGCCTTAATTGGCCTCTACATCCAATTTTTAGACCCCTCAGACTAAATAAATAAAAAGTCTTAATATCATAATATTACACACGAATTAATTCAAGACATTTGTCTTTTTTATGGAAACACAAGAAGACACATCAGATGACATCTTGTCTATGCTCTAAAGCTTGACGAGCTATAATTATAATATTTCTTGTACCACGAGTCTAGGACGTATAACGGGGGTCATACTCGGTGGAAATCGACGCGAATGTCAGAGGTGACAGGATATTAATTTATCAGGTAAATAAAAAGTTTGTCAACATAGAGATTGTACAGGCGGAAATTGAAATCGAGGACCAAATTACTGTGTCTTCCAGTCATGGCACTGAACAACTTTCTCTAAGAGAAATAAAAAAAAATTGATTCTTCATACATTTCTTTCCTCCGATTGAATTGATTCTTTAGATAAATTTGTTGTCTTGCCTACAAGTTTTTTCTGTGCTAGAAGTCACAGTTTAAATGTGGTCTCGATTTTACTGTCCAAACGGTTCGACAGTTTCAATTTTTTATCCAGAACGCATTTTTGCAGTCTGTTACCAAAACTTGACGGATTTTGGAGCGTAAAGTGACATTCGTTATACGTATTCGTCTTGAATGTCATAGAAAACATTTTAAATAGTCAGGGTTTTTTTTAATTTAATTTAAATCATCTGCTTATTGTGTGGTAAAATAAACTGCCAATCCTCAAAGTATTGACGCCCGTTGCCTGGTGGTGCACTTAATATCACCCGCGGTCACGTGTGGGGCATTATAGGGAACACC
Organism: Coleophora deauratella; assembly: GCA_958295455.1. NCBI lineage: Eukaryota > Metazoa > Arthropoda > Insecta > Lepidoptera > Coleophoridae > Coleophora > Coleophora deauratella. The sequence goes on along the minus strand of OY282410.1, from coordinate 9,934,038 downwards.
TACGCTACGGACTCGGAGGTGCAACGCAAACTTTATACCTACACATTTAGTAATCGGATTTGCTGTGCATCAGATTTCCTCTCGATTGTTCCTTTCACCTTTATCTATAGGTACTCGTAAGTTTCGAAAATTTTTGATATATCGTACATTGCTCAGGATTTCATCGGGTTATGTGGTCAGAGTCCCTACCGATACTGTGGAGATATATACTCATCTAGCACAGTTCAAATAACACTGACTAAATGAGCATTTGATCCGAGAGTCGTGGGTTCGATCCCCACCCAGGGCAAACGTTTCTGTGATAAGCAGATTTATTAGCTCTGTGTCTGGGTATATTATATCGTATGTATTTCAAAGTCTATGTGTATGTATATCAGTCTCTGGTTCCTTCCAGATGGGCCAGATGACCGTGTGTGATTTGTACCGAGATAGTATTATTATTCCTTTACACATAAATCATCATTATGTATAGTTTTTATTAAAATCATCTATAGTAAACGTTTATACTTATCACCAACCGAGCATCGCTACTACACTTATCATTAAATTAAACTCAACAGCGAATGCATTTTGATATCGGGACCTTGATAAACGCTAGATAAAACTATCGAAAACAACATGGCTGCCAAACTATTATCTATCGTAGTAACAGCGTAACTATTGGCCTAGACAATTTACTAGGAAGCGCGCGAGTTTTGACATTGCGCTCGACCTTGACGGGAAGACGCGCCATTGGTCGAAATTCCATCATGGCCGCCACCCGCGCTCGCGCATGTCTTTGTTCCCAACGTTAATTAGATGACCGGTTTGGTGTGTTTTTCAAACGTTCAATTTGAATGTAAATTCGCTTGTGTTTGTTGGGTTTTTAATACATAGTGCATACATAAATGGATGACCATTTGCATTTTAACTGCGCAGTTTGATTGATGGTTCTTTATAACTTTTTTAAATGGTTTGTGAATAAGATAAAACACACCTTGTGTTTGTTCTTATAAAAACGTACCTATACTAGGCCTGTTTACTAGGTAATTTGACTAAGAATTACCTAATTGTGGTTGAATTGAAAGTTTTTTATTAATCATTAAACATAGGGGTCGTCCATTAATCATGTGATGTTTTTCAGCAACTTTTTAGACCCCCCTCCCCCCTGGTGATACGTGGTGAGGTTTTAGACTACCCCCCCACCCGCTACCCAAAATCACGTGTATTTTTTGGTACAAAATATTTTCTTTAAATACAGGTATAATGTAATTTAATTCTGGAAAATTAAGCACCGTAAAAAGGTCCAGACAGACATTAAGGTTGCAGGTTGTTTCTGACTGCCTGAAGCCGTTTAGAACCTTGGGATGAGTTACAAACAACGTAACAACAACAGTCCGACGTTTAGAACGTACTAATCGCGCGTTCAATGAAAAAATAAATACACGTGATATCTCACTACACCCCCCCCCTCGCCCCCCTTTTGAGCCTCACGTGATTAATGGACGACCCCATACCAGACAGCTTGGCTGCAGAAAAGGTCGAAAAAAGGAAAAGTAATAGGTAGGTAGTACATACATAGTTTTTGGGTTTTCTTCCTCATAAACTGAAATAAATAAAAAAAAAGTACTAAAAATAGATAAAAATACGATTGAAAAACTGTGGCTTTGATACTAATGTTTTAGTTTGTTTTTTTTTGCTCTTTGTATTTTAATTAGTACTGAAGGACTGTTTCGAAAAAAAATATATAATTGTTACAGATAAAATATCAAAGATTTGTAAATAGCTATATAAGTAATAAAATAACATCTGACATGACATGATACTCTGTTTAATGACCAATAAATATTATATGATTTGTGATTTATGATAAAAGATGCTACCTGTCCTGTTACTAAATACCAAACTCGAACTTAATGTCAACAATATTCACTGGTGGACTAAAACATCGACTCAGAAAACTGTTGACTGACTTTTAAAAAAAGAACTCAGTCTATAAACTACTAAATAGAAAAAACAAAAAACTTGAAAATCACCAAACTAAAATCATAAAGAGTAAACACGCAGATTTTGAACTTTGGATTTAGTGTTTTTTTGCTAGATAGAGTTATTTTTTCAAAAGTCGTGCCACAAACCTTGAGTCGATAGTTTTGTCTATGAGTATAGATTGTAGATACGGACGAGTGCCGATTCTGCCTTGAGGAAGAGGAAACTCCTCTTCATATACACTGCGAGTGCGAGGCACTGGTCCAAGCCAGAAGCCGATCTCTAGGTGGACCGATGGTAACTCCAGAGGTCATTAGGGAACTCGATCCCAAGTGCATCCTACAGTTCATTAGAACTATTGGCCTTGAGGATATAATTTAACAGGGGCAGTGATCACAATAGATCTACCCAGGTCGCAGTGATCCAATAGGGCCCTCCTTTGGTCCTATACCCCTTTACCCCCAAATAATAATAATAATAATAGATTGTAGACACAGTGTAGGTAACTTGATGAATGGATCTAAAACTTATCTAAGTACAAACAGAAACGACCTTTATTTTTACTATGGTTACTATTATTATTAAAATATCAAATAGATTTATAGGTGAACTTGAGAATTTAAGATGGACTTGACGTATTTTTCAAAAATCTTGACTTAATTGTATTTATTACAGATAAACAATACATTTTATAGCGAAAAATTGTGGTTAGTACTACAGGACTGTGATTCAATAAGTTGTAACTATAATTCCTTCTTTATTCTTCTTCTTATTTGCCCTCTCCTGTTCCCATTATTTGGCGTCGGGTCTTCTCACCAGTCTGCGCCAGGATAATCTATCCTGGGTTGTCGGTTTTGGTATTTGGGCTAACTTGAGGTCTCTCTTGATTTTAGACCACCAGGTCAATAGCGGGCGGCCTCTGCCTTTTCTGTTCTGGCAAGTTTAGTGCTATTTTTAACTCCTTAAGACTTCGAGGGTATTATAAGAGGAAGTGATACCACCAGGTAATAATAAATAACTCAAACTATATTTGAAGAGTTACCATATCAATACTGTAAAAAATACTAACTGTCTAAAGTGAACAGGTACCATATCGTCCCTCGCACGACTAACTCTCCTCTCTATCTCATTTTTCGTAAATTTTTAAAAACAACCCTATAACAATTAGGTATGGTCCAAACTCAAATAATCAAGGTTATGACATAGGAGAATTAGTCGTGCGGGAGACGATATGGCAAATAAATACTAAAAAAATATGGACTAAGTTGTCTGAAAACAAATAATTATTATTTTATTTTACTTATTTTTTAAATATAGGTAACCATTAGAAGTAATGTAAAATGAATGAAGTAACACTGAAGACCGAGTTTTGTGTGTGTACGTAACGTCGAGCGAAGACGTTTCGTTACTTCGTAAAGACGAGGTCAACAGAAATTAAAGGACGTATCTATCCTTAGGTAATAAATGATGGAACGATATCTTCCATACAGAATCAGCTTAGAAAGGAAAATTTGTAAGGCGACACATACTTTCCTCCATAACTAAGCAAGGTACAATACTGAGAATAGTACGAAATCGACAGTGCAGTGTGCGTTTGATTGTGCACAACGTGCGACAAAAAGAAACAACATGTAACTGACAACCACAGTATAAGGACATTATACAGTATGGACACTCCCTGCCGTTCTCTCAATGATACCTCGTCCCCCCTGTGTGACCGATCTGTGACCATTTGTCAAAGGGTTGGCAAACAAAAGTACAGTATAATAACCAAAGACAATTTTATTTTTTTAAGGCAAGAGCTTAAGGCTCCTTAGGCTATGCAGCCTTGTCTGGTGTATGCAGCCATCACTTTATTTGTAAAAGGCTAGCTAACAATAAAGACATTGAGGGCTAAATTGAATCTCGATTCAACCCTACTACATCACGCACACATTTACATGTGTAAAAACATGAGTGTCTATGTAGTAAACAATGGCGCGAAATTTGTATGAAGTGTCCGGGGTGTGCTGACAACATTGACTCTACTAAAGCGAGTCGCAGTAGGTCGGTCGCTTTGGTAGAGTCAAGTTGTCAGTTACCGTTGAATGTCAATTTGTTCAGTCATCGAGTGTCTATTAGAACACAATTTCCTTTGTGACAAAACACTTTTTAAAGAAATTACTAATACAAATCATATTTTTTTCATTGTTTTTTTTTTTATTTGAAAAATCTTGGTGTACAGCATGTTTATCAATGGTTCCAAATTAGCAGAGCCTTATCCATTCAGATCTAGAGCCAGCCAGAGCCAGATCTTGAAAACTAGCGTAGAATTACACAGTGGATGTACAGTCTGACAACGATCCTTTGGCGTGTGGATGACATTGACAGGGGGGCGCTTTTGTCTCAAATCTGACATCTATTCCAAATTAGCAGAGCCTTATCCATTCAGATCTAGAGCCAGCCAGAGCCAGATCTTGAAAACTAGCGTAGAATTACACAGTGGATGTACAGTCTGACAACGATCCTTTGGCGTGTGGATGACATTGACAGGGGGGCGCTTTTGTCTCAAATCTGACATCTATTCCAAATTAGCAGAGCCTTATCCATTCAGATCTAGAGCCAGCCAGAGCCAGATCTTGAAAACTAGCGTAGAATTACACAGTGGATGTACAGTCTGACAACGATCCTTTGGCGTGTGGATGACATTGACAGGGGGGCGCTTTTGTCTCAAATCTGACATCTATTTCATACAATTTCATAGAAACCGCCATTTTTTTTTTAATAGTAGTAGTAGTACAAATAGTGTCATCTTTCAAGATGGCGGCGTTAATTCTGGTTTTTGACAACACGTCAAAAACCGTAGTCAGACTACATACCTAGGTACAAGTCCGGTCTAGCCATAGACGTCAATGGCGTCGAGTCTAGGTCCAGACATGACGCAGGGTCATAAAATCTATTCACTAGACGTTTCAACGCCTCGTTTACAAGCCAAGTAATTGTAGGTACCTACTAGTACAATGTTAGTTTGTTGTGGAAGCGCTAGGTGAAGTGTTATAAAAGTTACAAGACATTTTGGATTGAGATTGCAAGAATGGTGCTTTTGTGACTTAAGTAGCGAATATTGATATTGTATATAAGAATAATTTGATTATAAGAGATATGGAACGAATGATGAGTTGAAAGTTAGTGAGTATTTTATGAAGCATATAGGTGTGTACATAATAAAATTCATAAAACACTCGCGCATCTTACAAATAATATCTTGTATGTATATGGAGTATGCTGGTGTGTAGTGTCGTAGCTTCATGTAGAGTAAAAGTCTTTTTTAAATATATTAATTGTGATCCAAAGGTTTTTTAGAGTTACCACAACATTAAAATATTAAAAAAGAAGAAAAATGTGAGTGTTTTATTATTGCTTATTCTATTAAAAATTCTCATAAAAATTTAAGGTAAAACATTTGTAATGTCGTCGATTGTGGATTAAATGAAAACCAAGATTTATGGACGATGCTCCAAAGCGCAAATATGAGACGTCTGAGAGCTCTAAAGTAATTCTTTTTTTTGGTTTAAACTGGCCATCAAAATGGTGGAAGTCTTAGTACCTGGCTGAAGAGTATCGCTGCGGCATCCTAGAGAGACACTTAATTATTTATCTGGCTTTGCCGCTTGGCAGATAAACGGTTGAAGGCAGAGCGTCGGCGACGATACTTGGCTGACGAACCTTTTTGCCGCCTAAAATAATTTTAATAAGTAAATGCAAAATTACGCTACGCTAAAATTATTTTAATAAGTAAATGCAAAATTACGCTACGCTAAAATTATTTTAATAAGTTAATGAAAAAAATAATCAAAGCTCAATACTTATGGATGAGGCCTTCCAAGTTGTTTCAAGCTTTAATAGCAGTGTTTTTGAAAGACATTTGGTCCATGTCAATTTACGAAATGTCAGTTACATGTCAAGTTCAGTATTGGGAGGAAACGGGGCCATTCGGGGGAGGGGGGGGGGGTGTTATTTTAATCCGTCTGACCAAGCAGAGATATTATTTTTCTAGTATTGAATACACTGTATGTTCGTTTGTAGCGAACCGCCTTGATGGGTTATATAATGTGAGGTGCCATAAGAATCTTCTTGATCCCTTGATCGACACAGAGTACATTTATTGTATTTTTTGTTATTGGTTTCGTAAGTATTTTATTTAATTATAAACGACCATCTGTGTATTTTGTATCTGAACCGTTATACAAATACCTAAATACCTAAGTATGAACTTTAATCATAACTTTTTATATTATAAGAGCACAGCAAAAAAAACTGATCATAATTACAAGGATTTGAAGAAATATTCCTCGCTCCACCTCCCAATACTTTATAAAAGACATCCTCCCTAATGAATTAATGCAAAAACTGCAGGTAGGGTATGGAAAAAACCGGGAGAGCACGAAAAATTGATAAGGGGTGGGTAGCGGTAGTGATAAGGTGGCACCCACCCGCCATCTATCGATCGCCCCCCGAACTAGGGTGTATAAGTATAAAAAGCGTAACAAATTTTCGTCTTAAGAAAAGGAAAAGAAAAAATGTATACAACCACCCTTTCGTTGGGTGGGGGATGGGGTCTCTAGGGTAGGGGCGGGTGTCGGGGTGCATTTTTCTCGTGGCCTCCCCTCTCGGACATAAGATGCTACAAAGGCGTCTTTGTGCAACGGTTAATTAGATTTTGGATTATAAAGGGTTTCGGTTTTGGTACTTATTGATAGATTGGATATGAAAATTGTTTTGATGAATTTATGAAGCTTAAGATTCGAAAGCCTTTTTTTACAAAGATTTTATGTTATGAAAATGAGAAAACGGAAGTTCTAAGCTTTTGCTACGAGCTGAACTACGAATTTAATAATAAGTAGTTGAAATGAAATAATTAAACAAGTTGAAAAAGTGGAATCTAGCATATAAGCTGATATTATATTTTTATATACAATTTAGCTGATCGGCTAACTGTGATTCTTAGAGAAAGTTGTAAATTTATGTGAAGAAATCCCAGCTTGAGCCGCCCTGAAAGATATTTTAAGCACCCCTTATTTTTTTTGTAAGCTCTGCTTATGAAAACACCTTATAACTTTACCTTATTAAGCTTATTTTGCTTGTATTCTTTTCAATATAATCTTTATGTTGAAGAATATACCCATTAAATATCTCAAACTGTTACAAATTCAGCTCCCAGTCTGTATCACTATCACTTGTATTCGTCACTGTACCAAATTCGAGTCGCGTCCGTAACTTGTGTCGGCGACCGTACTTATAGGCTGTTTGTAACTGACCTACACCACTTAAGCCTTGTCAGGCCGCCAGAGAGCACTCCACACGAAACTGAACCATAAAATAATGTATCTATGGTAGAATTTCGAGTAAAGAGCACTAGGTAATACATTTGGGAAACAACTAAGAGAGCTCTGTCTTTATTTATGGAGAACTTTTAAAGATGGGACCGAATTATTCATCGGTAATAGCACATTTTAACATTAGTAGTGTCATACAGTAAGGACACTCTATGCCCGTCTCTAAAGCGAGCTCACCCCCAGCGGGTGAGATCCGGTGACGGTTTCTTTGGGCCAGCCACGCAATACACACATTTATGCATTTAACAAACGTTCTATGTATTTAATCAAGTAGGACTATACCTACTCAGATTTTTTTAGCAATAGACAGAAGTAAACATCACTGAAAAAAATGTCTGGTACATCAAACTAGAATCTCGTTAGACCTAAAATATTGTCTAGAGATATATGTGATGACAAAACGCTTTGTCGATATTACTATCATAATCTAGTTAATCGAATTAGTGAATATAACAGAACATATAATTTTATGTACAGCATGTCATGTTCACCTTACATTCCGATTATAATGACGACAAACCTTATTGTAAAGAGTACCGACTTTCCAGTTTTCACCACTATCGCATCATTAATACTTACTTTGCAGTGGTAAACACTACAATCTGCGTTTTAACTAGATTTAAAAAGTAAATATTACTAATCGCAAAAAATATATTTCTTATAACTAGTTTTTTGTTACAATAACTATTTTTAAACAACTATACGTTCTTGCTGTATTGTAGAAACACTCTTTTCAGAAAAAGATCCTTTACATTCGATTTTTTATTTAATTTCTAGAATTTATTATCCCATTCGATCTTCTCGATGCCTCACCTCTATTAGTACTGTCATTAGCGAAATCATAGAAACCGCCATTCTTTTTATTCTTTTTTTTATAGCAGTCGTAATGTTGCCCCAAAATATTAAGTGCGTAAATTGTAAATTTATTGATGAAACTTTGTTCAGTGCTATAATTTTATAAGGCCTACACAAAGTCGCTTAGTCTGTTATTTAAGGAAAAATCAGGCTGTGGTACATCCCCTACAAACCAAGGCTTGTTATATTTTTTTCAAAAATTAATAAAGTTTTTCAGTTACACTTCACACTTCATATGATAACTATATACACCGTATTAAACGGAATATTTCATTATTCTGGATAAAACACAGAACGAAAGAAGAAGTAAAAAAAAGGAAAGTGCCAAAAGTTGTGCCAGCTTGTTTGTTTACCTTTTGTCTAATTCTAAAAAAATGAGGTATAGGTAATAATAACAGTACGTATGTATGGAGAGCTGGGTTTTGTAAAAGGTAAATTACATATATTGTTTGTAATCTCCATGCTGCAGTAACAATCCACAAGCCTCATACAGGTAAGCAGTGGGTTCGATTCCTAGCAAAACTAAATTGATTTGACTTGTTGACAATAGATCAAAGAATTTTGTAAGGTCACTGTCATTTTTAAAACACTAACAAAAATCGTGGAATATTTTTTTAACACATTCACTGCGTTTCGGTAAATTTTTTGCCGCATTTGGGACTTGAACTGAACAGCTCGTTGTCCTTTTTTTATTGATTTAATCATATTTTAAACAAATAATTCAGTACATGTATTCTTATGTAACAAACAATAGAAATACATATAAAATAGAAATACTAAAGTCCGGTGCTTTCTCTCCTCGTCGCACTGACCTTCAGCCGACTGTACTTCTTCTGGAGTAGCTCTTTCCACTCCCCAAAGCGGTAAGCAATAATTTGTTTCAAAATAATAACTAAATAAAATAACAAAACATAAAAACTGTAACTGGGACTTGTTCCAAGTTATCCGAACTTATTTCTTTGAGAAGTTGTTAAAAAACTTGTATAAAGCTCTGCCTATTGCCTAATTAAAGCCATATTGTGATTTATTAATTACATAAAACAAGGACGGTTACTTACATTTATTGTAGTATTGAAAATATTGAAATCTCATTAAAAATAACAATTTTCATCTTCACGTTAGAAATAAAAGAAACGTAACACGATCGTAAATTTCGAAACAGCAATGACCACAGACACTAAAAACCACTTACATTGTAATCCTGGAGCACTGGTTTGAGAGGAAATAACATAGTATACATTAGAAAAAACCCAGGACAAAAGTGACCAAGTGCTAGACGTAATTTTGTACTGAGGGTTCCGTGCCACGCTAATTAAGAGCTATTTCTATCAAAAGCACGCGATTTTATAAAAAAACAACCGATGCAAAATAAGAAAAGTAAATCAGTGTGACCATCAAAATATTCTTTTATTTTTTTCATTAGCCAGTCTCTTTCTTGTACGTTGGTAAATCTCATAGAACCAAAGAGATGTTGAAGTACCAACATATTGGGTTATCTACCAAAGTATTTAATTGGACATTGACCTATCATTTGATATTTTTGTTGACATTTATATGATTTCTTTTTATGTTTGACATGAGTATTTTATTTTTATTTTGACGATCTTATTATCCTCGATCATACTATTCACCGACATCTTTTTAAATAAGTATATTGTATAGGTTGACATTGATAATGTGAAATAAATTAATCTAATCTAACCTATCTGAATCCATCGACACGATAAGAAGAAGAATCTCAGCCGAACTCAGTCAACACTTTGTTACTATATACGGCAACACTTTAAGAAACCTAACCTGAAGTTTTTGGGACTTCTTAACGATATGACCAGACATTTCATAAACTGGCTTGTTCTACGATCTGGCTACGACACAATTTACTCAGAAGATAGTAAATATTTTTTTTTTGACACTGCGATGTTAAGGAAATAATTTCTTTTTTTTTCGTCCTTTTAGGGTGATCTAAGGCTACATGGACATATCGCCTTTTCTTCAGTTTCTTATTTTCTGTGATATTCAGTGCAAAGTTCGCAAATTTCGCCTTTAAAAAAATGTTCAGTATAAATAAACTTTAATGTAGACAATTCCAAGTTTTACGTACATGCTAAATCCGGAACAAAGTGGAAAATCTTAGGATGTTTGTATTAGGAATCGAGCGCAAATTATAACAGGATTCATGTCGGTCAATTGGGTAAAAAAATCCACTTACTTATAGTGATGTCGATAGTGGCAAAAAAATCAAATTGTAGTATCCGATACGAGCCAAGATATATGTTACTTATGGCTTATGGTTTATTTAAAAAATAAATATATTTCATTTGTTAACCAACTTAATTTGAAATGAAAAGGTTAAATTAAAAAAAAACCTCTGAACAAAAAAGTACAATTTAATTTATGCCAAAGACTCCGAAGCCAAAAAAAACATCTTGAAAACTTTCGCTAGTCGTATAGGTACATATCTTTTTTGTTATTTATTTCCATGTACAGATTTGAACCCTAACTTAACCTAGGTATTAACATAGCGAATAGGATGGTATAGAAAAAGGAATTAGCGAAGTTGCATACAAAGGCCAGACATAAGAACTAGCGTTGAGAAACCACCCAATATCCCGTATCCCGTTCTAAAATATTCAGAGAGACCACAAAACTCAATTTGTACATTCAGAAAATGCGTTAGGGCGCCCGCAGAGTGCGCGATTTAACCGCTTGTCTGAGAAATTAAAGTCTAATGCACGCTGTCAAAAGTAAAACTTGTGCGCCACTTTTAGAACTATGTAAGCGAGACATTATTCTTCTTGCTTGCTAGACATGCAAAAGTCATAAGGTAATGCGATATCGAGCGAATATGAATAAATATTAAAGAGCGTGCCTAAACCGTTGTGAAGTTCAGAAGGTGAAAATCGCTTTTTATTTTGACATGTTAACAACCCATATCGTCCCCACTGCAGGGGCACGGTTCTATTCCCATACTTTGGGAAGGCTAGGCCATACTCCATACACGGGGGCCAAGTCCGGATTGGATTTTGACATATTGGCATCGAAATCTAGAAACTTGTATAAAAAAAATGGCAAGCCGCCCGCCCTCTATGCCGCTACCCTAACCCTCTGAGAGACGTACAAAATGAAAACAGGGTTCGGAAAAAAGTTGGGGTGTTTTGTACCAGGAATTAAACTAGGGGTGGGGGTGGGGGTGAAGGAAAAGAGGGGGTAGAAGATGCCGGATGATTAATTATTAGTTTGTGTGTGTTCCGAAGATAGCGGAACGTAGTAGGTAGGTACTATCGCTCGCTCTAAAACGGGGCTGTGTACTTGTGAGGGGAGGAAAGGGGGGGGGGGTGATTGGGAATTCTTAATTATTAAGCCCGTTAATTAAAATAGAGTAAGAGTTTCATAGAAATTATTATTGGCCTTGGTTAATTAAAATCATAATATTTTAGTGCAAGCTAAATTAACTTTATAAAATTATAGCTATCTATATTGGCAACTAAAACGCGATCACAAAAGACAGTATTTTTTAAACTTGATTTCCGAATCCTTATAATTGTATACTCGAAGATTTAATGACTTTTTCAAACTACATCCTATAAAATTACTTAACTTCTTTAAAAAAAGAACAGTAAAGTTCCGCTAGTAAAATCTAGGAATATATAATTTTAATTTTCCTTCGAAGCACTAGATGCAGTTTATGTCTTACAGCTTTTAAGGCGACTGCACACTGGTTTTGTTAACAACCCATAGCGTCCCGCTACACTGCTGGGGTACGAATCTATTTATTTGTAAGTCAAAAATGAGTCATTATTAAAAAAATCAAAAAGGAAACAAAACCTCACAAATTAAAAATACTTATATTACAAAGGTTTCTCTGTAAGTTCCTGTATGAACTCTCCTTTATACACCGACTCCACACATTTTTGTCTTTTTCGTGGCTTCAATTTAAAATTTTATTTCCGAGCTTGACCCAAAGGGGAAGCGCGGGAGAAGTGGAACCCCACTCGAGGGGAAGAAACGAAGACACTCATTATGACCAATTTCGCCCCACTGTTTGCTTGCATTGTTTTGAGTGACGAAGAATACCCATTCAAGATTTTGCCGCTGTTTTGTTAGTTTTGGAACGCTTTCTTCTTAAGACAATTGATGGGTTTGCAATGAAAATGGCACTAGATTTATTGTGCTAGACAAAAAAAGAGTTAATGTTTACAGTAAAATTGTATAGTTTATTTCAGTTTTCATGATCGAGTCCATCTTCTAATGGAATTGATCTTGTGGTTTTAATTTTTAACTTAAACACAAACAGTTATCGTGGTATAAATATTGAAAGTATCATCATTTCTTGTACTTGTATGCCTTATAAAATCATTTATATAGAAAGTATCTAATGAATTGAAAAAGGCGAACTCAGAAAACTTTTTTTTTGCTTTAAGGTTTGATTTCTCAGTGACATTACTACTTGAAAACCAGAAAACGATTATAAAAAAAATTACAAAGAAATACTTACCCTTCTATCACAAAAAAATACTTTTCTCAGTTCAGTACCCACTACATGTATGTATAGTACCCATCTTATATTATTGGCATATAATTATCCCAAACTTCGATGCAGCAAGTCCTAAGAAATGCCAAAATAAGAGGGTCAAGCGTTACCCAGGCCAATTTAATGGTGCCCGCTGTATTGATTCCCGGCATTCTTTCACACAGGCGCGGAGACGTCCCCACTCCCCCCTCCCACCGGAACTTAGGATGAACAGGGATAGGACTTTTTTTGGGACGCGCGCTTTCGAAGCGCGGTATAAGATCTGGAGTTAATATCTTTTAAATTTTGTTTTTAGCAAAAATATAATAATAAGTACATAGATGCAAATTTTTGAAATTAGTTTTTCCGAAGTTATGTTTTATAACATTTATTATTATCGCTATTTTTAATGACATATTTATAATTTTCAATGATACTCTGTTCTTTGACACTTTTTGTCTTTTGACATTTCATTTATATTTGACCAAAAAATAACTATCACGACACAAAAAAATAAGTACACAATAAAATAAATGTACAAAACCAGTCAATTCGTTTCCAAGTGAAATTCAATAAGTGTTTTCACTCATTCATTCATTCAATCTGATTCAATGTCAACCAGAGAACTCGATAGCAACAGGTCCAGTACAACAGGCAGTCCGCGCCGTACCTGACTTAAACAACAGGGTATAACAAAATTGTAGATAGCCAGTTCCTCATTGCGTTGGGGAATCTTAAGCCCGCTTCCATCTTCGGCATCATCATCACTTAACATCAGGTGAGATGATGCCAAGGGCTTACTTAATACTTAATTAAGGGTAAAAAACGGACCAATTCAATGGGGATTCTACTTATTATTCTAAACAACTTCTCTTCTACTACTTTCTCAAACCGCAACAAAATTTTGGATTTTAAATACAAATTGGTAACTTGTTGGGTCGTTTTTTATGGAGATTCCAATTGTTTTTCGATTCTTGTTATTTTTTTGTTTACCATATTACACTTTTTAATTAAAACTTCATGGATTTCCCATAAAAGTAAGTCAATCAGGTGATCGCTTTCTGTAGCAAACTGGAGATCGAGATGACTATAATGAGAACTCCCAATCCAAAATCCTTTAACCCATTAACATATTATGTACATACACTTGAATACATTACCCTTCGATTTGGAAGTCGGGTATAAAGCATGCGCTACGTTGCTACGCCGTAGCCAACACTTCCAATCCACACTCTTATCTTACTTCTTTTATTAAATTAAATATAAAAAAGTAACTATCAAAAATAAATATAAATTTGAATCGCCAACATAGACGTCAACAAGAAAGTGCTTGAAAAACAGTTCACCTGACTTCCCTGCACAGTAAACATCGCCAAAACTACGGGACGGCGGCACAAGAGGCGGAGTATAAACAAAAACAGAGCCTCCACACGCAACAGGTATCTGCCAGGAATAAACACGGTCTGGCCTGGTTTTGTTGGCACGATCCAAATAGATGGAGACATTTAAAGGATACGAATATACCATAGAAAAAGACAAAAGAGAATTATTACTAAAAATATTATAGAGTGACACTCTAGTGTTACTATTGTATAATCTGTGGCCGGGATCTGAATGCATCTTAGGATATAGAGATGCACTCCAAATTCTGTTGAATCATTTAGTCTATAGACACATATAAACATCTATCTATCAACAGATATACTTACATTGGAATAATAATATCACCTGTTGAAGCAGACAAATAAAAACTCCAAAAAAAGGATTCCAAAGAAAAAACGTAATATACATGTTAGTAATGTAACCCATGTTCTCGAAACCCAATCTTTCGACTGAAAAATAAACGAAATTTACATGTTTTTAATTCAAAATACGTCATGGTTTCCAATATTCGAACATGACTGTATCCGCGTATTTTAAATTTGCATCAACGCCTTCCACATTTGAATTTTAAAATTCTACACGGAATTTAAATGGCATATTTTTTTTGTTGTTTTAAGTCCAATTTTTTTCTCACGTACAACTAAAGGAGATCGTAATATTTGAAACAAGATGTAATAAAGAGGCTAGTTTGATAAGTAAGTTTAAAAATGTCCGTTAACCTTTTCACAATGGGACGCGGTTCGAGCCGACGGCAACCAACTTCCCGCCTATTGAATTTTCGCCTACAAAAGGAAAGTTTTCAGGAAACGTTCCAGGTTACCGGCTACACTGTCTCGTTTCATATTTAAGTGCAACTTTGACGAAATTGTTTAACTCGAACACGGTATTCAATTTAAATTTTGAAGCCCCAGTAAGTCTTTTGTTAATTAACAGTTACAGCACTTAAAATTGATAACAACAAAGGCCCATTGTGTTAGTTTCGTAGAAATAGATTCTCAAACAGCCAGACACTTCAGTACGATTGCGTAGTTTTAATTAAAGTAAATTATCTTTTAAAATAAGAAGACTGGTTAAGGCGACTCGCTGGCCACCACGAAAACGTTCGAAACTAATTAAAAACATCAATTCCGCGCGCCACGGTTCGGGGAATATTTCAAACGCACGCACACACACGCACACCCACCCCACACACACATGCACATGTAAGACGCACACAACAGTTAAAAATAAGTCTCGAGCCATATCCGCGAGAGAATGGTCTCATGGCTGTTGAAGTGCAGAACCAGATAACTAACATTTTGTTATTTTTCAACAAAATCTATTTGTCAGGATGATTGGTGAAGGTAATTTTTACAGTGGATAAAAAGTTCGCGTGACCTTTGACTATTTAAATCTAACATTGATACATTAAAAGTGAAAGATTAAGCAACGATAACATTGTTTTAGAACAATTCTATTACATCGATTTTATGTTGAAAACATCGTTGTTCTATCGGTACATTTCCTATAATTAATCGTAAGCCTATTCATACAATGTGCTTGGCATAACATAATTTCTCACGAATCCAATGTTTTAATTAAAAATGTAGACTTTCAATTTTTATTGATCAGGTCAGTTACGAGGTTTTGCTAGTGAACAATTGCCCAGTTCTAGAACTTATCCGGGGGGAGACGGGGATAGCTGGGTGTCTTAAGGCGGAGCGGGACGGAGCGCTGAAACCGAGTTATCGTAAATTGATCTGGGAGGGGTGGCGCTGGGGTGGCGGCGACGCGGTTCCAAATTTGACAGCGATGGAAATTGGCGGGAAAGATTATTGGTTGCATCGAGCTTTTTAGTTCGACAATTTTAAATTTCGAATTAGGTGACGTGACGCATTCAAACGCAATGACCAGAATACAGGTGTTTTGATTTAATTTGAATTCGTATAGCTGTTTTTTGTCACTATATTTAAATTCTAAGCGAAATGAGGTAAAAATTCTTTTGTATTCAATGTAGGTCATGTAGGTCGGGGAGTATAATGAATGTGTTTTATTCAAACTGTTTTGATTAAGCTTAGAAATGTTAGCACTGAGAGTTATGAAAAGATAAAAATAATATTTTTCCATAGTGATATCGGTTCGTTGCAATATCTCTTCAAAAACACTCCTTTGTGTCTTAGACGATACTCGCCCACGTTCAAACGGTCTCATAAAAGCGCACACACCAACATCTTAATAACAGAATCGGAACGCTTCGGGCGATTTTCAAATAAGAATATCATAACTGGCCACTGGGGGTCCGGGGGTGTTCGGTGGATTTCGGAAGAACGTTCGCACTCCCCCCCGCCAAGTTTTAAAATAAGAAAATTTTGGTGGAGCGTGATATTTTTAAAATAAGAACCTCTTTCGTGGCATATTCCGCGGAGAAAGATTTTAAAATAAGAATAGTTTCATATCCCCCTCGTCTGGAGTTTGAAATAAGAATTTGGGGGCCAGATTCGGGTGGTTCGTAGCTCGGGGTATATTCGGTGGGTGTCGGGTGTTCCTTGATGAGACGGAGGTTTTTCGTGGAATTTCGTTAGCTCCTTTGGCGGGGTCATTGACCGGCGGAGTCGATACTCGTTCGATGAATGTTATAGTAATTGGATGGCGTTCGATTTTTATTTGTTGCCGTTAAGGAGGTATCGTGTCGTTTCGCCTCAGTTCGGCTGGAGGCAAGCGATGCTTTTCTTTGATACGACGCTGATAGGAAGTAAGGTCTAATGGAATTTCAGATTAAGATGTTGAAGTCTATTTCAGTAAAGTAAACTTACGTAGTTTCATTTTTCGTAAACAGTTTGGCTATTAATACACTGAAAAAGAGCAAATTATTTATGGATACACATGAAACCGAAGAGCATTTCCCAAGACATCTATATATTTGGACTAATTTAGTACGGGAACTTATTTTTTTTATCTCCAATACCTGTGAAAGTATGTACATACAATATATTCCCAAAAGTATAAATGTCCCTAGCGGATTTGGCAATAGTCCGCACATACATAAGAGTACTTTATACATTGATTCTCTACAAAGAGCTAAGATAACGCTTAGAAAAGAAATATTTATGTCACCGTGAAATCGCGTAAACCGCAATTTTACGAATACACGCATACTTTCATGAAAAATCGAAAAAATCCGAAATCGAAGGTTCATAAGGGAAAGTTAAAACTTACGGAATGCAGATAGTAATTTCACAAAAAACCTATCTCAATCAGTAAGATCGCGTAGATGTTGGACACTCGGGAAACATCGGGTACGACGACGTTCAGAATTCGAGTATATTTATTTCAAACGATTTACGCTGTTTTAATGAAACTGTTTTTGCCAAATTACGTTGTAACGCATCGATTACGCGTTTTCTGGAATTTCGTGAAATTACGTGTTTATTCATGAAAACGTGACTTACGCAATTTTACAGTGACATTTATATGGGAAGATCTATGACGGCGTCCTATCGGGATTCCCTGGAATATTTATATTTGGTCCATTTTTGCTGGATTTCTGAGCTCTTCTGAATACCTATTGTCAGGGGATTTTCACTGCTTTCTCTATTATTAGGAACTCCACTTTTTAGCCGACTTCTTAAGCGAAAGATAATGTTTTTCGAGTGTGTGTATGTAATTTCCATTCGATTGTTATCGCTTGTAGCCAAAAACTGGCATAATGGATTATGAAGTGCAAGGGTTTTATTCTGTTATCCTCTTTCTATTTTATACAATTTAACATCAAAAATATAATAAGTAACTATAAAACACTAGAGAAAAGAAATTCGTCAGAGTCATGTTACTAATCAATTTTCAGCATGAAAAATATTATTTTCGCAGTTTTTTTTAAATTCCTTTAAAAAACACAAATCAACTGATCAATTAGTTTGATAACTCCTTGAGGATATTTGTTCAGTTTTATGAGAGAACTTACAGTTATTTTTTTTTTGACAACTTTTTCATAAGGACCCTAAGTATCCCGTGTTTCCTCGCGGGGATAATATTATGATGGGGTGTTCTTTAAGTATTTTTACTTATAATGAATTTCATATTTTGTTTCGTTTAATCAAAAAACTAGTATTATTACTACTACTAAATATCCCACTTCTCCTCCCCCATTATGGATACAGTCATGTGCTTTTATGCACTCTTAATGTATCTTTACTTATATATTTTATTTAATGAAAAAGCTATCTATTATTTATTTAACTAACTAACTATCTTTTATCTCCCTACTATACAGGGTTGGGTCGCGTGTGCCATGGCGGAGTGCTCGTTCGCGCGCTGCCAACAGGAACGACGCGCGATACGCAAGGAGCTTCAGCGGTGGACAAAGAACATGGTCTACATACTCGGTGAGTGACCTTACTTACAATTAAAATGACGTCACCAATTTCCCAAAAGTGGTTGTGGCTATAAGATGTATTTTTATTTATTTAGCACGGATATTATCTTATCACTTATGAAAAAATCCGTAAACATTTTTTTTTTTTATCAGAACCGAACATAAAAATGATGAAAACAATGAAAAAGTATCTATACAATAGTGAAAAAGTACTATACTAAAGCATTTGACTAATTCAATGTATCCTATGTCAGTCTGAGAATGAAGACCTCGCATTTCAAAATTATCAAGCAGTTTCGGCTACAGGTAACAATTTGACGGACACGCATACGCTACCTTAGCCCGGGGGCGCTACCGTGCCCCCAGATACACACGACGAGAGCAGTTGCATAGAAATTAAAGTGCAATCGGTTGATGGAGGAGTAAAGAAGTATTGTGATGAGAAAAAAAACCATGTTGAGATTTCAATGATGTTGGATTGTCTTACAGTAATACAGCCCAAAAAAGTTTTGTTTATTCACGTTTGTCTGGTGCTTTAGCTGGGTTTTTTTTTTTTTTTTTATGTGATAGGTGGCAAACGAGCAGACGGATCACCTGATGGTAAGCGATTACCGCCGCCCATGGACACCCGCAACACCGGAGGAGTCACAAGTGCGTTACCGATCTTTGAAATGGGATGGGGGATGGGGGAATGGGGA
Source organism: Coleophora deauratella (assembly GCA_958295455.1). Taxonomy (NCBI): domain Eukaryota; kingdom Metazoa; phylum Arthropoda; class Insecta; order Lepidoptera; family Coleophoridae; genus Coleophora; species Coleophora deauratella. The sequence goes on along the minus strand of OY282410.1, from coordinate 9,914,901 downwards.
GGGGGAGGGGGGTAGAAGTAATTAAAAGTTTTTAATAGCATTCAAGTCAAGATAATAATTACTTAAAGTCCAGCTTTTTAAAATTTTCCTAACGCAGTTTCCCTAATGTCACTACTACATAAACACAAATTTTTACATGAGTTACAAAGCTTAGTTTAAAAACAATTGCAATAAACAAACTTAGCTAACTCGTTTACAAAAGCTAACATTACACAACATAAGCCCAACACAGCTCCACCACAATATGAACTCATGAACTCTTGAAACACCCTGTATATCTAAGCAAACACGAAATTTTTAGACTCTGAAAACGTTGCGCAATAAAGTTTGCGCAATATTATGCACATCTCCTTTATATTAGAGCTTAGTTTTGTTTACTTTGAACCGAAAACTCCGGAATGAGCTGACTTGTGCTGAACAAATATTGAAGTCATACAGAAGTTAAACAGAACTAATGCAGCTGTAGGCTGCATGGTAGCAGACTACACGTGAAAGTAATAGGTATAGGTTCTAAAATACCTGAAAAAGTTTTAAACAAGGCTTCTACTATAATTGACCACGCTGAATACGTTAAAAACAACCGACTTCAATCGCAACAACTCCAATTTTGATATTTTTTTGTTGATTTTCTCAAAAACCGCTGAATCGATTTCGATAAAATTTATATAGGACCACCTGTGAAGTATACCCTTTCAAACAAAAAAAGAATTTTCGAAATCGGTTCAGGCGTCTTCGAGTAATCGGATTCCGACGAATTGAGAACCTCCTCCTTTTTTTGAAGTCGGTTAAAAAGAATTGTTGCCTGCGGTATTTCTGGACCGATACGACATTCAAACGTTCAAGAAAAGAGCGTACTCCGATATCAAAGGCCGGCAACGCACTTGTGACTCCTCCGGTGTTGCGGGTGTCTATGGGCGGCGGTAATCGCTTACCATCAGGTGATCCGTCTGCTCGCTTGCCGCCTATCACATAAAAAAAGAACTTAACAACGTCTACAAAGGAACCTATACTCAATGCGCAAAAAAATGGAGTTTCCATACAAAGAGCGAATCACCTAATCAATTAGTGTAAGTCGAAAAAAACAAATTGAGTATAGGTTCCTTAAGAAGTTTTTCAATTTCACGAGTAGAAGCCATGGTAATTATTATTTTTCAGGTATTATAGAATAGAATAGAATATAAATAATTTATTTGGAAAAAAGACAAGCACACACACATACAAAACAAAAGAGAAACAATGAAGTAATACAAGACAATAAAAATATGTAAAGTAGGTATAGAAAACTGGACTGATCACATACACATAAAACATACAATAATTTACAAGAAAAAAATAAAACTGTACATAAATTCTTATCGTAACAACAGAGGGAGTTGAATCCGTTATAGAAAAACCCTACCTATGCTGCTCTCTCAAGAAAGAAGACCGCAAAGTGTATGGAGTTTCCGTACTTAGCGGCTTATGAGGGCAGTACCCTGCGTACTCCACTCAAATATCACGTAAAAAATTGCCTACTACTATTAAATAATAAAAATATGTTTGTAAACGCGGAAGACGCAGTGTGGGCAGGCCTCCGACTCGGTGGACCGACGACCTGGTAAAGGTTGCAGGAAGCCGCTGGATGCGAGCCGCACAGGACCGATCGGTGTGGAAATCCTTGGGGGAGGCCTTTGTCCAGCAGTGGACGTATTTCGGCTGATAGATAGATAGATAAACGCGTAAATGTGTGTTGCGCGGCTTGCGCTAAGCAACCGTCACTGGATCTTACCCGCAGGAAGTAAGGTCGTCCTTAGAAAGGGGCAAGGAGTGTCCATACTATAATCTAGTACTAATACCACACCCCGGACACTTCATACAAATTTCGCACTAAACAGTAAACAATACAAAGACATTCATGTTTGTACACATGTAAATGTGTGCGTGATGTACTAGGGTTGAATCGAGATTCAGTTAGCCCTCATTATTATTTGTTGTTAGCTAGACTTTTATGAATAAAGTGAAGGCTGTATACACCAGAGAAGGCTGTATAGCCGTAGAAGCCTTGAGCTCTATGCTTTAAAAAAATTGGTCTTTGGTTATAATACTGTGCTTTGGAACCGTTTTGGAACTATGCCAACCGCTTGACAAATGGTCACAGATCCGTCACACAGGGGGGTGAGGTAGCCTTCAGAGAGCGGCAGGGAGTGTCCATACTGTATAATGTCATTATACTGTGCGTATCATATAACAAACGGTACTTATAATAAATGATTTTAATAACAATTAGTAGAACTTGCAAATAATTTAAATTCCGTTATCGTATAAATTTATAAACACTCTATAGAAATTTCGTTACGCAAAACACGTGTTTCGCTTGTTACTTAAACAAACTGTTCCCAGGTTTAAGTTTTACTGTTACGTATATTCAAATAAAAGGAAAGAACAATAAAAGTATTATGAGAGAGAAAAAACTTCTAGCAAACTTTAGCAAATACAATGTTAACATTATTATGTCATTGACTCTACTGACTCGGTAGCTAAGTGGTTAGCGATCCTGACCTCTGATCCGAGAGTCGTGGGTTCGATCCCCACATATGGCAAACTTTTCTGTGATGAGCAGAATTGTTTGCTCTGAGTCTGGGTGTATTATATCTATATATGTATGTATTTAAATGTATATGTGTATGTATATCAGTCTCTGGTTCCTAAGATACAGGGAATCCTAGTTTGGGGCCAGATGACCGTGTGTGATTTGTCCCAGATATATTATTTTTATTATTGATGTAGACTACTCGCCATGAAAATTACTAAGTCTACTAATTCCCTGGCTGTACGAGTATCCGGGACAAATCACACACGGTCATTTGGCCCCGAATATGTATAAAAATACTTATGTCAGTCTAGGGATCAAAGGGAATACATCCTCCTCCTCCTCGCGTCGTATTCCTCAGTGATGAGGGTCGTGACCTCCCTTTGGCAACACTTTCTCGGTGATGATCTTTCGCCATTTCGTTCTGTCTTCAGCAATGTGCAGAGCATCGTGGAGGTTGGTAACGAGATTGGCACGTATTTGATCAATCCAACGTATCGGACTGCGGCCCCGCGGTATCTTTCCTGCCATTTTTAACCGACTTCAAAAAAAAGAGGAGGTTCTCAATTCGTCGGAATCTTTTTTTTTATTATTATTATTTTATGTTTGTTCACCGATTACTCTAAGACACCTTAACCGATTTTGAAAATTCTATTTTTGTTTAAAAGGGTATACTTCACAGGTGGTTCCATATAAATTTTATCGAAATCGATTCAGCGGTTTTTGAGAAAATCAACAAAAACATAGCAAAATTGGAGTTGTTGCGATTGAAGTCGTTGTTTTTAACGTATTCAGCGTGGTCAATTATACCAGTAACCATTAGTTTCTCGAGGTAAATGGAATACATATCGTACTCCAAAATATGGAGGTACATCGAACCGTTTTAAATACAGGCGGAAACATTAAAACGACCATACATACTTACGATAACCTGAAAAAATATAACATTCACTTTGGCGTTAGGGCAAAAGCCATATTCAACTCTTTTTATTTATTTATTTTTAAATAAGTAGATGCTATATGTGTCGTGGCCAGATCATAGAATTGATCATTTCATGATGTAGCCGACCATTTCATGAAATGGTCGTATTTCATGAAATGGTCAGCTAAAACTGACCATATCGTTTAAACGTCAACGTTCAATGATATGTCCATCCACGTTTGACCATATCATTAATGCAGGGGTTCCATTATATAAAAGGTTTAATAAAAATTTTAAATACGTTGAAAAGTTACTGGCATCTTCATGCCATGACATCTGGCAACAAATCTTGGTTAACAGAGAAATTATACATTCTTAATACTTACCTTTTAAGATTGATATCTACTAACCTATGAAACACTTTCCGAACTTCAAGGTTTTTACGGTGCGCTCGTTTTTTGATTGACTTTCGAAAAATTATTGTAGTTTAGTATCGTAATGACATTAAACTTCTATTTTATTTTCAATTAGTGCATTATTAATAGCCTTTTTATTATTAACTGTACTCCGCCATGATACATCACAAAAACAAAAAGATATCAGCGCCTCTAACGGTGGATACTGTAACTATTTTACGATATGATCACTAATGCTTGACCATTTCATGAAATAGCCGTGCGTTTAGCTGTATATCGTGAAACGTTGATGTATTCATTGATCTGGCCAGACCATATCATGATGTGATCAGCAGATATTTTCCATTTCATGAAATGCGACCATTTCATGAAATGGTCGGCCACATCATGAAGTGGTCAATTCTATGATCTGGCCACGACATATGCATTCTTTTTAACCGACTTCAAAAAAGGAGGAGGTTCTCAATTCGTTGGAACCTTTTTTTTATTTTTTTTATGTATGTTGACTCGAAGACGCCTGAACCGATTTGGAAAATTATTTTTTTGTTTAAAAGGGTATACTTCACAGGTGGTCCCATATAAATTTTATCGAAATCGATTTACGTGATTTTGAGAAAATCAACAAAAACATAGCAAAATTAGAGTTGTTGCGATTGAAGTCGGTTGTTTTTAACGTATTCAGCGGGGTCAATTATAAATCGCCATTTTTGCTGCAGTACGTTTATTTGGCGCAACAATAAAAAGTAGTAGTCAAAAATAAAATCTATACTAAAATAACTGAGTTTAATGAAAATTCAGTGTCCCGTCGAACGGCTATAGATAACAATAACACAATAAAAGTAAGCCTTCAAATGGGGCACCGTTTGGACACGAGCAAAATTCACGAGGCAACCTGCACTGAAAAATTTCACGAGTCCATTTTTCAAACCAGTCATTTGGGCAGAATAAGTTTATATGCTGCATTTTGGTGATAGCTTATAAGAAAATAAGCTTAATGAATTCTTGTTATTGAAGTATAATAGAAAAAAACACAGTATAATAAATAAAAAAAAATGTTCCTAACAAAATTGGCCAAAAACCTGGCGAATTTCGTCCCTCGCACGACTAACTCTCCTATCTCATAACCTTGATTATTTGATTTTGGACTTTATCGAATTGAAATAGGGTTGTTTTTAAAAACTTACAAAAATGAGATAGGATAGTTAGTCGTGCGAGGGACGATTTGTATGAGGAGACAATTTAAATCTTTATTACTTGACGCAAAAGATATAATATAAGTTACGATGTAGTTATGTGCTTGTGTATCTTGTATCTATCGGAGGAATTGTGCTCTCAAATGGGTTGAAAGCACTTTTTATTAGAAATTTCATCGAGGTGTGTTGTTAGAGCTATGTTTGGTAAAAATCGGTTCAGTGGTTTTAGAGTTGTTTGACTTTTACTGGGGTACATTTTTAATTGTTTTTTTTTATTTATTTATTCTGATTCTACAGTAAAGATTTTCAGGTATTTCAGAAGGACCTTATATTCTTTTAAGATATATTTGTGACAGTTTAAATTGTTTTTTCTTTCCTCTATTCAAACTCCTCACAACCATATTATAATTCTGATATCCCTTCATGTTACGCCTGGCTTTGCAACTAAAGCGACGTGTACAAATACGGTCTAGTTGCATGAACAAACGACTATTAGATGAAACACCATGGCGTTAGCTTAGCTTAAACCTTAAGCTAAGGGTGGTGCCCCCTCACCCAACCCCCAAATGATTATAATTCGGGCGCGCCACGGATAAGGCCAAGCGAGGGTCGCATCCAACAGTACCGGCGGCGTAGAGGCCAAGACTGCATCGGGACTTTGCACTGTGGGCCCAGTTTCAGATAGCTATACGTAATGGATACTTACAATGAGATTTTGCTTTACACTTACGAACTTTTTGATTATTATTTCTGGGGCATCTTGTTTTTTCTTTTTCAGATGAAATCTTTTTCTTTTTTATTCAAGTTTAAAATTAAAAAAAGATTGTATAAGCAAAAATATTTTCGATATTTCATTTATTTAGATGGGTACTCATCACTTGCAACATTTTTGATGGACAACATTCTTTTCACTTTTGGATTAGTTTAAGAAATGCTTGGACGGAAATTTCATTTCCTCTTTCCAAAATGCAGACGGTGTCGCGACCACTGTTCAGAGTGCATCGGTCGGCGTTTCCACGCATGCGCCATACAGCTGCACAGCCAAACAACCTGTTGCAATTGGGACGGCGTGCACTGATGCAACCTTCTCCGCTAAATTAAACGAAATTCCAAATTCATACGCGAAAACTCGTATATTTTCGGCAAAAAACAATTAGAAAATAAAATTTCGTCTTCTTCCGGTTTGTGACGTGCTTAATACAACACTAAACCCGCGAATTTCAATATTTTAAAATTTCGTACAGTCTGTTTCTTGTAAGTGCGCTTTGAGTGTCTTGAGACTTTCGTAGTGATGTGCTGTGAGAATCGACTAAACTAAGGTGCTTTGTATATTTTATATATAAAATATATTGTATTTAAAAATCATTTTTGTAAATAGACAGACAGTTCCTGTTAAATTTGAAAAATTAAGAAGTTCGTAAATTAAGATAGCTTTATAAAAAATAGCAGAAGCTTCAACGTAGTGATTTTCGTGCTTTGTTATAAAAAAAGTGTAAAAAGAAGATCTTATTAGAATTTTTAATAGTGTTCAAAAAATTTCATTAAAAAAAATAGATTTAAATAAAAAAATCATCGAGAACGCGTCAATTTCGAAGTTTAAATTTTGGATTCTAAATTCAAACGGTTTAATATCGGTGTGCGGGTCGCGAGTAATTGGCCGAAGTCTCGGCGGGTACCCAAGTTCGGGAGCGTCACAGCCAGCAAGTTGGAACTGGGGAGCAACAAGTGGCCGCCTGATGCGTTCCACGGTAAATGTGCCAGTTTGCATGCCCGCTTCAGTGGGATTATGTTGCGTTCTGTACGTGTTCCCGGCCCGCTACTGGCGAATTCGGGATTTCTCTCCAAACGTTTTGTTGATTCAACCCATTCGGCTAGTGTCGGTGTTGACTCAAGCTTTTTAATAACTTATTTTTTGTTTGCGAGCGTGAAATTTGTGCATGAATTCGAAATTCAACCGTAGCAGTAGCATTGTTTCTTAACTGAAATTTTGAATTTCAGGCGAATTTTTATTTTTAGATTTTCGATCAATATGTGCGAGAGTGGGTGGGGCGTCCTATTGAACTTCTTTTGTTTTAGACGGCTTCCTACGTCACGCGCCATCTTAGGAAAGCGACAAAAAAGTGTCATGGCCGACGCCTTAGGCGAGTTTTTGTTCCGTATTGTAAATTTTATCAAAGTACTTACTTATTTTATTTATTTATTTATCACTAGGGAACTACTTGTAACCTTTTATCAACTACAAAAATGAGAAAGTTTTCATAGTTACACGTTAAAAACAAGTTCTTTCGTTCAAGAAAATATAGATTCATATATGCACCATGAAATATTTTTTTCAAAGCAGAGTATGATTTTCTTGAATCGGCCCTCAAGAATGTCATATTTTAATGTAAGAGACGAAACTTTCATTATAAAAATTTTATTTCTGCAATAAGAAATAAAACCGAGACATCGGAATCTCTTGGCGCAAAATAATTTTCAACTCTTTTTTTTTTTCAGTGTACCAATTTCAAATTATTCCACCAACTAAAAACAATATCCCAAAATAAAATTTTACACAGTTTTCTGAACAGTCAGTTCCTGAATCTGTTCCATTCTCGATTAAGCGTAAAATTTATTGTGTCAAACTTGTCAGTTTTTACGCAAAATTGCGGGACATTTTTAGGGTTCTGCATTTGACATTTATGTATCACGGTTCGGTGGTTTGAACAGATCTGATATCTGGGTGGTAATAAAATTACAATGCGTCTCGAAAACGGAAAAATATGCTTTTTGTTTGCCATTGCTTAGTAAAATGTTACGTAACGACTTCAATTTTGTCTGAAAAAGTTTTTAATTAAGCTTTACGTGTCAGAATGAATTTAACATTTGAAACTTTTATTTCTACCGCTTTTTCTTTAAGTGCTACATTTCTAGTTACCTAACGGTATTTTATATGTAACATCTATAAAATAATTGAATATGAACTTATTATCATTCATAATTATAACAGATGTACCATAATATAATGTACCTAATGTAATTTTACCAAAAAACTTAAGTAGTCAAATCACGAAAAACTGTACTTTCTAACAAGTCGGTCAATCGGTGACTGTATGTGAAGTCCAAAAGTTTTTTTGTGATATTGACTATATTCCTTGGGAAAAGTGGTCAGTTTCATGAGTAGAGCCTAAACTCTTAGAGTACAACTTTTCATTAACATACTGCATAAGTAACTGTGTATACAGGGTGTATCAAAATTGGTGTAGAACCCGTTGACTGGCGATTCTACTCATCGTACTGAACAACTTTTGTTCTACGACTTTGCTCAAATCGCAAAAAAATTTTAGACTCTCCATACAAATTCATCATCTGTTTTTCTATTTTTGTATGGAGAGTCCAAATTTCTTTTTGCGATTTGAGCAAAATTGTAGTACAAAAGTTGTTCAGTACGATGAGTAAATCCTCATTTAACGGGTCCTACACCAATTTTGTTACACCCTGTATATAATACATAAGGGGTGTTAAAAAATGCGTTTCTAGAGGTTACTCAGAATCAAGCATAGAATACAGGGAAAATATTGAAAAACTCCGATCTAGATTTTTTCACTTTTCCGTACTAAATCTGAATATCGAATCAAGAATTTGTATGGAAAACTGAAAAACAAAAATGTAGTTCGAATTTTATAAATATTTTTCCTGTACTTATTCTAACTTTGATTCTTGTTCTGAGTAACCCCTTAAAATTTCAAACACACTTTTTTTAAGACTCATATACTTGTAGACCCTCCGTCACTGCGTATGAAATATTTTAGTATTTCATATAATCATATACAGCCACTTTGACGTCCCCTTGACTTGTATGGAACGGCTTATTTATAACCTCTAATTGCAGTGTATAAAACTCATGTTCATTCATTTATTTTAACCGACTTCAAAAAAAGGAGGATGATCTCAATTCGTCGGAATCTTTTTTTTAATATTTTTATGTATGTTCACCAATTACTCGAAGACGCCTAAACCGATTTGGAAAATTCTTTTTTTGTTTAAAAGGGTTCACAGGTTCCATATAAATTTTATCGAAATCAACAAAAACATAGCAAAATTGGAGTTGTTGCGATTGAAGTCGGTTGTTTTTAACGTATTCAGCGTGATCAATTATATCTGAGAAGTTTGTAAGAATTTAGATTTGTTTTCAACACCCTGTGACAAGCATAAGGTTAACTTTAGAAATAGGAATAACATTGAAGTTGCCTATTCGAGACTGAGTGAGCTTGATGAGTCATTCATGGGGCAATGTATTGAATTCTATCATAATTTCTAATAATGTAACTAGCTTACCAGAATAAAGGTTCAAAATTAATGTGAAGAATGCTCGTGTTCCAAAGGTTATAAATAAAACACTAGAGCAGTGTTTTTCAACCTGTGGTGGGGTCGCGAAGCGTTTCTCAAGAAGTCGCGAGTAAAAGAAAAATGCAAGTGTTTGTAGGTCCTACACTAAACTAAAATAAAAAATTACATACCTAGTGTCTTCAGAGTGTACTTGATTTTAATCAATATTGATTTTATGAGAAAGAAAATTATAAACTTGGACTAACATTTTGCATGTTCATATGGCCCTAGGGGTCGCAAGAATTTTGTAACTTGTAAAGGGGTCGGGTATTCAAAAAGGTTGAAAAACACTGCACTAGAGTGTGTAAATGATAAAGATGTAAGGACATGTACAGATAGATCCTCCAGCTTCCAGTAATGACATGAATTGTATTAGATTTTTTTTTTCTTCTTTGAATGTGTTAAAGTAAGTTTTACGGACTCCATTTGGCAACGCGTTGGCATTATTCTCATTTGAAGATATGTCATGATGTAGCTGAAAGATGGAAGCGGGATTACCAAATTTCCCCAACGCAATGGGAAACTGGCTATCTTATCTCTATGCCAGGACACATCAATGCTATTAACAATTGATGTTTGGCTGGCGGCAAGACTTAGATATAGTTCATTCCAATCAAAAAAAAGCAAAAGGTAAACAAAGATAGTATGCATCTTACGTTGACATGTGTCATTTCCATAGTAAGTTTGTTTACTTTTGCTTTTTTTTGATTGGAATGAACTATAGATTAAGATGGGTGATAGCTCCAAAAATGCCCTATACAACCAACCAAACCGAGTCCTATACAAAGTTGGACACCGCCGGGAATCGAACAGTTTCGCTTTAATGGTGAAACTATAGCGCCATCTATAAACCAACCTCGGAACCTCTATGAAAATGTTGAACAATAAAACGTTAAAAAAACCTAACAGACCTTAATTGCCCACTATGGCAGGTAAATGGTGGTCGTAAACAATTATTACGTAATTAGTACTTATTTCTAGTTAGAACTAGATTTTTGTGCGAAGATCTTGGAAACAATAGAATAGCCATTTGATAGATATCTAATACAGTTAAATGCAGAGCTACGATAACCTCTGTGTACAAATTATACAGGGTGTTAAAAAAAGTGCGTTTGAAATAGATATTAAGTTGTTACTCAGATCAGAATCAAGTATAAAATACAGAAAAAAATATTTAAAAAATCTGATCTACAATTTTTTTCAGTTTCCCATAAAAAAAAACGATTCACTATTCAGATTTAGTATGAGAAACTAAAAAAAAATGTAGGTCAGATATTTTAATTATTTTTCCTGTATTTTTTACTTTATTATGAGTAACCCCTTAAAACAAACGCTTTTTAAAGTATACTTCAAGAATTGGAAATCAATATATCATTTAAACAAATTAAATAGGTACCAAAAATCAAGGAAACTACAATAGAGAAATGTAAAAAAATAAAATGCCACCCTGTTAACTTGAAAAATATTACTCTCCTTGTATGGCCTGTATGAAAAAAGGGACCATTATAAAAAGTTGTCCCTATTTTATCTGATACAGGTCCAACAATACTCAAAACTATAATATACAGACTGTTAAAACTATAATATACAGACTGTTAAAACTATAATATACAGACTATTAAAAAAGTGTATGGGAAACTGAAAAAAAGTGTAGATCGGAGATTTTCAACATTTTTCCTGTATTCTATACTAGATTCTGAGTAACCCTTAAACTTTCAAACGCACTCTTTTTACACCCTGTATATACTTCCGTTTGACACATCAAACGATGCTGCATCGATCTCTATAAAATTTTACCTAATGACCTTTTTCAAGACAGTTATGGCATATCCAGTAAATGTAGGGCTGTGTTTGCACGCCTCGAAACAAAGATGAAAAACGCAGTAGGAATCATTTTTCTGCTGTTTTATACTGCTCTTAATTACTTTAGTTAATAAATTTATCTACTTATGTTTAAGTAAAATAAGGTTACATGTTTGGGACTTACTATTTTAAAAAAAGATGGATTTAGAGAAGATCTAAATATATAAGAGTGAGCGTTGTGTTTCGCCGAGTGAGTGAGGGTACCGGAGGCCCAACCTCCCCTCCCCCCAATTCCCCCATCTCCCATCCCATTTCAAAGGTCGGCAACGCACTTGTGACTCCCTGGTGTTGCGGTTGTCTATGGGCGGCGGTAATCGCTTACCATCAGGTGATCCGTCTGCTCGTTTGCCACCTATAACATTAAAAAAAATATATAAATAATAATTAAAAAAAGGTTGTTTCCATTAAATAATTTTTAATCATAATAAATCTCTCGTGTCTAAAACAATGGAACACTTCTACTCAGCTGTGTCGCAGTACACGCAAATTGTCAAACTGTCAAAATCAGCTTAACCATTTGTATAAAAACTTCAAAATGATGTCGATGCAAAGTGTCCAGTTTAATGAGTGGAAATTGTTACATCCTGTAGTAGTAGTATGAGAAGTTCATTTGTTCCATTTTTTAACCGACTTCAAAAAAGGAGGAGGTTCTCAATTCGTCGGAATCATTTTTTTATGTATGTTCACCGATTACTCGAAGACGCCTGTACCGATTTGGAAAATTCTTTTTTTGTTTAAAAGGGTATACTTCACAGGTGGTCCCATATAAATTTTATCAAAATCGATTCAGCGGTTTTTGAGAAAATCAACAAACCATAGCAAAATTGGAGTTGTTGCGATTGAAGTCGGTTGTTTTTAACGTATTCAGCGTGGTAAATTATTACTAAGTTGTCTCTACAATTCGTTCAGTTTCCTAGCAGACATCTGAAAGTAAGTATTATCAAACATTTTTGCTACGTCCCGTATAATAAGTGATTTATCAATTCTAGTGATGTACTCATTGTACTTGCAAAAAGTGTCGTATTGTTCCTGTCTAATGAGAGTCCAAATTGTTCATTGTCTCAACTGGAACATCAATACGAACCTATAAAGTCTCATGGCCACTTGGTCAGTCAAAAACATTTTTTTAGTTAGTCAACGGCCTCTATGGTCTAATAGTTAGTCTGCTCGCTTCACATCAGGAGGCCGCTTCGATTCCGGGCGGAGGTGATCTTTTAGGGCTTGATATGTAATAATAATAATATCTGGGACAAATCACACACGGTCATCTGGCCCCAAACTAGGATTCCCTGTATCTTGGGAACCAGAGACTGATATACATACACATATACTTTTAAATACATACATATATAGATATAATACACCCAGACTCAGAGCAAACAATTCTGCGCATCACAGAAAAGTGTGCCCTGTGTGGTGATCGAACCCACGACTCTCGGATCAGAGAGCAGGATCGCTAACCACTTAGCCACCGAGTCAGTCAGAGAGAAAAAGACGATTTAAAAGTATGCGTACAGCATCTACTTAAATAAAAAATATTTTGACTTTGACTTTGAGTCATAGTATAGTCAGTCATTGTCATGTATGGTGGTATAGGGCATTTCTTACAGCTATCTTAACTAAGTATTGCAGCCAAAAATGCTGATAGCATTGATGTTTTTCGCCAAGTAGATAAGATAGCCAGTTCCCCATTGCGTTGGAAAATCTTAGTAAGCCCGCTTCTATCTTTAGGCATCATCCTCACTTACCATCAAATGAGATGATGCGAAAGGCTAACCAAATGTGGATAAAAACTAATTTACTAAGTACGTTGTTTACTTACTTCCTGGCTTAGTGACCCAAACTACCAGAGGTCTCGAGTTCCAATTCTGGCCAACGCCAATGAGCTTTTCCGAACTTATATACATTTCACACCGATTGCTTTAACGGTGAAGGAAAACGTCGTGACGAAACCTGCACGTCTGATTTTTGGATGTGTATGGAGGTCGCATTGCAAACGTCCTAAAGCCAGGCAACCGCCGTCTATACCTTGTGCATAGACGGTTAGTTGAGCCACACGATAAGCAGAAAATGTAAAAAAGTTTCAGTCTCTAGTCTACGTCTATCCAGAGACCAGGAGACAATAAAAAGCATGGTTCTACGTTTTCAGTACATTTGTTTTATTCGGGACAACTTACACACAGAAATCTGACATGGCTCAAAATACAGAATCGCTACGCTACCGAAACCAGAGACATATGTTATACCTACTTGCTCGCTCTTTTGCAGGGTTTTACAAAAGTGCGTTTGAAATTTTAAGGGGTTACTCAGAATCAAGTATAAAATACAGGAAAAATATTGAAAAAATCTGATCTGCAATTTTTTTCAGTTTCCCATATAAATTGTTGATTCAATAATCAGATTTAGTATGGGAAACTGATTCTGAGTAACCCCTTAAAATTTCGAACGCCCTTTTTTAACATCCTGTATACAGGTGTCCTAAAAATAGTGTCAAGCAGAAGTCCAGACACAGAGCACCTCTAGGGATGTCCGAATCACCCCATGTATAACGCGATAATAATTAACACCCAGCCACAGAGCACCCAAATGTTCTTAGCACAGTAATGTTTGCCCTGATTGAGAATCGAACCTTTTGCCTCAGCATAGCAGTCAAGAGCGCTTACTGCGCCCCCTGTTTCAAGTATTAGAAGTTAGAAGTTACTAGAACAGAGAATAGAATAGGCCTAATTAACTGTTACATAACACGCCTGTAAGATTTTATATAAAATGTAATTAGGTTTTATAGAAATGAATGGCGGTTACTCCACCGACAAGAGCCTAGCTCTTAAGATAAAGAAGAAGAGAAGAAGTAATTAGGTATGGTTCATTCCAATCAAAAAAAAAACCAAAACGTAAACAAACTTACTATGGAACTGACACATGTCAATGTCATCTGCATACTACATTTGTTTACCTTTTGCTTTTTTATTGGAATGAACTATAAGTACTTGCATATTTTTTACCTAAAAAATGTAAGTGATTAAATTATAAGACTTTACTTTTATAATTTTAAAATTCAGACATGTAAAGTACTCTTGAATAGGTACCTAGATCCCACAATGGAATAATTAATTGATTACAATGACTGACTTGAATACCTACCTCACATATCCTTAAAATAAATTAGTATTCTTATCAAACGTTCTCTTTTCTAAAATTGCAACAAAAACTTCAACCTTATCACGCGAGCAACAACGACAAACTGTTTCAAAACTCGCAAATTTTAAATTCGCAGAATAGAAAATAGCCAGTTACGAGACCGAACAATTTTTCAACGGCCAAAAACGCTAAGAAACAGCGCCATCTCTATGGATCCGACAAAATTTTTCCCCGAACCCATTTCTTACAAGAACCGTGCACACCAACGCAATTATCTGTATGCGACCACCACACAAGCATAACATTGTACGTAATACGGACACAATCGAACGCACCCACACCGCGAGAAAAAAACGATAAAAAAGTGCACACAAAGTCTTCACGAACGGCGTTCCGAGGAAAATGAACGATCTAATTTCAAAAAGGTTCTAAATTCAAATTATGATTTTTTTTCTTTAATTAGTTTTACGCAAATAGAAGCTAATGACGCCGGATCGAAAAGTCGTAAAAGTTAGTATCTTGTTGAGATAGTAAGTAAAACTGAAATGCACAAGGTTCGTATGGCGCGGGCACACTCACACATGTAAGGCGTACGACGCGCGCTGCACTTTTTGTATGTAGTGGTGATGTAGAGCACTATACTCCTCTTGATACTCGATACATTGTTTTACTTTCGTTAGTCTGACAATGTAGTATGTGTGAATTTTGACTTTCTCTGTGTTTACATCTTTTGGTTCATGTTTATTTCAGTTTTAAACGAAAATTCTGAATGCGATTCAACATGTTGGTTGTAACTTTAAGGATAATCAGATAAACAAAAAGCGATAAGCGATTAAAATAAATTTAAAATCTTGTTTTCGAGACAATACTAATCAAACTGTAATTTGCATTGGTCTTAATGTGTAGAACAAGATTTTCATGATAATAAGAAGGCGTACCTACACTATTTGGTCGAAAATTTATATATTTCTTGGTTACCTTCTTCTTCTTATCGTGTTGTATAAAAATAATTAATTAATAGAGGTAAACATACACTAGTGAAGAATTCCTTCGCTGTATGGAAGAACGGACTCACAAAGAATATGCAATTCTAACGTAACAAGGAAAGAACTAGCTTTTATCCTTTTCAACGCAATACTTTTCCTGTCTCACGCGTCGCCTGTACGAGTAGCAACTAGCAAGTATCAAGAGCGCGCGGTCGGCGTTTACGGGCGCAGTAAATACAAGGTAATGGCTAAGTACGCACGCCGGCTAGTACAGTTTGCGCCGCCAGTGCAGTGTCGCCTATGCACGCCGCAGCCGCATATCTTCCGCTCAACACCGCTGGACCACGGCACGCGAACGTAACCTTAAAAAACCTCCATAAAACAGGAACCCAAACCTTCAAAATAAAAACTATTTAGACCACAGACTCTATTTTAGAAACAAAAAGAAAGAAAAGAAAAAAATATATTCATATCATTCGCGTAGCGGTTTCAAAGAGAATTTTAAAATTTAAACTTAAAAAAAAGAATCTAATATTTTTTGGATTTAGTGTGTTTTTCTGGAGTTTTCCTCGTATTTTCTAAATTAGTGCGCAACTGCGATGCGAATTGATGCGATACACATATCACATGGAAACTTAGGACCCGAACTATAGTTTTTTATTTAGTAAATAAATAAAAACAAGTTTTATTATAAACGTTAATCGGTATATTGTGTATAACTGTGACATAGTGATGTGTGACGAGTTAAATTACTGTGACAGTGCGTTAGCTGTGAAATACGGTTGAGGGATCTGTGACCCGACAAGGTGACACCGTTTCGAGATTGGAACTTTTTATTTTTTTTACAAAATTACCACCGAAGTGTCAAACTGGACCGACGAAGAAGCCCCCTCTGACGCATGTAAGTATTAGAGACTTTTTGAAGAAATAAAAATAAAATTATTAGTTCGCAACATGAAATAACCGTGCCCGCCCTTAATCTTGCGCTCTCCTTGACTTGCAACGCATGTGTGCGTGTAGTGCAATGTCAACGCACGCGTGACGTAAGCGTGTGTGCGTGAGCTCACGCATATTTTTTGTGTTTTTCTTGCGAACCCCCTCCATCGCGCCCCACCTTTACGGAATATCGTTTGTCTGTCCCACTCTTTTTCTATAACTATGCCGTTTTACATCGCCCGGCTTGCGTCTGTGTGCGTGCGGCCCACGTGTGTGCGTTAATAAATTGCAACCTATATTTTGATCAAAGGCCAATGACGTATTAGAAAACGCGATTCTGAGTCCATATAGTGTCTATTGGAAAAGCGATTTTCACTTCGTTTCCGTCAATTTGTTATAACTGGAAAATATTTTTCCACATTTTCATAATTAAAAGTAATAATAATGGCAGATAGAACTTTGTAAAAGATGCTTTTTTCAAGTTATCCGCTATAAGATTACAAACTTTCTTAATTAGTTTAGTTTCTAAGTACTTTACTGTTATGTACAAAGAAAAACTATCGGAAATAGTATTTTAGATGCTACGAAGCTCTACGCGTAGTCGTAGGCTAAAATATTACCGACGGAACGGTATCATAAGGAGTTAAATTTGATTTTTTTGTAATATTTTGAAATTAATCTTTAAAAAACATACTAATAATATCAGTTTAACGTTTTTTGTACTATTAAGAAACAAAAATAAACTTTTTTTTAAAGGGAATCATTATTTTGAAATACAGTTGTGTAGGCTTTAAATTCATAATTCCTTATCCGTATTTAGCCTTCTTATAAAAAAGAAGTTAGATTTAATTATAAACACTCGGAATTCGCAGTACAATTTACCTACATAAAATAAACTTCTTTTTTTAATTTATTGAGGTCACCTATCAAATTAAAAGCATTCAAAAGCCACCGGAAACGTGATAATAAAACCAAGTACCAAGTTCATTCGTAACTTGTATGTGTGACCTAATTTCTTGACACAAAAAATAAAAAGACAATGTTTTTTTTCGAGTGTGTCATGGCAGTCGGATGTTTGATAAACTGAGCAAGACAAGAAGATGGCTAAAAATAAAAATTACAATACGAAACTGCAGCAAAATTTTTGTTCAAATTAAGTGGTTGAAAATTAAATCAAGTCATTTTGGTGGATCTTATACAAACATACATACTATGTACTTCTTTAAAATTCCACTCATTAAACATTTTCAGTTTAATGAATAAAGGCAATGTTACATTTTGAGAGAAAAAATTTAGAGTTGTGTTTAATTTTAAAGAATGTAAGTAATTTTGTAAAAAACTAAACAAAGAACTAAAACACATTGAAATTAGCGTTCGATGACTTATCTAAAGCTAAACTTTTTAAAGACATATATTATACTTAAGTAAGCTCTTATGTAATACCCAGCAACAAAATATATTTCGCCATCTCTAGCTAGGGTTACGCAAAATTTTTAAATTTGATGTGCAATTTGTATTTTTCTGATGCGTGATTAAATACTATCTTTAAAAAATATAACCATTAAAAGTATTAAAACGATTACAATTTTCAAAAGTTCAAGTGCGCGCCCTCGAACGCATTACAAATTCGAGCGCGGCCTCGACCGGCGGGCGCGGCGGCGCGCGCGCAGTCCTTGCGCAGGCGAGGTGCTTACACAACGCCAGCCGACGACTGTCAATGTTACGGCGAAGGTTGTTCTCGACACAGTTGCGTCTCGACACTGTTTTAGAAGTGATCTTGAAACCCAAGTATAATAATAAGGACGATGTCAACTTTAAAAATACTGCTGTTGTCCAAACTAAAATGTGTTCTTTCTTATAATCACTACTTTCTGTTGAAATTCCAACAAAGTTCTAGACTAAGAAGATAGCCCAAAGACATGGAATAACTTTGGCCTGTGTCCTGTAATATAATAATAATATAATAAATCCTTTATTGCAGACACATACATTGTTAGTAATATATACTGTAAAATACCCAAAAAAATATATTTATACAAAACTACGTTTCTTACTGAAATGAAAACACAGGCTAATTATAATTATTTTATACTGAGTTAACTGAAACAGAAACAGATTATGAACCTATTGTTCAGTAATCTGCTTTCTTACTGAAACTAAAGCCTTTATGTCTTTGATTCCACAAGAATTAAAAAACTACATCACAGACAATGAAAATTCAAAAACGTGCAATTCAAAAAAGTTACTTAGAATATTATAATAATATCGTATTTAAAGAATATTATAATCGTTTATTACACATAAAAAGAAAGTCTTACAAATAATTTTATCATTCAGCAATTTCATAAATGGTAACAGCATTTTCAGACTCTAGTCTGTGTGCTAGGCAGAGCGTATATTACAGAGACTAGTATGACTGTGACTAGTTCACTACATCTCGGTCTAGTGACCAACGAGTACTGTGACCAAACCACACTAGCTAGCCCCATTCAGCCCAAGCTTAGAGCATGAGCCGAAGTGACTGTCAATGTTACTACCAGCGCCCGCGCACTTAACTTGTTTTAGCCGCCATCTTGGATTTAGAAATTACGTCTATTCTGAAGGTTAGATCAAGATTTACGACGGGTTTAGTTAGCGTTAGCCTATTGTTTAGATGTTGTTTTAACTTTTAGTTGTAACTTTTAATTTGTTATGGGTAAGGTTAGGTGCTTGTTTATATTGTACGATAGTTGCTGTGTTTATGGTGTCAGTTTTTATTTTAGTATTAGCGTTTGCATGCTATACCTACAGTTCTAACTTATTCTACATTTAGAAAGAGCGTCTTTTAAGTATTTCTCATAAACCTAACTAGATAGTGTAAATTTTTTTTCTGTAACCTTAACCTCATGTTTTCACTATAGGTTCCGACATAACAAAAAAGGCATCAAAGAGCGAATACCACCTAAGTCACTATATTTATGGGTAGATATGCTAATAAAAAACGAACATAAAAAACGTCAATTGAAGTGGCGGCCATCAAAACTTTCGGGCAACTTATTGTAATATTTTAATTATACTCATGGACAAAAAAATCGACTCAAGGTTTGTTGCACGACTTTTGGAAAATTAACTCAATCTAGCAAAAAAAATACTAAATCAAAAATTCAAAAACTGTGTGTTTACTGTTTATGATCTTAGTATGGTGGTTTTCTAGTTTTTTGTTTTTAGTGTTTACCAGTCTTGTAGACTGAGTTATATTTTCAAAAGTCGAGCAACAAACCTTGAGTCGATTTTTTAGTCCACCAGTGTATTTTAGAGTATACTCTTGCTCAATAACAAAACTTCAGAGTCAAATACAGCTAAAGTTACGTAATAAGTACCATTTCAATTTTGTAATAAAGCAATGTTAACCTAAATTCTCCCAGCCAGCCATCAAACACTGTGCGACAAACACGAAAAAGATTATATATCTACCTTCCAGTCAGCCAGCATTGAGTCACACATCATAAAACTCTTTGCCAAAAAACATCTGCCCGGCTGCATCCTGAGCGCTGCTGAGACAACAATAAGTACACATTGACCCGCGGCCTCCAGACGAAAGTAATGAAACACAAAAATTAAAAAAAAAACAACAAATCCTGGCAAGCACAAGTCTGGCAGGCGACAAGGTTCCGCAATTTTTGTTTCTTTAAAAGATATGGGACCTTATTTCTTCACATTACAATAACCGTCGTTGCTAGACTCTAGGTAGAATTGTTTAAAATCAAAGTGTTCTTTTTTATTTTTATGTCTATTTATTTTTTTCATTCTGTCAAATTGTTTTTTTCTGTTTAGTACAAATTTTTTACTGTAAAAAACTTTTGTACTAAGGAAAGCAACAAAAAAAAACATTAATATAATAATCATCATTACGAATCGAGTATTTTCATTAACAACCTCCCCCATCGATTTATATTTAACGATTCCCAGAACTGCGAGCATCTAACGTCTTCTTGCAAATTTTCTAGTTGATCGTCCACGTAATAAAATGACACATGACACAGAGAAGAAGGTAACCTGTAAATAACCCAGTACGGAACCTTAAGTAAAAAAAGTCATTCGCTTTCGCCGTCGTCGTCGGCCACGGCCCAAAATTGAATGACCCCATTTTCTTCAGGCGCTTCTTTGTTTTGTGATTTTTGTGCCAGTGCTTTTGTTCCTCGCTTTTTGGATCATAAAATTTGCCCAAAATTTAGGTCACCAGAGGGAGAATAAAAGAAGTGGCCTTGCAGCCCTCTTGTGCGGTGCAATTTTAAATTAAGAATGTGTCAGTATAATTTGTTTCAGCAATAAACCATTCTTATTCTTAAAAAGTTTTAAGAGTTTTCAAATTTAAAAGAAAACTTTATTCGTTTGACATTCTTTTTTTAAATGTTGTCCACAAGTAGATATTATGAGCGTGACCAAGTAGTTTTGATAATTAATTTATTTATCTCCCAAACAATTTTGTTTTCATTTCATTTGTTTGTATATGCAATAATGAATTCTAACAGTTCATTGCTTCCGTAACTACTCATCACAAATTGTATATGCGTAAACGCAGCGCTGAAATAACAATGTTCTTACAAAATTAAACAATATGTGATGTGAATAATTTGTAGTCAAACGCTATTATACACAACATACTTACCTATGGAATAGATGAGTTACTGGACGAAAAGCAATAAGTAAAAGTTGAAAATATTTTTCAGATATTACAATATTTTTAGTGCTTAGTATTTTTACTACCTTGTGTATGTATGGTATGTTAAACACGTTAGCATGAACCGAATAAAGAAGTTTTGAAGTTTAGATTCTAGAGCTTAGATAATTCACAAAACGTAATAAAAAAATACTACTTTTACTTCGTGAATGGACACAAATCTCGTGTGAAAAGAGATTTGATTTTCTAAATTAAAGGTTTCCTTGATTTATTTCTTTGTAGATAGCCAAAATATGTTCCAGAACGTGGTCTTAGTCAATATAATAGGATTATTAAGATATTCTTTTCCCGTTTGTACAGCTAGGTAGCGTATATTGTAGTTAAAATCATATTGCTTCACAGCTAATAAAAACATCCAAAAAATTTGAAGTCATTTCTTTGTTATTAGTGCCTCTTCTTAATTATATGTAATTACATATACAAAATAAATAAAATGTAGGTGGGAATAGGAAACACGTTATATTAACTGTGAGAAAGTGGCACAGACAAGACGAAAACTAGACTTACCGCTCAGAAGCAAATACTTAGGTAGACGCAGAAACTATCTCAGCGCAAAATCATAGCAAGTAATAATTTCAAGTAGCCGCAAAACTAAAGTCAAAATGGCGGCGGATGAAGATCAGGTTATCTAAAGCGGGCGGCGGGAGCGAAATAAATTCCACCAAGTAAAAACTGATGCACCTCATCCGTCTGAAGGCTAAAACGAGAAACAAGTCCCCACAAAAACCATCCGTGTTATTCCCGCTGGTTCTAAGGCGAAGCCCGTCATTTGTTACAGCGCCATTTTATTTTGTCTATGGTTTTTTGTTTCTTTAATAATTCATAACATTAGCTTTGGACTTTTAGTTCTGAAATTAGTTTTTCTTGTCTTTTTTTCTTTCTTTGCGTTCTAGCTAGTCTAGCATTTTTTTTAATTTATCTATGTAATAGATGGCTGAGAATATGACAATCTAAGTTTATTTATAAGTTTCTCAGATTTTTTTCAGTAAATAAGACAAAAATAAAAAGATCAGTAAAATTGCAACAAAAAGATAAAATAACAAGCAGCCATTAGGATTTGTATAAAAGTAATCGTCCGCTCGCTGAAGCCACAGCCCAAAGCTACCGAACGAAACGTGCATCAGGCAAGAATCCAGTTACGGACCAGTTTTGAACGTCAGATAGGAGAGTTATGCATTATATTTATATCTTTTATATCTTGAACGCACTTATTACGTCTATATACGTGTGCATTTAGTTTGTATGCGGGTAAAAAACAAAATAAATTGTCGGTGAATGACCGCACGGACTATGGTTGAGGCAGGGCAGGTTTCCGAACGCGCCTTGTCAGCACGGGCAGTTTGACAGCTTTTGAGGAGCGAGCGTTCTCTTTTTGAATTTGAATTGTGGCCGGCCTGGTTTTCTTTTTAATTTTATTTTTTGTTTGATGACTAAGGCTGTCCGGTGTCCGCTCTGTTAGCTCGCTATTGGTCTCTTTTGAGTTTGTTACATAACTTGTAAGTATAGGGTGTGTCTTTTGTATTTATTTCGACGATAACCTGGGGTCTTGTCTTTTGTAAAATATACAAGATATTTTTAAACTGCTACAACGACCCTTTGTCGCTCAAATGCATTGACGTAGCTATGTATAATGACAACTATGTACAGTCAAACAAGACAAAGTTCTTTAAACTACAATAATTAATAAATGAGGGCATAATTATTTTTATTACTTATGTATAAATAAATTCACTGTGGCACATACAATGCATCGAGGACAATAAATAAATAAACAAATAACGTGTTTTGTCACCAATAGTTGTCGTATTAAGGTCACAGGGAAGCTTTATCAGTTCAATACACTTTTTATGACTCACAACAGTTTGTTATAATATCTGTAATGAATAAATCGAACTATTTGATGTGCGTTATGCGTATTTTATGTATGTGTAGTAAATTATGAAGGGCGATGCACTTTTAATGCTGTGAAGGCGTTGTGCTCAAAAGAATTGTACGCTTGCGTTCAAAAGTGCATAACATTGTTTTGAACGAATATCGAACATCGATTCTTATACTTATGAAATGGAATAGATTTATTTGCTTTTATACTGAGCACTTGCGTGTTATCTTTTAGAAATAAATAGGTATATGAATATTTACGTTGTGATAGCACAGTAAAATTATGCAAAAAGATAAAAAAGTAAGTGCAATATGTAGAACTTTAAATGTAAACTTATTTTATTGTTTCCAGTCATTAGGTTTAAAAAATATTTTATTTTTAACCCGTCAAGCGCCCCAGAGACACCGTTTGTCCATAAGAGATAACTTTCTGACGCGTCCTAGTGACGACGTCTGTCCATAAGCGAAATGGCTGATTGTCAGCCATATCTTCTGTTTCTTATTATAGTTAGAAGTTTAAAAAGTATGAACAATCAATAAAAACTCTTCCTTTTTTATTTTAAATTTATTTCAACCAATAAAATGGAGTGATTTTGGAGGAAAAAAATATTTTGTGTGGTAAGGGGACGCGCTCGACTCATTAATTAGTTTTCAGTCAGGAGTCACTCTTATGAGGGTTAGACTGCATAAAATTAATCGACAGTTAGGTACAAAAGTGCTTTCATTTCCTATCAGTAACGATATCTTTTTGGAGAAGTTTTAATATTAATAATAGGGATAGGTTATGGAGGATATGGAGGAAATCTCGTATATTCTTTGGGGTTCTGTGGTTCACAGACTCTGTTCATTTGGAGTTTGGACCCAGAAGCAATGAATTGATTGCGATCGAATGCCAGTTCTAGGTTGTTACTGTTAACAATATAGTTTTCTTTTAACAGCTATCTATAAACGTTATAGGAAAGAGGAAGGCCAAAGAAAGGATGCTTGGATTGTGTGAAGGATGATATGAGTATGAAATTAGTGAACACTAAGATGACAGGAGAGATGAATGGAAGAATGAATTTTGCATTTTTTTTATTGGAAGACACTCCTCAGTAATTTTACATCGCGATGCGATTTTCACTGGGAAATCGCATCGAAATCCTTTTAGTGGTTCTGTTTAATATTGTGAACAACATTGACTCGGTGGCTAAGTGGTTAGCAATACTGACCTCTGATCCAAGAGTCGTGGGTTCGATCCCCACACAGGGCAAACTTTTCTGTGGTGAGCAGAATTGTTTGCTCCGAGTCTGGGTGTATTATATCTATATATATTTAAAAGTATATGTGTATGTATGGTTCCCAAGATACAGGGAATCCTAGTTTGGGGCCAGATGACCGTGTGTGATTTGTCCCAGATATTATTATTATTATAACACAATTACATACATGACAAACTGTTAATCGTACTCTTTGAAGCCGGTTTAAAAAAGACTTGTTTCGTGCGCCTACCCCAATTAATGACTGAGCACAGGGCAAGTAGTAGATGATGAGTTACCTAGATACTCACATATAAATTAGCCCATAACTTATATCCGTATGGGCGAGCTAACCGTTAGCTACGAGTAGGGTCTAATCCGAAGAGCAGCGGTCTCCCGCAGCCAAACTGGCTCCACACGTATTGGCTTGCCTCTCCTGTAGAATCAGCCAGCGAGGCCGAGAGGGTAACGCAAGTCCTGGGCAGCCCTGCGTTTCCTTAACTCCGTCCCAGGCGGTGCAGTGTCTGGGGAGAGATTACTCCACCCACAGCAGCTCTGCTGTGTGGTTAGCAACGCGGAATATCGCCATGACACCACATTAAATCATCTGTAATAGACGCAGAGGCCATTGATGATACATTTCTATGAGCGACCGAATTTGGGAGTATTACCTACTTAGTAAATATTCGAAGTTCCATTCATCATCACTATAGTGATCGAAAATTCGGATGCAATTTCGTTTTTAGAAAGAAAAGTATGGATATGCCTTTCCCAATAAATTTATAGATTTTCATAGAAAAAATTCCCGGGATATCGGGATCGTTAAAAACGTTGGGATTCTTAATTGTATAATGATCTAATTGTAGTGAATGTTGATATTATTGAAAATTTTATGTATGCTATTATGTATATACATAGGGTTACCGATAATCCTTGTAGGAGGTGACAGGGGGGGCTAAAATGTGAAACATTTAACAATACATATTGATGGTCAACAGTTTCCAATTCTATTCAAAACGGCATGTCCATATTATGCTAGCTCCCCAATTTTAGGTATAATTGCATCCGAATTTCCGATCACTAATCATCACTCCTGAAAAAGGTCATGTAACTGGTATCTCGTGTTTTTGACAACTCTATTACAAAACACTTATTATACCTGTAGGTATGATTTATCAGTACTACGAGGATATTTTACCCGAATTTGTTCAAGATGTTTCTTGACTTATAGAAAATTAGTTCTATTCTGTTCTCTTATCTAAGTGCGTAATTTTCTCGTAAACTACTGGACGGATTATAGTGAAACTTTAATAATAATACGCTTATATTTGTAGGAAGAATCTTAACTTAGTTTCTTTTCAAGTTCTAGAAGTTTATTATACTGTGGCTGAGAATTTTCCATTGTATATCATACTTAGAAAATATTATAACCCTTCATCGCTTGTTGATGTCTTTTGTATGGCCGATACGCTAATAAATACGATCAATTCTAATGTGTTAAGTAAAAATAACTTTATTTCATTTTTTAATTATTTTTCATTTTTATTTTATGACATTGCTTATTTTTGTTTGATTTCATTTAATTTGTTTTTTATAGTTTTGTTAATTTTAACTTATAAAGATTTGCATGCCATTTTTGCGCAGCACGCTTGTACTTTATTATTTTATGTAACTTTTTATACCGTATTTGCCTACAATAAAAAAAAATGAATTTGAAATAAATAAAAATTAAAAAGCTACGTCATAGAAACTTGTTTTGTTTCATTAGTAGAACTCATCTAAGTTTCCAGGAGTAATTTTTACAATCTACATATAATTAAATCTACAGAGTGTAACAAAATTGGTGTAGGACCTGTTAACTGGAGATTCTACTCATCGTACTGAACAACATTTGTTCGAAAAAAAATGTTGGACTCCCCATACAAAAATTTCAAAACAGATGATTCATTTATATGAAATAAAATAAAAAATTGTGGTTTGAGCAAAGTCGTAGAACAAAAGTTGTTCAGTGCGATTAGTTGATTCTCCAGTTAACGGGTCCTACACCAATTTTGTTACACCCTGTATAGTCGCCATTGCAATATAACTACCCAAGCCATCCAAAGACTGAGGCCGCATATTCGAATTTCAGTAGTTTTTTTTTTTATTAAGATGTTATCTTTTTTTAGATACAAACAAAGTGATTATAATCTCTTTGGTACAAGCTTTGTAAGTACAAGTTCGGTATTTAAATGTGCATAGAATTAGCCTACGGTATCGAGTAGCAGTCTCATAGCTTTTTCATTTCATTTACTGCATCTTGTCTATGTATTTTACAATTTATTGTCTATGCTTTTATTAAATTTATAAACTGTTACTTTTAAACATTATAATTACTACGTTTTGAGAGTGGGAGTGTTATGAAACGTAGCGACAATGTCAGGTTTAAAAGTTTGCCCACTTTTACAATACAATGCTCTATTTTTGATGCTCTATGATTTCTTTATGTATTAAATAAATAAAAGACAATCAAACAGCCTTCGTCTATTAAAGGAGATCATTCGTTTTGGGCCTTTTATGAAAGTGCCGGCCAACAAAAAAATACCACGTATGGTTAGAACAAGCTATTTGGAGCAATAGTTAATATGACACACAAGTTAAAAAATTGAATAAAAATCGCTCCAGATGATATGCTCTAGCAATATCGGAACTTTCAGAAATCGATAAATGTATGAAAATGACAATTCTTCGAAGTTATGTAACATTGCTTAGAATTAAACCTACAACTTTTGTGTCATATTAACTATTGCTTCAAATAGCTAGTTCTAACCATACATACATTTTTTTTTGTTGGCCGGTACTTTCAGAAAAGGCCAAAAAATTTATGGAGCCTAAATGATCTCCTTTATAAAATTACAGATAAAACTGGCCTTCCATATTTGAGTATCGAACAGTTTCGAGAATCGAATAACGCTCTCTCATTGGTGGTTTCAACGTTGACCGTTATCTATGTTTCATTTTAATCTAACACTTGAACGTGCTGATATTAAAATTCGTAAGTAGGTAAGGTGTATTATAGATTTATAAGGCCGAGTTGATATCGTAATCAAAATAGTATAATAAAATTTTGAATCGTTTTGTTTTATAAGTTTTTGAAGTAATTTGTTGTATAGGTCTTTTACTTATCGTAATTAGGCTCAAAACACCGGTTTAATACTATTATTAATAAAAAAAAAATTTTAATCAAAAAATACGACATCATAAAAAATCCAATTTAAAAAAATATGAACGTGTTCGTCATTTAAATGAGATTTTAATGGAAACAAAGCGTACGAGTCTAGCGTTCTATAAACAAATAGAGCGGTCGGCCATTTTGGTTCGTTAAAAACATTTTAGAAGGCGGAACTAGGTTGGGGTTTTTGTTCAAATTTCGAACGCGTCCCTCCAATAGCGTGCGCGGGCGGGGCCTATCAATTCGACTGACTTGACGCGGACAATGACCTTTTTTCCTATAGTTTGATGATTCGAATTCGGAACGCAACATTTTCATGTTAAAACTTTTTCGTGGCGGGTTTGCTAGTTTAAAAAAATCGAGGTAGCTTTTTGTTAGCTGGTAACGTGAATTCAATGTTTTTTTGTTGTTGCACCTGTTTTTTGTAAACATTGTTTTTGTGCATTTATTTTATTTCAATTTTACAAATGGCCTTACTATTTTTGGGACAAAAGCTGTGTTTTGTATACTAGGTAATGTTTATGAACAAACTGCAAAAAGTTGACATGTTGTTGTCTCTCAGTATAATTGACCACGCTGAATACGTTAAAAACAACCGACTTCAATCGCAACAACTCAAATTTTGCTGTTTTTGTTGATTTTCTCAAAAACCGCTGAATCAATTTCAATAAAATGTATATGAAGACCACCTGTGAAGTATACCCTTTTAAACAAAAAAAGAATTTTGTAAAATCGGTTCAGGCGTCTTCGAGTAATCGGTGAACATACATAAAAAAAGCGGCCAAGTGCGAGTCGGACTCGCCCATGAAGGGTTCCGTAACAGCAAGTAACAATATAAAAGATCTTGTAGTTCGTTGTAGGGAAATTGCGGTTTACGATTTATGACGTATTAAAAAAAACTACTTACTAGATCTCGTTCAAACCAATTTTCGGTGGAAGTTTGCATGGTAATGTACATCATATATATTTTTTAGTTTTACCATTCTCTTATTTTAGAAGTTACAGGGGGGGGGGACACACATTTTACAACTTTGAAAGTGTCTCTCGCGCAAACTATTCAGTTTAGAAAAAAAATATATTAGAAACCTCAATATCATTTTTGAAGACCTATACATAGATACCCCACACGTATGGGTTTAATGAAAAAAAAATTTTTGAGTTTCAGTTTTAAGTATGGGGAACCCCCAAAATTTATTGTAATTTTTCTATTTTTGTGTGAAAATCTTAATGCGGTTCACAGAATACATGTACTTACCAAGTTTCAACAGTATAGTTCTTATAGTTTCGGAAAAAAGTGGCTGTGACATACGGACGGACAGACAGACAGACAGACAGACATGACGAATCCATAAGGGTTCCGATTTTTTGCAATTTGGCTACGGAACCCTAAAAAGACTCCGACGAATTGAGAACCTCCTCCTTTTTATGAAGTCGGTTAAAAATAGGTGTTATCTATAGGTTTTAGAAGTCTATTTGTTGTTTAATGTTTTTTACTTTTTTTTTACCAAATCAAATTAAAACTCCTTGGGAAAGTGGTTCAAGTTCATGAGCAAAGGCTCCAATTTAAATAGTGTCATCTTTTTGAGCGCCGCAGATGTGTATGACCGTTTTAGCTAAGTTTTGCAAATAATTGTAAACTCATAAGTTTCTATTATCTATTGAAAACTTCATTCATTCATTTATTACCCAGCCTGCAATGCTCTTTACGGTCTTAAAAAGACCTCTTTAAAGTAACAAAAATACGTAAGCTCGGTTCTGTAAAAATATAACATTTGTATAAGAGCATAATTACGAGCAAATAAATAAATGGATCGAAGGAGCATACATGTATATGGAGGAGGCGCCACCATTAGATCTCGCACCACCAAAAAAATTTTCTAAGGCCGCCACTGTCTATTACAACCATAAAATTCATACACTAACGGACAAATAAAGGCGCGTTTTAAAGTGACACCTAGCGTTAACAGAAACTCTAGATGATCTAAAATTCTCAAAGCGCCTTTTTTACCATCGATTGGTAAGCCCTTGGAATAAAATACACAGATACAGAAGGTCCGCTCAATACGCTCACTAAAATCCTAAGAATATACATGCTTATAGACGTATACGGTCATTGTAGGCAAGATCACGATACTGTTGTGGTACTTTTCCGCGTGACCTTGCCTCGAACGACCGTATATTTCTATAAGCATGTATATGCCTACGATTTTAGTGGTTTGTATATTGAGCGGACCTTCTGTGTCTATTTTGTGCCCTTGGCATCATCTCACCTGGTGGTAAGTGACGATGATGCCGAAGATGGAAGCGGGCTTACCAAGATTACCCAACGCAATGGGGAGCTGGCTATCTTACCTTCATGCTGGAACACATCAATGCTGTTAACATTGATGTTTGGCGGCAAGACTTAGATAAGATGGTGGTAGCTATATAGCCAGGCGGGCTCAGAAAATGCCCTACCACCATCCAAATCGAGGCCTACAAAATTGGACCCCACCGGGAATCGAACCCGCGACCTCCTGATTGAATTGTGACTAACTGCCATAATGAAATAACGATATCCTGATATTTGTATCAAATCATAGTTGTATTTCAGGAATTTTGCCATCATCGAATCTGAACAAAGGGCTTGGATGAAAAAAATTAGAGATTTCAGGATTTATTGTACAGTACATTTTCAAATTTGATGTTGCCTAAAGTTTACAGGTCGTAAAAAAGACCTCTACTGAAAAACCCCAAAAGGCCCAACCCCCCCTCCCCCTCCCCATTCCCCCATCCCCCATCCCATTTCAAAGGTCGGCAACGCACTTGTGACTCCTCCGGTGTTGCGGATGTCTATGGGCGGCGGTAATCGCTTACCATCAGGCGATCCGCCTGCTCGTTTGCCACCTATCACATAAAAAAAAAAAAACGAAAGCCTTAGTTTTCCCAATCAACCCATACTACGGTAATAAAGAGATAGTTTTTTTTTATTGGTCATCCGATTGGTCAACTTTTATGATGTCATTTTTTTTTTGTAAATTCCTTCAAAGTCATAACGTTCATTGATAGCAGGCTTGTCATTTTCTGAGCTCACTTGGCTAGCTACCACCATACCACCATCTTATCTAAATGTTGCCGCCAAACATCAATATTAATAGCATCGATGTGTTCCGGCATGGAGATATACCTAGTTCCCTTTTGTTTTGGGAAGTCTTGAAAAGCCAAGTTATTTTGTTGCTGCAAGGAATAATAGCCCACACTGTCTTAAGAAGAAATTTTTTTTAAACATTGACGTTCTTGCTCTCTGTCTATAAAGTGTATCAAAATTGTACTATACTCTATTTCAGATAGAAATACACAGAACGAAAGAAAAGGTTTTTAAGGTGCGCACTTTTCCACATGAGCATACTTCTACGATATAATTTACGTTCGTGAACTTTTTGTTTTATATGGCATAGCTGGCAGCGAGCGGACGGATTATCTGATGGTAAGCGACTACTGCCACCCATAGACACCCGCAACACCAAAGGAGTAACAAGTGCGTTTCCGGCCTTTAGGACTGGACATGTCACTGAGTTCATGACGCAACCTAAACAAAAACAACCAGTAGCTCCTTGCGACCCGTCAGGCTCGTGCCACCGCCGTGTGCAGATTGTTGCTCGATCTGATCTGGAGAACAATACTCATACAATGGTGCACAGCTCCTCTCTGTAGTGTCATTACTTGTAGAATATGTGTGCCACAAAGAAATACTTTTCATCAGTATAGAAAGCGACCAAATGTTTATTACCTCTGCTTCTTCGTCCTTCTTATGTCTATTGCTAATAACGGGACTTCTAAACAAAGTTCCACGACTATGCTCAAATCGCAAAACATTTTTGGACTGAACACCAGTTCTGAGTAGTTTTGACATATTTGTATGTAGAGTCCAAAATATATTTTTTAAATCAGCGAAGTTGTAGAAATAAAGCTGTGTAGAATGATGAATACAGACCCCAGTTAACGGAACCTACATAGAATAGAATAGAAAATATTTTATTTGTAGTAACAAGCACTTACAGAAAATACATATTCACGCTTAATATAAGTAAAAGAGTTTAGATATATAAGGTGCTACTTTATTAGTGCCCGATATTTTAGTCAGTGCTTCTACTCCTGATTCTGATCAACTTTCCCCAAGAAACCCATAGTTAAATCACAAAAAAAATTTTGGGCTCTTCATACTAATTTGGGCGCTCGGCTGATCGATATGTGTATGAAGAGTCCAAAAATTTTTTTGCGATTTGACTATGGGTTTCTTGGGGAAAATTGATCAGAATCAGGAGTAGAAGCACTGACTAAAATATCGGGCACTAATAAAGTAGCACCTTATATATAAACACAAAATAAAAACAGAATACAACAGTCACTACAAAAGGGTCGCCACTCAGCATCATCTATTTTGTTACACCCTTTTCTTCTTCTTCTTTATCTTAAGAGCTAGGCTCTTGTCGGTGGAGTAACCGCCATTCTCTCCTACTCCTGGCCAACTCCCTGACTTCCTAGTACGACAAGACGTTGACTTTGGCCTTCACTTGATCGATGTAACTTAATTTCGGCCTCCCGCTACCTCTCTTTCCTTCTACCATTCCCTCCATGATCTTCATTATGAAATTGTCGTGTCGTAACAAATGTCCAACCATATTACCTCTTTAGCGCGTAGCCCAAGATAGAACGCAAT
Source organism: Coleophora deauratella (assembly GCA_958295455.1). Classification (NCBI taxonomy): domain Eukaryota; kingdom Metazoa; phylum Arthropoda; class Insecta; order Lepidoptera; family Coleophoridae; genus Coleophora; species Coleophora deauratella. Next base: position 9,882,764 of record OY282410.1, on the reverse strand, counting down.
GGCGAAGCACTGTAGACGCCCTCTGCCCCACCTAGGGGACTTAGGACATTAAGTCAAGTAAGTCATTACCTCTTCTGTTCTCGATAGTTTCTATGTTTCTCTAGAGGCTATTTTATTTTTATAGCACCGTCATCGGGGTAACTTAACCCCGGCGCACCTCACCCGTATGTGGGCAGTGGCACGCCTATTTGTCACCCATGTTTACGCGCAGTGTGCGCGCACCCTTATCTTAATTGACCTGTGTTTTCAGCTAAATTGAAACCTTTTAAAGACTCTTTATATAAAATAATAAATTAAGGTCTAAGAAAATTTGCAGAAACTATTTAAACTAGGGCTTTTACTTATGAAAATGATAAATTTTCCACAAGGAACCCCCAGTCAGTTCCCGAAAACACATGCAGTAAGCAAGTAAGCAAGTCGATCAGGTGATCGAGCGACTTAGTATGGGGTGTTCTAATTCTAAATAAGTATACAACACACATTACTTAATCAAACCATATATTATGAATTAACTCTGACTATTTTTAAAATGACTTATAAAATATAAGTACTTATTTATTTATTGTTCTTAGAAATAAAAATAATTAAAAATATTTTTTAATACCATATTCACATTTTTAGGTAAGTAAGTACAGTATGCCAAATATCATGAATACGTTAAAAACAACCGACTTCAATCGCAACAACTCCAATTTTGCTATGTGTTTTTTTTTTAAAACCGCTGAATCGATTTCGATAAAATTTATATGGGACCACCTGTGAAACCCTTTTAAACAAAAAAAGAATTTTCGAAATCGGTTCATGCGTCTTCGAGTAATCGGTGAACATACATAAAAAAAAAAAGATTCCGACGAATTGAGAACCTCCTCCTTTTTTTGAAGTCGGTTGAAAAGAGTAAAAACTTTTGTGCAAGCACACCACAATACACAAAAAAGCACACAGGATATCATGTAAACATACCAATTTAAAAATGAAGCACATAAAAAGACATCTCCAAGAAGTTTTCATCACAACAATCACCGACCATGAACAATTTGATGCCATTAAATAATTTTACGTAAAAATAGTTTCTGTACACTCTACAATGTGGTTTAGATGTCACTAGCTTCCGCCCGCGACCTCGTCTGCGTGGACTTCAAAATTGGGTCCAGAGATAAAGAGAATGTTAAGGTGGCGCCATCTAGTAACCGAGTTTTTAAGCATTCCTCCGGGAACCCCTAAGTTTTCCGGGATAAAAAGTAAGCCGAGTGCTTTATCTATCTAGGCACCTACCAAATTTCATCCAAATCAGATCAGTAGTTTTGGCGTGAAAGCGGATCAAACAGATAAATAAACTCACAAGAAATAAACAAACAAACAACCATACTTTCGCATTTATTTATAATATATTAGTGAGATGAGATGAAATGAGATTTTCTTCCGAGTAGGTCTATAAATAGCAAACCAGTCTAACCAAAATGTCGGACACTTTTTGATGTACTCGAGTAGCTTACGTCTTTGCGACATGACCAAATTAGGGGTTAGCGAAGAAGGAACCCTTACAAAATTGTTTTATCTGTCATAGGCATTTTTTTTTATTGGACCCCTTTTTCGGTTTTCATTGAATAGCTATTTTAAAATCAACGTGTAGTGCTTTCTAAAAAGCGGCCAAGTGCGAGTCGGACTCGCCCATGAAGGGTTCCGTAGCAGCAAGTAACATAATATAAAAGTTTTTGTAGTTCGTTGTAACTTGAATGAAAGGTAAATTGCGCTTTACGATTTATGACGTATTAAAAAAAACTACTTACTAGATATCGTTCAAACCAATTTTCGGTGGAAGTTTGCATGGTAATGTACATCATATATTTTTTTTAGTTTTATCATTCTCTTATTTTAGAAGTTACGGGGTGGGGACACACATTTTACAACTTTGGAAGTGTCTCTCGCGCAAACTATTCAGTTTAGAAGAAAATGATATTAGAAACCTCAATATCATTTTTGAAGACCTATCCATAGATACCCCACACGTATGGGTTTGATGAAAAAAAATTTTTTGAGTTTCAGTTCTAAGTATGGGGAGCCCCCAAAATTTATTGTTTTTTTTCTATTTTTGTGTGAAAATCTTAATGCGGTTCACAAAATACATCTACTTACCAAGTTTCAACAGTATAGTTCTTATAGTTTCGGAAAAAAAGTGGCTGTGACATACGGACAGACAGACAGACAGACAGACAGACAGACAGACAGACAGACATGACGAATCCATAAGGGTTCCGTTTTTTGCCATTTGGCTACGGAACCCTAATAAAAAGGAATAGGTACTATATTTTTATAGTGTCCTTGGCTACGCGAATAGATACGATAATATTCCCCCTTAACATTGACTGTATGAGCATTGTGTCTGGACGTTGCAAGGAAATTATTTTAGGGGCCAAATTTCTAATTCAATTTTATACGAAATTAACAATATACTTAACCCTCTACTGCATCTTCGCATGTTACGTTGCGACTCGCGATTGTGAACACGAGTTTATTTGCGACTTTTTCCCGCCGCAAGACGTGACGATTACGACTTATCCTACTTTGACGTCGAGTCGAGTTAACTTACTAACACATTCGTAACGGCCGCGTGACGACGCACACCGATGAAAAATTGTGCGCGAAAAACGCACGGTTACGCACTTACGCACACAGCCGCGCGCCGAAGGACATGCCGGGGGTCGTTAACCCGTGTTTTTTGCGAGGCACGCAGTCGCACCGAGAAGTGCGCCCAGCGCGCATTGGCTGTTTTTTTTATTAAAGCTCCGATCATAATGGCGAAGAATTGCTGCTCCTTGCCGAAAATTATCGTTGTGATCGCTTTGTGTATTTTTTTAAATATATTTTAGTCAGTAATAAATCAATAGCTTTACTGGCTCAGAAAACAAACTAGACTACTTTAATTGACATTTAAGTAAGATCTTTGCGGCCAGAGAGAAATATTTTGATTATACAATATTTATATGTAAGTAATATATTGTAAATTGTAGTAATTTTATAGTAAAACATTATATTAGTCAATACATTACCAAAATGACATGATATGCTAATCAGGTTTTCAAATGCTGTTCTATTTTTAAACTCATCCATCAGTTATATTTAAATTTATTCACATTGTAAAAGGACGTTAACTTATGTTTAATGTAAAACCATTAAAACCTTACGCTGCTGTCGATGGGATGGGTGGAACTAGAATAAACCGGTATCAGTCACTTTTTATCTGGTGCCGTTAACTTGTATCTTATATCAACGCACATACGCTTAACATCGGCACGGCATAAGAAATGAGATTGAAATGGAATGGTTCGCTTCAGTTCGGGTAACTGAACTTGGGAAATTTTCTCGAAATTTGTGTCATGAGGTTACGGTTGCTTTGTTTATTTTACCAGACCACATTTAAATGTAATGGTTTTATTTCTAAAATATTATTGTTAAACTAAATTATTATTAGACGAAATTGAGAGTTTTCCAATATAAGTTTTCCAATAGAGAATTAGAGATACCTGTAATCTCTATCGAGACATATAACACATAAGAGATATTATTTTACATACTTACGACATAGCAACAAAAAAATATTCCATTTTTTCGTCTATATTTTCAAATAATCTCGTCGACATATTTTTAACTTAGCATCAACACAATACAATTTACAATATTAAGCCAATCCAAACTAAACCCACCTCACCATTCATAACACAACAAACCTATCCCAACATTTGGCGCTGGTTTGGGCCACCCCAATTCCGTCCCTAACCTACCCCAACGAACCACGTTGCGTGCGCGTGTGCGCGCGTGCGTGCGTGTGCGCCGTGCGCGCGTGTGCGTGCCGCCTTGCGATGCGAATCGAGACGTTTGATTTGTCCGCTTCCTTTTTTTGTTACACGCTGAGAATAAAGATTTATTTTATTTATTATTGCATTGGATTGGAGGGTTTCTATACGAGATGATTATGTTGGAAGGCGTGTTTCTTTAAGTTTGAATTAAATTTATATGTAAATGGTGAAAATCTCGAAAAAGCTAACTTATTTATGTTTATAGGTAGGTAGGTATTTGTTTTTAAAATATGTATTCCTAAAAAACTTTTAAAGCAAGTACCTCTAGGTTATGTACTCCTACATTTCAGAACTTTCTAAGGCACCTATTAAAGTTATGAAATAATTAGTTTTTTTTTAACATTTTAATAGCTTCATAATAATATGTTTATTAAGTAATCAATTCAAAAATAAAAGTTTTTTAATTATAAAATAGTTACTTTGATCATTATAAGTACAAAAAGCATGCGTGCAGCCATGTGCACAAAAACAACAACTGCGCCGAAAATTGTTCATTTACCTATTTCGATATTCGATAACGACCTTTTAATTACTGATAGCTTGCTTAAATTTATATTATTAAAAATTTTACGTAGAAAATATTTAAGTCAGTTTACTAAGGTGGATCCTGTATGAAACAAAAACAGATAAAATCTAATCATGTTTAACGCAACAATTCAATGTGTTCATTGAAAATGCATTAAGTTTCATAATTTATTGATTTACTAAATAAAATTCCACGATATCAAACTGAGAAATAAATAGTTACAAAATTTAAAAAAAAGTTTTTTATATTTTCAGATCCGTTTGTAACTTCGTCCTAAAACTTCTTGGGTTGACGATCTCTTTTAATAAATACTCCTTTTGTGTTGATCGACCTATATAAAGCGTGAATGTGTGCGTGCCGCGTGCCCTACATAAATACAAATTACCAGCCGAATCCGTGAGCTTGTCCCTGTGTGCGTGCCTCCTTCGCTCCGGATTCCAAGTTTGAAATTGGAATGAATGACGATTAGGTTACTGACCTATGGTAAGGTTTCTTTTATTGAAAACAATATGCTGTTTCGACGACGCGGGTTCGATTTTCGTGACGCAAGGAGGTTGATGTCCTTTCGTGACCGTGTCGAGTTTAAAAAAAGAAAGTTGGTGTTCTTAGTTTGAAAGAGGAATTTCATAATTTTAATGCATTTTATACGTACCTATACAGGATGTAACAGAAAGGTGTGATAATACTTCAAGGTGGGCTTTTACCCATCAAACTGAACAACTTTTGTTCTACAACTTTGTTGAAATCGCAAAGAAATTTTCGGTCTTTTCATACAAACTTGGTTCGCCAGCTGATCGATTTGTATGAAAAGTCCAAAAAAAAATTTGCGATTTGAACAAAGTTGTAGAACAAAATATGTTCAGTTTGATGGGTAAAAGCCAACCTTGAAGTATTGTCACACCTTTCTGTTACACCCTGTATAGATCATACGTTTGGATTTAAATAATAAATAATATGTTAGTACCTATAGAAGTATAGAATGTTTATTTTAGGATCTTAGAATTATTGCATATGCCCAAAAAGGAAATTACTTTGCTATTTTTTTCTCTTTACGACTCTGCTTTGATTTTATTAGGGATAGAAGCTTCAGTTGTGGCTTCTATAAAACAATATTGTGACACTTAGTTTTATGAAAAAATATAGCTAGTTATGTACGCTAGATAGAAAAGTGCCTCAATCGAACACAAAAGGGACTTTCAACGGTAGGAAAGCCTTTCTATATTCAAAAGGATGTAAGAAAAAAAACGTAAATTAAATGAAATATGTATAGTTTGAATTTCACCTTTTAGCAAGTTTTATTAAACCGTAGTGTTTTCTTATGAAATAGCCTAGATATGTGCCAAATTACAAAAATAAAAATAAAATTGGTGAAAAGTTCATCGAATTCTTTAAGGAGGTAAAGTTATTCAGTTTCGAGCGAGAGCAATAGTTTTTTTTTTCCTTTACAACCGGATATTTGAAAAATGCCTTCCTTCATTCCCATAGATGGTTTCCACATCCGTGTGTGAAAAGGACGGGGATATAGACAAACGATACGTGTGAAAAGGATGCAGAGAAGGCGACGACGCGACGTCTAAAACAAGCTTTGCTTTAGTAGAGGGTTTGGTTCCGGTACGGTCAGCAGATTCTGGTAATAAATGCCTACCAACAGAATATCGATTGAGCGGAACACAACACCTGGAAGTGGCTATGAAGATAATTATAATAATGATATCCAGGACAAATCACACACGGTCATCTGGCCCCAAACTAGGATTCCCTGTATCTTGGGAACCAGAGACTGATATACATGCACATATACATTTAAATACATACATATATAGATATAATACACCCAGACTCAGAGCAAACAATTCTGCTCATCACAGAGAATTTTGCCCTGTGTGGGGATCGAACCCACGACTCTCGGATCAGAGGTCAGGATCGCTAACCACTTAGCCATCGAGTCAGATAGCATAATCAAAATTTGCCACACGATAAAGGATAATCGACAACGCTGAATACGTTAAAAAACCGACTTCACCTCACCTCACCACTGAAGTATTAGGTACATGCCGAACAAAAAAAGAATCATCAAAATCGATTCATAATTGGCGGAGTAATCGCGTAACATACCTACATACAAAATACATATGTACTCTGGTGTTGCGGGTGTCTATGGGCGGCTGTAATCGCTTACCATCAGGTGAGCCGTCTGCTCGTTTGCCACCTCTGCCATTAAAAAAAAAATACAAAAAAAAACAACATACAGTCGAATTGAGAACCTCCTCCTTTTTGAAGTCGGTTAAAAAAGATAACAATTATGGTTTATATTAACTAACAAAATAAGAATAAATAGTTAATAAATAAATATATTCCCATACAGTTTCCTTAACGAAAAATTTTCAGTTTCATGAGTAGTGACAGTTTTTTCAGGTATTTCATAAGTAGATCAGAAAGGCTATATACAACATTAAGACGAAACTCTTTAATTAATGATTTTAATGCATGGTTTTATTTTATTTTGATTATTTTTACTAACATTAATTTTATTTTGTATTAAATTGGAAAAAAAAAATTTTAGATTATTATGATTGTTTTAAATTACTGACTGATTATGATGTGTTATGAATTTTATGATGTATACTGTTTTAATGAAATTTTGCATGCTATTGACTAGCTAAACAGGCCTGTTCTATGAAATTACATGTTATCTTACATTTTGTTTACCCTGTTTATGGCGAATAAAGGAATTGAATTCAATTGATACTTATCATTGTAAAAATATATATCTTATTAGCAAAAGTAAGTACAAGTTCCAACCACATATTAAACATTCATGACCTTTTTGTGCCACCCCTACATATCTAGGTGCACCCTTCCCTAGGTTCGCCATAAAAACTAGACAAGGGTCTAGGCAAAAATCCCTATTAGGGTACACTCACACACCCATAAATTATGTTTGTTATGCGTTGTCATAGTTTCGGCGACTCACACATGTAAAGTAGATATTTTAGGGGAAAATCCACGTGGGTAAAAGAAAAATGTTGTAACTGAGAAATCATTCAAAAATTTTAGTGAAATTACGCACTGAAGGTTTAAAAAAACGGAAGTCTTTGGCTGACAGTAAAAAAATTTTTGGCAAAATTTTAACTGTGGCTTTTACTCATCAAACTGAACAACTTTCCACAAGCTTATAGGCAATTAGAAAAAAAAAATTGACTTCCCATATAAAATTCACCAATCAGGTGAAGAATTCGTATTAAGAGTCCAATTTTTTTTTTGCTATTTGACCATGAGTTTCTGGGAAAGAAAAAATAGTTTGATAAGTAAAAGCTACAGTAAAAATAAACATTTTTTTTAACTCAAAAGAGACAAACGGAAAATATAACTTAAAAAATTCCTTCAAGGAACCTACACCATCGGAGCAAGAAAAAACAGTTTGAAAAATCGACTGTTCAATTTGAGACATAAAATAAAATTCTACAGTTGTATAGTAAGTTCCCTAGGCCTGGGACATGTTGTAAAGTTGTATAAGTTTGCCACTTTTTAGATAATATAAAAAGTCACCCAGCATTACCGATGTATCCATTTCGTAACTATTTGTAGCCTGGTCCAACACGTGAAAGAAACAAAGCATAATATAATACTCGTATAGATCAGTAAAATTCGTCACAATCCGTTTGTGGAGAGATAGAGCACGCGTTCTGATATAGGTGCTCTTTGCAGTGCAAACATAAAATATGTACTCCTTGTTAAAAATGTAACAAAAGAGATTTTCAAACAACCACAGGATGTAAAAACGTTAACGTATCTATTTCTACAGAACAAAGAAATAAAGCATATTTAATTCGTTCGTTTCTTCAAATTATATTGCTCAAAACTGTCTGGTGACTGCATATCCACATGCTGTATAAGAGAAGGTGACTGATAATCTAGCGAAAGACGAGGAGCCTTCCTTCCCATATTAATTTGCAATTTATTTTCTTACGATGAATTCAGTATAATATTTTTAGACAGCATAGTACAATGTCAATGTCGTGTCGTACCAGGGAGTCAAGGAGATTATGCTTACTACCACTTTCTCTTCATAATAGCGAACGAAATGATTGAGTGAAAATTGGTTTGAACGAGATCTAGTAAGTAGTTTTTTTTAATACGTCATAAATCGTAAACCGCAATTTACCTTTCATTCAAGTTACACTAACTACAAGAACTTTTAAATTATATTACTTGCTGCTGCGGAACCCTTCATGGTCGAGTCCGACTCGCACTTGGCCGATTTTTTTACCTACATTAGCATTAAATACAGTAGGGGCACTGTCCTCCTAAAGGCGTAAGCCCCCTGCAAGCAGCGCAAGCCACGCAACACACACACGTTTACGCGTATACAAACATCATATTTTTATGTGGTAGTAGTAGTTAAAAATAGTATTTTTATCGTGCTATCTGAAATAAAAAGATATTTCTAAATGCACCTACATTAATGTATGTCCTGTCAAATTATACAGTTTTTTACTTAACTAAGTAGGGTACCTAGATACAAAAGTATTAAAATTCTTAACATGACAATGCTTCTCTATAATTTTCTCTATTCCAATGCACCCACTAAATTGCCATTTGCTAATTAGATCGGAATAGACTAATTGGAGTTGGATCACCTGCGACGAAGCGAGACAAAATATATATGAAACTGACAAGTTGAAAAGGGACAGAGAATGTTTTTGTTGGGTTTTAAGAATAGCGTCTCAGTACAACTCTAGAGGTAGATTGGGTTTGTAGCTTTTAGTAGCTAGTAGTGTTTTGTTACTTAAAAAAATCGTACATTCAAAACCAATTCCATTCAAACATTACACTTTTACTAAATCTGTATTTTTATTCTGCTTTTTTGTAGTTTTTTGTGAGCTATAAAGAATATATACTTATGTCTATCTATTTCATATATTCCCGTTATATAATGTATTTAGATAATAATGTTTTTTTATATTACTGAAAATAGTTGTCTACGAAATATACAAGGTGACTTTAAATTAGTTCTTGATACAAAAGGCTATGAATATGCTCATTTTATTTGCGATTTGACCATGGGTTCCTTAGGGAAAGTTGTTTGTTATCATAAGCACATGCATAGCCTTTCGTATCAAGAACTAATTTAAAGTCACCCTGTATAAAAAAGGATGTTCTTTACTGTAAAGCCGTTTTTAGAGTTCCGTAGCCAAATGGCAAAAAACGGAACCCTTATGGATTCGTCATGTCTGTCTGTCTGTCCGTCCGTATGTCACAGCCACTTTTTTCCGTAACTATAAGAACTATGCTGTTGAAACTTGGTAAGTAGATGTATTCTGTGAACCGTATTAAGATTTTCACACAAAAATAGAAAAAACACAATAAATTTTGGGGGTTCCCCATACTTAGAACTGAAACTCAAAAATTTTTTTTTCATCAAACCTATACGTGTAGGATATTTATGGATAGGTCTTCAAAAATTATATTGAGGTTTCTAATATCATTTTTTTCTAAACCGAATAGTTTGCGCGAGAGACATTTCCATAGTGGCAAAATGTGAGTCCCCCCCCTGTAACTTCTAAAATAAGAGAATGATAAAACTAGAAAAAATATATGATGTACATTACCATGCAAACTTCCACCGAAAATTGGTTTGAACGAGATCTAGTAAGTAGTTTTTTTTTTAATACGTCATAAATCGTAAACCGCAAATTACCTTTCATTCAATCAACTCAAATATAAAAAATATAGAGTTCAAGACATGTGTGATTATGAATTTATACGGAACCCTCGGTGCGCGAGTCCGACTCGCACTTGGCCGGTTTTTTTCTACAAAAACACTCTTGTAAACAAAATATCCCATCATTTATTTAGTGAACTAATTCCACTACTTTTATGTAATTGACACCAAAGTACAAGAAGCCACTGCACACGAAAAGCCACGGACCCTTTAGATTGCTTTACAAGAGCTGCATCCGAATTGTTGCATTAAATATTCTTGTTTTCGATATTGGTAGCTATTCGGAAAGCGAGTTTTTGTATTGCATTTTTCTTTGAAATTCGATTAAACTTTGAACATTTTTACTGTCCAGTACTTTTAGAAATAAGTATATATATTGTACACTGCTGTTATACATATTTCTAAAGAAACAAAATCGAAAAATCAATATACCTACTTATGTTCTTGCAAAAACACTTTGACTAATTTTAAAAAATACAGTTACACTTTAAATAAAATAATAATAATGAAAAAAAAACATAAGAAGAAACATCTTTCTTAATGCTGCCATATGCCATATCTGTGAAATCACAAGTTATAATAGATAAGACTGACAATACCCAATAATATAATAGCTACCTACACATCTCACGAATATCGAGTCAAATTATTCGCCATTTGTACTTACCTCATTAAGCCAGAACAACTCAAAGACAGCACTTATTCAGCCAAGCCGATCGATTCGGACTCCAAGTCCGACAGAAAGGAGTCACTTTGCAAAACAAAAGACTGCAGTCCGAAGAAAAAGTCCCAATTACGTTCCCAGTGCCCCCTTCACCCCCTCTCATCCCACGGTCATTCCCATTCGACCCTTCGCCTTATGGGGTGTGGTGCTATTAACAGCGATATCAGGTAAACGCAAGCATACCGGAATAATATAGGGTCCTTATGAAAAACCTAAAAACATTCACACAGACACATTGATTCATGAAACTGAACAACTTTCCCCTAGGAAACCTATAAACTAATTGACAAAAAAAATTGTGGACTCCTCATAATCAATCAACTGATCCACCAATTTTGTATGGGAAGCAGGGTTCGGAAACCGGTTTTTTGAAAATAACGGTTTCGGTCATTGACCCCTATATCGAAATAATTTCGGTTAAGGTTTCGTTCAGGTTTCGGTTACCGGTATATTTAACCGGTTTAACCAAAACCGATATTTTTTCGATCGAACGGAATTAACCGGTTAATTTGAAGAATATGCGACTTTGTAGGCATATTTGCCGCGTGCAATCAATTGAAAGCGTGCGAGAAAGTGAGCAGAAGACTCGGGTAGTGGCACCCGCGCGACGCGCCTGTACTTGACTAAGTTTGGTTTTAACCGGTTAATTTAGTTCTTATTTCGGTTAGAAAACCGCTTCCTGATTAACCGATATTTTATTCAAATTTACCGGTTAAGCTGGAAACCGGGTTTAACCTGAACGGAATCGTTAACCGAAATTCGAACGAAATTAACCGGTATTTGTTAACCGGTTCCGAACCTTGATGGGAAGTCCAAAAAATTGGGTGTTCCGAAATTACAATCTCGCTTTAAATTTTAAGATATGCTGATAAAATTTACTGGTACATGACAGAAATCGTCATGAAAAGGAGAAATATTTTCACTAGCTAGCTTGGCGAACATAAATCAGTGTATTTTAAGATTCACTATGCCTCAGACATTCATAGCAGCGCATTAAAAAAAAACTTGTTTTATTCAGGAAAAGGTTCTCGTGTAATTTAGACTAAAACATCTATAGTTTATTCCAATCGAGAAAAAGAAAAAGGAAACAAACTTAGTATGAAACTGACCTAATAAGTTAAACAAGCCTAATAAGTTTGTTTACCTTTTGCTTTTTCTTCATTGGAACAAGGTATAAGTTACCTTGCACGCATCGTACAGAAAACTGGACTTTTTCAAAATTTCTTTAAAAAATACCAGATGCTTATATTTTCTTCAATCTAGACGTGACCCGAATATGAAAATTGTCATGTTTATGATTGTTCACGCAACTCTCGCGGCTCCACGCTACTACTGGCGCCACACCTCACCCCAAAGAGTTTTATTGCACTGTCCGAAGGAAGTAATTTCGTAGGTCCGACTTTAGTTTTTAAGAAAGTTCATTTTCCACCCAGACATTTTTCTAGCAATTTCGCCCGCTAGATGTGGAGTCCAACTTTCCTGGTGCTAGTTCCACAATTATTTTGTTACTGAAGTTTTACCGGCGGAAGGCGGTGCTGCTTGACTCCCAAATGTTTTCTTTAAGTTTTGTTCTGTTTAAATTAAAATTATGTTTATATTTAAAACTGAAAGATATAGGATCCTTCTAGAATACCTGAAAAAATGTAATCGTGACTTCTACTCGTTTTACTGAATGACTTTCACCAAAGAACCTTTACTTAATTTGCAAAAATATTTTTGGATATCCCATACAAGGTTGGCGAATCACCTAATCAATAAGTTTGAAAAAAGTGATTCAGTTCCATGAGTAGAATAATAATCAATAATAATAATAAATATCCAGGACAAATCACACACGGTCATCTGGCCCCAAACTAGGATTCCCTGTATTATTGGAACCAGAGATTGATATCTATACACATATACATTCAAATACATACATATATAGATATAATACACCCAAACACGTAGCAAACAAATCTGCTCATCACAGAAATATTTGCCCTGGATGGGGATCAAACCGTGGTAATTTTTTCAGTGTTTCAAATTTTTTTTGCGATTTGCGCAAAGTCGTAGAACAACAGTTGTTCAGTACGATGAGTAGAATCCCTAGTTAACGGTTCCTACACCAATTTTGTTACACCCTGTATACTTACTTTGCGGCCTTCTACTCTTGTTTTTGAGGTTCAGTATAAAGCCCAAGTTACAGGCGCGCGTCCATGAAGCCTACCCGTATAGGCAGATGATCAAACCTAGTTTTGCATTAGGTGCACCTGTCTGGCATACATAGCGCAAACTGCAGACTGCAGCCTGCTCCAAATGCATTTTAATACGGGTCCAAGGACAGGAAAATTACTTGCATAAGCTACTCGATAAGTAAATTGACAACTTCCTATCATTAATATGAAAGTAAAAAAAATAACAAAAGACAATAATTTGATAAGTGGCGTAGTGGCTATTCCACTCGTCACTCGTCTCACCACTTAGGTGGCGGGTTTGATTCCCGGTGGAACCTAATTTTAGGACTCGTATGGTTGGAAGCTAAAACCATCTTATCTAATTCTTGTCGTTAAATTTTACACTTTTTTTACCCTCAATTGGTAAGGCCCTTGGCATCATCTCACCTGATGGTAAGTGACTTACTAACATACCAACCAGACCAACTTATCGTACCTACTTCGAATAAATAAAATAAAATAAATAAAAATTATAATTCGTTTATTTTCAGATGTCGAAGATCATTATGAAGGGTCCACTGCAATAATTATGAATGTCCAAAATGATTTGAATTCTAAGTATTCATTCGTAATTTTTTCACGCATTTGTAAACTGAAAACCAAATTATCTTAAAACAAAGAAAAAAAGGACATTCATCATTGTTGTAGTTTACCCTTCATTTGTTTTTAAGTTTACAAATGGTGAAAGAATGACGAATGACGCACTTACTTAGAATTCAAATCATTTTGGATAATGCAGTGGGTGGACCCTTCATATATTTTGAATTTGAGAGCAAACGAATGTTTTTTTTTGCATTTTATAACAACAAAGGCGACTCGTCGATTTGCTGCTTACAAAATCTGTCGGAGTTTTTTATTGTATTTTTTATTTCTGATATGCAAAAGTCCTGTTTCCATACAAATCTTATGCATTATTCCATGGTATTTTTCGAATGACCTGCATTTTTATAAGCATTATGATTCATACATTTGGTTATACAGAACGGTGGGGCCAATCGCTGGAAACAGATAAAATTAATAATGTCCAATAGACGGTCTTACTGCAAAGTTTTTTTTTTATAGTAACAAAATTAATTATAATTCTTAACCATATAATATAATGGTGTCGATTCGGTGTTTACGATTAAACTTATTTGACAGGACTAAATTTAAGCGTCCTGTTCTTGTCTTTTCGGTATAGAAAGAAAAAGACAGAACACTATTATCTGTTTTTATCTACATCACTATCATAGACAATTTATATCATATTGTAGAACTAGATATTATATTAACTCATAAATTAAACATAAGTATAGTATAGTTATCACACTAAAACAAGCTCAGTTATCAAATTGCACCGATAAACTGCATTGATAACGCCGTGTCAAGTGCATTCACGTATGTACTTAGAGTTTGAACCAAAATGGCATGTACGTAGACGTAGCAAAGTAGTGATAAAAGGGGGCCAAAAACACCAAATAGTGTTATAAGGGTGATATAAAAGCAACGTGGTGGCTGGCGTCACTAACTCTGAAATATCACTGATATATCACGACATAGTGATAAGCGTTGCTAAAATATTGTACAACCCTTATATCACCAAATGTAGTTAAAACTGGGGCCACTTTGCGGTGATAGAAACGTTTCTATCACTAATATATCACCACACTTTGCTAGTTGGGATTCCACTTAATTACGGGTAGCGTAGCCGTATTTACTTGTACTATTTTTTTGAATATACTATTAATAAGCCATTGGACATTAATTCACCCAATAGTAAGCGATGGTGGTGCCGAAAGATAAAAGCGTGCTTACCAAAATTCCTCAACGCAATAGGAACTGGCTGGATCTTATACGTTCTCCCTGCTGAAACACGTCAATGTTATACGCACTGATGTTTGGCGGCAAGGCTGAGATAAGATGGTGGTAGCTAGCCAGGCGGACTCTGAAAATGCCCTACCATCAAGCAAACCGAATCCTATAAAGTTGGAACCTGCCGAAATATAAGCAACATATTAAAAAAATTATTTAAAAAAATCTCTATCTATGTAATTCCTCTCAATTGCTTTGCTTGGAATACGTAATTTATTTTGAATCAGTATAAACATATTAAACAATACAAAAAGAAGAACCATAAAATTAGATTTGTATATGTATTTGTATAGAATTTTAGTTTCTGAATTTTTTTAATCCAGAAACTAAAATTATTAATTGTTAGTTTCGATTTAGATTCTAAATAAAATTTCAACCAATTTTAACAAAAATATCATAAGTAATAAATAATAAACGTATGCATATTATTATTAAATCGATAACAAACTATGTAGTTATCTGTGTATTCGAGCAAACTAATATCCACATCGACTGAACCGATTTGAATAATCGTACTACAAATTTTAGAATTTCTATAAACTATTGTATTTTATTCCCAAAAGGGTCCATTTTCCACACACTTAAAGTCTAAAGCACCAGCTAGTACTTAAGAAACCATTATAATGTTAACCGGTTTAATGCCACAGCATATGGCCCAAGGTTAGAAATACCAACTATCCGCATTATTAGAAACATATGATGGCTGCAAGATAAGGTAATCTAACATTAAATTTATTTCATACAACATGTGAGAAGTTAACTTTTTATATAACAAACTAAAATTTTATATATAACCCACGAAAATAAAAGTCGAATATCTCGAAAACAGCTCAACCGATTTTCTCCAAACGCAACTAAATACCAGTGAAATTGAACCTGATTTCAAAAGCCACATTTACATCGGTCTATCCGTTTAAGAGCTACATCTACTTACATAGATATCGGATGTGAAAAAAAACAATATTCTGCCATGCTTACGATAAGATCAGTAAGTATATTTTTAAAAGCAGTAACTTCACCTATTTCGTCATTTAATTATGTTAGAATAAATAAATAAGACAGACAAATGATAACGCAGTATAAAAACACAGAATCTGAGCTACACATTTCAAAAATTGTATTTAAAAATAATTTAAGGAAACAATTCGGAAAATGCAAAAATGTGACGAAAACCCAAAAGTGTGTTTCACAGACTTACTGCTCTTATCGTAAGCACGGCAGTATTTCTGTCCTATCTCTCTACAAATAGTACATACTCATTTGACTCGTCCTTACAGAGCCTTAAAGTCAATGGACGTAATAAAGATTTGTCCGTGTACTACACAGTATAATATACTGCAGTGTACGCTGCAAGTCAAGGCCGTCGTCGCTGGCTGCGTGCGCGCAGCGCGCAGCCAGCCTCCAGCTAAACTTGATCCGCTTGTAGGTTAGGCCTGAGCTACTGGGTCATTGCTGCACACACACACACACACAAACACACACACGCTGGAAGAGAGACACACTAAAGCAGAAACTATGATAACATTAAACTAGAGAAGTCATAAAGTTAAACAAATTCATTGAATACAGAATATCTGGCTGGTAATTAATCTACAAGTAAACACATCGTTTTGCGAGAACCAAATTCTACAGGGGTATATACAGTGTGTGCTAAAAGAGGCACAGGACTGTTTAGGGGGACTTCTATTCAAAATAATGAACAATCTTTGTTCTACCTCTTTGCGGAAATTGTAAAAAAATCCTACTCTCCATTTAAAATTACCCAAAGTGCTGAACTGAAAAAAAATATCTTCTACTTTATGAAGAGAATATTTTTTGTGATTTTAGTAAACTTTTGAGACAAAAGCTATTCAGAATTCCCAATTAACAAATCTGTTTAGAATATGACTTAAAAATGAAGCCGGCTTTAACAAAAGTTATTCAGAATTCCCAGTTAACAAATCGAATTCCCAGTTAACAAATCTGTTTAGATTCTTACTTAAAAATGAAGTAAGCTTTAACAAAAGTTATTCAGAATTCCCAGTTAACAAATCTGTTTAGAATATGACTAAAAAAATGAAGCAGGCTTTAACAAAAGTTATTCAGAGTTCCCAGTTAACAAATTTGTTTAGAATACATGTATGACTTAAAAATGAAGCAGGCTTTAACAAAAGTTATTCAGAATTCCCAGGTAAGAAATCTGTTTAAAATGTGAATTAAAAATGAAGCAGGCTTTAACATAAGGGAACTAGACAGGTTGTTTAAGTCATTTATGCTAATAAGGGTACCTACCTGATTGCACCGGATTTGAAAGAGCACACTTACACTATACTACACTCACACTCACACACAGATACACACAGTATTCAATGACTCGCAAAGTATAATTTCTATAATAAGTAGTAATGAAATAGCCGATTTGTTTTGGTTGAGTTCGATTTGCAGTTTAAAAATTAAAATACCGGATGTAGGCCGGTCCTTTCTCTGATTAAACATTTAGTTACGTATTATGTGGTCAATTAATAAGGAATGTAGGTTTGTTACCTGTGCAGGCGCAGGTTAACTTGTGTGTATTGGAGATATTGGAGGACTTCTGCTTCTGTACGGTATACCATCAATCCCCCTGTATACCATCAATCCCCAAGATATAAAAATATAAAAGACATTTCTTAACGTCTTTTTCGTAACTATGTTTGGTGAAGATTACCTTAAATCCACCCAGTACTTATTAATACCATTATTAGTACCATTTTCAAATTTTATTTTAATTGATGTATACTTTAAATTGAAAAACTTCTACCTCACATCAAATTTATTTATGCAGACAACACTTATAATGGAACATACAACTAATTATTTTGACCTACATAACAAATTTTAATAAAAGTTTCGTACGTATTTAATTAAGCGGTTTTATCTATTTTTTTATGGGTACCGTTTTGTGCGTCGTTGTGTTTTTGAATCAAAATATATAACTTTAATATTTTTGTTATTTTTAGAATATTTTTTGTTTTTATAAACATTTTTCCCGTCGTTTCAGGTAAAGTACCCCCATGGCCTACTCTGGATGGCGTCGGCACGCCTATTTGGTACAGTTATACATTCAAAACGACCACTAACCCTTTCAGTCTGTCTACTCACATCTTTACAATCTCTTTGCTCTCAAATGCTACCTCTCGTACTGGCACATCTGTTGAATAACTGACAACGCTGAACAAGTTAAAAACAACCGACTTCAATCGAAACAACTACAATTTTGCATTTTTTTGTTAGTGTTGATTTTTTCAAAAAGCTCTGACATTTATATGGGACCAGCTCTGAAGTATGACCTACCAAACAAAAAGGAACCATCAAAATCAATTCACAATTAGTGGAATAATCGCGTAACACACATACAAAAAAACTTACAGTTGAATTGAGAACCTCTTCCTTTTTTGAAGTCGGTTAAAAAAAAGACAGTTCCGACGCCTTGACTGTTTTATTTTACTCCCGACGACGCAAAAAAGAGTGAAAATTCAATGTTCTTTGGTATTGTAGCTTCCAAATGAATGAACCGGTTTAGATCTGGTTTTTTTTATTTGCAAGCAGATTTTATGAAATCCATCCAATCCAAAAACGAAGCGGTTCTTAGTTACGTTTGATGAAAATTGGTTCAGTGGATTTAAGTACTCAACTTTTACGTTCGGAGGTAAATTTAATTTTTATCTGATACTTCTGAAAGAGTAAATTGGGTTTCAGAGTAATACACATGTTTGTCCCGCCGAGCCTACAGCTTAAACGGTTTAATTTGGAAACCGGGTGCATTTTTGTTTTGATCCTCTCTCTGACTGTCATAGGGCAATATATTTTTAAGCAACCGAGATTTCCAGTCTGTTAAAAATTTGATAGGTATTCAATTCAGGATCCAAAATTTCGTTCGGGGGGGGGGGCAAATTAGTATACTTTTATTTATGAAAAAAAGTTTTTGTATCTCGGTCAGGCTTCGGGGGGGGGGGGGGGGGCAATTGCACCCATTGCCCCCCTGGATCAGCGCCTGTTTGGGCGGTCGTTTAAAAACCAAGCTTTCTACTTCGCGCTCTGCGTGTGCGCTCACTTCAAATCCACCACAGTTTGAACCAAAAAGTATACATACACACAATACCAACAACCGGTGACATCGCACGCTCTGATTAGTTTCGAGGTTTCTCCTTCATACGAGTATTACTGTCTAGTTTGTTAGCTTTGCCGTGTCTAATAATATAGATATCTACTGCTTTCTTTGTGTATCATTTGGTATCTATTTTATTTTAATTTACCAGTTTATGCCAAAGTGCGATCGTTTAGTCGGAAAATGGACAGATAAAAATAATCCTACTCAAAAGTTGTATACTTATATTATGTCCAGGTGAGATGATGCCAAATGGCTTACCAAGTGTGGATTAAAAAAATGCAGAGCTACTGGTTTCGTCACACGTATAGTCGTTCCTAAACTTGCTGCGAAATTGTTATAAAAAATGCACATGTAGGAACTTACCTCATCTAATTGCGAGTAACTTTTTCGACTGGTTTATTTAGTGAAAAATATGTATATCACAATTTATTGTCGATACAGACTACTCTCTTTAGGGCGTTGCAAAGGGTGATTCGTTAATTTACTCTTATTATATATGTAATCTCTATGTATTTTTCTATGTATGTAATTTTCGAGCATGGTTTTAACTTTACACTTCAGAATTCAATCATTTAACTAGAATCATAAATGTTCATGATTCACACATAATACATCGCAAAATGCCTGGATTTCCTAACTATTTGCCTGTTTCCTCTGTGCAGACATTTTTAGAATATATTATCTATAAAGCTAATTTAAATTCTTTAGCAGTATGTTTTACAAGGAATACTTATATTAGCAACTTAAGTATTTGTTAACAAAGTGGTCTGTATCGATTTTATTAGGAAGTTCCTATTTTTGATTAGGTATTTACTTCATATTGTTTGATGTTTCATTATGTTAATTGCTATATTAAGTAATATAGTATGTATATGAATTATGAAGGTATGCTCCACTAAAATTTATTACGAAAATACCAAGTTGTTTATAGATCAACACAATATTTCAGTCGAAAAGTTGAAAATGGACAAAGAAACAAACATAATTTAAAATTCAATTAAATTAAATTTTCAAATCGAAAATCTTGCAATAAATTCATAGTTGACATAAAAGTTAGTTAGTTAGTTAGCTGATAGCTTACACTGTAAGTACATCGAAGAGATACCGTTCTTGCATATTTAAGCCGCTATAAGCCGTCTATAGATAAAACTATGATAGAGCCATAAGCAAATTTAGGCCACCGATAAGCTAGCAATCAAAACGCACGTTCAAAATTACGTCTAACCCTTTCTAATGCTGGCAAAAATGTATACCTAGCCTTGTCGCACGGCCGAAATACCGTAAGCAAGAGTCGAGGTGGGCGGTAGGTCTTTTTTCACGGTTAGATAACGGGCACACGGTTGCTTAGCGATTTAGTTGGTGCACGGTAACAGGGTTTTGGCGACATTATAAAGAACCTCTTTTGAGTTTAAAAATGCTTCTGGTGGTATTTTTTTTTATTGGAATGAAACACAAATAATGATTGACTTTTTATCAAGGAATTGTATATTTGCCTTCAATCCGGGCGTTGCGTTGGCTACAACAAAAAATATATTATGAAATATTGTAAACAGTAACTGTATAAATACATAGCTCTTTTATTAAAATTTAGTCGCTTACGATGTTTATTGCGTTTACATTTTTTTTTATAGTATGAAAACTACTATAAACTCAATAAAATCATCCTTCACAATTCCAAACATTTTGGAAACGAAATTATTTTTTTGTCATATAAAAAAATAGGTACTCAAGATGACTAGAGCAGTCAACTACAGGATTGAATTCATTTTTTTTACTTACATTTTTACTTTACTTCAAAACACTCGAAACATAACAGAAACATTAAATAGAGTTTTCCTGAGCATTACATTTTTATTTTAGGTTTATTATTATATTTACACAAGTAGGGCATAAATCATTAAATTATGGGTAACGCACTTCCTCAAAACCGCAGCCATTTTTGTTTTTCTATTGCCCCATTAGAATGATATCATCATTTTGCTGTTCTATGGTTGTGTTTGTTGTAGATTTGCTATTGGTCGATTTTTGAATGGACTTATGTTATTGGTTGACTTTTTGATCGTTTTTATGAGTAAATAGTTAGGTACGTAGTTAAATTAACAATTTTAGTTAATTTATTAGGTTAGTGTTTCCTTATTTCAATGATTATTAATATAGGTTTCTACATAGGTTATTACCTAAGGAATTATAGCCTTACATTTTGATTCCATAGTTAAAATAATTTAGTATCCCATGCAAACCTCTAAAAAAATTTTTTTTGAAAATCTATAAACAAGGCCAGACCATGAACGAGATAAGTGGCCGAATCAGGAAGTGAACACGTTAGGAAGTGAACAACTTTGCAAACGGACAAATTAGGAAGTGGTCCAAGTCGACCAGAGAGGTAAAAATGATATTAAAAAACTATACAAACTATACAAAAGCTAGTTTAAAATAAATTTGAATTAATTACAGGTTTCTATGGACGATGTCTACGTGCTGTATAAGTAACCTTAAAACACAAAATACGGAAAAACCGAAAACCAGTTTCTTTATTATATGTGTTTTATATTGATCCAAATATGGTTATTTATATGAACACGAATAACACTGATTACTTATTGTTTTTATCGCGTACATTTTTGATTACTTTTTTAACCTGTTTTATCAACAGCTGTTACAAAACTTTGATTATTTTTATATTATTTCCTACAAAATGAGGCCCCTAACAAAGTTATATTCGATTCGCAGTACAAGTTAATCAAATATACAATAGCACAAACCAATAATTAAATAATATTACATTATACATATGAACGGTAAACCAATCCAAGTGACAAGGTTGTGTCCTTGCTCCAATAGTTCGTATTATCTAGCATACAAACATACATACAAACAAAACGAATAAATTATAGCTACAAAAAGTATGTAATTTCATATGTCAGTTACGAATACGTAATAGATTCCTCGTATAAAAATAATTTTAAACGAAACTCATGGACAAAAAAAGGACTCAAGGTTTGTTGCACGACTTTTGAAAAAATAACTCAATCTAGCAAAAAAATACAAAATCAAAAATTCAAAAACTGTGTGTTTACTGTTTATGATCTTAGTATGGTGGTTTTCTAGTTTTTGTTTTTAGTGTTTACCAGTTTTGTAGACCGAGTTATTTTTTCAAAAGTCGAGCAACAAATTTTGAGTCGATTTTTTAGTCCACCAGTGTATAATAGTACTTACGTAAGTACTTCACTTCTCACTAAATTTTGAAAGAAGAAAAACTATAGAAATTAAATACTTCCTGATTTTATAAATCTGGAAATTGAATGAAAATATTTTATTTGAAGTAGGCAGCAGTGTACACTTTTCGAACCTCATTATTTTATCTACCTTATACGAGGTTCCTACCACTCGGAACTCGTACACCCGCCGTTTCGGGAAGTGTTTGCGGAGTGAGAAGAAACGACCGGCCCAAAGAAACTCCCTCCAACCCATTTTTTAAAAACTTCATATATTCTATTTCATCTTAGTGCCAGGTCAAGAGATGATTTATATAATGTCATGTAATGTAATGAGTTTTTTGTCGCTTCTTCTTTCACGAATCGACATTATTGTTTTGCACAGAAATGGGTGGCAAAAGACATGGCTACAATTTACCATAAAAATATCGAATTTCATCGGGAATCGCACCGGGAACCTAAAAAATTCAACTTTTAAACAAAGCATCACTATTTATAGCTATACAAATTGTTAAAAAAGTGTGTTTGAAATTTTTTTAGTGACCCCCAAGAATCAAGTATAGAATACAAAAGAATAATTAAAAAATCCGATCTTCAAATTTTATTTTTCAGTTTCCCATAAAACCTCTGTTCCCATACAAATTTTTGATTCGTTATTCAGATTTAGTATGGAAAACTGAAAAGAGATCGGTTTTTTTAATCTGAAAGATCGGATTAAAATCGACCTATTAATTTATATGAATTATTGTAGTATAGGTTTGTACAGGATACGCCTCTTTTTTAGTTTTAGTTAGTTAGTTTGAGTGCGTTTGAGTACATCTCACCTGATGGAAAGTGATGATATAGGTAGTGGAAAATGGTACACGCAAAATAAGTAATTAAGTACCTATTTATTTTGCAGAAACTTTGAACGGGGTTGACATGGTTTACAATAAATAGGTACATTATGTTTCGCCAAGGCAATGGCATGCAAAATTATACATTTGTCAAAAAGTTATAAAAGTAGATTGGCAAAAATATAATATATTAGGAACTAGAGGATTAAATATAAAACATACAAACAAACAAGCAAACAAACAAATTAATGTAATAATTCCTTAATGTTATAGCAATTAAAGTCGAATAATCACCGATATAACTTTCTAGTTTGAAATTTTACAGGCAAGTTTTTAATATGGTCTGGCAACTTGTTATATATTTTAATACACATCCAGTAGCAACTTCTTTGGAACAGTGTGGTTTTAGGGCATTTGTTTGATACCAGTCTGTTAGCCAATTATAGCATGTTATACAAAACTCAAATAATGCTTATTCAATCTTTCCTTTTTAATCCCCAGATTGCCGCGTTGTTGTTTTTATTATTTTTCTACTTTGCCCAGCAAATAGTGGTTTAATTAAACTTCAAATCGAACTGAAGACCATATAACCAGCTTATCAGTACGATAGGATCCTCTACCGCTTAATTATAAGTACTCTCTACCTATATGTATAACATAGATAAACACACACATTAATTATAAGCCAGCTGCTTCCTTTGGAACCGGCTCGCGAAGGGTTAAGATAGAAACGCCGCTCGCTATTTAAATACCAGCGCGGCGGTTGGGCGGTTAAGAAAATTATGAATTAGGGGAAAGTAATTAGTTCGTAGATTATTTATTAACTAGCTTTATAGGCGGTTTTTCTTACAGGTCTATTTAAGAAAAAAGTAGCCCATGTTCTTTCCCAGTTATCAAGCTTTCTCCGTACAATATTTTATCAAACTCGTTATAGTGGTTCAGCCGTAAAAATTAACAGACAGAGTTGCTGTCAAAATAACAGAAAAAAATTTAAATCAAAATGTTTTTTATTTATTTAATTAGATGCCATTTTTTCTTAAACACGTTTCGCATTTGTAATATTAGTATGGACTGATCCGGTGGCTTAGTGGTGGTGCTGTTGCTTGCTAAGCCGAGAGTCGTAGGTTCTATTCCCACCCAAAGCAAGCATTCGTGTGATAATCAGGTGCGTTAGCTTTATGTTTATTACCTTAATATGTGCAATAAAATTTAATAAGTATATTATTTATGGTTTCTAAAGTACAGGAAATACTCGTTTGGAGACAAATGACTGTGTGATTTCTCTCCGGTTTTAATATTATATTTTAACAAAAAAAACTTAATAAGTGTAAATATTGGCTTTTTAGCTTTATTATTTATTAACATTGACGTGTTATAATAATAATAATAATATCTGGGACAAATCACACACGGTCATCTGGCCCCAAACTAGCATTCCCTGTATCTTGGGGACCATAGACTGATATACATACACATTTACTTTTAAATACATACATATATAGATATAATACACCGAATGTCGTGGAATAAAGTGAAATGAAGTTCCGACGTTAAGAAGATCATTAAAAACTACCTTTCTTCCAAAGTGAAAAAGGTTTTAGCCTTAGAACAAATTTTCAAAGACAAAATGTACTAAGTAGTAGTTGGTAGAAAGCGAAAAATTGTAGATGATGAATCTGAACTCCTTTCCCAGAAGATCCTATATAGAATACTAGCTTTTGCCCGCGGATCCACCTGTGTCGATATCGTTGTTTATGACTGTCGTTGAGAGCGCAGAGATATAAGGTTTTTGGATTAAGACTGTCTTATATTATTCCTCGCCCTATATCTAACCTCTTTACCAAATTTCAATGAAATCGATTATAACTGTAGTTAAAAATAAAATTGCTTTGTTAGCAAGCTGCATTATTTTTTTAGGTTTCCGGTGTGATTCTCAAGAGAATTGGATATTTTTACTACATCAAAAATTGCCTATATTATTCCCTCTACGTCAAATATCTCTGTCCAAAACAATCAAGTCGATCCCATTTTCCGTTGCGACATGAAAAAAAAAATTGACAAAATAACAAACTCCTATCGCATTTATAATACATATTAGTACAAGGATTAAAAAAGGTATAGCGCAACACCTAGGTAGTACTATTATTCTACCTAGGTATCACCATTGTGAGCTTGCATTCAAGTTTAGTACTATAAAACCTAATTTCCTGGAAATTGTTGCTAAATCTTGTATTCTAGGCGTCTAGCATTCAAGGATTTGAGGAAATTGTCGGTTCCGTGTTTCTGTAAGGATATTTTCGCAATTTTATGTTATTTCTTGTCTGTTCTACTTGATGTTGGCAATATTTTTATTGTTTGACAATCAAGTTTATAATTACTATTTAGTAACTATTTGTCCTAACCTATTCGTTCCGTACTCCAAGAAATATCATATATCATCTTCGTTTGCGTCTTAAAATTTATTTTTTCAAATTCTTTTATACTAATCTAAAGTGTATATAATTGACCACGCTGAATACGTTAAAAACAACCGACTTCAATCGCAACAACTCCAATTTTGCTATGTTTTCGTTGATTTTCTCAAAAACCGCTGAATCGATTTCGATTAAATTTATATGGGACCACCTGTGGAGTATACCCTTTTCAACAAAAAAAGAATTTTTCAAATCGGTTCAGGCGTCTTCGAGTAATCGGTGAACATACATTAAAAAAAAAGATTCCGACGAATTGAGAACCTCCTCCTTTTTTTAAGTCGGTTAAAAATACGTCTCCCGAAAACTTAATTTTTCTTACATTTCATACAAATCTAATAGCTAATCGAGTTTCGACCAAATATGTATGAGAAGTCGGATTTTTATAAGCCTCCGTATCGGATCCCTGAGGAAAATAATCATTCACCATGATGAAAAAGCTACCATTTTAGATTCCAGTAGAGATGATTATTAAAGCTTTTATAGGTACCTCTAGCACCAAATCAATCCCATAAGGCCGCTTCACAACGCTCCCACACTCCAATACCAGAGACAATATAAATAATCCCGCCATACATCAGTAATGGCACCAATAAAAAGATTAAATGGCACCATAAAGCACTGGCATACAGTGAATACATAATTATGAATTACACGCTGTTACACTGTAAAATTAGCTAAATGACAGTTTTTGTTCAATTAACTGATTTTATTATGGTTTATCTTGTCTGTGGTGTGTATTATAGTAACTGTGCAGGTATAGTTGTAGTGGAACTATTATGTGATCTATGATGGTTAGTTTGAGTGCGGATATAGGCCGTCTAACCCTGTTGATAATAACCCATTACGTCCCCTCTGCAGGGGCACGGGTCTCTTCGTATAACTCGGGAAGGTTACGCCATACTGGACATACGGGCCAAGTCCGGATTGGCGGAGGTTGTGGGGCTAGTGGCCAACCCCAGTGTCAGAAGTTTTCAAGCCGTCTATAAGGCACATATTTGTATAGATATAATACACCCAGACACAGAGCTGTTTTGTTTCATCACAGAAATGTTTTCCCTGGGTGTGGATCGAACCCACGACTCTAGGATCAGTACCTAGACAGGATCACCAACCACTCAGTCACCAAAAGCCAAAAGTTTATGATATAATTTTGATGAATTAAATGAAGTCATTTCCAATGCGCCAGAAGGTCATGGAGGCATGAGATCTGTGGATTTTTGTTTGTATTAAATTAAATTGGTCAAGTTTATACTCTTATTCGCCGTACTATAGTTTGTTTGTTTGTAAACTCTTTATTGATAAAATAAAATATGTACAAAACTTTAACAGGAGTAATATACAACTAGTTATGTATGATTCAAACTTAGTTAGGTATTAGGTACAATTTACAAAGTAAATTGCAATTTGAAAACATTGCAGTGCGTTGAATATAATGTATGATGTCAAGGTGATTTCCATGCGAGCGTATAAATATTATTTTATAATAGGTATATGTGATAAAAGATATAATAATAATTGTTTGTAACACATGCTCAATGATATTGTGATAGATTTTCCAGCTAATTGTCACGGGGGCTCGATATTTTTACCGAAATCATTATAATATGTATGAGCACCTGACATTTCTTCTCACTGCGCTTGACTTTTCGAAATTTTTGGTGCCTAATTGTGCCTATGCTACAATATTTTTAAGCGGTAGGAACTTTCTATTGAGTAGGTAGTGAAAACAAAAACTCAGTAAAAGTTAAATAAACTTAAGTAAATCGGAATATAAAGTCCTTATAAGATACAAAAAATTATACAGCGGCTTCTACGTATGAAACTGAACAAGTTTTTCAAAGGAATCTAAACCTAATTCGTCAAAAAATTGCCTTTTCAACTATCTGGTAACTGAACAGCTGTTTACAAGCTTAGTAGGTATGTGAAGTTATCAGTTCCTTAAAAAAAGTAACTAAAATGTAATAAAGTTTTTTCTACTCTATTCTATTCCTTAGGGAAAGTCGTTCACGCATTTCAGAAGAAACCAATATTTATACATTTTGCGACTCTAACACGCCATATTTACTGACGCAAACAAAACTAAATTTTTACGATGTTTGCCATAATGTAAATCCTTGAAAACTAACAAAATAAAAGTAACCGGTGAAGTTATTGGTTAGTTAGCAAGTCATAAAGCCTTGTTTGACTTTTGCCGATACTAAGTTTAACTGACGGTAGTTAAGACACATAATTATACGTGAGATCCATCTGGTTTTATACTATGTAGGTGTACTGGTATTTTTTACTATAATATACAATGTCTTGTAATATACAATGCGGACTTGGCCCCCATGTGTGGAGTATGGCCTAACCTTCCCGAGGTATGGGGCGAGACTCGCGTCCCTGCAGTGGGGACGATAAGGCTTGTTAACGATACAATGTCTGAACCGAAATGCATCTTAGACAGCAAAGTTTTGCGCCAAAAACGAGTGAGGTATTAAAAAAATAATCACAGAAAAAAGTTTAAACGTGTACACTACGTTATTATTATTATTATTTGGGGGTAAAGGGGTATAGGACCAAAGGAGCCCTATTGGATCACTGCGACCGGGGTAGATAGATCTATTGTGATAACTGCCCCTGTTAAATTATATCCTCAAGGCCAACAGTTCTAATGAACTGTAGGATGTACTTGGGATCGAGTTCCCTAATGACCTCTGGAGTTACCATCGGTCCACCTAGAGATCGGCTTCT
This sequence comes from Coleophora deauratella, assembly GCA_958295455.1. Lineage (NCBI taxonomy): Eukaryota > Metazoa > Arthropoda > Insecta > Lepidoptera > Coleophoridae > Coleophora > Coleophora deauratella. The sequence continues at coordinate 9,854,481 of OY282410.1, read as the reverse complement.
GGCTTGGACCATTGCCTCGCACTCGCAGAGTATATTTATTTATTTATTTATTTTATTTTAACGTTTATTTTCAGGCAACTTAGGGCCCATAGATATATAGAAACTCATACAATAAATATGAAGAGTATTATGAAGTATTGAGTATTGAGTATTGAGTTTTGAGTATTTGTATATGAAGAGGAGTTTCCTCTTCTTCGAGGCAGAATCGGCACTCGTCCGTATCTGCAAGCTTCATTTGATAGAGATGTTTGTTAAGCTTGCAGTGGCCAGTTAGAGTTCTGACTAGAATCCTAAGTCCAGGCCTAAGAAGTCGTAGTGCTCTAGACGTGTATTCCCGCGTAAAACCAGATATGAGCGCTTTCGAATGCTTTTGGCCTGGGGCACTAGCCCAGAGTGTTCTACTCTGTTCCTTGTTTACACAACGTTAATCTGAGAATCAAGACGAACATAAATATACCTCACACATCAAAATTCATCAAGCCGTTCAAGCTACAGGTGGTAACGTCATAAAGTGTCGTCTGAAGTCATCCTACGGTGACAAGTATGAGCACTGTTAACTTTAAGAAACATGACACTTCTTAATATTATTCCGACCATTTCCCAAACAAGGCAGTAGTCAAATCACCCTCGCCACAGAGCAGACTTTTTAATAAATCAGCCAGTTAGCACGATTAGGGCACATTCATCATGATGACAGGCGGTCGTTAGAGCCACTGACTATATGTAGGTCATACCGCACTCGAACCTTGGTACAAGGAGAAAAGGCGTAGAACAAGTTGAATGACCTTGTAGACCACACATAGACTTATTTACCCAAGAAACCAAATTTAACCACGGTGATAGATTAAACGTCAATTCTGTCAGTTTCAATTGACAGTTTTATTCAGGAACAGCTCTTTCATATGAAATTAATTTAAAACCATATTTGAAGTTCCAGCTACTAAAATCGAGTCAAGATAAGAATTCATTCAGAATATAATGCTTTGCTTGGTAACCTTCATAAAAACAATTTTATCCCAAATAGTGTTTTAAAAGTAGATGGAGCTGTATTTTTTTTTTTCACCTTTAAACTTTGTAATAAAAAAATTATAAGACGATTTGAAATGTGGATAAAATGAAATTGAAAAGTTTGTAAAGGTCATCGTTAATAAATTGAGCCACGAAAGATACTAAAAGATTTTCAGTCTTTCCTATATTCATCTGTATTGCCAACGCAAACTGATTGTTATTAAAATAAATAAGCCTTTGACATTGTCTTATCGATAATATTTAATTTCATCATCACATTTTCAGAACAAAATCCACCAAAGCTCTAAGCTAAGACTTCATTTTGACATATTTTGACCAGCTTGACAGCCCAAGTGAAATAGCGTGTCTTCTTGTACTAAGAGTCGAACCACCAGTGGCTACGTCCTATGGAACGTGTACGGTACGGAGACAATTACTCAAATACGTTGTGGTGACACTATGGGGTGAATTTGATGCATGGATATTCATAGAGGAAGAGGATGAATTGTTGGGTTGGCTATTTGCCTCACAGAAGGGACTCCTATGGTTTTATACCTTTCATATTCATTAACTTACTTATAATTCAGGACCAGTTAACCATAATTATGCGTGATCGGTATTTCGGATGTAATTATTCCTGAACTTGTGAAGCCAGCTTTTGATGCACGAAAATTATAAAATAAAATAAAAATTGTTTATTTCAGATGTCTTAAATCCATATAGTGTTAGTATTGTAAAACTTAACGTAACGGGCTAGTAACACACAAAAACTATTACATACAAAAACTTATGAGACAACTAGTATTTTTGTGATTCAATACAGTACATAAAAAATAATATACCGTTATTATATTTAAAAGGCAGACACACAGACGGACGGCTGTTCCAGGTCCTGAAAAATATTTTTTGAAGATATTATATCAATACTCTTTCGTGTGTTCATTTAACAAATAGGCCCCGAAAAGAGTTGATGAAGAGATCATATTAATACTCTTTGGTGTATCAAGCACAGTGACTCGTTCGGACTGACTGGCCAAGGCGGTACGATCGAGACCGTGCAAGGTCATTGCTGTACGGTGTCCATGGCTTATTGAAGAATTTAGGATAACTAAGTGCATCATGAAGTTGGGTTACTTGTTCGGAAATTTAGGGTAATTTCAATATTTGTATATCGCGATCCAGAATACAATGTGGAATGATAGATCGCAGTCCAACATAGAATTATGTTCTATCTATCTTCTATCCAATCAAGGTGGATAAAGTACTGTTGGAGATAGTTTGATTCAGCTAACAATACATTTATCGTATTTTAAAATCATTAGGATAAGACATGATTGGTATATAAGGTGCTACTTTATTAGTGCCCGATATTTTAGTCAGTGCTTCTACTCCTGATTCTGATCAACTTTCCCCAAGAAACCTATAGTCAAATCGCAAAAAAATTTTTGGACTCTTCACACTAATTTGGCCGCTCGGCTGATCGATTTGTATGAAGAGGCCAAATTTTTTTTTGCTATTTGACTATAGGTTTCTTGGGGAAAGTTGACCAGAATCAGAAGTAGAAGCACTGACTAAAATATCGGGCACTAATAAAGTAGCACCTTATATAATTATGCAAATATAAAAAAATAATTTTGGAAACCTCAAATTTTAGGCCATAATTGCGTAAAGGGTGTAACTTAGTTTATCAAAAATCAGTTTTCAACATTTGCAATATAAAACAGTTTTCCATGTCCTAAATCTAAAAATCGTGGTCACCGCACGCGCGCCCGCGCCGCAGTATAGGTAACCTAGAAACTGGCTAGATTTCGTGACATTCACGACTCGCGCGCATGTGTGCGTACACTTATGCGTGTGAGATCGTAACTACTAAACTAGCATTTGTTGAACCAACATCGAATCTATCTCTGTTTGCCGTTCGAAAATAGACAGAGCGTGCATTTTGAACTCTAATGCTTTGATTTAAAAATGAGTTGTTGTTTCCTGAATTTCTTTAAATGTTGTTATATTACTTGAAATGACATTGGGCGGTTTTCGCATAGTAAAATGGGCGTCACCGTAATAGTTAGCTGGTTTAATATGTTTTGTTTGTTTTCCGATGTTTAGTTTACGACATGCTATATTACGTCATTTTTGTAGAATAAATATTTGGGTTTCATGTTTTATGAATTTTTAAGATGTTTACTACCAGCTAAAGTAATAATCTGTTAAAAAGCAACTATTTATTTGAAAAGTTTGACTTGTTAAGATAATATCATTTAAAAAAAATGATAAATAGATATTTACTTTTAACTTTTTTACTTTTTTTGTATTGTATTTTATATATTTCTATGGGTCTTGTGCCTGAAATAAACGGATAAATAAATGTACACTATTGCCAATTATTTTTAAAAGAGATAAAAAATTTTACGATATGATTTGTTAACATACATACATAAAGTATTTTATCTGTGGTTTCAGTTCATATCTCTAAACGTACTTTTCGAAGGATATACAGGGTGTAACAGAAAGGTGTGATAATACTTCAAGGTTGGCTTTTACCCATCAAACTGAACAACTTTTGTTCTACAACTTTGTTGAAATCGCAAAGAAATATTCGGACTTTTCAAACAAACTTGGTTCGCCAGCTGATCGATTTGTATGAAAAGTCCAAAAAAACTTTGCGATTTGAACAAAGTTGTAGAACAAACGTTGTTCAGTTTGATGGGTAAAAGCCAACCTTGAAGTATTATCACACCTTTCTTTTACATCCTGTATAAAGGAATAATAAATTCGCATAAAAATGACAATAAATTAAAATCATTAGTATTTATATAGTACGATAAAATAACCAATCACAACATGTGTATTAGTATATGAGCTCTTGTCAAGAGCCAAGCTGTTAAGGTGAAAAATAATCTATAGACCATATCGCAGACTGTTAATAACCCATATCATCCCCACTAAAGGGGCACGGGTCTCTTCCCAAATAGGCTAATATACCCACTGATTGCTCCGCCAGTATAACTTTAATAGCTTTATATCTCGTAAACGTCACACTTTAAAAAGTTTCTGTATGTATAATTTTAATTTTTGTTTTTATTACTGCCAGCTATCGATTCATGCAAGTGGGTGGCCGCTATTTTGCAAAAAAAAATGCGAACAGTATGAGTAGGTAGGTAGACCAGCCTTCATACTAATAAAATATTCCAAGCCCTTTTCAATATTTTAAGCTTATAAAAGTCATGTTTTCCGACTATTTTATAGCATGCATGTTTTTTGAGATACAGGGCGTTCGTTATTAATTAAGATTCTTTACAACAAGAGTAGATAAATAAATAAATAAACGATAAATCTACAATAATCTTCAATAAAAAAAGTTATTTTTAACTACTGTAAAAATAATTAAATCTGCAATAAAATATCCAGTAATATTTTTACAATTTTAATCTCCTGAGCAAGACCTTTATTGCTGAGGTAATAAAAAGATTTAACTAAAAGTGTTTTATTGGGATATCGATCGAGATCTGGCCATATACAGGTGAATTTTCTTTGTTAGTAAACGGTAGAACCGAATTTCTCGAAGATATTATTATATATAGGATGTTAAATTTTAAGGGGTTACTCAGAATCAAATATTAGAATACAGGAAAAATATTGAAAAAAATCTATCTGCAATTTTTTTACAGTTTCCCATACCTAGGAAATCTGAATAGTGAATCAAGAATTTGTATGGGAAAGTGTGAAAAAATGAGATCGGTTTTTTTTAAAATTTTCTGTATTCTATACCTGATTCTCAATAACCCCTTACAATTTCATATGGACTTTTTTAACATCCTGTACAAGGCGATTTTTTAATGGTGGATTGATCGCTTTTTCACGTAAAGTCTACATTATAAGATTGGTATTACAAAAATTTTCACATTGGGCCAGAAAATTGCTTGATACTTTCCTATCCGCCACCAAAAACATCTTGTATGGTACATGTATAGTACTGACTACCGTTACCCAATTTGGTTAGGGGCCGTCCACTAATCACTTGATGTTTTTAGCAACTTTGTAGACCCCCCTCCCCCCTCGTGATACGTGGTGAGGTTTTGGTGAGACTACCCCCCACTCCCTACCCAAAATCACATGTATTTTTGGTACAAAATATTATCTTTAAATACAGGTATAATGTAATTTAACTCTGGAAAATTAAGTACCATGATAATAAATTCCAGACAGACATTAAGGTTGCAGGTTGTTTCTGACTGCCTGAAGCCGTTTCAAACCTTGGGAAGAGTTAAAAACAACATAACAAGAACAGTCCGACGTTTGGAAATTACTCTAGAAATCGCGCGTTCAACGAAAAAATAAATACACGTGATATCTCAGTACCCCCCCCCCTTGTGATATTTCGTGTTTTTTTCTGAACCTCCTCCCCCCCCTTTTGAGCCTCACGTGATTAATGGGCGACCCCTTAGTCGTAGCACGGCTCTCGTTGATGTCTTTTGTATGGTTCTGTTTAGTTAGGCGTAGACTGGTACTCGTATTGATGTTTTTTCTATAATTTAATTTAATTATCCCACTATCAATTGAAGCGAAGGGCAATTTAGGTTCGTCCTCATCCTCAGATGTACATAGATAGGTACTCTCCTATTTTACTCAGTCAGATATATTTTTTGTTAAATTGTTAGATTATTTTCATTTATGTATTATATTACATTAAGCATACAGGCTATAAAAATACCTCTTCCAGAAAATTTAACGGAGGCTTTTACTCTAAATAATCTTCCACAAGGAAAAGTCAAAAAATGTTTTAGACTTTTCATATAAATCGGTCAGCTGATCGGCCAAGTTTGTATGGAATATCGAAAAAAGATCTTTAGAATTCAGTATGGATTCTTTCTTTGGGAAAACGGTGTTCAGTGTCAAGCAGAAGCCCCAAAACTAAGTTTCCGAGAGAGATCTTTTTACACCCTGCATATTATTTCCCTCCACCAATCCGGACTTGGCCCCCGTGAGTGGAATATGGCTTAACTGTACCGAGGTATGGGAAGAGACCCGTGCCCCTGCAGTGGGGACGATATGTGTTGTTAACGATATCATTTCCAAATAGGTAATTTTATTGTGCTTCTAAATTATTTTTAACCGACTTCAAAAAAAGGAGGAGGTTCTCAATTCGTCGGAATCTTTTTTTCAATGTATATTCACCGATTACTCGAAGACGCCTGAACCGATTTGGAAAATTCTTTTTTTGTTTAAAAGGGTATACTTCACAGGTGGTCCCATATAAATTTTATCGAAATAGATTCAGCGGTTTCTGAGAAAATCAACAAAAACATAGCAAAATTGGAGTTGTTGCGATTGAAGTCGGTTGTTTTTAACGTATTCAGCGTAGTCAATTATATTACACATATTTTCTAACTAAACAGTGTTAAATTATGACGAAGCTTTGCATAGTGTGCGGTGTTTTTGTGGTTAATTAAGTTACTGGACACGTGTAAATAGGACATTAGACCATGAAAAACAAACGCAAATTAATAGTCATAGGTATGTTTTATTCTACTGCTTGAAATACTAGTGTTAAGATGGTCTTGCTTTGTTTGAAGTTTTCTTGGTGGCATATTAGATAAAGTTATACTAGTAATTTTTGTTTCCAAGTGTGGTCGACTGTACGTATGTACTCCACTATAAGCCGATCGCACTTTAAATAACAAGATTTTTGAAATTGTAGTGCAACTAGTACTGGTCATATTTTACATGAGGTCGACTGTACCGTAGTACCTATTTAGGTACATTTCGTTAAATAAATGAACAAAGTCCATGGCCCGGCCGTGACATACAATTCAGTTGTCAGTCTCTCTATGTGTGTGTTTGCATTTACATGCTAATCTTGTGTGCATGTGTGCGTAGGTTTTAGATAAACTTCGCAGGTTTTATGATGTTTCTGTAGAGGAAAGATCACGTGTTTGTTGTTATATAAGATTTGTGGAGATACAGTCGTCGGCGGAAAGGCAAGATAACAAAATACTGATACTTTTGTGGTGTATATTTTATAAGTTCTCAACTCAAGTGTATCTGAAAATATACTCGATACTGAAAAATCGACGAATGATTGTTACGACTTCACGGCCATACTACTTAAGTAACCGTAATAAAAACACTTAGGATATCTTCATACAGTAAGATCTAACAAAATTAGGTTAAACTACTTAACTAGGGTCTCTACTCTTGAAACTGAACAACTTATAACTATATCCCAGTAACGCGAAAAGATCAAGTCGCCATACTAAGTCGATGTGTTGGAAAGTTCAAAAAAATTGCGAAATGCCTTTGGGCTTCTTGGGGAATGTTGTTCAGTTTAATGATCAGAAATCCCAGTTTAAATAGTTTCCTCTGATTATGTTATTTACATTACATTATTTTCTTTCCCACGTGAGTGAGGATGCCGGAGGCCCAACCAATTCCTCCATCCCCCCATCCCATTTCAAAGGTCGGCAACGCACTTGTGACTCCTCTGGTGTTGCGAGTGTCTACGGGCGGCGGTAATCGCTTACCATCAGGTGATCCGTCTGCTCGTTTGCCACCTATCACATAAAAATAAAGTATAGAAAAGAAGAGATTAATCTTCGATTTTAATCTCTGGCCAAAATTTTAACTCCATACTTCCGCTAAGTAAGTAATTGTCAAAAAAATCCTTCAAATGAAATTCGCGTAATTTGACACGTAGCCGGATAGTGACAATATTGGACTAGATTTCGAAAATCAGCCGTTGAGTCAGTACGAAAAAATCAGTCTTCTTTCTTTCTTTCTTTCAGTAAGTTATTTGCAGAAAGTTGTGTGGTTTCATAAACCCGTATTGAATAAAATTCAGAGTTCAAAACATATCGTGGATACATACTTATGTAAAACCATACTTTCATATAAAGGAATTCTACTTTACAATCACAATCATAGAGAAATTAATACCAAGGTTGGCAGTTACAAAAATAAAGAGTTTTCTCCAATTCTCTTTACAGAAGACAAAATTAATGATTTCACAAGAAAATTAAGACGAAACTATCTTCAAGTTGGTTGACAAAAGAAGTTAATTCGCGCGATTCGAAACGCATCATCATTTCGTTATTGCGTTCGCCATTTTGGAATCCACGACAAATAGTGATGGGACAAATTCTGAAATCTCAATTTATGTCATGTCTACCATAGGCTTCCATAGATAGATACCAGGCTAAAGGATAAATAGATTTTATCTAATTACTTAAATAATAATTTAAAAGTAACAGTTAATTATCTAGTTTAAATTAACATAAAAATCGAACGTAAACATTGAAATTTTTCAATGTTATCAATGATCATTACACGGACACTCGTAAAACCTTAAAAGTCTAACGAAGATCCAAATTGGAAAATTTTTGGCTTTTATGTACTTTTAAAATTACGATAGGTATCTAAAATAATGCAGATGTTCTGTAGCCCGTTGGCGTAATAAACTAATTTTCTTTCTTTCAGATGAATTGTTGTAAAGTTGTTTGTTATAAAGGATCCGAAATTACTTTCGCTTAAAGATGCATCAATTTTAGAATAACGAAGATAATAGCTACGCTATTTCGAAGGTTATAGTAGCAAACAAAATCGTAACTAGAATCGTTTGTAATCTCTTTATCGTCTTGGCCGTCTTGAAGATATTTTTTAGGAAATACATTCCTAAAAAATATCTTAACCTCTTCTTTGTTTTTTATTTATGCCGTTATTTAAAGTTTCAGAACCGTTTCGCACATGTTTATCGTATTTAAAATCAACGTATTTACCTACTTTAAAATTATAAACGTCTAAAACTCCCACCTAGTCACATCACTAGCTCTACCGCAACTGTCATTAGCTAGGGTTGCCAGCTCAAAATTACATGTTATGGCCGTGTTCTATCAAATTACAGCTGATTTAAGACGGTGGCCTTTCGTACGTTACAGTATAATTGTGCCTCTTAAAAGGCAATTTGAGACATCCTGAGTCGAAGGGAAACTCAAATGAGTGATAGACTAGAAAGTTGCAAGTATATATTAAATGGAGTCGGATATTTATTACACAAAAAACATGAATAAACCATAATACACACAAATAATAGAATATAAGAAAAACAATTAACACAATTAAAAACTGATTAGTCAAAAATACCACCCCGAATCGTACCCGGAACAAAAGTGCCCATCACAGAAGCAGCGTTACCACGCTGAATTGAGATGGAAATTCGCTGAGTCAGGTACGACCCGGAACGGGGATCATGGCCCCTTTGTCTTAAGCGAGAGGCCAAGTCAATCACAAAAGCCCTGGCTTCAGATCTTCAATTGTCTGATGTATTAAATTATATTGAAAAGTTTTTGTACTGATAATATTAAGATATCGATAACTAATCATAACCCTATAAACTGGTTTTTAACTTAACGAGAATGGTGTCATTAATATTATTTCTTTGAAGAAATTTTAATACATTACATACCCTATTATATTGGTGTGCGATAAAAAATAAAGAATATTTATTTTATCTTTCCATAAACAAGCACTTTAAAAAAAACCCTGAAATGTTAAATAAATGTTTGACAATAGAGTTTTTCTACGTTTATCACTAAATTAGGGAAAATCTAATCTATGTTTGTTTTAAATTAAGAAACCGCATCAAACTGTTTGATCTTTCGTTGATATATCATTAATTCATTATTATATTATGGAGAGATGCACAAAAACATTTCTTAGATCAAAATCATAGGTTAGAAGGAAATAGTCGCTAATGCAACGAAAGGGGCCCCTTAGATTAAAAGACATAGGTGTCCTAACATACCGCATTATCAGGACCCTAACATTTTAATTTTCGTGGACAAATAACGTCAGTAAAAATATAGTTCTCTATTTCTCACACAGAATTCCACCCACAACCAACTCTACCTACTGGTCATCACTATACAGCATGTGTAAAATATCGAAACAATTTCAATGAAAATAGTTTAGTCAATACTTCCGATGTCCCTGCGTCCGCGTCGATTGCATAACCACAATGGCAGCTTATATTAAAATAGTTTTACCGCCAATCAGCGATTGCGTAATTTTCGAACACCTGCTATAAACTAAACTATTACTCATATACAGGTTGTTTACATTAATTTGTGACTATTCCGTGTCGGTATTAAATATTTAAAATGTGTGGCGAATTATGAAATGATGTTTATTATGAGTTGGTTCTTTGTGTGATTAAATGATTGAGTTATAATTTAATTTTATAATAATGCGTCAAATTAATACGGTAGTTAACGCATATAACTCTCTTACTCAATAAAAGATATATTTTTTTCGTTTTAACCGTTAATATTATACAGGGTGTAACAGAAAGGTGTGACAATACTTCAAGGTTGGCTTTTACCCATCTAACTGAACAACTTTTGTTCTACAACTTTGTAGAAATTGCAAAAAAATTTTTGGACTTTTCATACAAATCGATCAGCTGGCAAACCAAGTTTGCATGAAAAGTCCAAAAATTTTTTTGCGATTTCAACAAAGTTGTAGAACAAAAGTTGTTCAGTTTGATGGGTAAAAGCCAACCTTGAAGTATTGTCACACCTTTCTGTTACACCCTATATAGGTCAACACAGTTCAGAGGGTATGGAGCCTCTATCTCTACTACTGAAGTATACGGAAGTTTTGATTCGATTCTGTACTTTCCTATAATCTTTAAGAACAATAATGAGAATAAAAAGTAAAACAAACTTTTGAAAGTCCTTATAATTTTATCTAATTCTAATAAAATATAAAACATAAGTACCTTGTTTGGACACCGAAATATTAGGACATGCTGTATATTTTACGTTATTCCCCTAACAAGTATGTTTCATGAAAATTAAATATTTATAACCAAAATCAATCGACCGAGAAATGTTGAACACTACAGCGCAAGAAAACAATTCAACTTTAGGGTTCTTGATGGATGGATCTGGTAACTTTATCGCTTGTTTGCCAGCTATGCCATAAAAAAAAGCTTAAATACCAATGAGCTAAACTCTATTCCAAGCTTGATGACATGGATGACATATCCACGTACGTACCTTATAGCGTTTTCATAAAGTCGATAATCGATTAACGACTTTTGAGACGCAGCGCTAGAAGTACGCAGCTGACAGCTGTCACCCATATCATCAAGTTTGGAATAGAGGTTAATTACTGAATAGTGATTCAAGAGTTTGTATGGAAAACTGAAAAAAAAGTTGTAGATATAGGTACTTGATTCGGAGTAACCCCTTAAAATTTCAAACGCACTTTTTTAACACCCTGCATATTTTAATAAGATTTCTTAAAATACCTATAGCCTAGGGAACACTGTAAGGGTTAAAACGAATATAACGATATCTTGCACTTTAAAATCCATCAATACTCTACGCATACAAGAAAAGCTCTATTGGTTTCGTAGATATACATACATTCGGACATTCGAAAACGATTACTCTCTTTCTTGGACAATCGAGTAATGGAAAACTCTACAAAATATTATATCTAAGTACAAGATAGCCGTTGGGGCACTAAAGTTCTCTAGTGGCGACCGCGCATCGGAAGACGCAGTGTAGGCAGGCCTCCGACTCGGTGGACCGACGACCTGGTGAAGGTTGCAGGACGCCACTGGATGCGAGCAGCACATGACCGGTCGGTGTGGAAATCCTTATTGGTCTTTGTCCAGCAGTCGACGTCTTTAGGACTTTGATCAAATATTGGACATCGAAATTGGACAAAGATATTTACAATGAAATACAGCTCTTAATTATACATATAGATATGTCTTTATTAGTCTATTAAAATTACTATACAGTATGGCTTACTTACTGAACTTTTTTTATTAAGAAATACGATTTTTTTTCATTTTACAGTAAATAACAAATATAATTCCTGTTAACGAGGCGTGTGTGACTACGGAACCATTTCAAAAATCTTGAAACCCACACATACCATTTTCCCTAATCTCATCGAACTCGTATTGTTCTTTATAGAGCACCTATAAAGTTCCGCATGAGCGGAGCGAGCGATTGGATGGGCCGTGAGAATAAGCGAGCGAAGTTAGCGCGTTTTACTGTCCACGGTATAAGAAGCACTGGTATTCTTTATAAACAAATTGAACTGAATACACAGCAATTTCTTACTAATAAATTAGTCATTTCGGGATTTAGATGTTTGGGTATAATGTTTTTTGGACCGTACAAGACATGTACGGTAAAATCATACAAAGCGCTTACTAATTGTGGATTAAAAAAGCCTCAGACAGATTTATGCTGAAAGGAAGCCTAACCGAAGGAGGTCGCTGCATGCAGATGCCTCAAGAGATACTTATGCTGAGTAAAAGTTTCTGAGAAGTCATATTTAAACAGTAAATGTCTTCTGTTTTGATGATAATTATGTATGTTTATGTAGTTTGTAGCCTAAATGACTATATGTAATCGTTTAGGCTTCAAAAAATAAAAATAAAATATGTATCGCCGGAATCATGGCGTATATTAAATTTGTAGCTTTGGGATACTGTTTTCTTGTACAATGTAACAATCGAGTCATATGATGTACTGATTTAATGTTATTGCATTTTTGAGTCGTGTCTCGCGCCGAATGAATGGGTTTCTCATACAATAAATCAATTGATAGATCTATGGCAAAAAATTGGAAATTATTGTTGTCGATTTAAGTTGATAGTTGCTGAACAGACATTTGTATTTTTTTCTGTGATGATATAGAAAGTGAAGAATTGCTTCATGGCTAGTCAACACTGGAAATGTTTACGAATTTTTTTTAAGTACATACTTTTAATATCGAAGTGATTTCTGTAATATAGAGTAGACGACTAGACCTTAGAGTAGGCCATTTAATCTAACCTCAAAACTTTGAAAATTGACAAAACGTCAACAACAATTTCTTAAAAAAATATACAATAACACTAGCTTCCTCCACAGTTTGCTCCACGGGCTTTGGGCTATGGACGAAGCTCTGTATTTGGGGTTCGTAGAGAACTAAAATCACCAACATAGCTCACAGAAAAAGAAATTTAAGTGGCAGTAGGCAAGCCTTATAGCTTGCAGTACTGTTAAGCGATATGAAAGCAAGGATCTGCAAAGCTGTATAGCGGAAGATTTAGTACGAGAAAGCCATCACAAGATGGACTGATGTTATAATATGTAGTTAGGCTTGCAGGAACCAGCTGGAATGTATGTGACTCGGAACAGTAGGTACTAAATGGAACCAATTTTATGGTAGAAATATAAGCATATACAATAATTTTGTTGTTTTTCAATTTGCAAAGTTTTTTATAGTGCGGTTTTTATCTTGAATTTCGACCGCAATAGAGAGACTTTCTTTTTCTCTTTTTTTTGTCAATTATCTTCGTCAATTATGTCCAGGTTTTCCTCATTCAGCTGATATAATAATAAGAGTAAAAAAAAACAGTTTTTGCATCTATACTTTGACGACCAACTGGAATAATATATTTTTTTTTATGCCTTAGTTAGAGGATGCAATAAGACAAGTCCTGCCTATGAAACCGGCTCGGGAAGTGAACCAACGACCATTGTATAAGAAGGATTAATCTATGTCACTTGTAATGTCCAAAGATTATCTTATCAAGATGTGGAATTTCCATTTGATGTTTAACATATGTCAAAATGACAAAGTAAGCGACATTGAAGAGTTACATTTTATGATAGAAATATAAGCATATAATATTATTATTTTTGAATTTACTAAGCTTCTTATACAGGTTTTTTACTATAGGCTTTTTTTTTCCACAAATGGTAAGCCCTTGGCATTATCTCACCTGGTGGTAAGTGATGATGATGCCGAAGATGGAAGCGGGCTTACCAAGATTCCCCAACGCAATGGGGTACTGGCTATCTTATCTTCATGCCGGAACACATCAATGCTATTAACATTGATATTTGGCGGTAAAACATGGATAAGATAATTTTTTTCTAGGTTTCAAATCCTTTTTAACCGACTTCAAAAAAAGGAGGAGGTTCTCAATTCGTCGGAAACTTTTTTTATGTATGTTCACTGATTACTCGAAGACGCCTGAACCGATTTGGAAAATTATTTTTTTGTTTATAAGGGTATACTTCACACGTGGTCCCATATAAATTTTATCGAAATCGATTCAGCGGTTTTTGAGAAAATCAACAAAAACATAGCAAAATTGGAGTTGTTGCGATTGAAGTCGGTTGTTTTAGACTTTTTTATCCACAAATGGTAAGCTCTTGGCATTATCTCACCTGATGGTAAGTGATGATGATGCCGAAGATGGAAGCGGGCTTACCAAGATTCCCCAACGCAATGGGGTACTGGCTATCTTATCTCCACGCCGGAACACATCAATGCTATTGATTTTTGGCGGCAAAACTTGGATAATACATTATTTTTTAGGTTTCAAATCCTTTTTGACATTCGTTATGACGTATGGTTAAGACTGGATATTTCTATATCCAAAGTAGTTTTATATCGTCGCTGGAGCGGGGTGCAAGTCTGTGTCTATATCATATGATGACGATGCATGGGTATACTTAACTATCTTATTTTGAGTAGGTATATTTACCATGTGGACACATCCATCCATATACCAAATAAACTTATTTTCTTTCTCTCACACTTTTATGTATTCCCACTTGTATTTATCGTTTTTTTTTACCAATACGCCGATTGATAAATTACTATTTCGCCCGTTCACTGAGCACTCGTGAATGCTTACCATTAATTGTTCGAATCGCTAAGATAATTGAATTAAAATACCTACACTGAGAATTTTTGTGCCATTTATCTTGATATGGAAAGTTAATGTTTTCTGGTGTAAGATGAATGGTTGATAGCTTTAGTAATTTCAATTTCAATTTTTTATCGTATATTCTATTACAAATAAAATGTTTTTCGCTGCTGCAAACGCCCATTAAAAAGGCTGTAACTTCATAAAAAAAACGAAACAAACTCTATAACTAATAAAATTTGATAGGAAAAGTTAATACTTTGAATATCTAAAGGCACTACGACAAAGAATTGAAAAATAAAATACGTATTACATAAGTACATTAAGCTGAAAGCTGCCTGCCGCTTCTTTTCGCCATCGTTCTACGCGACAACATTTTCATCCCCAACACTTAGATGGTTGGCAGTCCACAACTGTGCGTTTCACTAGAAACTTTCTGCCTCGCACAACCGAATTGTGGAATGAATTGTCGCCTGCGGTATTTTCGGACCGATACGACATTCAAGCCTTCAAGAAAAAAGGGTATATACTCCCATTTCAAAGGCCTGCAACGCACTTGTCACTCCTCTGGTGTTACCATCAGGTGATCCGTCTGCTCGTTTGCCAGCTATGCCATAAAAAGCTCCTTTTTAAATTAAAATTTATAGGTTCGTTAGGCAGTTAGCTTATAGGAATGAAAGAAAAACCACTGAGCTTAAACATTATTCTTAAAAGGTTTGTTATAAAACTTTTAATTCGTGCTTGCCTAGCATACACACGCAGCCATAGATAAAAAAGAAATAAAGCACAACAAAAACGCAATAAGAACCTAAAGCGAAAAGTCTAAGGGACTATTTCGTATAAAAATAAGCCCAGCAGATGTTATTCAAAAAGAAGATTAGGGGAACTAAGGCATAAAAACTGGTCAGCCAATCATAAATAGCGGTGGTGCTCCGTCCTTCTCACACATCGGGCTCTCCTGCTCTTTCTAATGCCCATATATTTTTTGCCATTTTATTCTAATTCCTCATTCAAATGGCGAACGTTCGATTGCAGAGGCACGTAACCTTTATGTCATCGGTTGTTGCTTTATAATTGTTTTTTTTCTTTTTAATTTTAAAATAAGATTTTTGTGAAAAGTTTTTAATAAACTACATGAAACGTTATTATAAATTCAGTAGCAATTCTTTGTTATTTTGCTATCATAGACAACGATCAATGGTATAGGGTTATTTTTCATGGCTGCGTAGAGCAGATGGTAGAGTCGATAAAAAAGGTAAAAATGCATTTGGTCTTTCATAGTGGATTTATGGTTTTTCAAGTAGTTACTTTGTAAGTATATGGTTATTGTTCATGAACTATTAATCAAAATTTTACAATACATATCCTGTTTTTATGCAGTTAATTGCCAATTTTAATAGTACTTACCTATTTTGAAAAGCATATGTGACTATGTCCGATTTCTTTTTCTTAATACTTATCGTTATTAATTTATCGTACTATTTTTATTTATTTTAAGATTTTTTTAAATATTTTATATATTTTTGACACTTAACGAATAACTCAGCTGACATGCCCTGGCAGTACTTGAAGTCTACAGCTGGGAACAGATCCGTATGTAATGTATTCGAGGCCCTATTTTGCCTTTAGCTAGGTATTCCAGGACCTAAAGAATAAGATGACTTTTTGGGCAGGTCATGTAAATAATAAATACTCTTTTATTCCTAATATCCTGATATAGCTAACAATAAAAGTTCTGTCTCTGAATTCGATTCTTTTTACTACCAAAAACAAATTATATTCAACCAGTACGTTTCACACCCTGTATATTGAAACTGGATTCGGTATGTAAAGTTTTTTTAAGGTATTTTTTTTATATTTTTTTTCGAAAGATTATCGTAATACAAGAAACTAATTTGAATATTTATATTTTTTGTGCTGTCGTTATTTTTTTATATTTTTTTAAAGATATCTCTCTGATGACGTCATAAAGTAGCCTGAATAGTGGAGTGCCTTTGCCTTACAATAAAAAACTTTAATGACAGCTGAGAGTCACTTTTGACACTTGACATACAACATAACCCAAACGTAACGCGCGCATCTAGCGCGGTATAAACATAAACAAAGTAAGTTATTTATTAATTACTCTAAGTAGAATGCTGTAATTTTATGTAAAAATAATATAGTAAGATTCCAGTTTAATTTACAAAATGAACTACTCTTCAACATTGAGTGCAAAGTGCTTTATTCCATGGTGTAAGAACACTACTACAAACAGTCGGAACAAAGTTTTTGCTTTAGTAAAAGAAAGTTTATAAAGAAAGTGGTGTCAAGACCTTAATATTATGTACCAACCAGGACGTCGTATGTTATGTTGCCAAGATCATTTCAACGTAAGTGGCTAAAACTTTGATACATATAATAGACAATAAACACTCAAGGCATTGAACAAAGTCTATTCTATTTTTCCATTATAAAAAGAAACTACCTATAAATTAGTCTGTCATGTTCAGTGATGTTTTAAGAATTTTATCCAGAATGTCATGTTTGGTGTAATTTTGCTCTTTAATACTTGATCAAAATAAGTCTACTCAATAACATACCAGTTTAATTTGATTTTTAACAAATTTACAGTTGGAGGAAGATCTGGAAAACTATCAGTACTGGAAAGTAATGGGAGGACGAACAGTATTGAAATCGACTGCCCAGCTTCGCTTAAGAAGAGACTTGCCTTCGTGCAGTAGAGATGTTCCTGTAGGTTTTTGAACAAATATCATCATCATCATTATAGCTAGTAGTCTACTGTTTAACATTTAGGCCACCCCTAAGTGAAAGAAATTTTAATTTCGTAAAATTCTTACCTTTTTTTTTGTTTAAAGTTATGTATATTTTACAGGAAACATCTACATTTGAAACACCTGAACTCAAATCACTCTTACTGCGTCCTGTTGAGAATTTACCCATTGGCACCAGTTCTACTGAACTGCATAAAGCTAAGCTGAAGACACATTTTGAGGATCCGGAAAACTACATAACTGATACTAAGCCAACTGTTTTATCTGCATCAACACATCCCGTTAAAGTGAGTTTTGTTTAAGGCTGCTTGATAAGTTTTTAGTACCTGGTTGGAGATGTTACTTATACTAAAGATGTTCATTTCGAGCCCCTTTTTTCACAGGCAAATTTTTCACTTTTTCAGATTGATGCCGCTATTCAATGTGATGTTGAAATGTTCAACAAAAGTACTTCTACAAAAGATTTAACTCAAATGACAAAAACAACTCTACCATTGTCATCATCAACATCTTCAGCATCAGTATGTGAGGTCACATTAAGTCCTTCACTCTATGGCTGCACATCTGACACAGAAACCACAGTCACACAAGGAACTCAAGAAGGACTAAGCTCTAGAATGCAAATTTTACAGTTTATTTCTAATGATCCAAAGGCATATATAGGGATACCAAAACAGTATTTTTGGCTGATTAATCACATTGTAAAACAAAGTAAAACTAAAGTAACAGATCTTGATATAATTATAACATTATTTAAGATAAAATTAAATGATCCAGTAAGTAGAATATGCGACCACTTTCAGGTATCAAGAGTCACATTTTCGCAATCTTTGTATAATGGCATACAAGTCTTGGCTAGCTTTTTTCAAAATTTAATTTATATGCCCACTCTGTTACAAATTAAACTGAATCAACCACTGGCCTTTAAAATAAGATATTCAAATGTACAGTTGTTATTAGATGCTTTTGAAATTGAAATACAGAAACCTCACAATCCAGTACGCCAAGCTCAAACTTGGTCACAATATAAAAATGCTAACACTGTGAAGTATTTAGTGGGCAGTACTCCTAATGGTTTTGTCTCCTATGTATCAAAAGGGTATGGCGGCAGGATCTCTGACAAGGCTCTTGTAGAGAAGAGTAATCTTATAGAGTGTCTTCCTCAAAATGCTGTCATTATGGCTGATAGAGGCTTTAAAGAAGTAGAAGCCTTATTGAATACGAAGGGCATTAAACTACTGCGCCCTCCAAGTGTTTATGCTTCGACCAAGCCTACAAAAGAGGAAGTTATACAAACTAAAGTTGTGGCAAGCCTAAGGGTGCATATCGAGAGAGTTATTCGAAGGATAAGAGAATTTAGATTTTTGAAACCCCATTCAGTTGTTAGTCATAAGCATATAGGTTACTTAGATTATGTAGTGGTTATTGCATGTGGGTTGATTAATTTACAAAATGAAATTATAAAAAGCGAGTGAAGAAAAATATTTCTTCTAACATTATAAATGATAAAGTTTGGATGTTTATGGTAGGGTAAAATGGTGAACGGATTATCGACACAAATTATTTTTATATCAGTTGATCCTTTGATTTCAATGATGATTCAAAAATGTGTGCAAAATTATATAATTTATTCAATGTTATAATATGTACTTAGTTGAATAAAAATAGTTTATATTATAATCCTTGTCTGAATATGTGGAAAAATATTTGAGATTCTGAGTCCAAAAGGTGAGCATAAGTTAGTGAAATAATAAAAACTGTATAAACAAAAATGTCTTTTATTTATGGATATAATTTTTTTGTAAACATACATTTTCCAAAAATTTAATGCCTTGCTCATCAAATCAGTTACATACTGGGCATCATAGCTAATCCAATATAAGTTTACATTTCTGTTTTTCTCAAATTCTGGATCTGCCACACAAAACACCGCCTTTCCTTTTTTTAATGCTAACATCTGTGTTTGCATTTGAGCAATATATTTATTATTTATTTTTCCATTGTTAACATAGTTTTTCATCGCCTTTCTTGATGATGGACATTTCACTTCCAATACGAAATCGGGACCAATTCCATCAGGCGAAGCTCCCATTACTCCATCAATAAGCATGAAGCCAGATTGACAAATCTTTTTATTGAGTGTTTTCTCCACCTCATTTATTACATCTTGCTCTAATTTTTTGCCTCTTTTTATGGCCTCTGTCTCGGGTACTTTGTATCCGCCCAAAATTTGTTCTACTAAAGTTCCATCAGTATTACAGCGGGATGCATCATAGATTTTGGATGCGGTTATTCTCCCTTGCCTTATACTATGCCATAGCTTTGAATGTGCTTGAGTTTTTGTTTTGGTATTTATTTCTTCAATCACATCTGGAGTAATTTTTTTATTCAAAAATATCATGAACTTCTCAAAATCTTCAGATTCTTCTCTCAGATATTCAACAGTCAAATCAAAAATGTTGTAGCTCACTCGAGGTTTTGTGAAACATGTTGCCAGGGAATGACTAACATTCTGGCTTTCACATTCTTCCAGAAATTTTGGTAACACATCTGCATCCTTGGGGGTAAGTTTAATTTCCTTACATTTTCTGAAAATATCTTGACTCAGTACTGGTTCAGACTTTATGTTTGATAGTGATGGTTTTTTCCAGTAGCACTGCACTGAAGTTGATGCAGGTTCGTTAGATCGCTTATCTAGCCAATATAATACCACTAATGTGTGCTTACACCCACCAGTAGCTGCAGCACAGGCATCACAGGCTGTCTCTACGATTTCCTGACTGTTTTCATTTATTGTTATGGTCACAACATATTGTTTTACAGCAACTCTATGCTCTGGCACAACTTTAGCTCGTACTATGCACTGTGACTGACTCCTTTTCACCTCTACATAGCCAACAGCAGTATCTACATACGAGTCTCTTGATGACCTAAAACAAAAATAAAATCACAATGATAACCTAACTTTCAAATACAAGGATATATGACAAAATGGAAGATTTTGGGGTGATCAGATCAGAGTGATATTTTTGCATCCAGCCTGCTGCCTCAATCTTAGTTCAAGGTTAAAATGAACTGTGTTTCACCTTCGTGTGGTAGAGGTGATAACTTGGGTTTACATTGAACATGTTATGTTACATAAATTTAATACCTATAAGTAACTGTGTAATAAAAAACTTACATTAGAATCTTGGCTCCTCGTATTTCAGCAACGTTGTGTTTGTCGGTAGTGCTCATGTATTCTAAAATCATTGGATTATCCAGCTTAGGTAGATTGGCAGAATCGGCGCGCACAAACTGGTCCATGTTGCCAAAATCCACTCGATATGCAGGCGAAATTCCTTGTGTATAGCAATGGTCAACGTTATAGCGGTATCGGAGTCCAAATGGGAAGCAGGGGTCAAAATAAAAATCAATCAAACTCAAAAAAATGCAAAAATTCACGAAATCCAACAACGCAGAGGTTAGCCAGGTGACATTACAGTTGTTTTCGTAGGGTAAAGTATCGGTTTTCCGACCACAACGTGGCTACCACACCCCGGACACTTCATACACGCGCTATTGTTTACTACATAGACATTCATGTTTGTACACATATAAATGTGTATGTGATGTACGTACTAGGGTTGAATCTAGATTCAATAATAAGCCCTGATTGTCTTTATTGTTAGCTAGACTTTTATAAATAAAGTGAAGGCTGTATACACCAGACAAGACTGTATAGCTTTAGAAGCCTTTGCTCTTGCCTTAAAAAAATAAAGTTGACTTTGGTTAATATACTGTGCTTTGGTTTCATAGAATATATTTTGGTTTGCCAACCCTTTGACAAATGGTCACAGATCGGTCACACAGGGGGGGTGAGGTAGCCTTCAGAGAGCGGCAGGGAGTGTCCATAGTCCATACTGTGTAATGTCCTTATACTGTGGTGGCTACTTTCGAAATTTTTGAAAGTATTACAGAGACATCTGGTGATTTAGTGATAACACCCGTTAACAAGGTTTTTGCCCACTGGGTAATGAGTAAAACTGTAGTGTTGTTGACAAGTATGCGGTGAATACTAATCAACATTATAAGATTAGTAGCACAGCTATTTAGTTTAGTTTGAGTTTTTATTACAATATTTAGATTGAAACTTGTATAATTTACGTTTGAGGGTGGGCTAATTCTTAAGATCTGAACACGTTATTTCCTTTTGAATGACATGCCTGTAACGAGTGGAACGTTTTAAATCGAATTAAAAGAATTTTGACTCCCTTTTCGTAAAATATGAGAGACATCATTGACCAAATAGAAAATCACTTTCAAGAAAAGTGGACTCGTGCTACACCAGATAACAAATTATTTACAGGCACGAAGAAAATGGGTGGATTTTTATTCAAAAAATGAAGTTACGTTTGGAAATTAATTACTATATCTTTTCTACTATCACCTCTCTTTCGCTTTAAACTGATTAAAT
The DNA here is from genome assembly GCA_958295455.1 of Coleophora deauratella. Taxonomy (NCBI): domain Eukaryota; kingdom Metazoa; phylum Arthropoda; class Insecta; order Lepidoptera; family Coleophoridae; genus Coleophora; species Coleophora deauratella. The sequence goes on along the minus strand of OY282410.1, from coordinate 9,832,517 downwards.
CAACGGCCTGTATTTTTCAACATCATTGTAGGGTGTCATACTCGGGCGCTATATTCTGCGGTGCTTACCATAACAGCAGTAAGTACTTATATTTAATAATGTAAGAACTAGTAATAAATAAGACCAATAAATGATAACGTAGTTTAATAATACGTAATTTGAGCTACACATTTAAAAAATCATAATGAACATAATCTAAAATTAGGAAAATGCAAAAATGTGACGCAAAAATGTGCAAAAATGTATTGTATTTCACAGATTTCCTACCTAGATTTAGTTATCGTAAGCATGGCAGTTCTATACTATTTCATCTTACGATGTCTCCAAGCTATCACACACGGTGGCGATATATTTCAACATGCTATAATTTCCGTATCGATCGGTATCACGTGACATCTTAAGATTTAATATAATTGATGTGTTTAGGTACTTAAAAAAGGTAAACAATCTTGATATGTCTTTTTATTGATACCTGCTTGTTAAAATTCTCAAACAAGTAGAATGTATTACGTGTTTAAATAGAAATGCAAAAAAACTTTGTACCTACGTTTCCAAGAAATATCAGAATTTAAACATGCACATATGAATAAAAAGACGTCAAGTTTGTTTACGTTTTTTTAAGTACCTAAACAAATGATGTATAAGTACAGTATATCACGACACCCTTAAAACTAGTGGTACTAGCACCGCGCATTTACCCTAACACATCAGTGTTTTGAACTTTTTTTTACAGCTTTGGGTTCTAATTTTATTGAGATTTGAAGCCAGTAAACTACTTTGTGACGTCATCTAGAGGTCAAATGAAAGTCAAGTTAAATTGAATATTCTCATTAAAATAAGCAAAATCACATCGTTTTAAAACTTTTAAATAGCAAAATAATGTTAATTAAGGTAAAATCTCGAAATGGTTTTGGAATTACCATGTCTTGATTTTTTCTTTACATACCGAATTCAAGAAATCACTAAGTCCAAATTTGACGGTTTTGAATTGTTTTTATTTTTTTAACGACATTCATTGTTAACATAAGGTTATGATTCTTTTAACAAATAAAACCGCGATATTATTTATATTACTTTTACTTTTCATATTTTTTTTTAACCTGCGCATATTATTTCATAACACATTTAAAACATAATAACATCAATATATCAAAAGTAACCTTTTGGACTTAGTGATTTCTTGAATTGGAGCATCCAATTATGACATTTAAGTAACACAATGGCCTTGAGGAAAGATCGTGAGTATTGAAGGTCGCATAAGATGCACAGCATCCGGTCTCTCATTGTGGTATTGAAATTTAAGACCTGTCTGTCTGATATCTATAGATTTACATAAGTAGGTTTTAGAGCTACGCCTTTGTTCTGAAACCATTATTGAATAGCAGTCATAAATTTGTTAGACTGCAGGATATACAGCCGTATATACTTATGTTTGAAACGTTCGTGCCTCAGTGCTTGTAAAGTAATGATTTTCTCAAAAACCGCTGAATCGATTTCGATAAAATTTATATGAGACCACCTGTGAAGTATACCCTTTTAAACAAAAAAAGAATATTCCAAATCGGTTCAGGCGTCTTCGAGTAATCGGTGAACATACATAAAAAAGAAGATTCCGACGAATTGAGAACTTCCTCCTTTTTTTGAAGTCGGTTAAAAAGGACAGACAATACGAGTACCTACATACACTTGAAATAGGATTTAAAAAAAGTTCATCATAATACATATACTTCAAATTATAAGTAAGTAATAAGTGCTAATTACTTTCGGTTTTTCCCATTTTTGGTTGTTTTTTTTTTTGTTTTAGCCTTGACTAGGTGGTTTTTCAATATACTTTATTGCATCATAAGATAATATAATATTACAAAAACAAACACAAAAGAAAATTGGTGACAACAATAGGCGATCTTATTGCTAGGTAGCAATTTCTTCCAGGCAACCTTAAGGCAGAAAATAAACTATGAGATGTACTGGGGTAGTGGTTTTTGGTCCTTCAACCTCCCTAACAGGAGTTTGTACTACATTAAACTAAATATAATGTAATGGCACAATTCTAATAAAAATTGCATTATTTAATAAACATCAATTAGTCGCTAGCAATCTCGACAATTCTGCGCGCATATTCGCGATGTTCCAAACAAGGACATAGAGCTGTTTCCGCGTTGAATCACTTAGGTATAGTATAGTGATGTGTGTCTAAATCATAAACGAAAGGACGCTAAAAATTGACAATTTTATACCTCTAAAACAGAACCGTTACTGACTGACAGCCAATGAAAGCTAAAACTTGATAATCAAAAATAATTGACAAAAGTTTTACCCCCCATTTTACGTTTTTTGCAGAGAATAGACAATAATTTTAATGAACACGTACATTGTTAATTTACCTACATAAATGTCGAGATATTTTTTTTTCTTCAGTCAGGGTTGAAACTGCTGTATCTGTAATTACTGCCTTATATTATTATTGCCCCGTATAATTTACTGCCTTTGCAAATTGGGTAGCAAGTGGCACAACTAATTTTAAAAAGTAGCTATATCGTCTTAGGCTAACACCGCCAACGCTTCTAGCTTAAACCACATCACTCCATGTATAGGAACACGCGTTGACTCACACACAGCGACCTTGGCATAGGCCAGTCTAATCGCGGTTTTAGCCAATCAGTAGGCTGCGCGCGCGCACCAACCATCCTTTGTTTGTTATCTATTTATCATGCTTTTTGGAGTACTCTACTAGTAACTACTGTACCCAATTGCAAACTAACAATTTGTTTATTTTTTTTACTTGTATTAAATTTAAGCCCTTATATTTATTTTTTAATTGCTATCACTGTTGAATGAGAGAATTGAACTGTCACAGCGAGTTCTTCACATTAAAATATTAAGCTCCATAAGTTCATACTATTTGGATAGTATTTCTAATATAACTGACAGCCCTGAACACGTTAAAAACAACCGACTTCAATCGTAAACTACTAGTTTTGCTAGGTTTTTTGTTTTTGTTGATTTTTTCATAAAGCGCTGAATTGATTTCGATTAAATTTATAAGGGACTACCTCTGAAGTATGACCTACCAAACAAAAAAGAATCATCAAAATCCATTCATAATTGGCGGAAAAATCGCGTAACAAACACAAAAAAAACATATTTGAATTGAGAACCTCCCCCTTTTTGAAGTCAGTTGAAAATAAAATCTATATAACGCAAGATTTTTCGAGAGTTTCATAATATTTTAATCACCTTATAATCAGATTATTTAATTTTTAACTCGTAAAATTTATAAATTAATGTAGGCAATCATAATATTTCCTATATGGAACGAATTTTAGAAGCGTAGCGGAATGAGCCATTTACTGGCTATCATAGTTTTTGTCACGCCATTTTGTACAAATGACCTTTTATTGTTAATTGTAATGGCGGCTGTTAATTCATAGTATTCAATTATTTCTCTATTGTGTTACGATTGTTTTTTCCGCCTTTGAATAAGTTGTAACATTATTTGTATTTTTTGTTTTGTTATTTGTATTTTAGTTCGTAACAATTTGATATCGACTGACTCGGTGGCTCAGTGGTTAGCGATCCTGACTACTGATCCGAGAGTCGTGGGCTCGTTCCCCACCCAGGGCCCATTTCTGTGATGAGCAGATTTGTTTGCTCTGTGTCTGGGTGTATTATATCTATATATGTATGTATTTAAATGTATATGTGTAATGTGTATGTATATCAGTCTCTGGTTCCTATGGTACAGGGAATCCTAGTTTGGGGCCAGATAACCCGGATATTATTAAGATATTTGTTACTCTTTTTATATTATAATATTACGAGTTTGCTATTCTTTTTAAATATGCTATTATATACCTTCTATCTATGGTACCTATAGGCAATCTATTGTTTCATCTTTCTTTAATCACTGGCTCGAATCAGATAACGTTTAAAGAGGATTTTATTACTCTTTATAAAGAGGGTCTCGTAAATTTAAAAGATTTAATTTAGATAACATTTAGTTAAATAATATTGGAGAATTAACATTATGCTTGGGTTTCTATATGTAAGTATAATCAGTCAAGCCCACTTTATATTGCAGATAAACTTAATTTATTAGTCTAGGTTTAAAAAAGGTACTTAAGGCTGTGAAATTCACACAACATTAGATGATTTATTATGATTAAGATTAAATCATTTAATTTCCAAAAGTCATTATCGTTGAGAGGTATGAGACCTAAAACGCTTCCTTGGGGCACCCTTAAATAACAACGCATACTATAAACCTTATTTACCTACATACTCTTCACTGGCTCAGCGGATGGATGAATGTCTTGGCCTTTGACACCAAATGGCGCTACTTTCTTCTGCCTTGCACCTAATCAGCGCTTTGGGAGGTCTAGATTGCTTTTCTCTTCGTTATACCAAAGAAGAACAGGAATGTTCAATTTCTTGAAATAGGGTCAATAAAACGTTACATTTTCTAATTAATTAATTTAAGAGCTTTTTCAATAATTTCATTTTGGAGGTCTGAAGAAGCATAATGGTAGTAATTATCGTTCTTTCCATCACGTAGACCATCAGTTGTTTTAGCCAATTACACTTACAAATCATTTATTTTTGGACCCTGTCTCTTTATTCACGATGTTCTAGGCGAGTACAGTTATAATTCTTACTATTCCATGCCTTGGCTAGTTCATCGCCATAGCATTAATAACAACATTGACGTATACCTGTAGACCTGTCTTAGGAAAATTTAAAAGAAAAAAAAGTTAAATAGAAATTAAAAGTGACTTAAAAGTAATTCGCTACCGTAAATACATATATATGATGGCTTGGTATACAGTCAGGTATCTTATGTTGGTAACAACTTTTTAGTTACAGACATAAAAATGACATCAACGAATACTAATACATCAATTGCCTTTTCTTGATAATACTGAAAATAATATTTAAAAACTATTGTCCAACCTCAGAGAACCATAAACCAAGCCTACTTATGATTCTTCATCAGGCTTTCTAACCAAAAAGTTTCACTCAATCGCAACAGCAAATTCTGAGACAATTGTAGACTTAGAAATAATATACATAGATACAGAAGCTCTTTTTTATGAAGAAGCTCAAAAAATATCGTATTTAAACAAATAATCATAGTATTTACATTGACGTTAATTACAACAAATCAAATCAAATACTGTTTATTGACTACAAAACAAAGAAACACATACAAAACGAAAAAATAAAGAGAAAAAAGTAGTATAATCTGTTTGGTCTCATTGCTAAAAGCGATTTCTTCCAGACAACCCGGAGTTCGAAAAAAAGGCATTCATCTTCATTTGATTTTACCCTCTCGCTACTTTTAATTCTGATCAGACATGTCTTTACGAAGTTTTATTAGGTCTTTGCATATTAACATGCTGGCGTCTCGCTTCAGTTACCACTTGTTAATGATTGCATTGCAGTTTTGTAATCGTTAAAACTTCTGTGAAATGTTAGAAAATTATATGTTTAAAGGTTGGGAGTTGGTCGCTTCGGTGGGTTGATGTTTTTTGCTGCCCACCCGTTTCGGTCCAGCTTTTCACCTGCCTTACCTAATAATGACTTAATAAAGAACACTCAGGGTGTTATAAACTAGTATTGCAACACTTCGAAATTGGGTTTTTTCTAATATAACTGTATAACATTTATTCTACAACTTGGAAGACACTACAAAAGAATACTTTTCATACAATTTGATCAGCTGGGCAAAGTATTTTTTTTATTTTTATTAGAAAGATACGCGTAAAAAGCCAACATATTACCTATTTTAGGTATTTTAAAAATATTTCGAAAGATTGAAACTCATATAATTTTTTTTAATGAAGCTTTAATCATGTAAGACCCGACATTGCGAGAAGTTTCGTTAGAAATCAATAATTTTCATGGAATTCTAATAAGCAATTACATTTTTGTATGGGTATAAAGTTTTAGAATTTCTCATTCTCATATTACTTATCATACTTATTTCCAGACACCGGAACCAATAAGAAAATGTTCGCAACCTCTGCAATTAAACGAATAATGAACAATGAGAAGTTTTTTCTTCTACGCACTTTTAATATGCTAATGCCACTCGCCGCGGGCGCAGTTCTACGGTTTTTCTATGATTTCTAACGATTCTCGCTTAGGGGACTTGGCTATTGAAATGTTACTTTTTTTGTTGAGTAAAAAAAGTATAATGTTGATCGCAAGTCCATACTTTTGATCATTAAATGAGTGAGGGACATTGCAGATAGTTTTATGAATAATACGAGAGACGGTAACATGAACAAAGTTATATTATGTAAACTCTTTCTGTAATTGTAAAAAAAATGAAAAAATGTCGAAGTAAGTAGGAAACGTTATTTAGTAATATTATTATTTTTATATTATTGCCTATAATAATATGAAATCAGTAAATGTATAGAAACCCCGCTATTTAATTTAAACAAATGGATAATAAAAACTTTTTAACTTAATCATAATTATGAATTTTAATTCCTAAAAATTTGATATACAATTCAGTTTCTTACAAAAAAAAGGTTATTGATTCTTTATCGATCCATACAAATAATTTTTTGACCATCACAATTTCAAATTACTTATAAAATAGGTACATCTCCAGTTAAAATCATAAAAATGTTTTCATCGACAAAAATACAATATAATAAATTGTTAATTTTATTACATGTTCGTTTAAAGGCTATTAATGTAGCCATTAACAATTAACATAACGAGTTAATCGACAGTTCGGTGCATTACTGCATTTATGCATTAAGCACGGTCAAAAACACCAATAACAAGTGCGACGACATTTTCATAAAACGCATTCTAATATTTTATTTAAAAGAATAACGTATCCGTCCTACTTTGATTTCGTATCATTTAAGGGATGTCACTACCCTTATTCTGAATTTGGCGTTCCAAAATGATGTTTTGAAGGTAGTTTCTTTAGCCCCATCGTTTCTTGTCACACCGGAAAACACTTCCCGAAACGGCGCGGCGGGTATAAGAATCCCAATCAATTGGTAGGAACCTCTTATAGGTAGTCAAAAAAATTTTGAGCACATCAGAAAATGCTCGAGAATGTCATTAGAAATGAGCATTTAAATTCACAGAATTTTAGACTTAATTGCATCAAAATGCGATAGCATTACTCGTATATTTTTTGACTAAGTACTTCATCCCTTTGACTATTTTATAAATAAACTTCTTCTTCTATAACATTCTTTTTCTTCAGTACTTTTATTTTAATTTGTGGCTTTTTAAGCTATTTCTACCAAGCACATTTTAACGATAAACCTTTGCCCTTTTCCAGGTCTAGAACGGGTGGCGGAAGAGTTGATGGGTCGAAGAAAATGGAAACTATATCAGGACGGATTAATACCAAAACGAAACGACGAGGTATCCACCGACGAAGAATCCATGCCTGCCACCGACCCCCCGCCCGCGCTGAAAATAAAGACCATAGAGCAGATAAACGCGCCAGAAGACGAAAGGAAGGAAGAGGAGACTGCAACGCCGGAGAGGCGGCCACAGACTATACTAGAGAGTCTGATCAAGGCGCCAGCCACACAACCAAAAGTAGAAGTAGCAGAGGAGCCGACGGACTGGAAGCCACCCGATAAGTGTTACTTCTGCGTGGACGGGGTTAAGGGGGAAAGGGGGGAAAATGCGGGGGGCGAGGCGCAGGCGGCGGGGGCAACGGTGAGTTGAGACTGTTTTCTCAAATTTAAATACGTAAAAGTTACGATTTAAAAATGGGTATAAAATGCAAAAGCTAAACCAATGTTAGCGGCATCTCTGCGGGCTAAGAGGTTCTCTAATTCCTATCGAAATCGAATTCTTTAATATCGTATATGATTTAATTCCTTACAGGCTCCAGTTTATAAATAGTAACCAATCCAAAAAACCCTCTAAAATTGTAAAACTAAAAGAAGCTCCAACCATTGCATTGATTGAATCAAATTACTGAAATCAACCAACATTTAAACAAATATTCATATATTTTTTTTATAACGTTATTTATTGATTTTTGATTGTATTTAATGTTTCTGAATTTGTTAGCATCGGCTAAGTCTTGTCCATTAGTTTTAAAATTATGTAGATTTTTCCTATCGTCATTAATAATCAAAACGACATTAATCTTTATCTTTTTTTTTCTAAAAGCTCACCATCTGATCTCATAGAACATAAATAGTCGTGATTCTCCTTAACTGAACCCATCATCAGTTACTGCCTTGAACTTTAAATTATACAACAATGAATCAGATATGTCGCTGTCATCCTGCTCTATGGTAAATAAGTACTTAATGCCTTTAGCTACGCCTATGTATGACACACTGTAGGTAAGGTATCATATTCAAATATATTTAATTAAGTATTTTTTTACCCTCATTCGGTAAGCCTTTGGCATCATCTCACCTGATGATAAGTGATGATGATGCCGAAGATGGAAGCGGGCTTCCCAAGAATGATCAATGCAATGGGGAACTGGCTACCTTATCGTCATGCCGGGACACATTAATGCTGTTACTGTTTTAATTTATTCTTGATCCCCTAAAACTGAGCTTGTTTTCATTTTAAAAAAAATCGTTCCTATTACAGTACTAGTCAAAGAAATGATGGAAACCCCTCGAGGGTTTGGGATAAAAGATAAGCTTATCTCCTTCTACATGCCACAGGTAATATGTATGCTAAATTTCGTTAAGGCGTTGAGACGTCAACTCAAGAAGAAATATAAATATTACCAAACAAAAACAATCTTTGTTTTTACACATTCATAAAATTAATTAGGATTCCACCGCGAATTCGTAGTTTTTCTAAAACTTCTACATAGCTTCGATTTCATGATCAAGATTAAAATTAAAACGCAATTAATAGTCTTTGGCGTATGTAACATACGAAAAGAGAGATACATAAGTACGTATAAAACAGTTTCCTCAAAGAGCGTAGAACCTTATAACAAAACGAACTAGCCTGCACATTAAATACAAAACTAAGTACCTACACAAAACACACGGGTTACTTTTTGCGGGGACAATAATTTCGATTTGATTGCCGCGTGCGCATACATGGGAACCCGTACAACAATACAATGCGGAGCAATTCGATTCAGTTTCCAGTTCCCGACTCGAGTATGGGAAATTGTCGACGAAAACTGTATCATTTGAACGGAAAAGCAGATTGTATGGCTTCGGAGTTTCGAGCTTTCATTGTTATTGAATTCACCGCTAGTGGGTGTTGCCAGAATCTAATAATTTAAGTAATTAACTTTTAAACGCGCAAGCCAGTCTTGCTTTTTCTACGATGGGTAGTCAGAGGTTTTAAAGAAATCCGCAACAAGCGGCGGTCTTCTTAAGTCCTGGTCCGCGGGCGTCCTTCTATTAACTACTATTAACTTTCTATTAACAAAAGAATCGCGCGTTTTAAAGTTAAGCCAGCGCCATCTAGTGATGAAGCAAAAATTTCAGTTTCTTGTCAGTCCTCCTGGAACGCTCGACTTACCCCATGTCCAAATAAATCTGTGCTGTGTGTAACATAGATTTTTTCATAAGAAAGATGGCCGCAAACTACATGTAGTTTCCGTATACTTTGCGGCTTTCTTAACTTTAGAATTAACTGATCCCAAAGGTATAGTAGTTACCCGCGGTCACGTGTAGGGCATTTTGATTTAAGCCGAGGGACGTGTGTAACGCGACCTTCAAATACATCTAACGTGTACTGTTTTTTTTTTTTTTTTTATGTGATAGGTGGCAAACGAGCAGACGGATCACCTGATGGTAAGCGATTACCGCCGCCCATGGACACCCGCAACACCGGAGGAGTCACAAGTGCGTTGCCGACCTTTGAAATGGGATGGGGGATGGGGAAATGGGGAGGGGGAGGGGGGGTTGGGCCTCCGGTACCCTCACTCACTCGGCGAAACACAACAAACGTTGCTTCACGCCGGTTTTCTGTGAGGCCGTGGTATCACTCCGGTCGAGCCGGCCCATTCGTGCCGAAGCATGGCTCTCCCACATACCGTTAAAGCAATCAGTAAGCATTAAATAAAGTAGGAATGTACGATTTTTTAAACTCATTGTTACATTGACCAGGATTTGATTCAGGACCGCTGGTTTGGAGGTAGACGTCTTTTTTAGAAATTGCCTGAATATTATCTAGACCTATAATGTTGGAGTACGCCGGACATCGAACCCGCGATATTCGACGTGAAGAAACAAGATTAATCACTACGCTATCAGAGCGGTTTAAATCATATGTTTGTATTCTCCCCTTCTCACTTTTGAAGGCATATTTGTCAGTCAGTACACGGTGACCTAGCGTTAAAATGTAATAGTTTTTTTTATTTTTAAAAAATGTGTTGGAGGGAGTTTCTTAGGGCCCATCGTTTCTTCTCTCTCAGCAAACACTCCCCGAATCGGCGAGTTCCGAGTGGTAGGAACCTCGTATTAGGTAGATAAAAGAATGACGCTCGAAAAGTGTACCTACACTGCTACCTACTTCGAATATTTTCATTTTCAAAGTGCGTTTGAAATCTTTTTTTCAGTTTCCCATACTAGGTATCAGTAAATCTGATCAACAATTTGTACGGGAAACTGAAAAAAATGTAGATCGGATTTTTCAATATTTTTCCTGTATTCTATAAGTACTTGATTTTGAGTAACCCCATAAAATTTAAAACTAACTTTTTTAACATTCTGTACAATTTCAAAACAGTGAAATGGAAAACCATGAAACCTAGACCTTGGCTCTTGTTAATTAATTTAACAATATAATGACGGTCACCCGTCCACATAACTATTTTATACCTATTATCAACTTAATTACAGTGCGTTGTTAGCATTAGCCCTTTAGTAACGATCTAGCAGTCCATACAAATCACCTGTGCCTAGACTAGATATAAAATTTTGGTTTTAATATAAAGTGGTATGTTCCCGATTTTTTTTTATTATTGAATTAAAAAAATGGAACTTTCGATAAAATATTAATATTATTTTAACTATACGGCTGCTTACGTAATTGGCGTAGTTGCAGCGGAAGATTTTGAAAGATTTTGAAGATGAAATTGATATTTTAAGAATGTGTAGAATTTAAAGTAGTCTTTAGAAAACAAATTGTATAAAGAAAGTTATTTTGGCTTTTCACCTAATTTTAATATTCAAAAAATAAAATTACATATTTTCGCCCATGGGCGTAAGGCCGCTACTTCACTGTCATATTAAAAAAATCTTGGAACGTGGATAACTGGGACATTAAGGGACCTGCTTTGTCTCACTTAAAGAGGTATCCCACTTTCCAAATGTCTCAGATATCCGGGTATAAATATTATAAATATCTGTCTCATTTACGGAGGGCTCATTCATAGAGGTGAGAATAGCGGTTATTTCAGTTGTAGAGATGCGATAATATAAATAAAATTAACGTACACGTTTTAGTTTTCAGAAAATTAATTATTGAAACTGAATTTGACAAATATTAGATTTTGGCAACTTAAATTCAACAAAGACTTCATCGCGTGTCTTTCCACTTTCATAAGCGGATATTAAATTGAGTTTTTCACGTACTGATAAAAACATACTTTAAGTTTAGTAAGTAGTGCTCTCTCGTTTGCGGTGCCCCAAAGGGGTGTCAAATGTCATGTACTTATACCTTTGTAACATCTTTTATTTACCATGTGACATGCAAATAAAGAATATGAATATGAATATGAACATCATTTTTTAAATAAACATCCGGACGATAGCAAAACCAATCTAAAACTGAAGGTCATTTTCAAAGTCCGAGTTAGAGAGGTAATAAATTAACATTATCTCAGTTATAGAGTTCAATACCTATAAAATTCAAAGAAAACAGTTTAGCAAAAGTATTCTTCAAAACATAGTCTCGGTAAAAGAGGTAAAATATGTACACTCGCTGTCTCAATTATAGAGGTAAAAAATGACGATAAAATCGTAAAACTAATCCCAGATATAGAGGTGTGTTTTGTCCCACTACCAGAGGTAATTCAGTGCAAAAGTGTCGGGACCTGAACATGAGTTCCAGTTATGGAGATTTCTCACTTATCCAGGTCCCAGTTAACCAAGTTTTACCTTCCAAAAAATGCAAGTGGTATAACAAAGAATCCGCGGCGGACACTTTAAAAGTTAATTTTCTCAAAAACCGCTGAATCGATTTCGATAAAATTTATATGGGACCACCTGTGAAGTATACCCTTTTAAACAAAAAAAGAATTTTCCGAATCGGTTCAGGCGTCTTCGAGTAATCGGTGAACATACATAAAAAAAATAAAAAAAAAAGATTCCGACGAATTGAGAACCTCCTCCTTTTTTTTGAAGTCAGTTAAAAAGAAAAATACGGACGTTACAAAAGTAGAAAATTTAACACTTATTTTAGGAAAACGATCGAACGAATGACTTTTATCTTTTTCCACTTTTTTTTTAATTTACGTTCAGTTTAATTTATTAAGGCTTCATAGCATCACAGCCATTGGCAACCAGCATGTGCCAATAAAACCAACAGATCAATTTATATTGGTCCAACAATTCCATAGTTTCAATTTTTCAAAAACAATACCTCACCCATTTGGAACGTCCGCACTGCACTGATTAACGCGAGGGAAAAGGATGGAAGATGCGTAAGCATGTTTTGTTGAAGCCTTAAAGTTTGAGGTGTAAGGTCGAGTTTTGTTTGTACATGCTTTAACTGAAATAGTTGATGTGTAGGCGTAGAGCATGAAAAGGAGGCAGTGGTGGACAGAGGAATCCATGGAGAGGACTACAATGTTGTTTTTTAGTTTTTTCTTTTTGTACAATATATTCTATGTTTTTTATCTTTTAACGTGTGATTTTCAGATTAAATATTATTTGAGATTTAAAACATTCTTTTTGCAATAAATGTCATGATTGTGACATAATTTTAACTTGATTAGACATTTATTAAAGCACATCATCGTTACTCGTCAATTCACTGTTAAATTCAATTTTTCCTTTCTGTAAGTTATTTATAGTCGATAAATACATTTTTTACTATGCTTTTATTATATTTAATATAAGTAGGTACCTTAATAACGTGAACGTAATCGCTTATGCTAGTTCTATAAACTGACGAGTAAATTAATGTTCTCATTTACAACATTAAAAAAGCTCATCAACAAGCCATTTTATAACTCTATAGCTTTAAAAGAAAAATTATAAAAAGTAACAGCACATAATTACACGACCAAAATGGGTGGTGCATGAAATGAATTCATCTGGTATTGCGTTTTCGTAACATCTTAAATTTTTCGAGTTATGACTCGATAGATTATACGTTTTGTACTGGAGTAATGAGTTTGCTGTGGGTTTAATTATATGGCTTATAGCTGGCTGGAAATCATCATAAAAGAGATTGTTACTTTGTAGATTTTTCTTTATTGATATCTTGCGTTCTGTATTCATTTTTAATCTGTAGCTACTCTATGTTCGCGTGTTACACAGATGCCATTTTTAATAAAATAAGTTAACAATTTGGTTACTTACTCAAGCATAATATTAAAATACAAAAGAACACAACATAATTTAAATTTAAAGTTATTTGTAACATATTGCATGCAAGATAAACAAATTCTCAGTGTAGTGTGACGTTTTATTTAAATGTATTTATTTTATTTTGTTCCTTTATATTTGAAAATTTGTCACGCGTAAATGTTACAGGTTTGTGAAACTTTTGTGAGTTATAAACTCAGTAAGAGCGAGATTTTTTATTAGGACGGTTGTATAAAAAATCTGATTTCAATAATTATAAAGGCACCATCAAAAATGATAGACGAAGAAGATAATTACGTAAGTAAAATTACAACAAGCTTCTGGTATTTTTATTCGTTACCATTAAAAAAGGCAGTCATCTCCATGGTTTTCCAAGCCGATCAGTTAAACAGCATAGGCCGGACAGAAAAGCCTATAGGGGCGGTACTCAGAGGGTGGAAACGTCGGAAAATTTCACGTAAAGGCCCACCCCTCACGAACACGTGCGGCCAAATAGCCTCAGTATACGAACGCCTTTGCTTTACTAATCATTGCCACCCGTAAAAAAAAAAGAAAAATGAGCGCGCGGTTTGACGTTTCGAATCACATAATTCAAAAATAGAACGCGAAATTACCGCACTGGAATTCGTTCTTTTTTGTTTGAATTTTTTTTTTTAATCGTGTGTTTACGTTCTGGCTAAAGCACCGGAAACGCTATGAAAAGTGACTGCTTTTGTAGTTAAAGTATGCTTTGTGGTATTATTTTTTGAGTGAAATGGTAGGAAACATGACATGAAGCGATTTCATGGTTAGTTGGAGATGGTCTGAAATGTTAAAATGGACATAACATGTTCTACTGTGCGTGATTCAATATGATATAGGTATACCTAATCATTTTGTTTTTGTGACAGTTGGATGTTTCGACATTTAAAGTACTTAGGTACAATATTTATTAAACATAAACTACATATCAAATAAACACCAAAAGGGAAATAATAAGTTACGGATGCTGAATTTATTTTTGTAACGTATTTATTACAGTGACAATTAAATTAAAAAATATATTATTAAAATAGTCACAAAAAATGTATCTAATACCGAGAATCAACTGTGGGAAAAAGATTACAGAGATTTAATAATTTAAAAGAAAGTGGTTAAATTAAGAGTTAATGCAACAATTATTATTATCTTGAGGAAGTTTTAAACTACAGCAAAGTATTGAATAAAATGCGACTGTTCCGAGCAAAAATAACAAGTAACTCGTGTAGTTTCTATGAAAAAGTTGATTCCTAACGGACAAAAAACACAATAAAATTGTTCTCTCGAACCGGCTGACACGCATTAGTTAAAAATACTATTCTAAATTCAAACGCGCCTATTAACCGGTTCCCACGACCGCCATGTTTGCTCGTCCTCGTCTGCTATTGGTCGAGGCCGCGAGTTTAGAGAATTAGAATGTGTAGACCCCACCATTTGGCGACCAGTAAATTATATATTATTTTTTGCGTTCCAAGTTCAAACTCGACAGCTGTTCGCTTTCGAATTAACGGGGCTGTCATCAAACGACGACGGTTGAATTAGAAAAAAAAATGTGGCAAGCCTTTTAAAGCCAGCTACAATTCAACGGTTTTTTTATATATTTGTTGAAATAACTCTATAGGAAATTTTCAATTTAACTCTTCGTCATACAAAAATGGCCGTCATTGACCGAGTTGACCGCCCATTTGATAACTAATTGAACGGGAAATACCGAATAATGTTGTTTGAATATAAACAGTAATTTACCTACATATAAGACTAAGCCAATAAGGAAATTGGTATCGAGGATTGTAATAGGTTGTTTAAGCATAAAACTAGGCTGTAATAATGAGGTTATCGAAACATAGGATTCATGAAGGAATCATCACTTCTGAAAATTTATATATAGTGTAGAGATGTTAATGGAACCTTTTCAACAACATATAGCTATAAAAAATACAGTTTGATTCATTTTCGAACGTCATGCGATTGGCATTCGTTGGTGAGTTTCATCGACCATTAAAAAAAATATAGAATAACATTAAATCTCCTTGGAATACAATTTTCAATCCAAATTTTATCTTACTGACGAGCAAGAAGATACTATACTAAAACTCCTTCAAACACAATTTTCAATCCTATAACTTACTGTCGAGCAAAAAGATTCTATACCTTCATATAATATATTTTTCTTAATACAGCTTACGTGACCAAGTAAAGAGATCCTAAATCTATGCACATCATGACAGTAACCAGTTGACATGTACGCGGTATGTTGACGTGTGAACCTGTACTTAACAATCTGTTAGTTAATATTCAAGGTGGACTTGATTAGCGAATCGACAAGGTTACACGACTTGTAGTTATGTATGGTTCGGTTTGAAGTCCGTATTCAAACATTTTAGGTTCCGTATCAAGGGCTATCGATTTTTTTTAATCTTTAAATATATTTGTTACACTCAGCAAACCTATGTCAAGTCGCTCCTCAAATCTAACAAGGAATTTAGGATACACGTTTAACAAAACAAATAGATATACATACACCGGAAAAACATTATTCTCCTTGTATACACGAAAATTAAGGCTTTCACTCATCATACTGACATACTGGAAATTTTTTATACAAATTAACCACCTTATATCGGCTATCTTGATACTGGAAGGTTTTTGATAAAATTTGATATACGTTCCTTATTTAACCCCAGTTTACTGTTAAAGCTCTGCTTTACAAAATGTTGATTAAAAATATAATGTTAGAACCTCGTATTTAGGTGGATAAAAGAATGACGTTCGAAAAAATTACCTACTTCGAATAAATATTTTCATTTCATTACATTTCATCGTAGGTTAAGATAATATCTACAGGGTGTAACAGAAAGGTGTGATAATATTTCAAGGTTGGCTTTTACCCATCAAACTGAACAACTTTTGTATGAAAAGACCGAAAATTTCTTTGCGATTTCAACAAAGTTTTAGAACAAAAGTTGTTCAGTTTGATGGGTAAAAGTATAGTAAGTAAATTAGTAAAGTCCAACCTTGAAGTATTATCACACCTTTCTGTTACACCCTGTATAAATACAATTACCACCACTGCCATCTTTTCTAAGTCTTGCCGCCAAACAACTATGATGTTCCCTTAACCCCTGAATATAATTTGGTATACATGTCGTGACCAAATCATACGAATTCGGCATGACATGAAATTACTGGCTATATCGTCGAGAAGCTCCAACAAAATGACCACGCTGAATACGTTAAAAACAACCGAATTCAATCGCAACAACTCCAATTTTGCTACGTTTTTGTTGATTTTCTCAAAAACCGCTGAATCGATTTCCATAAAATTTATATGGGACCACCTGTGAAGTATACCCTTTTAAACAAAAAAAGAATTTTCCAAATCGGTTCAGGCGTCTTCGAGTAATCGGTGAACATACATAAAAAAAAAAGATTCCGACGAATTGAGAACCTCCTCCTTTTTTTTGAAGTCGGTTAAAAAGAGTCAACTAGAACATCAGTAATCTAACCTAACCTCATCTAGAGTTTTTTTTTGACATATATACTTAATTTTTCGACAAACTTTAAAATTTGAAATAATAACTGACAACGCTGAACCGTTAAAAACAACCGACTTCAATCGTAACAACTACAATTTCACTATGTTTTTTGTTTTTGTGGATTTTTCCAAAAAGCGCTGAATCAATTTAGATAAAATTTATACATATAAGCCCACCTCTAAAGTATTAGCTACCAAACAAAAAAGAATCATGAAAATCAGTTTTATAATTGGCGGAGTAAACGCGTAACATAAATACAAAAAAAACAACATACAGTCGAATTGAGAAACTCCTTCTTTTTTGAAGTCAGTTAAAAACTATGAGACTTTTAAAATAAATAATCGATCAAATTGTTTTAACTTCACCTATAACCATTAGAGACAACGCAACCATAATACTCTTCCTTATTTGTACATTGGCGACAATTATTGGCAATTCAAGTAGAAAAAACTGGTCCGATAGACGTCATTATAATCTGATTAGATAAAAATTAACCTTCTTCTAAGTAAGTACCATTTTAAGCAGAACTGCGCTGTATATATTTTACTTCTTATAAAGCCAGACCAGCTTACACTGGTGTCTTTCATTATTGTGCGGCTGTCTGTACATTAGTACAATGCTTGAAGGCTTGAAGTAATGACCAATCTATGTTGCGTAAAGCACTTTTAAAAATGTTTCATTCCTTGTTTAGTTATTAAAGATTTTATGTTGAAACTGCTATTTAGTTTCCTGGATACAGCTGATAAGTTATTGATCAAATGATTAGAATTGACAGCTTTATTGGTGTATTGATCAATCGCTATAATGACTGCGCTGAAATTATCGTCATAGTGCAAACAACAGTCATTGTTTGCAGTCTTAAGGTTAAGCGCAGAGTACTTAATGATAACACTGGTTGCATTATAATGAAATCAAATTTCATTAGCTAATCATCAATCATCCAAATATATTTTAGTTCGCAGTTTATCTAACTGTTACTAGTACTTGTAACATATTTAATACCAGAAAGGTTACAGTACATTGGATTGCTTTGTATTTGCCGGTTATTGAACAATACCCGTGGCTTAGTGATAGCTATCAAGATGAGTTCTCTATTAATATACAAAATGTATACAAAACCTCGGCCGACCTGTGAAGGTTGCGGGAAGCCACTGGATGCTGGCAGCGCAGGACCGGTTGGAGTGAAAATCCTTGGGGAAGACCTTCGTCCATGAGTGGACGTCTTTTGACTGATGATGATACAGAAATTCAAATATTTCTCTTTTTTGACAGAGCCCTGCATCAGAATCCGACAGCAGTTCGGTGTCGGGTGCGAAGAGTCCTGCACCTCCACTACTGCAACATCTGTTGCAGTTGCAGCAACTGCAAGCACAGAACCCCCAGGCGCTGGCTCAGGTGAGGATACTAGATTTAAAAAAAATACAAATACAATAAATAATACTTCCAAATCTACTACATTATCATCACTTACCATCAGGCCAAGGGTTTATCAATTAACGATAAAAAAACTGATTTCTGTATACAGAGAGTTTAGTACTGGATGAGTAGAGCTTGAAAATACTATGTGAGGGTATAAGAACAGGTTTCTGCTAATAGTGAACGGAGAGATACATAGGTATTGGATGACGAGCGACTGAATACTTTTTATTTGGTATTTTAGGTAATAAGAAATTTAGATAAGACCATGACTGATAGATAAATATGTAACTGAAATTCTGAAACCATGTTAGAATTTCATATTCGATTCATATCCATCCAGCCATATTAAGGTCTAGTAACTGACAGGCATATTTGTAAAACTTAGACTTTAACAACGTTTGAAGAAACTGAATACCTTTAATATACAGGGTTACAAATAAAGATCTAAGTACTAAACCAGCTCCATGTCGGATTTAAAATGTTGCAACGTCAGCACTATCTATTGATATAGACATTCCAGTTTCTTTCAACAAAAAGTTTGATAATTACAATATTAAGCAGACAAATAAGATTAGTCATAGTCATAGGAAAATGCAATAGCTTTGCGCAGAATTTAACATGTTTAACATAGATGAAATATTATTTTTTGAAAATTTATTTTCTCACAAATATAAAGTTTTCATAAACATGCACATTGTTAAGATTTATACAAAGTTTTTAAGTCCTACTAGTAATAAAATTTCTGTTATATTTTTCGGTTCTAATGAACAAAGAAACATTTTGTCAATATTAAAATAAAAACATATCTTCGTTTAGTTTCAGCAGATGATCGCGACGTTGGCAGCACTGGGCACGGGGCTGGTCCCCCCCACGCTGCCACAGGCCTGGCTGATGCAGAGGCTAGTGCAGTCCCGGCAACAGGAGCCCAGGTGAGCCCCTGATATAGATTGTTAGTTATGACACGAGAGAATTTTGTTAAGATACGATTTCCAAGTACAGTAGCTAGTATAGTCCCCGGTAAAGAAGTGCGAATGAAACATTATTTTGATACCTATTGAAATAAACGAAAGTTAAGAAATGTATGTGGAGTAATTAATTTATTTTCGTTGTTAGAGATATAAAATAGGTATTTAACTTTATTGTGACATTTATAGAAGTTCATTTACTTGTTACATTAGAAGCAGAACATGATTTATTATTGACTGTGGAAGCTGATGTTGATTTTAATTGAATTCTTAGAGATCACAGTTCGTTCAATATACATTAAAGACAACACAGGAGATTAATCGCTTTAGTTTGGTAAAATTTAAGTAGTCGGAGAGCACGTCGTAATGGTTGCAATTTATTTGACTTTGTTTAATTGTGTGTGGCTTAACAAACCACATAATTTTAGGTGATCAAATTACATTTAAATAAAAGTATATATTTTAAAAAGAACAATATTTACGTAAAATCTGATGTGCAATTTATTTTTTCAGTTTTCCTTACAAATTATTGATTCACTATTCATTTAATATCTCAAGCGGAAAAAAATGTAGATCGGCATTTTTCTATATTTTTCCTGTATTCTATGCTTGATCCTGAGTAACCCCTTAAAATTTCAAACGCGCTCTTTAGATGACTGTTATCAATGAGTCTTATAGTGATCATTTTATGATTTTTTCGTATAAATGCAACAATCAAAACAAACATATCTAAAGGTCACTTGACAATTCAATCCTTAGCACAACCGCGAACGTTCTCTATAAATAAAGATGGATCCTTGAAACGTGTAAAGCTAGAATACGGAACAAGTAGGCAGCGCGGTTTTGCTCTTATAGAGTAAATTTTCAGTCGATTTACAATATATACCAGCAAAAGAAAATGAACAAAAATATATTAAAACCATAAAATTTAAGAATATGCGTTATATAATAGC
This sequence comes from Coleophora deauratella, assembly GCA_958295455.1. Taxonomy (NCBI): domain Eukaryota; kingdom Metazoa; phylum Arthropoda; class Insecta; order Lepidoptera; family Coleophoridae; genus Coleophora; species Coleophora deauratella. The sequence goes on along the minus strand of OY282410.1, from coordinate 9,812,103 downwards.
TTTCTGCCAGCGGCCTCGCTCGTAAACAATTTTGGTTACCTCGCGGAAATCACCTGAGGAATCGAGATAAAATATGATATATTATGTCCTCCTCAGTGTCACGGATATGCATGTTCCAAATTTATTAAAATCGGTGTTAAGAAGAAACAAACAGACACAATTTTTGTAATATGTTAGGATGGCATCTCACTATAAATCAGAAAGGAGTCTAAATTACCTATTTAATTTCACATACTATTAAAAATATGTCGATTCTATTAATTTTATAATATTGTATGAGTATTATGGTATAAATATTATATCTATACCTATTATTCAATCATCATAGACGATAAGCCATTGATTTATTCAAATTAAATAGTAGCATCAAAGCCTACATACATTTCTTTGATATATGGATTCATAAATGACCTTGTATTGTATTATGTGCATTGTGGGCAATGCTGATACCTACAGATGCACAAATCGTTAGCATTTTATGTTAACCACGTATCCAGACATCGATACGAAGAACGTGCCAATAGATGTGTTTGGTTAGTATGACAGTGTAATTTACTTTTTAATCCACAGTAAAAAAATCTATGACTTGTTAAACTAAATGTAGTAAATTAATGATTAAATAAAAATTGTTAATTATATCTCCTATCCAATCTTTTGATTCTCAATCAGATAATTTATTCTATAATTATTAAATGTTGAAACCAAATCTCAATTCAATGGGAGCATTCGACAATGGTGATCACACTAATTACTTACGCAATTTACTCGGTTGGAGTCCTTGCTGGTCTATATCAATTTAATTGTTATTAATCACCATGTCGCAGTCCAACCAAGCTAATATTTTCGCAGTAGCCTCTATCTAGAGGCTACTGCCGAGTAGAGTGCCGCAAGGCTGCATACTCGGGCCCATTTAAAATTTAAATTCGTTTAGTTAGGAATCGGCATTGTTCGACTCAGAACTGGGACACTAATTTGGTTGACAACGGACTTAAATCGAGGCCTTATGTCGTTATAGTTAAAGACTAGCTTATAGTTAAGGACTAGTTAGTTTGTTTTGACATACATACAATTCATGTTATTGAACTAATGTATGCAAATCGGCGTATTTACGCGTTAAGTTCATTTTATGAGTAAATTTATTAGCATTAATAGTGTGATTACGGGTTATAACTCAGCAATAAAAACGTTAAGCCTAAGAACACACAATTGAAACTATTTGTTTTGAACAAAATTGAAAAGTCCTTTATAGATAAACATTTACTCCGAAAATTCTTTGAATTCAAATTAAGCAAACCTTTATAGCCATTACAGACGCTAATATTCGGGGTCAAGTTTCCTAAAAACTGCATTAACCTTCCCAACACACACTTACAACAATATTTCTAACTTAATCTGACTCCAAATCTGAAGAAATTGCTCAAAAAAAAACATTACACGTTTACGCAGATTGAAAATTTTATAAAACCAATTTTTGCGCATACCAATAATCAAATTCATGACAAACTTTATAAGTTTTATGAATAGAATCTTTAGTTAATTTTCGATCGCCTCGTACAATACTTAAGCCTATAAAGTACATCGTCGGGAACACATCCGTTCGCAAATCGGGAACAGACGGCGAGGCAGGCGTCAAAGCACAGATGCTCTGCCGACAATCGACTCCTTTCAGCTCGCTCTGATATCGAGGCTCGGTATCATTTTGTATATTGTAAGTAGAATTTGCGAGTTTGTGATATATCTCAGTTTTCCATGAGAATACAGCTTCAACACAATGCAATTTTGTGTTACTTGTAACATATGGACGAACTGACTTACCTTGAAAATTTGAGTCTAAAGAATACTTTATTTTTAAATTGAATCTAATTGGAATAGACTTATCATATTATGTATATTATAATCATTATATATTTTTTAAAGATTACACTTTCTAACAAACGTGTAGTTAAAATTTGAAGTCTATTCATTTATTTCACACAATTAATTATCTAAAACCTAAAATGACCTGCTCCCGATGACTTTTTTGAATTTCCCCAAACTTTTGTGAATGGCCTACAACCACATTCGGAGAGGCATTCCATCTGAGCCCTCAAGATCGGCAAGGCACTGAAAACACTTCTGATAACACACTTATAGATGCTCCTAGGTACCTAGACCGTCAGCCTTTTATAGTTCATTCCAATCAAAAAAAAGTAAAAGTTTAACAAAACTACTATGGATTTGACACATGTCAATGTCAGTTATATAGTAAGTTTGTTTACCTTTTACTTTTTTTGATTGGAATAAACTATACCATCTCACATAAAAAAACGCAGTGATGCTATTCTGTAAGTTCAATATAAAACATTCATTTTTTATCGGTTTCACATAAAATTAACAATTACGTTTATCCATATCCATTTCTCCTTATTGCTCTATAAGATTAACTTTAGCCTCAAAAACATGACATTAGCTTCACCTCAAAACCTAAATAAGTATTCAAACTTGCACCTACTAAAGTATCGGCGCGCAGGCACCTCCAAGATTAGCATTGACAGCGTCTTTGTGCGCACATCATGGCTGCCTTGAATGGGCTGAAGGCTTTTAGGTTGTGCTATTTATGAGTGACGAGAATAACCTCTACCAACTATTTATTTGATATGTCAAGTAATTTTAAAAAACTTGACGGTATTTTAAAGGAATCAAAAGCTGTGAAAATGAAGTATTATATCCAGACAAAATGCGGAAGTTTATTAGCAGTAGGATGTAAAAAATGTTCCTTCTTTATGTGAATATTATATTTACTATGAGAAATACAACATCAAGCAACCGCCATCCTTAAGTATTTCATGGTTAATTTTGCCATACAGTAATAAAGATATTAAGAAGATATTATAAAATGTGGATAAGTAGTGGGATTGGGATTTTCCCGTGATGTCACATGCGTTGGAACCAATTTTATGAGGATATCTTTGGTGCACCATCCACCGTAGCTCGCGAGAATGTAAATGTTTTATTTACTGATCTTTAACGAACTGTGCAATGAGGTTTGAAATTTCACAGTCCCCAGTTTTCCTATCTTCATGAGTTGCTACTATTTACAGATGACAAAAATGTTGTCAGTTGCCAGTCTTGAAAATTGAGACTGATATCACATCCAATGTTCAAACATATAAAATTTATTTGGTTTATACGTAGAATTTTGACGACAATGCCTTAAGAATATCAGTCGCAAACTAAATTCAAAGAACGTCTATTCACTGTTACCACTATCGTTACATTATCGTCACTCTATACCGCACCTGTTCAGCTACAGTTCATTTCAGCGTCTCACTATTCATTACTATTGAGCCGTTTAAAATGGCACCAACTTCAGATGGAAATTGTGAAGACATTGTGAAAATGGGAGACTTCTCAATAGAAGTGGGTGCTGCATTTGTAAAGGTGACAGGCGAAGTAGGTTATGTTGTTACGCGTGGTATGACAAGGTTGTGCAATGTAGGCGGAACGTATTAATATTTTGTGCGACTTGTTCAATATATGATACACTTACACGTGTTAGAACCTTTGTGTTTAAATGAAATGAATGGATTTATTTTTATTAAGAAGATTGTTGTTTATCTATTCATTTTTCTGTACAGCAGTGTTTTTTACTTCACCTTTTTTAATACACGACCCCTTTATAGGTAAAAAAATTCTTGCGACCCCATAAACATACAAAATGTTAGTGATTTCAAAGACTACGTTTATAATTTTCTTCAGTAGAAAATGATTTAGTTATTAATGTCTCCAAAATAGAACCACCCATACAACCATTTCCGTCGCAGTGTAGACAATGCTACTTGCGTCGTAATAGAAGCAAGTAGCATTGTCTACACTGCGACCGAAATGGTTGTATGGACACGTTTTGACAAATTCTTAAAAAATAAGCAGGTCCAGCCTTCTCACTGAAATCGTCTTTTTTTTCATTGCAGTGTAGGACCTACAAATACTGACTTTTTCTTTTACTCGCGACCCACAGGTTAAAAACCACTGCTATCACAGCATTCAGTTAGTCAGATTTGGATATCATCAATGATTTTAAAATTAGGTACAGGAAGAAATTTTATTATTTTTATTACTTGGAACTGAGACTTCCCGCAACGAAACTGCACAATTTTTCTGCAACCCAGCAAACGCATATCTCATACACATTTTTTAAGTTGGTTTATTTCCTTGTAGAAAGTTCACTTTTGTGTCAATTAGTACTTTTTATATCCTACAACTTTGCTAGCTGCCGACTTTTTCTGTTCAAAATTGGTAAGCTGTTAGCATCGTCTCATCTGATATTATGTAAAACCCATTAATCAACGTCTTTCTAAAATCGCTGAAAAAGTACTTACAGAGGCTTTTTCTCATGAAACTGATAAAAAGAACTTATAACTTATTCTTTCAAATAAGAACTACTAATAATATTTTTATTTTAATATAAGACAATAAAAATAGTAATAAAACAGAATGCGTCAACATTTTTTTTTCCTGAAAATACATGAAATTTTGTGAAAACCCACAAAAATTTCAAAAACATTGACATCTACTAAAGGACGATCTCTCTTTCAGACTCCCGGAACTAGCGGAGAAGGTCGCCGCACCAGCGTCCCCCACGACGACCGAGCAGCCGCTGGACCTTAGCGCCAAGTCAACCTCCAGCACCAGCGGAACGCCTCCTCCTGACGGCAAGATCCTCGACAATTCTAGGTGAGATTTACAATTTATCTAACAGGAACGTTGGTTTTTTATGGCGGACTTAAATGCAGCGGGGACCGCTGTGCTGATTAAGGTCACGGTATATTTATGAATGTAAATTTTGAATCCACCAAATTAGAGTACGTAGATTTTCATTAGCCTACTAATCAAAGTGTAGATATTTAATTTAATTTATAAGTGATTATTCTTTACTTCTACTCATTTTCATAACAAATTTTCCTAAGTAATCTACATTGTGTGGTTTTCATTAAATTAGTTTAACCTACATTAGTCTACTTCGAATGAAGAGTCCAGATATTTTTTGCAAATTGATTATAGGTTACTTTGGGAAAGTTATTCAGGAACATGTTATGTGTTATATATTTATATATATTTATCAATGAACTATATAATAATGTTTGTGTACATGCTGTTCTGCCATCTCAGCTACAATTTCTCCTTTACCCGGGTCTACTGGAAGAAATTTCTACTAGAAATAAGCTGCAACCTTTGTGTATATTTTATGTTAAGCCTGTGTATTATGTCTATTATGTGTACACAAAAAAAATGTACAATAAATAAATAAATAACATGACTAGAACTGGCCGTAGGTATATTCTTCTTTATCGATTTAAAAAAAAGCTTTTACCACATATGGTTTAAAAGAACCAGTTTTGATATTATGCACAAAATACCCAACATGGTGAAATTTTCATTTTAATAATTAAGGCACATGCTCATATTATGTGATGGTACACATTGATAACAGGGTAATTGCCACGAATTAAGGCCACATACATAAACATAACACTTTAAAACTTTAATCAATTTAAAAATGTTTTGTAGCTGCCTAGTACAATTAATAAAACAACGTATTAGTACAATAATAAGAAATTAAACTTTTTTCAGTATTTCCCGAATTTAAACAACCTAACCAAATTAATTTGAAACCAAAAGAAAATGCCCTATCAGCCTGTTAACAACCCATTACGTCCCCACTGTAGGGGCACGGGTCTCTCCCATACATCGGGAAGGTTAGGCCATACTCCACACACGGGGGCCAAGTCCGGATTGGTGAACCTCCACCAATCAGCCTATCACATTCAGAAGATTGACACAAATCTAACGATATCTTGCACTCCAAATTGGATTAAGCTGTTTAATGTACTAACTCTTCAGCTAAACAAGTTTACAATGTATCAGTCTCTAGTTCCCATAGCACAGAAATTCCTAATTGAGGGCAGAATATCCCCGATATTTATTAAATAATATTACAGTTTAAACAGATTACGAACAGACCACCTCGGTAGCTATCACCGATACTACAAAGTTAATTGCCAACTTAATGTTACAATTAATAGATCATCGTCTTTAAAATTCCCGTCTCATATTCAAATGACAGCACATATGTCATCCAACACTATTCCATCATGGCGTTCGAATAAGCTGTCAAAAGTTCATCGACCCCAAACATTACAAAGTTTCGTTTTCATCGCAGACCTAAATATTGCTTCGTAGGGACAAGGCATTTGGCTATGAAGGAAGGTGGAACCAAATAGTGCCTAAGTTGACATAGTTTTCTGTTAGCAATACCGTTTATCTAGTGAGCTAGGAATTTTCATTAAAATTACGGCCTAATTTAGGTAAAAATGATCAAATAATTTATTTGGATGCAACAATACCCATATCAAATCAGATATTACAGTAAAATTAGAAATAAAATAAAATGAGCCTGCATCCATGTCTTCGGTATCATCATCGCTTAAATGAGGTAATGGAGGCTTGCCATAACGATTTAAAAAAAGTTTGCCAAAACAAACTACCTACAGGGAGAAGCAGGTCTCGAGACATATGTCCATGGTTTTCATAGTTTAATGGGAGCGTTCACACTACCATTGTTGTAGTAATCTGAGTCCCATAATTCAATAGGAAGTGTATTACGGTGGGTTATGGGCCATATGGTCAATAATACGAGTCTCGCTGTGACCACAGTGGATTATTAATGGGTTTCCTACAAATATTGCTTTTTGAATAGTAAAATGTAAGGTCATTTTATGGTGCCGTGTAGGAAATGTTTTCACATAAAAATATTAACTACTATTTATTATAATAAAAAAAAAACAGATATACCTATGACCTATGTCTATAAAGCATTCACCCGAAAAAAAACATTCTTTCTATGAAAATCGGGTAAACAAATATACATTTCGATTGCGTTCCAACATCTAAATTCATGCACACTAAACACATGTATTTCGTTTAATTTTCTATCCATTCCAGTTTGTAAGATAAAAGAAACGACGAAGACAACAATGTATTTTTTATTTCAAAATACGTAATTGCCATTGTTTTCACTTCATCTGCCAAAATGTTTCTGTGTTCATTATTATTAAACATGTTCATTATTACACAAACATGTTACACATCTACATCGCTCATAGTTATTTTGTCATTCAGTACGACGCGACGACGACATCAACACAAAAGCTAGTAAATAAATAACACCCTGTATATAAGGTGCTACTTTATTAGTGCCCGATATTTTAGTCAGTGCTTCTACTCCTGATTCTGATCAACTTTCCCCAAGGAACCCATAGTCAAATCGCAAAAAAAATTCTGGACTCTTCGTACTAATTTGGCCGCTCGGCTGATCGATGTGTATGAAGAATCCAAAATTTTTTTGTGAATTGACTATGGGTTCCTTGGGGAAAGTTGATCAGAATCAGGAGTAGAAGCACTGACTAAAATATCGGGCACTTATAAAGTAGCACCTTATATTTAGTCTGGATTGATTTCCAACAGAGAATTACTTCTGTTAATAACAAGTCCATCTTGCATACAATATACGTCATAATATCAAAAGTCAAGGACCTTATATCTTGGGGCCAACGCACTGCAAATTCAACGAAACGCATTGCAAAAGAAATGCACTTTATTGCATCCAGACAAACATGGATAAGATGCATATTGCATGTGTGTTAACTCAAGACGGCTTTGAATCACTTTTTTGCTTTTTAGTTTGCTAGTTTTGTTCATTTTGTTTGCTTTTAGTCATTAGGTAAGTACGTATATTTAAAGAAAAAGTTTATGAGAAAAGGTGTAATTTCTTCAGCCTTATTTCGCAACGACCACGATTTTCCCAAGTTCCAAAGTCCTGGCCATAAAATTTGAAAATTTTAATTCAAAATTCGTATTCTGATTTTACATTCAAAATTACTTACTGCGTCGTCTTCAGACCTTCAGACAGTTTGACCCAGTCGGTTTACGAACGGCTTAAATTTTGAAGCAATTTTCAAGGCGCCGAATCGTATCTCGAACTTGCAACTCCTCTTTATAAAATCTTGACTAATGGTGTAAGACATAGTGCTTATTATGAGGGATAGTACTTATTATGATTTTGAGAACTGTCTAATTGGACAGGTACTTAAGAATACAGTTGCCTTCACTGTTCTTTCTTTTTATAAGTTTGCCCGTTTGCCTTGTCTACGGCTCAGTTAAAATTTAGTTAGAGGTTGTATATCTGTCGTACTTTCTTCAACTTTATATTAAAAAACTTTTACAGTTAATACTACTTTTATGCGAGAATTAATTAAAATAATACTAATCTTTGATACGACAAAGTTCAATTACTTAAAATTGTAACAACACCTACATCGGTAATATGACCTATTTTTAATAAAAGTAATGAAATTTATCATTTGCTTGTTTATATTTTTTTTTTTTTTTTTTCAAATATGGTAGGGCTATGAATCAGTTTTTGCAGTAGAATACAGTCTGAATGAAAAAATATCATGATTAGTCACACTTTAGTCACACACACCTCCGATGAAAATAAAATCATATTCTATTATCAAAGTTACTGTCTTCGTCGCATTAATGAGTTTTGATAGGATTTTGAACGAACCCTTAACAAAATATTTGACTCTTGCTCTTCTCAAGCAAGAGCAAGAGTCAAATATTATATGTAGGTACATATAATATATAAATATGCGTATGAAAGAAGACAATGTCATCATAGTATTCTGTCTGATATAACTCGAATCGATAGTGAATAAATTCATTCGCCCGATCTGGGTCGCACCGAAACAAATAAAAAACGATCTGCCAGTGCAATGCCCCGATGCCAACTACACGATATCACTCCTTAACACATGCAGATAAAGCTCAAAATAGAATGCGAAGGCACTACAAAAATAAGAAAGTAAAACGCTAAGATGAAATCGAAGATGGAGACGCCTCAAGCAAATTGAGACTTTACTTTTTTAGTGATAAAGTTCGGTTTTGAATTAAATTTATGGAGGGGAATAAAAGTGTACGAGCTATAAAGATACGTACGGTTCTGTTTTAGGGTTCCGTCAAAAGGAAACCCCTTTTGTGAGGCTGCCATGCATGTCCGTGTGGACTCGTTGGGGAATGGAGATTAAGTTTCCAAAGTAAATGATATTTGAGTTAAGAGTTAAGCCTTTATAGGTTTACTAGCGACCCGCTCCGGCTTCGCACGGGCGTAATGTATTATATATGTTACGGGCAATTTGATAAGTCCGGGCACTATTAATAATGGCCGGTCTGTATTCATAATGCCCGACTCAGTTGGGCAATGTGATTAAAACAGAATGATTAATCACTTTTCCCGGCCATTATGAATAATGCCCACCCTATCTTGGGCAAAGTAATAAAAGAAGTGAACTGTAGTGTTTTTATTTATTTTCATGAAAAATTAACAAAAAATAAAATATTGAACATAGTAGTTAAAACATAAAAAGTTAAAAATGTAATAACATCAGTAGTTACCTATTTTTATTTTGATAAAAATATTACTTAAGAACAGTAGTTTACAAATTAAACTGAGAAAAATCAACTGAAATATCTAATAATTAAGGACTGTGCAAGAAAGTTCTAGGGAATTATTCATACTGCCCGGTCCAAGTGATAAATTTAAGCTATCTCAAACACTGACTTATTACATGGACCACGGGGCATCGGGCATTATTAATAATGGCCGGTTAAAGTGATAAATTAATCACTTTGCCCGACGCTCTTGGGCATTATTAATAATGGCCGGTCCTTATTAATAATGCCCAGTTAATCACGTTGCCCGTAACATATACATATAAACCTTCCTCTTGAATCACTCTATCTATTTAAAAAAATCGCATCTAAATCCGTTGCGTAGTTTTAAAGATCTAATCTAAGTTTCAAATCGCAAATGTTTTTTTGGACTTTTCATACAAATCGATCAGCTGGCGAACCAAGTTTGTATGAAAAGTCCGAAAATTTCTTTGCGATTTCAACAGTTGTAGAACAAAAGTTGTTCAGTTTGATGAGTAGAAGCCCACCTTAAAGTATTATCACACCTTTCTGTTACACCCTGTATATGGTGTTACTTTATTAGGAGTTCATACAAATCGATCGTCTCATCGCATTATGTCCTTTTCTCGAAATGTCCTTTCTCAAAATGTCCTTTTGTCGTTATGTCCTTTTCTCGAAATGTCCTTTTCTCGAAATGTCCTTTTCTCAAAATGTCCTTTTCTCAATATCTGATTAAGTTAATATCACACTTCCTAATAAGCATGCATCAACCAAGGAGAACTTAAAAGTAAAACAAAAACCTAATAAAAATCTGTCCTTTTTTACGAACAAATTCACATGAAACTCATAATGATTATTGCTCGTTATTGATTATTGCCACCTATCACATAAAAAAAACAGGGAAGTGTCCAATTCAGCACTTTTATATTAGACTTAAAATAAAAAAACAATTCTACTAGAAATAAGCTGCACCCTTTGTGTATATTTTATGTTAAGCCTGTGTATTTTGTCTATTATATGTACCGAAAAAATTGTAAAATAAATAAATAATAAAAATTTTAATATATAAAACTTACCAAAGAGTCGAGTCAATTAAATACAGCAAAATCACGTCTCAGTTCATTATGGTTTATAATAATAGTCATTTTTCACAGTAAATTATTTCTACTTAGTAACCAACCTTTTCTTTAAAATAATGGCATTGGCCGGCATTTTTTTCTGTTTAAACATTATTGAATATATTGTATATCTAAAAATTATTATGTTGGTTTTTTGGGAAATAATTACCTACAATTTTGTATTTTTATTTCAGAAATTTTTACTACAAGGGTTTATTTTGGTTGAATAAATAATTTTGTGGGAATTCGGATATTAAATTTCAATGTTTTTGTTAAAAATTGAGTGGTTTTAAAATGTAACTGAAATATTTATTTTATGTATATCATGAAAGTACTGAATCGGACACGGATTTTTATTACGTTTTTGTTTTACTTCTAAGTTCTCCTTGGTTGATGCATGCTTATTAGGAAGTTTGTTATGTACTTAATCAGACACTGAGAAAAGGACATTTTGAGAAAAGGACATTTCGAGAAAAGGACATTTCGAGAAAAGGACATAACGAGAAAAGGACATTTTGAGAAAGGACATTTCGAGAAAAGGCGACATAATGCGATGAGACGAAATCGCGTATCAGCCGAAAGGCCAAATTAGTATGAAGAGTTCAAAAATTTTTTGGGATTTGACTTTGGGGAAAGTGATCAGAATCAGGAGTAGAAGCACTTACTAAAATATCGGGCACTAATAGAGTAGCACCTTATATTGCACTATAGTAGGTCCATAGATGCACTAACTAACACAGGGCGATGCCCTTTTATGCATTCACATAAAAACCTCTTATCGGCGACTGCAGAGCAAATGTTTCTACCTTATCATAAGGATTAAGCGTTTCGAAATATGTTGTATTGAAGTTTGTGTGTTTGTTTGTGACTTTAGTCTGTGGACTGACCGATAGCGCTTTATTATACAGGGTGTTAAAAAAGTGAGTTTGAAATTTTAAGGGGGTTACTCAGAATCAAGTATAGAATCACGGTAAAATATTTAAAAAATCCACTCTTCAATTTTTTTTCAGTTTTTCATACAAATTCTTGATTCACTATTTAGATTTAGTACGCAAATCTGAAAAAAAAATTTTTTCAATATTTCTCCTGGGTTCTACACTTGATTCTGAGTAACCCCTTCAAATTTCAAACGTACTTTTTTAACACAGGACAACTGTGTGTCTTAAAATGGTCCAGGAACATAAAACTTGAGTTTCTTTAGAATAGTATCGTACTTAGATATGTCGTTTAATAATGTTGCAGTTTTTACGGTGACGCAGTGCACAAGTTCCGCGTGGTAGGAACTTTGTACTAAGTAGAAAAAAGACGATTTAAAAGTATGCGTACAGCATCTACTTAAATAAAAAATATTTTGACTTTGACTTTGACCAATTTACACAGGAAATGTTATTATTTAAACTATTCACTTTTAATATTAATTTAGATATTTTTTAGTATTATGCTCATAAGTATATGGAAGCGCCTTGTTGGCTAGACATAGGTTCATTTCATCGCAATCCAAGCATCCATCATATCAGTTGTATTGAAAATGTCCAATAGGTATATTTTCTGCGATTTGTACCTACTAGGTAGAAAAAAATGATGATTCGTTGATTCGTATTTTAATGACAGATATTAACATAACTTATAAATAAAGGATAAAAAAATAGAACCCTCGAAGGAGAATCCATTTTTTTTATTATTTGTGTAAAAAATGGTAGAACAATAGTTGTCACATAATTATGTGTCATAATTATGACTGAAATGGTCATAGTCACCATTAAAAAAAACACTTCTTTATTGAACACCCAGACACAAAACAAAATATCTGTTTTTCATACAAATTTTCAGAACGAACCCGAAACACTACTAATGACAATAGTAACTGAGCCACCAAGTCACAAAAAACACAAATTTTCATCGTTTTTGGAAATTTGTAATTTATAGAGTTTACTATTTATAGCTTAGTTAGTACCTATGTGTTTACCCATAAAACATTGATTATTGACCCAATTGCCGCGGCGTTTACGACTAATTTTAGTTTTAACGACAACGCGCCCATGATTCTCATTTCGATACGAGTTTTTATGGTGACATAATTGTTATTTATCTAGGCTAGTTCCATTCAAGGTGTTTCAGATGGCCTATTTTTTTACGGTACTGTGTTTCATATGTTTATCACAAAACTAAGCGTCTTCTGAAGGTATTTATGTTTCCGTATAAAGTAGACCTATCAGTTGATCATGGTTCGTTTTAAAATCGGTCTTGAAAGGAAACCTCGTTCCTCGAAATATACTTTTCGAAACTATAAAGGTTTGTTTTTGTTTCAGATTGAAACGAAGCGCATTGGATAGCGTGTCCAATAGCGCAGCTCGGCGAACGTACACGGATGACGAACTACAGTCAGCCCTGAGGGACATCCAGTCCGGGAGGCTGGGTACCAGACGAGCCGCCGTCGTCTATGGAATCCCGCGATCCACCCTCCGCAACAAGGTCAACAAGTTTGGCATCACCACCGACCCCCAGGAGTCAGAACCCGACAGCGACCCTGAAAGGACAGATTCTCCGCCATCAGTCATACTAAAGATCCCAACCTTCCCACCGCCAGATGAAAAGAGCTCCTCACCAGCCACCCCAGTCACAACCCCCGTGACGCCCATCACGCCTGTGTTACATCCCCCTCAGCCGACCCTCAACCCTCCTTCACATCTCATTTTGCCCCCCTCAGTATACGCTGACCCGCCATCAAACCAGCACCTTTTCACGTCTCTTAGCGACGTCATCGCTAAGAGCATAAGCCAAAAGTTCACCCAGTCCCTTGATAGACCACAGCACGATCTGTCCTTTATGCGAGCTCCGGACAGACACGTCTCAGTCATAAAGACACCACCAGACAACCAGCGGAACTACCCGTCTCCAAGCAATTCTCGATCCACCACGAACAACAACGGGCAACCCGCCGGTGGGAAGGGGACTAGACCGAAACGTGGGAAGTACAGGAACTATGATCGTGACAGTCTAGTGGAGGCAGTCAAAGCGGTCCAAAGAGGCGAAATGTCAGTCCATCGAGCTGGATCGTACTATGGAGTTCCGCATTCGACTCTCGAGTATAAAGTGAAGGAGCGGCATCTGATGAGGCCTAGGAAACGAGAGCCGAAGCCCCAGCAAGATATGAAACCGCAACCGCCAAAACCTCCACTACCGAAACCGCCAACGAAACCGTTCTCCAACGGTATGAACGGTCCGGACACGCCTAGCTATCCCCCGGGCTACCCGTTCTGGCCGGGCGCTGGTTTCGCTCCGCCACCCACTCCTGATCTATACGCTTCGCATATGATGCGTCGGTTACGCGAAGAGGCCCCTCCGCCGGCGAATGGGTCGTTCCTGGAAGGAATAATAAGGTCAAGTTTGGAGCGGCCCGGAGCGGGAGCGCTGCTGCAGCGGTTGACGGCTGAGCCACGGCCGCCGATGCCGAGTGACGCGCCGAGTCTCATGCGACGGCTGACGGGCGAGACGGACGAGCCACCGGCGAGGCGCGCGAGGATAGACAGCTCAGACCGGCAACTGCATGCCGATCTTCGCGACGTAGTGCAACGGATCCGCGCCGACAAGCTGCGGCCGCCACGCAACGGCACGCCGACGCCGCCGGCGCACGACGCGCTCTCCCCCCCACCGGCGCCCCCCGCCGCACCCCCAGACCGCGCCTAGCTCCACTTCAAGTGATACAACACACTATTTGGTTGAATTAACATGATGCTCAGCGAGGGAAGTGACGCGTTCATTTCGCACGCATCGCACTCCTCGCCAAACGCCATGTTAACTCAACGTTCAGTGAACTAGTATAGCTAGTATACTATAATGACGGTGCAAGGATTTTATGTAATCAAGTTTTAATGTTGGCGCAGATTCTGAGACCGATCTCCTCAGCCTTTTGTGATAATATTATGTAAAGTACATTCCGTTTGGAGAGGGCGCGGCGTCGAAATGTCAAGGTTCGGCCGACAATGGCGTGACCTCGTTTGTATGAATTCTATAGCAACAATCGTGAAACACTTAGCCATATCTGATGATTCAATAGCAACGCTGTGCCTAAGCATTTGGGGCGTCTCGCACATGCCCCGAATGTTCAGTATCCTTACTCTTAGTGTGCAATAGTTCTATAAATAGATACATCATTATTTCATGGGTTTCGTCTATACTGTTGTAGCGACAATAACAGGCTTAATTATTCGTATATATACGCATGTATTTGGTTACATTTTCTACCTAGGTATACCTACAGTTTCAAGTTTTGAATTACCTTGCACTCATAGAGATCAATAAATAACAAAAAATAACAATAAAATTCTATTTATTTCTTATTTCGAATCTTTTTTAAAGAAAAGTATTATATTTTTTGATCTGAGATTGATGTTAGTTTTCACCGAACCAATCTTGACGTTCAAAACTGTTCATTAAAGATTTTTTCTTTGTACAATGAAACCGAGTTTAAAGCACCCCGTATATTCGCCTACGTCTGAACCAACACAATAAATAATTAATAAATAATCACCAAATATCACAATAGTTACCTAAAATCACAACCAGTTCAATAACACAGCTTTATAAATGCAATACCATATCACAATATGTAATATGTTTAGTATTGAAACCTCTTTCTAATACAACATTAAATGACTTGAAGAGTTGCACTACTGGTCATGTTTATACTGGGAGTCTGGTACCCGTAATCCCTTTGGTCGCAAAGTATTTGTGAAAGGGGTATTCCACATCTGACCCAAAAGTGTTCTAAATTTGGTTCACATTCAAAAGAGGTACCAATTTTAGTGCGTAGATAAATGTCCCATTTATGGCCTTGTAAAGTCCAGCAGTCCTCAAATTTATTTCGACTTAAAAGACAACCAAAAAGTTGATGTTTAAACATAACTTTTTAAAATAATTTTAAGTAATAAAAAAATTGTAACAAATTAATTATAAAGCTAGCTATGAGTGTAAATGTTATTGTTTTAAATTAAGTGAACTATTGAAGATTTTGTGCGGTGTTTTTTTTTTTTATAATTAGATAGGTAATATATTGAATGAAATTACTAGCGCTATCGCTATTGGCAGGTATTGCGGTCTCTTTCTAGTGAGTGGTGAGTGAAAAAGACGACAATAGTGTCGTGTGGGACGTGGGTCAGAGCTTCGAAGCTGATCTGGTCTTTTGTGCAATTATTATTTTGTATAAAAAATAGTAATTTTAACGGTGTCTAATCTAACACGTGGATTTTCATATTACTGAATGTGATATTAAGGTATTACGATTGCGGTTTGTTTGACTACTGGGGAGGGGCACCCCCCCTGCCCCTCCCCCCCTATAATATAAACTACATGTACGTATATAAATAACATCTAGTAAACTTATATATTTTATGTACCATTATTGTATCTTAAGAAGATATATTCTTATTTTTCATGGTCCAAGTTTTAAATGTTTTATCGACTTTACAAAAATATGGATAATCATAATTATTAAGTATATTCTTGTCAACTTTAAAATTAGTAGCCCGAAAATCCTGAAAAAAAAATTGATATCTTCAAATTTTGTGAATTTTTTGGTGTTCAATCAAATATGGAATATATTAACGATGAAGTACGAAATGAAAATAATGTATACGCTCTCCCAAAATAAATTTAGGTAAAACTATTTGGATATAAAATTATCATACGATAGCTATTGTAAGTTGTATTGTAAATGTGCGCCTCATGGAAATTAAGAAGTCTTTGTATTATGTATGTAATTGAGATATACATATATTATATACAAGTTAAAAAAAAGTCGTAAATTTTTCTTCGGAGACCACAAAATAGGACTACAAAAGAGGTTGACCTCGAAATTTCGACATAATATTTGAGCCACTTGTTTTTATACACGAAACTAATATTATATAAACGTATAATGTTATATGTTGGACTTTTAATTATATCTACATCAAATACATATCCCAAGTGTCGACATTTCGAAGCCAATCTCTGTTAAAAAAGAAAAAATTAAAAATTTTTATATTCAAAAAAGTCGATGTTCATGTCTTCGTATTTTTTCGTTTGTTCATAATTTTCGACATCTTTTTAGCATTTATTCACAAAGATAATATACTAATTATATATATTAATCGTTACATGCATTTATCTCAGTGAATTTTATACAAAAAGTATAAATTCCAAAAATCAATCTTTGAACTTCGTCTTGTAACAGCCTTACCAGACCGCATTTCAAAACAATAAAAAAAAACATTTTTAAAAATCGAACAACATTTTTTTTTAAATATACGTACACAAATCTGAGTGTTAAGCCTGACATTTGTTGATAGCTTAAAAAAAAAGATGATTATTTTGTGTAAGTTTGTACAGAAATAATAGGATGGGACAATTTGCAAAGAGAATTTAGATGTTAATGAACATTCCGTTTAGAATGTTATTAGATTTTTTATTATAATTATAATTAAAGAAATATTTTTTTTCATCGGGAACAAATCATAATGTTGTTTAATCTTATTTTTAACGTTAGTTATTTTTTAAGTGGCTTTATTTTTAAAGTAACCTTGTATGATTATAATTAATAATTATATTGAGATGTTAAACATGTCATTGTTTTGTGCAAGCGTTTGTTTGGGGTTCGAATCCCGGTTAAAGAGAGATGCGACTGATATGTAGTAGAAAATAGCCAGTGCTTGCCACTGGTTCGGTCTGTACAAATGGTTTACGCCGCCTTAACACTAAACGTTATCGCAGTGATCCGTACCGCCTTAAAAATCATTGTGAGTATAAATTATGATATATTTAAAAAAAGTAATTTCAAGGTCATACTACAGAGTTATCGCCTTAAGTATCTACTTAGATGCGCGGCGCCACAGTATATACTGTCGTACAGTATGTCCACTACTTGCCACTCTCTATAGACAACCTCGCCCCTTGCGGGTGAGATCCTGTAGCAGATGCAATCCATGCAACACACACATTTAGGTATTTACAACGTCATTTGTTAATTTAATGTATATGTATGTGTATGATGATAGTTATTTTAGTGTCCAAGGTGTGAATACTGTCAAAGGAATACTAGCTTTATTCTGTAGAGAAGCAAACGTGCACCTCCCTCCTATATACATCTTCAGATGCGACATAGTTTTTCATTTAGTGGCCCTTGTATTAATTTCCCTCACAAAATGTATTTTTCCGACCTTTTGCACCTCGAAAGGTTAAACTTTAAATAATTATAAAACACGACAGCCGAATTCAAATTCTTATCTTTAAATGTATTTTAATGACTGACATTGATTTTTTAAGGCACCGAAGCGTTGGACTCCATTTTAATGGTCTAAGTGAAATATAGCAGATAAATAAATTTGCTCAAATACCTCAGCCTTTTAAAAATATATACTTAAAATGGAAGCCTTTGCTGACGAATCGCTGCATTCATAGTGAATCATTTTTATTGTAAATTGTTCAATCATTTTCCAGGTAGTTTAAGTATTTTTTTTAGTTAAAAAGCGTAGTTTTACATTTAGTTATTAGGTAGCCGGTAGTAGCTCTTTAATATTTTGTTAATTTTTTTCGTAATGTAATAAAATAAAATATTCTCCATAAGGGCTAGGTTAGAGTCTTAAACGGTTCTCAAGGACCGGGAACAAAAAAGACAATGAAGGGAAGTTGCATTTTTTTAATTAAAAGTAATTAAATAGGAATCCGTGAGACGATAATGTATGAGTATGAGTGCAATCGTAAATTCTTCTTTTATTTATCGACGTTTCCAAACACTGCTCTAAACATTTTTCAGTATAACTTTCGAATTTAAGAAATTCCAAAATTAAACTTTTGAAATATGAATTTTGAAAGTATTTCAACATTATTGAACGGAGTTTTGTTTGGTTCGTGTGGTTGTCTTTTGTCTTTGTATATGTAACTGCCGTTTTCAACTCCCCACTTTTTTATGAAGTAAAAATATCCTCCATTACTTTAAATATACGGAGGATATTAATTTGCTTATGAGTACGTTGAAAACGGCATTTCTATAACTGTAAGTTTTACCTATCGTCACTAATAACTGTTTTCCTTTTAAACTGTATATTGTATTTCTAGATAATTTTAAACATTAATTATTGTAACTATTACTACAATAACTGTCTTACTTATATTATATTATTGTCATTTAGATTTATCGCGAAAAAGATTGTAAAATGGAGACAGTGGTAAATGAGAGCGCGATTTGAGTGTGTTCAACATTCGTATTAAAAATATGTACAACATAAAGCATTTATGTAATTTTATTGTAACGTTATCTTCTGATCGAGGAATAGTTATTTGACATTCAACAAAAAACGCTTATAAATAACATGCCACATCACACTGCTGAAGAAAACTAATTTCCTTCTAAAATTTTTTTTTTTTAGGTTCAAAAGTTTTTTTTTAAGATAACAAGTAGATGGGTAAAGGAAAGACCGAACTATACCATAGGCATTGTTATTGATTATTTGGGGAAAAACACATAAATTGATTATTTAAAAAAACCGCTAAAGGAGCGAATAAGATCAAATTATAATATCGTTATTTTATTACTATTGAGTACAAGTTAAATGAATATTTTTATATTATTACTCGCCTTTTTTATTTTTTTGTTATTTTGTTCCTTTAGTTTTTATTATTATTGTTCAATTTTTATTAACAGATTTGCACTTATGATTATTATTTTTAAAAGATTGCAAAAGGTATGTTTTAAAAACACAATGCCCACTTCCTCAATTTATATGAAAATTAATGTACATTTTCATCTGTTTACTAGTATGGTCATTCATAATTCATTTTTGTTTATTTTTTCACAAATGAAGTACCTAATTAAAGGGATTAATGTGAGTTACGGTAAAACTAAAAAAAAATTGGCACAAATGTGATCGGCTCATCATAATAAAATTGTATCAAAGTCTAGTCAAATTTTTAGGAAATAATTAAAACTAAAAGCTAGGCTGATAAATTATTCGAGTTTCGGGGAATATATTTGAAAAAAAAAACGTCCAAAAACCTAATTGATTTGAATTCTGGAATTGTTAACAAGTTATGTGGAAATTGCAACTTTTCATGAGATTTGCAATTTTATTTCGGTTTTTTTTTTTTATTTCAAAATTGTCTGAAACTCGTTAGAGTGGTAATCAAAAATAACAATGATGTTAAGAAAATATATTTTTAAATAGGTACTGTTAGAATTATAGGCCCTATCTATTTTTGGTGCGTGTTTTGGCACTAATGCGTCATTTGAATGTTTAATAGTAATGTGACGTGTACCACACCTTTTTGTAAAAAAAACTCTATATCGATAACCAAAACACGCACTACAAAAAATAAACGAAACTTTAAATGACATTTTGTAAAAAAATAAGTGAAGTGGACCTACTGTTTCTTACGTATACTTCAGCTGACGTATCATATTGTTTGAAGTTGTTTTTATTATTGTATCGTACCTATTAAAAATGTCCTATGTCTATAAAATCTTTATATATTATTTTCTTATGTTAAATGTAACTATGGCTGGTTAGTCAGGTGTAAGATTGTGTGAGGATATTTAAAACCTGTATACAATAAACATTTCTTTCATTTGTTGAATAGTTCTTTGTTTCATTTACTTTTTGAGTGACTTTACAAAAAGTCCTTTCTCGGCTACCCATGAGTCTATGACCACGCTGAATACGTTAAAAACAACCGACTTCAATCGCAACAACTCCAATTTTGCTATGTTTTGTTGATTTTCTCAAAAACCGCTGAATCGATTTCGATAAAATTTATATGGGACCACCTGTGAAGTATACCTTTTCAAACAAAAAAAGAATTTTCGAAATCGGTTCAGGCGTCTTCGAGTAATCGGTGAACATACATAAAAAAAAAAAAAAAAAACGACGAATTGAGAACCTCCTCCTTTTTTTGAAGTCGGTTGAAAAGTAATAAAATTATGTAGTCGTAAGTGCCTTAATTGCCCCAAAAACCTATTTAAAAAATTGGGTTGAACCACAGACAGATGTACAATATTTCATTATAATAACTCGCAAAGCTAGCTACAGAAAAACATAGCGATGCAATCTACCAGATGTTTTCATTTTTCTTACAATGGACTGTGTAAGTATTTTAGGCACATTTTAAAATATAAATAAAACCGCAACGAACTTTAATAATTTGTCTGGCCTTCAGGCATATAAAACTTGAGTTTTGTAAAAGGAACATTTGGTTACAAGGACAGAATTTATTTTGAAAAGAGCTTGAGTATCACTGCGATATAGCAGAGCCAGGTGGAGTTGTCAGCGTAGTCGAATGGAGGCTCGAATCACAAAATAGACACAGAAGGTCCGCTCAATACGAACCACTAAAATCGTAAGCATATAGATGCATAGAAATATACGGTCGTTCGAGGCAAGGTCACGATCGCACAGTACGTGATCTTGCCTACAACGGCCGTATACGTCTATAAGCATGTATATTCTTAGGATTTTTATGAGCGTATTGAGCGGACCTTCTGTATCTATGTGTTTTGTGCTCGAATGGAGCAAGCAGTACAGAGAAATCCGGATTCCCTACTCGAAACCTGACATTATTATTTGCCATAAAAATAATTGATTGATTTATCGTTATTGCTAATCGATCTTCGACTACATCATCACTTTTCATCTGAAATGTAGTGAAACTCACTCAAATTTCTAATAAAAAAAACGTTTGTCTCAATTTTTTCTCAAAACTACATTACTCTGTAAATTCGATTCGATGTCGTTACAGATTTCAAGATAATGGGCTTTCACACTGATATTGTTTCAAGCTTATAGTAATTCGGGACTTTATGACATTAAGTTTAATGCGAATATTCGGGCTCATAGTTTCTCGATTTCATGAGCTGCTAAGATACTTATCCGGTTCGAGCACTTGTTACTCGAGCCTTAAACTACATATTATCTAATCAGTGCTCGAGCATACTCGTACGTCATTCGATTTCCATTACGGAACCCAGAGTTATCTATCAATGCACACATAGATCTCAGAAATAGTTAAATAACTGAGCGAAGATATGACTGACTCGGTGGCTTAGTTAGCGGTTAGCGCTGTTACGAGGGCCGTGGGTTGGATTCCCACACAGGGCAAACTTTAATGTGGTTAGCAGATCTGTAATCTGTGTATTATATTTTGTCTAACAATATATATATTTTATTTATTTATTTTATTTATTTGGGATAATTAACAACTATGTACTAAATATTACATTATAAGATGTTAAGGGCTAAATTATGTGAATAAGTACATAGCCCACAACATTATCCACGGATTATAATTTTGATTATAATATAAATCTTAATTAACAAAATATTATACAGGGTGTAAGGGACAGGTTTCCGAAAACTTTAAGGACTTGCTCAGTAGACGAAACAGAACAACTTTCCACAATAATTTTTTTCAGGAAAAGAAAAAAATCGACTTCTCCATACAAAATTATAAACTTGATTAGACAGTTTGTATGGAGAAACCGATTTTTTTTCGTTTCCTGAAAAAAAAAACTTGTGGAAAGTTGTTTAGTTTCGTCTACTGAGCAAGCCCTTGAAGTTTTCGGAAACCTGTCCCTTACACCCTGTATATAAATATTATTAAATGTTTCATATTTAAAATTATGTTAGTACTTAACGTACCTACTTAGTTTTTTAAATCCCAAACAAGTTTCACTGATTTACATAGATTAACAACAACATACAATAAAAAAAACTAAATGACAATAAATAAATAGGTAACTTAAGCAAAGTTATGTTAACGTAAAGTCGAAATGCGGTTAGGTTAGTTTTTAAACTGACATCACATAACAACATGACGTATAAGTAGGCGTACAGCCATATAGAATAAAAATAACAAAAGAGGTCCGACCAAGTTTAAAATTCGAATGGCAGCCGTCAACAAAAATAATAAAAAGCGAAATCATCGACCAACCCTGACCCTGCGCAAGCGACTCGCCGAACGAAACCGAAAACAGCCGAAACCCGTTCGTCGCCAAAAGAAACTTGACCTTACTCTCTTGCTCTTGACTTATTTCTTTCCTTGTCTGTGTGTGTGTAATTCGGGTAAGTGCTTTGACTGGCTATTGTTATTTTCTTTTTGGGCAAAGAGTAACAAAAAAGTTCGCATATACACAGAAAGGCAATGCTAATTAATTTTCTATATAAAATGCCTATGAAAACACATAAGCTGAACGGCTATAACTTTGAATAGGAAATAGTTTTTTTTTTTTAATTTAGTATGTGTATGTGTTAGTATGTGTACAGGGTACTGGAGGCCAATTTTCCTCCCCCCCCCCAATTCCCACCATCCGCCCATCCCATTTCAAAGGTCGACAACGCACTTGTGACTCCTCTGGTGTTGCGGGTGTCTATGGGCGGCGGTAATCGCTTACCATCAGGTGATGCGTCTGCTCGTTTGCCACCTATCACATTAAAAAAAAAGTGTGTTCTGGGGAAAGTTTAGTATGATGAGTAGATTACCTTCGTCAAGTTTTACATTGCAGTATTTGCAATGCTTTTTACCACAGGAGAAATTTCTATGGAAGAATAGGCATGTAACTGCTACTTGCTCATCTACGCAGTCTTAGAGAACTGAAAAACAATTTCTGATTGAATGTATAGTATAGAAAAGATCATATGATAATTATGTCTGTCAGGAACGTAGTAAGTAGTTAATGCTTTTGCATGCTATGCTAGGATAAGTGTCATGGGTTCGATTCCCACCCAGGGTTCGATTCCCACCATATACTTGTGACAAGTAGTTTAATTTCATGTATCTGGGTATACCGTCACTGGTTCCCAATCTGGAATCCTGGTTTGGAGCCAGATCACTTTAGGTGATTTGATTTCTGTCAGTATTTTTTTATTTTTTTATTAATGTCCTATCTGACTCAACTCTTTGCCGATGCAATTCGGTAACTTTTTGCACGCGGGTCCGCACACGCGCGCATATTCACGTGCAATGCACGCGGTTGTGTGAGTGCACTGAATTGTTTCACTGAGTTCTCAGTTCTTCGTCCTTCCTCTGTTGACATACATATTGTTAGTACAAAAATAATAACTTACGACAAAAAAATATGTAATGCAATTTTAAATTCATAATGTACAATTTTTAATATTTTTTTATATTCTAAAGATAGCCTAAAATCATATTTCATTTATAGATATGTATGATAAAGGTAAAATTAAAAGGATAAAGAATTTACACTTAATACTTACTACATTATTTTCCAATAGAAATATCAAATTAAGAAAATAAGATAAGACAAAGATAAGATAAATACTCTTTATTGCACACAAAATACAGTTTCATTAATAAAATAAAAAGCTATATATGGTGGTCCAACCTGAGCGAAAATATCCAATGCGTTAGCTTATACGAGTATCTCTATTAGTAATTGAAATAAACATATATGGACTACCACACGACTATAGTATGTGCATATCCTCCATTAAAAAATCAACTCATATTTATTAAATCCGGGAGTTGACTGCATGAAAAATAAATTAGGAAATATTATTGACTAAATAGCTCTTTAATTGAAGTTGTTGAAAAACTAAATCACTTTAATTTTCATTACATTTTCAAGTTTTAAATTATAAGAATTACCTAATAAGTATGCAAACTACTATTTTGTACAATGACGTCATCGTACAAAATTTCAAAAATTTTTAGAACAAAATGCCGTTTTTGACATTTGATAAAAAGTAACTCAAATGACTAGCAGTCAACTACCGGATTTTGGCTTGGCCCTCAGTGGAACGGAACAATGCATTTTTGCGACGCGCAGCTTTGGGCAATGCACTCGGCGATGGCACTGACCTTCGCAACGCAGCTGCCCGTGTGGTTTCGGAGGGCTATTCAACCTCTTTTATTTTTATTTTTTAATTTTATGTTAGGTTTATGTACCTCCTTTATGTTATGTGACGTGACGAGATGAATGGCGGCAGTAAAAAAAAGTGCTCGATTAGTCCCAAGTCGTTCGTGTTCGGGACTGCATTAGTTTTCCTCACGTTTTTTTCGTGCCATTCATAAATAAAGACTTATTTTAGTCTGAGCATTCATGTTCGGGACTTTCATAATTCTGTATACAGGGTATAACAAAAACGTATGGTGATACTTCAAGGTGAGCTTCTACTCATCTTAATTAACAACTTTTGTTCCACAACTTTGTTGAAATCCCAAAACAAATGTACTTTTCATACAAACTTGGCTCGCAAGCTGATCGATTTGTATGAAAAGTCCAAAAAAAAATTTGCGATTTTTGCAAATATTGTACAAAAGTTGTTCAGTTTGATGAGTAGCCTACCTTGACGTATCATCAGTCATCTCATCACCCCTTTTTGTAACAGCCTGTAGATATCAGGGACTCAATTCTTGCATGTTGTCTAAGGATTAAGTCCGTGGGGCTTTCATTATCAGATCGAAAGCTTTCAGATTTTTACAAACGTAAAGTAGGTAGATAGTAGGTATTGCACACGTTTAAAAACAAATTAAGATATACATAGTGTATACTTAATATTTAATTATCACGCTGAATACGTTAAAAACAACCGACTTCAATCGCAACAACTCCAATTTTCCTATGTTTTTGTTGATTTTCTCAAAAACCGCTGAATCCATTTCGATAAAATTTATATGGGACCATCTGTTAAGTATACCCTTTTAAACAAAAAAAGAATTTTCCAAATCGGTTCAGGCGTCTTCGAGTAATCGGAGAACATACATAAAAAAAATAAAAATAAAAAGATTCCGACAAATTGAGAACCTCCTCCTTTTTTGAAGTCGGTTAAAAAGTTGTTAAAACATACTGCCTAATTAATTAATTACATCAGGCAACTACTGTCTATACTTTGTGATAGCACGGTTAAATTGTGCCACACCTTAAGAAGGAGATGATTAAGAGAAACTAACTTTAAATTACACGAATACTCGTAAAATACCTAACAAAATAAATACACCAGATATTGCTTAGTGTAATTTTGCCTTTAAAAACGAATAACACTGGTTTTCTGCTATTTAAGATATTTTTCGTCAAATCTTTATTCTTTTCTTGTGGATTTTAAATGTTCGTAATATTCATTTTGCTATCGGGCGTCGCTCTACGTTTTAACAGTCACTCCCCGAAACGATTGTTTAAGTTCCGAGTGGTAGCGTAGAAACTAGTGTAATACAGTTGACCTGGTGAAGGTTGCAGGAAGCTGCTGGATGTGGACAGCTAAGGACCGGTCGGTGTGGAAACCCTTTGGGGAGGCCTTTGTCCAGCAGTGAACGTCTTTCGGCTGATAATTTGTTTGTTTTTTTTTTTATGGCAGAGGTGGCAAGCGAGCAGACGGATCACCTGATGGTAAGCGATTACCGCCGCCCATAGACACCCGCAACACCAGAGCAGTCACAAGTGCGTTGCCGGTAATAATCACCTACAACTGATTGATCAACTGGTCTATATGTATACGAGTATGAGACGGTATTTTTTATTGTTTTGCGGCGTTCGTATGGTTCTCGTATGGTTTGTTTTAGGGAAGTTTTTCAGTTTCTGAAATGGAAGCCCCGGTGTATTTGTAAATACAAACATATATACACTCACGCCTTATATATGGAAAGCTTATTATTGCAACTTTGTTATTTTTATTATTTGATTTGAACCTAACCTTGAAATTATAGCTGTAAGCTCCCAAAGAAAAGAAAAGAAAATGTCCATTGGGGTAGAGAGAAACCACAAATAACCAGTCGCTCCTATTTTATCATACTTCTCTTGCTTCTTCCACACTCATTACTTCTTTCTCTGACTGACTGAGTGGCTAAGTGGTTAGCGATCCTGACCTCTGACCCGAGAATCGTGGGTTCGACACAGGGCAAACTTTTCTGTGAGGAGCAGAATTGTTTGCTTTGAGTCTGGGTGTATTATATCTATATATGTATGTATTAAAAAAAAGCGGCCAAGTGCGAATCGGACTCGCCCATGAAGGGTTCCGTAGCAGCAAGTAACATAATATAAAAGTTCTTGTATAGTTCGTTGTAGGTAAACTGCGATTTACGATTTATGACGTATTAAAAAAGCGGCCAAGTGCGAGTTGGACTCGCCCATGAAGGGTTCCGTAGCAGCAAGTAACATAAAATAAAAGTTCTTGTAGTTCGTTGTAACTTGAATGAAAGGTAAATTGCGGTTTACGATTTATGACGTATTAAAAAAAAACTACTTACTAGATATCGTTCAAACCAATTTTCGGTGGAAGTTTGCATGGTAATGTACATCATATATTTTTTTTAGTTTTATCATTCTCTTATTTTAGAAGTTACGGGGGGGGGACACACATTTTACAACTTTGGAAGTGTCTCTCGCGCAAACTATTCAGTTTAGAAGAAAATGATATTAGAAACCTCAATATCATTTTTGAAGACCTATCCATAGATACCCCACACGAATGGGTTTGATGAAAAAAAAATTTTTGAGTTTCAGTTCTAAGTATGGGGAGCCCCCAAAATTTATAGTTTTTTTTCTATTTTTGTATGAAAATCTTAATGCTTTTCACAGAATACATCTACTTACAAAGTTTCAACAGTATAGTTCTTATAGTTTCGGAAAAAAAGTGGCTGTGACATACGGACAGACAGACAGACAGACATGACGAATCCATAAGGGTTCCGTTTTTTGCCATTTGGCTACGGAACCCTAAAAACTACTTACTAGATCTCGTTCAAACCAATTTTCGGTGGAAGTTTGCATGGTAATGTTCATCATATATTTTTTTTTGTTTTATCATTCTCTTATTTTAGAAGTTACAGGGGGGGGGGGCGCACATTTTACCACTTTGGAAGTGTCTCTCGCGCAAACTATTCAGTTTAGAAAAAAATGATACTAGAAACCTCAATATCATTTTAGAAGACCTATCCATAGATACCTTACACGTATAGGTTTGATGAAAAAAAAATTTTTGAGTTTCAGTTCTAAGTATGGGGAACCCCCAAAATTTCTTGTTATTTTCTATTTTTGTGTGAAAATCTTAATGCGGTTCACAGAATACATCTACTTACGAAGTTTCAACAGTATAGTTCTTATAGTTTCGGAAAAAAGTGGCTGTGACATACGGACGGACAGACAGACAGACAGACATGACGAATCCATAAGGGTTCCGTTTTTGCCATTTGGCTACGGAACCCTAAAAAGAATATGTGTATGTATATTAGTCTCTGGTTCCCAAGATACAGGGAATCCTAGTTTGGGGCCAGATGACCGTGTGTGATTTTTCCCAGATATAATAATAATTATGATTATTATTTCATGCATGCTCGTCGGTTTCGCGTACTTCTTACTTGTTAAGATTCTGTTATTAGAATCTATATCAATATCTATGGTTCATTCCAATCAAAAAAAAGCAAAACGTAAACAAACTTACTACATGGATCTGACACATGTCAATGTCATCTGCATACTATGTTTGTTTACCTTTTGCTTTTTTTTTATTGGAATGAAGTATATCTATCAACAGGAATGGCATTTTCATAAGTATAGGAAACCTAACAACTACGGTACTTAAAAATAAACAATTTGAATTTTGTGTGTCGCTATAGGTATTTTCCATGTCAACCTTTGGGCAGGCGAACAATTAGCCCATTTACCTATACAGAATGTATCTACTGTGTTAAATAGTGCATTTAGGTTCAGTTTTATAGAACTCCTAATAAATATGCATACCCATTTTTAACCCCATGCAAAATAGGGGTATTACATTTGAAGACTATAAGCTCTCAAACGGATATACCAATTTTAATGCGTTTTTTTTTGTTAAAAGCAGGTTTTTATTGCGGTGGTTTCTAGGTACGTTTGAAGAAAATAGATTCAGTGGTTTTCAAGTTAATCGATGTTTACTGTCTGTTTTTCTATAATTTTGCTGAAATCACGAAAAAACATTGGAACAGGTAATCGATCAGATAACTGTATGGAAAGTGCAGAATATAATGAGATTGCAGCAAAGTCATTGAATACTTAAATTCTATTCAGTGTGATGCATAGAAGCAACATACTGAAAAACTTTCATACAATGAATTAAAGAGAACAAACCTACATCAATTTTGTTAAACCTCGTATAATTAATATACCTTTTACACTTGCAGAAAAATTAACTGCTTGTGTGAAAACTGATAAAATATTTGCTGACTTCAAAAGTGAAAACTAAATTGTTCAGATTTACAAGTGCCTCTATATAATTGACCACGCTGAATACGTTAAAAACAACCGACTTCAATCGCAACAACTCCAATTTTGTTATGTTTTTGTTGATTTTCTAAAAAAACGCTGAATCGATTTCGATAAAATTTATATGGGACCACCTGTGAAGTATACCCTTTCAAACAAAAAAAGAATTTTTGAAATCGGTTCAGGCGTCTTCGAGTAATCGGTGAACATAGATAAAAAAAAAAAAAAAGGTTCTGACGAATTGAGAACCTCCTTTTTTTGAAGTCGGTTGGAAATACCTAATTTTTTTAAGCCATCTGTATAAATAAACATACGAAACAATAATGAATTAGTTGCCTTTCGTCGAAATGCCTCCGGTATTTCGTACTAATGCTTAGACCACACGCAAACACTATTTAATTGAAAATTTAAGCTATGGCTATGCTAAAACGTTATGAAATTACTTCTCATATCTAACCACTTTCTTCTTTGTCCATATTATGCAGGGTGATAGACTGTGGATAAGGAGAAACTGATGATGGTCGCGTTGCACACTTCCATAGGAGTAAATCTTAAATGCCCTACACGTGACCAAGGGTGATGATAAGTACAAAACCAAGCAACCGCCGCCTATACCTTGTGGATAGGACAGTTAAATTGTGCCACACGATAAGAAGAAGAAGGAGAAACTGAACAGCTTTTAAAAAAAGGAGGTTTCTTTTGAATTTTCTATACAATTCTCACAAAAAATTGGACTTGTCATACACACCGTTTGTTAATTTACTATGAGAAATCCATTTTTTTAAATGCGAATTGTTTTCTTGCAAAACAAACCAGTTTCATCTCCTATTTTTTGGTGCGGGCAGCGGCCGCAGAGCAGGACCGGTCGGCGCGACAATCCTTTGTCCAGCAGTGGACGTTTTTGGCTGATGATTGATGATGGTGATGATGGTTTTGACCATCTTGGCGGCAGTGATTGGCAAATTCATTTCAAAATCTCACGAATATTATAAATGCGAAAGTATGGATGTTTGTTTGTTTGTTCCGCTTTCACGCCGAAACTACTGAACAGATTTGGATGAAATTTGGTAGGTCGATAAATACTCAGCTAACACATAGGATACTTTTTATCCCGGAAAACTTAAGCTTAAAAACTCAAAATTTCCACTTCGTCACTAGATGGCGCTATCTTGACATTTTCTTACTACAATTCTAGTAGGAAAAAAATAAAAAGAGGTACATAACATAATAACTTCGGACTGTTTACCAAAACGTAACCCTTTATTTGTCGCGTTGTCGGGTAAACAGTCGCCTGCCGGCAATTCCGAATGTCGCGTGCGACGGACGGCAATTTCAAAACCTAATTGTGGCCAAGTATTTTTGTTATTTTTCGCTTTGATGTCGGTTTTTAACGGAACCGTTCATTTAATTCAAGCATGTAATTTTTTTTGTTTGCTTTTATTTTTAAAAAGAAACCTTTGGTTAAAATAATACACCCTGTGTCTGTGTACTGTTCAGCATAAGAGAAAAGGCCGTTAAGTATCGTATATGCAGTTTCTAGCGGCTTTTACCATCGATTCCCGAGGCTGGGAAAAGCTCGCCCTAGACAGGGACGAATGGCGCAAGTGTGTGGGAGATGGTCGCAGGGCGTGTGATGAGGCCTGCTTTAAGCTGCTGTCAGAGCGGAGGAACCGTAGACATCTAGCCGCTTCTAATCCGTCTGTAGGCAAGTTTCCCTGTTGGTCCTGCGGTCGATTGTGCCGGCACAAAACACATAGATACAGAAGGTCCGCTCAATACGCTCACAAAAATCCTAAGCATATACATGCTTATAGACGTATAGGGTCGTTGTAGGCAAGATCACGTACTGTGCGATCGTAACCTTGCCTCGAACAACCGTATATTTCTATAAGCATGTATATGCTTACGATTTTAGTGGTTTGTATTGAGCGGACCTTCTGTGTCTATTTTGTGGTGCCGGTCTCGTATTGGGCAGTATCACGTATCACCGAAAATATTGTATTCGCGACACTGACTGCATCGTCTGTCATAGACGCGTTAGGCCTATGATGATTCTTATGAGGGCAGTGTTGAAAATATAACGTAAGTACCTGCAATAACGTACCTATTACGGGGGCTACGTAACTCTTCTTCTTGGTCGGTTCACTCTTGGCAGAGTCGCACCTCGGACACTCCATGTAAATCCTACGAGTTATCGTATTTATCTACTAGAACTTCATTTCTTAAGGTACCTGTCAAAACGTAAACAAACATGATATGTCTTTTTATTGAAATGTGCATTCTGCTATTTCTTGCAAATATAGGTGGATACTGAGTTTCTTTTGAATTTATATTAAAACACTGAATACATTCTACTTTTTTTAACATGCAGACATCAGTAAAAAGTCATATCAAGATTATTTACATTTATTTCAATACCTAAAGAAACGGAGTATAAGACTTCTCTTTCTAACACGTGGCAGCGAGTGAGAAAACCGAGTGACTGAGTATACGAGTAGGTTCTTTGAGGAAAGTTGTTCAGTTTCATAAGTATGGGGAGGGGACTAGACCAGTATAAGCCCCAGATTAAATCAATAGTTTCAGTTGATTTTGTTTGACTTTTTACCCGACTACGGCGAAGCAAAAAGGAGGGTTATTGTCTATTCTACAAGGTGGGTGTAAATATAGGGTGAGTTTAAATTAGTTCTTGATACGAAAGGCTATGCAATTTAAACTCACCCTATATACAGGTACGACAAATTTTAATCAGGGCTTCTATTCCTGACTCTGATCTACGTTCCCCAAGGTACCCATAGTCGACGTACTCGTCAACTCGCTAGCCATAAACTCGCTACAGCTAGCGAATTGGCATCTTCCAATTTTGCCTATTGTTTTCGTCGTCAACTCGCTAACAGTTATAAGTACAGTCAGATAAAAAGGATTAAAGCCAAAAACTATACAAAACTATTTCCCGCGGATTTGCCCGCGCTGGCTGATCCGGTTAAATACCAACCGACTATCTACATTGATTTCGGGATAGGTACGACAAATATAGGAGATGCAAAATCAGGCGAAGGGGACGGCGCCGCCGCCGATGGCGCAGGTAATATATTAGCACAGTTTTTTTTCTGTAACGATGGTTGTAAAAATCATTTAAAACAAACTGATCTGTGATTTTTTATACTTCCTAAGAAATAATTAGCCCAAATACTATACATTCCAATTTCTGAAATCATTGTGATATTGTTGATTTGTGATATTTTTATAATAATTAGTTAAATTACCAGTTTTATATTATTGTCATGTTAATAATAATAATGTTGATTTATAATATATATATCTATCTCGAAATCAATATATTGTTTTATTTTAAAGAAAAATTATACACATAAATGGCGCTTCTAATGTGGGTATATTCAATTTAATAAAACTTTTTGTAGCTGACTGTACATATATTTAACCTTTAGCGTGTTGACGAAGAAAACAATAGGCAAAATTGGAAGCTAGTTGTAGCGAGTTTAAGGTTAGCGAGTTGACGAATAAGTCCCATAGTCAAATCGCAAAAAAAATTTGGATTCTTCATACGAATCAATTACTTAGCCGAGCGGCCAAATTAGTATGAAGAATCCAAAATTTTTTTTACGATTTGACTATGGGTTCCTTGTGGAAAGTTAATCAAAATCAGGAGTAGAAGCCCTGATTAAAATTTGACGCACCTCTATTTATAATAAGGTATAGGTATCAGAATCAAATCATATTTTTTCGAATCCAACTATACTTTTACTGGGGAATCCTTGGAGATTTTCAATTTTCACCGTGGGAGAGCCACGAATTTCACGAATGGGCCGGCTCGACCGGAGTGATACCACGGCCTGACAGAAAACCGGCGTGAAGCAACGCTTGCGTTATTTCGCCGAGTGAGTGAGGGTACCGGAGGCCCAACCTCCCCCTCCCCCAATTCCCCCATCCCATTTCAAAGGTCGGCAACGCACTTGTGACTCCTCTGGTGTTGCGGGTGTCTATGGGCGGCGGTAATTGCTTACCATCATGTGATCCGTCTGCTCGTTTGTCACCTATCACATAAAAAAAAACTTCATGACTAAAGGTCCCAAATTAAATAGCTGCAGTATCTTTGTTGATAACCATATTTTTCAGGACATAAAATCACACCCAACCAGAGACAATGACCCAGCTCACGAAACAAAGCCCGCCGCGGCGACTGCAAAACAAAAATCCTCCCAAAATGTCAAGGAGTTTGTAAATGTGAACGCCCGTCCGAAATAACCCAGCAGTATATCTACTTTTTATGATTTCCTGTTCAACGTTAATTTAATACTAAGGTAGTTGTGTTTTTATTGTTTCGAATCGAAAAAACACAATAATTTGCCACGTCGTCAATTCAGTGAGCCTTTCTTATTATGAAGGATTATGTTTTTTTTTAGGTTTTCTAATGCTTTTCTATTTATACATGGTGTAACGAAATAGGCGGAGAACCCATCTAATATTATATGTATAGGGTCCTTCAAAATACCTGACAATTTAAAAGTGGCTTCTACGCATGAAACTGAACAACTTTCCCCGAGGAATCTACATTCAATTCACAAAAAAAAAATTGTGGAGTGCTCATACTAATTGATCGAGTGAAACGACAATTTCATAAGGACCCCTATACTGAACAACTTTTGTTCTACGACTGTGTTGTAATCACAACTTTCCATACAAAATTAGTAAAGAAATAAATTAAAATTAAATTAAATAATTGTTGTTATTTGTATAAAGAGTTCAAATTGTATTGTATTACTCACGTCTTAGCAAAAATTTGGAAAATTTACTGGGTTTTATTTCCATAATTGACCACGCTGAATACGTTAAAAACAACCGACTTCAATCGGAACAACTCCAATTTTGCTTTGTTTTTGTAGATTTTCTCAAAAACCGCTGATTCGATTTCGATAAAATTTATATGGGACCACCTGTGAAGTAAACCCTTTTAAACAAAAAATTAATTTTCCAAATCGGTTCAGGCGTCTTCGAGTAATCGGTGAACATACATAAAAAAAAACCGACAAATTCAGAACCTCCTCCTTTTTTTAAGTCGGTTAAAAAAGCGTAAGCGTTCAGTTCAGTGGCGCCGACTTCATATGATAAATTATGTTACGCAGCTTCATTCTTTGCGATTTAATTGGATTTAACATGTTGTAGTTGCGTCCCACGCATCAGCCTAGCACGGATTTTTTTGAGAAAATTGCTCTTTTTGAAACTTTGATATGGCAACACTTCCCCCACCATGCGCTCTCTCGGTCTTCTCTCGGCCGGTTCGTCATTACGTGTTTCCGTGCTGAAGCCTACGCACGCACTTCAACTCGTACCGGAACCTACAACGTGCACCAAGAAGAAATTCGTCACAAGTCTGTAAAGATGGGAAAACGCAAAAGACGAGGAGAAACCGAGGAGGATTTAAGGAAAAAACCACGACGAACTAGAATTATCTATTCGTCAGAATCAGAAGAAGATAATAGTAAGTACCAGCGTTTAAATAAAGTTAACAATATTCCGGCCTACCCTACATCAAGTTACTTCTATTAAAATGATGCGAACAACTAATCCCCTGGGTTGTATCCGTCATGAAAATAACCACGTGTAATTCTACACAAACACTTAAGTACTGTCTTGCGAACAGCTAAATCAGGGCTGTATCCTCGACTCAACATTATTTTAAAGAACATTCGTTCTTTCAGGCTCGAACCCTGGATCATCGTCGCAACACGTGGGCCATGTGGGTAGTCCACCGCGTGGACAGTCTTCATCGTCGCGCGACCGTGCGCTGACACCCGAGCCTACTGCTAGTAATGCACCGGAGACAACTGCAAAAAATGACGATCCCGTCGAAGACAAGGACATTGATCTAGATGAGGATTTACTGGTTTTGTTAGGCGAAGCTCCTGAACCGGAAACCTCTTTTGGAAAAGCAGTTCATAAAGATATTTCGACGAGATGGCTAGACATTCTAAAAAAGGGACTATCGAAGGAGGTAAAAGAAAAGTTGGCAAAAGAATATTTAATCCCTAGTAATTGTGAATCACTCGTACCACCTATATTAAACCCAGAGGCCAAAGCTGCTTTAACCGAGACGTTTGTAAAACGTGATGCTTCCCTCTTATACCGGCAAAAACAAACCAGTTTCGCGGTTTCCGCTTTAGCTCAGGCTATAGACGTAATAATTTCATGTAAAGATCAAGAATTGAAGCAAAAGATTTTAAAGCCAGTTAATGACGCTTGTAGAATCTTGTGCGACATGCATCAAGCTGAGACAAAAAGACGGCGGAAGTTCGTTATTTCTTCTATAAACACGGTGATGAAGGAGACGCTCACTAACTCTAATACCGACAAATATCTGTTCGGCGATAATATGTCTGAAAAGTTAAAAGCAGCAAAAAACGTTCAGAAATCTGGAGAAGCCCTTAAAGTACCACAGAAAACTGCATTCCACAAAAGTAATTTTTACAAGAACGCCTATACCAAGAATCGAACAAACTTCAAGCCCCTGCATCGGCAGACAGCGGGCAGACCGGATGCAGGGAAGACGGCGCCCGCGACGCGCTACCAGAACAACAGCAGCGGCGCGAGCGCGCCGAGCCGCGCGCCGGACCGAGCGCGGGAGCGGTCGCCGCTGCTGCCGCAGCCTCGCCGGAACGCTCGCCGCTGAACGAGGTGAGATACGCTGGTCGATTAGTCTCGTACGCTCATACATGGTCTACGATCACTGACGACCCTAATATCCTATCTTGGGTTGAAGGATATACTATCCCTTTCGTAACGACACCGATTCAAAACCATAAGCCAGTTGTTTACTCTAAATCCTTGGAAGAGTCTTTTGATTTTCAAAAATGTATTAAAAAGTTATTAGACATTGGTGCCATTCGTAAATGCAGTCACGAAGATGATGAATTTTTATCCCGAATATTTTTAGTACCAAAACCCAATGGAGAAAAAAGATTCATCTTGAATTTAAAAAACTTAAATAAGTTCATTCAAACTAACCATTTTAAAATGGAGGATTATCGCACAGCATCTAAATTAATCACCCCGCACTGTTATATGGCTAATATAGATTTAAAAGACGCATATTTTTTGATAAGCGTTAATGAGTCACAAAGAAAATACTTGCGTTTTAAATATAATGACTGCCTTTACGAATTTAATTGCCTACCTTTTGGTTTATGTACGGCCCCCTATGTGTTTACTAAACTCTTAAAACCAGTTATGGAAAACTTACGACATAAAAATTTCCTGTCGGTAATTTACTTAGACGATGTCTTGTGTTTTGGTCAATCCTATGAAGACTGCAAAAATAATATTAATCACACTATCACTTTGTTAAAATCACTTGGATTTATAATAAACACAAATAAAAGTTCATTGGTACCCAAACAACGATGTAAGTTTCTGGGGTTTGTTTACGACTCGAAGAAAATGATTCTCGAACTACCCACTGATAAAAAGAAAAAGATCAAAGACAATATCTCGGGATTTTTGACGGTTAAACAATGTAAATTACGTGACTTTGCAAGACTGATTGGGTTGTTAATATCCGCCTGCCCCGCAGTGCAATATTCTTGGTTGCACACAAAATTGTTTGAATACCATAAGTACCTGTGTTTATTAAAAACGCCAACTTATGAACAGCGGATTCATCTACCTAGAACTTTAAAAAGTGATATGAACTGGTGGCTTTCTAGTATCGATACAGCATATTTTCCTTTTAAATTTGGTCAATTTGATCTAGTGATTTTTTCCGACGCCTCGCTTACTGGTTGGGGCGCTAAAATTAATGATAAAGAAGCTCATGGTTTATGGAATGAGGAGGAGGTAGGTTTACATATAAATGAATTGGAATTAAAGGCAGCCTTTTTTGCTTTAAAAGTATTTACAAAACATTTGTACAAGAAAGATATTTTGATGCGTATCGATAACACAACTGCCATTTCGTGCATAAACCGAATGGGTAGTGTACAATATCCACACCTTAATCGAGTAGCAAAGGATATATGGGAATGGTGCGAATATCGTGAATTATATATTTTCGCATCATATATTAATACAAAAGATAATGTAGAAGCTGATTGTTTGTCACGCAAAAGATTCCAAGATACAGAATGGGAATTAGCAGATTATGCTTTTAATAAAATAAAACAGGTTCATGGTGATTTCGATGTCGACTTGTTTGCGAGCCGATGTAACGCAAAATGTACAACTTATATTGCCTGGAAAAACGATCCCGATGCTTGGTGTGTGGACGCGTTTACTGTGACTTGGAGTAATTTGTATTTTTACGCCTTTCCACCCTTTATTCTGATTCTGAAGATGTTACGAAAAATAATAGCAGACAGAGCAGAAGGAGTAGTTGTTGTACCATACTGGCCAACCCAGCCATGGTACCCATTATTCACAAAACTAGTTTGTTCTCCTTGTGTGTACTTTGACCCTGATGTTAATTTACTAACGTCTCCTTTCAGGTCGTCGCACAAACTACACCAAACTCTGCGATTAGTTGCCGCGAAATTGTCAGGCAAAAATATTTAGATATGTCATTTACAGATAGAACAGTCCAAATTATGGTAAATTCTCTTTCAGATAATACGTATAAACAATACGACAGCTCGATAAAATCTTGGTTAGAATTTTGTAAAAACCATGGTCATAATTACTCAGATGCTTCAATACCTACTGTGTTAGATTTTTTGTCAGAATTATTTGTAAGCGGTGCTAAGTATGGAACTATTAATTCTTATAAATCTGCTCTGTCTCTGTTATTTCCAAATATTATAGCTGATGAAAGAACAAAACGCTTTATGAAGGGAGTTTTCAGGTTGAGACCAACTCGAGCAAAATATAACTCTACTTGGGACACAAACATTGTATTAAATTATTTGTCTAATAAATGGCCGCATGACACTCTCGACTTGGAAACTCTCTCCAAAAAGACCCTGACTTTGTTGGCTCTGGTCACTGCTCATCGGGTGCAGACCTTCTCCCTAATAAAGCTCGGTAATATTAACACACAAGACCCTAACATGATAACAATTAAAATTCCTGATTTCGTTAAAACATCTCGCCCAAATTCATATCAACCTTTTCTAAAATTACCGTTTTTTAATGAAAAACCAAGTATATGTCCTGCTAAGTGTTTGATGGATTACATAAATAAAACAAGTTCGTTGCGAAATACTAACAACAATAACTTGTTTATTAGTTACAAAAAACCTCATCGAAATTTAACGTCACAAACATTGAGCCAATGGATAAAACACATATTACACAACAGTGGCGTAGATACAACAATTTTCAGTGCTCACAGCACACGTCATGCAGCTGCATCAGCGGCCAACAAACTTGGGGTCAATATAGATGTGATTCGTAGGACTGCAGGCTGGTCTCAGTCTTCAGCTACTTTTGCCAGATTTTATAATAGGGATGTCGTCGTTGATAATTTTGCCAATGCTATACTATCATCTGAAAATACATAAAATTTAAAGATTACTTTTAATGTAAATACATAAAATTAATAAACTAATTATAAATTAATAACAAATTAATGTATAAATATAATTCTTATTGCATAATTAATATATGTTCTCATCCTTTTTAAAAATATACATGTATATTAAAAAATGATTTTGTAAATATACCATATTGATTTCAGCATATGAAATGTCTTATTATTTGGTTTGATACACTTACCTTTATTAGCACTATGACTGGTTGGCTGGTTTAACCTACCTCATTTTATATTTGTTGTTACTCTGAACATCCTACAACATGTTAAATCCAATTAAATCGCAAAGAATGAAGCTGCGTAACATAATTGACAATCAAACGAACTTACCTGTAAGTGAAGTTCGATCACAATTATGTGAGCAGCTTCATTCGACGCGATTTATATACACCCACCCAACCTTATTGTTGAATTTACAGCCCTACCCTAAAAAACAAATATAAAATGTTACAATGATATAAACAAAATGACGAACCGGCCGAGAGAAGACCGAGAGAGCGCATGGTGGGGGAAGTGTTGCCATATCAAAGTTTCAAAAAGAGCAATTTTCTCTAAAAAATCCGTGCTAGGCTGATGCGTGGGACGCAACTACAACATGTTAAATCCAATTAAATCGCGTCGAATGAAGCTGCTCACATAATTGTGATCGAACTTCACTTACAGGTAAGTTCGTTTGATTGTCAAATATTGGGGCGGAAAATAAATGTAATTTTTTTAAAACCCTATTTTCATCAGGAATAACCCATATTTTCTAACTAGCTTTCGCCCATGGCTTCGCGCGCGTGGATATCGTTCCGCAAGCCATATTTTAATATTTTGGGGGGCTCAGCCCCGCTGATAATGTCATTGGGGGGGCTCGGGCACCCCCAGGCTCTATGGAGTCTGCAGCAGTGGTTCAGTTTCAAGGGATTTTTTTTCAGTTTCATGAGTCGCATGTAGCATCTATCTATTATTTGCTACTTGTCGACGAATAAAGTCAACTGTATGCTTTATCTTGTCTTCCGAAACGAAAGTACTTACTTTATTTTTAATTTCTCACTGTTTTAAATTAAGTAGCCACTTTAATAAATACATTTTTTTTATTTCCAATTACTCTCTTCAGAATACAAAGGAAGGCAAGTAATTAGCAAAGTAGCTTCATAGGCACTTTATTATAAATCCCAGAACCATTTCTTCCAAGAAATGCGTGCGAAAAAATGGACTTATTGTATAGTTTTCATTTTGTTAAAAGAAAAAAAAGCGGCCAAGTGCTAGTCGGACTCGCGCACCGAGGGTTCCGTATAAATTCATAATCACACATGACTTGAACTCTATATTTTTTATATTTGAGTTGATTGAATGAAAGGTAAATTGCGGTTTCCAATTATGACGTATTAAAAAAAAAACTACTCACTAGATCTCGTTCAAACCAATTTTCGGTGGAAGTTTGCATGGTAATGTACATCAAATATTTTTTTTAGTTTTATCATTCTCTTATTTTAGAAGTTACGGGGAGGGGGGGCACACATTTTACCACTTTGGAAGTGTCTCTCGCGCAAACTATTCAGTTAAAGAACTCGCAAAAAAACCTGTTTGAAAATTTTTGAATGGAGTCAAAATTATTTTGCTACTTCAGCAAATTCGTAGTGCAAAGGTAGTTGACTGCTAGTAATTTGAGTTACTTTTTATTAAATGTCAAAAACGATTTTTTGTTCTAAGAATGTTTGAAATTTTGTACAATGACGTCATTGTTCAATGTAGTAGTTTGCGCACTTTTTACGAGTTTTTTATAATTTAAAAATTGAATATGTAATAAAAAGCCAAGCGAATACATTTTTCTGCAGTTTCAATAGGAAATCTATTTTGTGATAAATATTTCATAATTTAATTTTGATGCAGGCAACTCGCGCGTTTAGGGTTCTCCACCGATTTTGTTTGTAAAATCGAAGCATTTACCTACCTAGGTACATTTGAGATTCGCCTGAACTTATAGCTAGTAGCGCCATCTTTGGGACTTCTTCGTTACTATATAGAACGAAGTCATACATTATGTGCATGTATCAATAATAGTAAAGTTTTATGTCAGAGGGCGCTAAAATACTAATTTCCGCAACACTCCGAAAGTGGGAATACAACTGATAATGCAAATTAATTCAAAAAATATTTATTCATGAATTAACAGTCTTTCGCTATTTTAAATATTTACAAGCGTATTTAAGTGAAACTAACAATTATCTAACCTAATAAATTATTTTATTAGTATATAGTACACACTTACAAATTGATCAAATAGCCATATTTATGCCATAACGATCCAGCTGACTTTAAAGTAAGTAAGGGATAATGCACTTTTATCTCAATGACATCATCATCATCTTCAAGTGCATTATCCCTTGCTTACTTTGAAGTCAGTTGGATCGTTATGGTATAAATACAGCCAAATAATACGTTTAAACTTTAAACACCATACTACTTAACCTATGTTATTTACCTGTCAGTTGAGCGGACTATCTTAGAATATGGAGATTTATATCTAAATTTGTGTTTTTGGGTTAATCAAAGACCTTTGTAGAAAATAAAACAATAATAATAATAATACGTAAACGTCCTTCCCCAATTTCCTTGAAAGAAGATATTTTGTGCCGTAGAAAAACCCAAATCTTAGGGCAGCTGGATTTGCCTAGGCTTTCATCTCCACGTTATTTTCAGTGGTGCCATCTGTTATTAGTTCTTTGTACCGGCAGCGATAAGAGCTCCCATCAGATAGAAACTACGCCGACTAAACCACATTCACCTCAGTTTAGGCTCAGTTTAAACGCTCCCATACAAGAATTAAGTATTATTTTTTCCTCGTATGCAATATTTATACATACATACATACAACTATTGCTTCCTTCGCGAAAGTCGTTCAACTTATTGAGTAGAAGTCACTGATTTTGTTACCAGGTATTTCAAAAGTATAGATGGCTTTGTGGCATTAAAATCTCGAGTGTGACGCAGTGTAGGCAGGCCTCTCACTCGGTGAACCGATGACCTGCCCGCCCTAGCATGGCGACATATCTTGCGCGCGACGCAAGTTTTAAAACCATTTGTTCCGTTCTAACGCTAAGCTAATGAAAGAGACAGCTGAGCTGTCTCGCGTTTGACGCGACAAACAGCTTCGTCTACGCCTCATGCTACCCGTGCTGGTGAAGGTTGCGGGAAGCCACTGGATACGGGCTGCACAGGACCGGTCGGTGTGGAAATCCTTGGCCGAGGCCTTTGTCCAGCAGTGGACGTGTTTCGGCCGATGATGATAATTTCAAAAGTATCCCTCCTATATTCGTAGGTACTATTCGATTCGCTAACATTCTAATCAAAAGAAGCACCGAACTATCGCTAATGCAACTCGGGAACAATGGTGAGCGTCAGTCGCTGCCTCCCCCTCACCACATCCACCTTCAGGCTCCCACTGGTGCCTTCCAGCATCAGGTAAATGTCTGACGCACTGTGCACCGGTTTGCCGTTTATGG
Source organism: Coleophora deauratella (assembly GCA_958295455.1). Taxonomy (NCBI): domain Eukaryota; kingdom Metazoa; phylum Arthropoda; class Insecta; order Lepidoptera; family Coleophoridae; genus Coleophora; species Coleophora deauratella. Next base: position 9,770,226 of record OY282410.1, on the reverse strand, counting down.
CCGTCACTATGTCGCCAGGTTGAAGACCGCCGCTGGAAACGACGATAGGGTTAAGGGGATGGATTAAAAAATAAATACTCTAAAAGGTGAAGTCTTCGACGCATAGAGCGAGAATCCTACTGTAGATAATTGGCGATCGTGTTTATTATTACTTCTTACTTTCAGGGAGTGTCTATACACTCCCTGTCCCTCTCTAAAAGCTACCTCTTCCGATGTCTGCGACTTATCGCAAGCCACGCAATACACATATAAAATATTCTGTACAATAAAAGTAGGCAAATAGTAACGCGACAGTTCTGCCGTGCTTACGATAAGAGCAGTAAGTCTGTGAAACACACTTTCGAGTTTTCGTCACATTTTTGTATTTTCCGAATTGTTTCCTTAGATTATTTTAAATACCATTTTTGAAATGTGTAGCTCAGATTCAGTATTTTTGTACTGCGTTATAATTTAATTGTCTTATTTATTAGTTCTTACATTATTAAGTTACTGCTTTTACGTAATATAATTACTGCTCTTATGTTAGTTAGTTTTGCGAGTATCTCAATACACTGCAAGTCAGTCATACGTATAATATGTGCGCTATAGTTAGTGGATATCCTTAAAACATCGCATAAACTCACATTATGCAAAACTAATCCTACACATGGAACCAGAAACCCAGAGGGCGCCACCGTATAATAACGTTAAAAGAGTAAGCGCGGTCAAGGAACTTACACAGCATGTAAACACACAACACTGGTACTTGTTCATTATTTTATTCAATATAAAAACGTTGGCCGAAGACAGAGCACGATGGAGTTTGCTTCTCCGACAAGAGCCAGCAAGAGCCAGTCTCTTAAATATCAGACAAACAGACAGACAGACAGACAATATTAAGAATTAGGGCGCTTTTATTGTCATGCGGATTTTTGCCCACATGCGTTCCGCCCGCAACCTGTCGTTTCATTACATGTTTTTAGGGCCCTTTTATTGTCATGCGTGCCACACGCACGCGGGTCTCTTTCGAAACGCAGGCATGCGGGCAGAAATTCGTATGACAATAAAAGCGCCCTTAATGAAAATGAAAAATATTCATTCGATTTCTATGTAGGTACCAGAGTACACTTTCGGAGGTAATTTTTTACGCTACCTAATACAAAGTTCTCAACACTTGGAGCTCGTATACCTATACGTATACGTATCATTGTTGTAAAAAAGAAACGTCTATTCCAAAAGAAACTCCTATTACATATTGGAGTACAATTTTGACGCGCAGACAACAAGTGTGACCATGTCAACATTTTGCTTACGTTATATTATAGCACAGTACACACTCCATACCAATCGTCCGACTTATTTACCTACTCGCTTCCGCCCGCGACTTCGTCTGCGTAGACTTCGGAATTGGGTTCAGATAGAAATAAAATGTTAAGGCAGCGCCACCTAGTGGCGAAGTATAATTTTCAGTTTTTAACTATTCCTCCTCGAGTTTTCCGGGATAAAAAGTACCCTATGCGTTAGCCGAGTGCTTCATCTATCTACCTACCAAATTTCATACAAATCCGTTCAGTAGTTTCGGCGTGAAAGTGGAACATCAAACAAACATGCATACTTTCGCATTTATAATATTAAAGAGATGAGATTTCAACATCCCTTTCTAACATGTAGGAGCGAGCGAGATACACAACTAAGTGACGTCTGTAAAGACTATAATTAGTAATATTTAAAATACTGTGTCAGTGGCGCCTCTAGCGAGAGATTTTGTCAATAAACACCTGTGAGGTAAAGTTTAAATACAGATATTTCCGGACCGATACGACATTTAAGCCTTCAAGAAAAGAGCGTACTCCCATTTCAAACGCCGGCAACGCACTTGTGACTCCTCTGGTGTTGCTGGTGTCTATGGGCGGTGGTAATCGCTTACCATCAGGTGATCCGTCTGCTCGTTTGCCAGCTATGCCATAAAATAAAATAAAAGATACTCACTTGTAAGCCGGTGAACCAATGATTACTTTCCACACCAAAATCCCGTGCTCAATATCTGAGGGCATCTGTAAAAATAAGAAGCCAGTGTTAACTAGCTTTTTTTTTTTTTTATGGGATAGATGGCAAGCGAGCAGACGGATCACCTGATGGTAAGTGATTACCGCCGCCCATGGACACCCGCAACACCGGAGGAGTCACAAGTGCGTTGCCGACCTTTGAAATGGGATGGGGGAAGGGGGAATGGGGAGGGGGGGTGGTTGGGCCTCCGGTACCCTCACTCACACGGCGAAACACAACAAACGTTGCTTCACGCCGGTTTTCTATGAGGCCGTGGTATCACTCCGGTCGAGCCGGCCCATTCGTACCGAAGCATGGCTCTCCCACGGTAAAGCATGGCTCTCCCACGGTAAAGCATGGCTCTCCCACGGTAAAGCATGGCTCTCTTGGCTACTTAGTCAAACGTGGCAGGGAAGATAACCAACCAATAAGAGATGGTCCTCGGTATCGTGAAGAGTAAGTGGGGAGCAGTCTGCACTGATCCAAGACACAAAACACATAGATACAGAAGGTCCGCTCGATACGCTCACTAAAATCCTAAGCATTTACATGCTTATAGACGTATACGGTCGTTGTAGGCAAGATCACGTACTGTGCGATCGTGACCTTGCCACGAACGACCGTATATTTCTATAAGCATGTATATCTTACGATTTTAGTAGTTTGTATTGAGCGGACCTTTTGTGTCTACTTTGTGCCGAAGATGTCATCCAGTGGAAGATTACGTGATCACGACCCTCAGCAATCAGGGAACGACGAAGGAGAAGATTACTTATATATTTTTTAGTAAGGTTTGATTTTTATGGCTACGGATGTGATAGTAAAACTAAAACTATTATAATACACAAAAGGGTTATAAATAGTGTCGTGACTAGTTCAACTCACTTTACAGAAAAAATCTGAACCACTCCCCCCACTGAAGAATCTGAACAACTAAGTCTAGTCACATCATGATCACTTAAGTCTACACAAGTAACTGAACAATTTAGTCAACTCAAGTAAGTGAACAACTCAGTCTACTCAAGTAAGTAAACAACTCAGTCTACTCAAGTAAGTGAACACCTCAGTCTACTCATGAATCTGTACAACTCAGTATATCAGTCTACTCAAGAAATTCTACAGCTTGCACCACTCAAGAATCTGAACAAGATATTTTACTCAAGAAACTGAACAACTTTGGTCTACCACATTGCTCTAATCAGGATACTGATGCCTGTACCTACCTCAGGATTCCTCATCCGCAGCTCCATCAGGATATTCGGGGTTAGGGAGAGCATAGTGATGCCGAGATAGCGCCGGGACACTTGTGGTGACTTTGTTTTCCCTGCAATAGTAAAAAAAACTTATGTAGTAATACCACAGATTACATTAAAGTTACATAAATTACATAATGTTACACAGATTACATAAAAGTTTGCACAAATGTTGTTGGTGACTTAGAGCATGAACATATTTTATTTAATGTACTTAATTGTTTTTAATTGTTTTTTTATTTTTATTTATACAGGTTGATAAAAAAATGTCTGGCAATATTTTAACTGTGGCTTCTACTCATCAAACTGAACAACTTTCCCCAAGAAACTCATACTCAAAAAGCAAAAAAAAATTTGGACTCCACAGTTAAAATATTGCTAGACATTTTATAATCACCAGTGTACACTCGGGATCTATAGGGGCTAGAGGGTGATTTCTATAGGGGCTAGAGGGTGATTACTCTCGGGATCTATAGGGGCTAGAGGGTGATTACTCTCGGGATCTATAGGGGTTAGAGGGTGATTACTTACGTTTCGCCAAGAAGTCCTTGACGTAGTCTATGGGTATGGCAAAGGAAATGCCGGAGGTGACTTTCATGCTATTGATGCCGATAGCCTCCCCGTCCAAGTTGACGAGTGGCCCGCCGCTGTTCCCAAACGTAATGGGCGCGTCCGTCTGTATGTACACCATGTCCTTGCCTGCAATAACGGGAAACTATTTTCCTTCATTTAAATAGAGATTCGAAAAACTTTTCTGTGTAACTGAAACTAGTGCAAGGACCTCATTATGCAAGGTCCGTCTGTGTGGGTATCACTGCTTGGTCTATACTTGCCCTGTACTTGTGCTATAAGACATTGCTTGTTGCCAAATTTCATGATTCTAGGTCAACGGTAAGTATCCTGTAAGATTTGATTCCCTTGCGACTTCCCTTCTCAATGTCAAAATACGAGTAGGTATGCGGCATAAACGACCATAATCTTTGATTGTTTTGACTTTGAAGTTTGAAGTTTTCACAGCTCTAAGGGACTGCAGACCTGAGTATCTGATATTAATTTCAACTTAATACCTCCGAACGTTCCTGAGAAGAAGGGTCTTAACAAACAGACAGACAGACAGACAGACAGAAGGACAAGGAGTGATCCCATAAGAGTTCCTTTTTTCTTTTGAGTTATGGAACCTAAAAAAATTATTGTGTTGGATGTCTCCCGATTTTTGGTGATTATGAGCAAGTGAACATACCTCTAAGACCAAGCTCTTCGCTTGCTCTCTGCGTGGAACTGACCACCCCGGCCGTCACTGTGTTGCTCAAAGCCAGCGGACTGCCCATTGCCACCACCTGTCAAATGCTATCATACAGTTATCCTCATAGAGTTATGTAATCATTAACAATCCATACCTCCCCTATTGGTGGAATCAGTTAAAATGAAATAAATATTCACTGAAATACGTAATACAGGGTGTTAAAAAAAGTGCGTTTGAAATTTTAAGGAGTTACTGAGAATCAAATATAGATACCAGGAAAAATATTGAAAAAATCCGCTCTTCAAATTTTTTTTACAGTTTTTCATACAAACTCTTGATTCACTATCAGATTTAGTATGAGAATCTGAAATAAAATTTGAAGAGCGGATTTTTTCAATATTTTTCTTGGATTCTATACTTGATTCTGAGTAACCCCTTAAAATTTCAAACGCACTTTTTTAACACCCTGTATAATAATTGGGAGTAAAAAAGAATAATGGCGAGATCATACCTGACTTTTTAAAACATATAAAATAAAGATGATATCATAAATAAGTTAAATATTTACTCTTAATTTTTAAATAAATCAGTATGGTTATTGCAACCGGAGGATATTACTTGATTCTTTTTGGAAGTTTAGTTGACTAACTGATCCCGTAGCGTGTTCCGAGGGTACGTTCTGACAGCACCCATTCACTCTGACAACAGGATAGCCTAATATAAAACCAGTAAGTGCGAAAGGGAAAGTACAACACGTTGCTGTCAGGGTGTACCCATGGAACGCAGCCCTGAGCAAAATGTCATTGATGTGCTTTTAGTGTTGCCATTCGCTAGACACTTCACAATTGTAGAAGATTATTTCTTCCTTCACTTTTAGTGTAAGGAAATTATTCTCTTTATCTTTTTTTCTCTGGTTCAGAGAGTGTTAATTCTTGAAGGAATATATTATGGAGTAACACCTGAATAGATTTTTGTATTTTTTATTTTTATACTTTAACAAATTTAATTCAGGTAAATTGATATATGGGAGTTTGCCATTGTTCTTTCAAATGTTGTCAACTGTTTTTCTGGAGGGCATTGAATCAATGACCATCAGCCTGGCTTTATTCATGGTCACTTGATTTTTAAATAATTAATAAAAATAATAACAATAAATCACTAACTGTTAAAGCACAATATATTAGTAAATCAAAAACTGTTTAACTGATCTGGAGGAACTGCCTATGAGCCAGTAAACCTACTGGCTCATAGGCAGTTCCTCCAGAGACTTGCAGTTGCGAAAGGAAAAAAAATATGTTTCGCCTTCAGTAGATACATACCCACTCTCCAGGTTTTAAATCCGCTGAGGACCCAAGTTTCATGGTCGGCAACCCTTTCATGGGAATCCTCAAGGTCGCTAAATCTGACTTCATGTCAACGTCTTCTACAAAGCCGGTGTGTGTGGAGCCATCCTGAAATATATTTTTTTATTTGTGCTTTTTCGATATTTAGACTTGATTTACAAATTAATCATCATAATGAAGAACAGAATAGCAATCTTAACAGAACAATAAGCACATTTAGATGAAGAGGTAATAGTGACAACCAGTGACCGGAGTAGGTAGATTGATTTAGGGTCAACAACTGCAAACGTAAATGTTAAAATAGACATGCAGCTCGGATTTTTTAAGCAAACTAAAATGAACATTCATTCTGTTATTCCACATATAAATAAATTGTTTCCTTCAGAACCAATTGATTAATCAAGATTGACTTTAATAATACTCAACTCAATCCGGAAATACCAGAACTTTCCAGAAAAAAGGATTGTCCATGTCTGTCCATGTAAATCTACCTACTCTGATCACTGGTGATAACATAAACTTTTCTAACATATTTTGAACCCCCCCACACAAAGGTTTTATGATTATGGTTATCTTTAAAGTCTATACATATCTGCGTGTTTGTATGATCATAGCACTTAAATGGGAGGAGCTATTAGAATGTGTTTTTTTACTTGAAAGCGAATCTGCTTTTGCTATATATTTTTAATATTAGTTAAAGCGTTTTCAAGTTATTCAACTTTTACGGTCAGAAGCCAGGTTTTTAAGAATTGTAATACAAATAGACAGATAGAAAGACTGCGCCATATTGCTTCATTTGCTTCATTTTAGCATCCTATTGGAATACTTACAAAGTTTTGATTACCACTATGACACTCACCATAAGTTTGACAGAGACGACAGCATTAGGTTTGTTGACTACAACATGTGCATTAGTCAGTATTAACCCATCTTCCTTGACTATAAATCCAGATCCATTGGAAAGAGTTATCGGATGACCAGTAAAAAGATCCAATCTTCTACCATCTTTTATCTCTATGTACACGACGGAGGGAGCTGACACAGCCACTACATCAGCTATAAAGTTAAACTTCTCTCTTCTGCCCTTCAAGGCATCTGCTGGAGAGCTTGGGGTAGCAGCGCACAACTTTTCCCTAAACGCAACATAACCTATTATACTCGCCGCTGTGACTAAACCACAGAAATAGTGTCCATAATTACAATCCTGCTCACTCGAGCTTTGAGAGAAGGTTATAACTCGGATTTGGTGTTTATACATCCTTGTGAAAACATTTTTGAAGCGAAAATTACGTGAAAATAACCTCGGCACAAACATTGTTCCCTGTGAACTGTCAATGTCAGTTATCAGCTGTCTGTCTCGCTTTCTTTTTTTTTTTGTTTAGTTCTTTTTGCTTTTGCAAGGAAAAGGCAAAGGCTTCTCTGGCCATACAGCCTATTCTTACGTAGTTTGCTCTTCTCTAAATATTTTTCTATTTCATTTGAGTTCTCATTTATCAATTTCTGTCGTCTTTAACTTTTTCTCTATTCTTCAACAAAATGATAGCACTTTTGATGAAGATTTCATGGACTTCTGGAGAGCACTCGAAACACAGTCTACACACTTTTATTTCATTATCCTACATATTAGACACTTAAATGGCACTTTATTGAACAATACACTATCAATATTATGCATTAAAAACCACGATATCTATTTTTTCGGATAATAAACAAAAATGACAAACTCTTGCCGCGAGTTCCCGCCAAAAAAAGTCTGTCTGTCTCGCTTTGGTATCGCTTGTCACTCATGTCATGCAAGGAAGCGTTCAGAAACGTAATAATTTAAATCATAGAGGAGAGAGGTTTCATTTTTCTATGCTAAAAACCAGTGAAATGCTAAAAACCAGAGAAATGCTAAAAACCGTGTCAAAACTCCACTCATCTCGGTATTCATATTACACAGTCAAGCACATCGTCATCAAACGGCTTTCGTAAATGTATTGGCCATTGGCAATTCATGCGTCAATTTGCATGGATTTTGGACTCCCGCCTACCTACGGCCAACGTCCCGGAAACATACCTACAAAAGGGTAAAAACGTAGTAGCATTACCCGCGCGCGCGCAGTCAATGGCATTAATCTTATATGGCATTAAGATTTACACAACGCGACCTTCATGCACACAGCACACATCTACTAATTAATGAGATATGCAGGTTTTAATGAACTTTGTACACCCAAGTTAAAAAAAAAAAAAAGAAGAGTATCTGTCTGTACTGTAGTATTAATTCTCATATTCCCAGAATTCAAATACAGAAAAATTGATCAAAAAATCCAATCTACATTTTTTTTCACTATTTAGATTTAGTACGGGAAACTGAAAAAAATACTGTACCTACGTCAGTTTTTATCCATATTTTTTCTGGATTGTATTTGTACACCTACTTGAATCTTGATTCTGAGTAACCGCTTAAAATTTCAAACGCACTGTTTTTAACACCTTGTAAGTGTATACATGCACTAAACACAAAATAGAAGATCCGTTCCCCAGCAGTGGGGACAATATTGGTTAGTTACCAACGAATCAGTGAATTTTAACAATTAAAATCCATATTACGGCCTCGCTGAATCCGAAAATACAGGTTACCGTGCTCTCATCTAGATCTCAGTTACCGTTAAAGTAGGACAATTCAGTCAGTCAATAAATGCTTAGTTAATGTACGCATGTAATTTAGTTAATGACTGTACTTGAGTGAGTACAAAAAATATTTATCAGATTCTATTTAACTTAAACTGTTTCTACTAAGTTGTTTTGTTACCCAGTCTTTTGATATACTTTAGCTGTATTAACTTTAGATACAATACAATTACAATAACTTCGGTTCAGGAGTTTTGGCATTAAAAGGCATCGAAACGTTTCTAAAATCCCTCAGGGAACTATGTTTTTTTTTTTTCGGGATAAAAGAATCCTGTCACATACTGGCCTGTCAAGTATTTCTGTGTAAAAAATCACGTGTATCCATTGCTCGTTACGAAATGACAGGAACAATTAACACCGCTTCCCACACGTATTTTCTATACAGTAATAGCTATCCTACAGCAAGCATGCATTTTCGGGATAAAAATTAGTCTGTGCATTAACTTAGTGCATGATCTCTTTCTCTCTAGTCTCCCCCAGCAGTAACGCTAACTATGTCATCCGATCATACCTACTGATCATACTGGTCTTCGCCCTGGTCTTGGTTGCCACTCTGTTAAAACTCTAGTCCACCTCCCATCTTCCCTACTAGCCAAATGCCCTGCCCAACTCCATTTGAGTTTCGTGATGCGCTGTCTAACATCTGCAATTTTAGTTTTTAGTCGAATCTCGACATTCGGTACGCGATCTACTTTATTTATTTTATGCATGTTAGCCTTAGTGAGCGTCCATGTTTCAGCACCGTAGGTCAGCATGGGCAGAATGCATTGGTTGAATACTTTGGTCTTCAGGCATAGTGGAATTTTCGATTTACAGACGTCTTCAAGTTTTTTAAACGCAGCTCACCCTAAATGGATTCGCCAAGCGATTTCCTTTGCCTGGGACTCTCCGCCAAAGGATAAGCTATGTCCAAGTTAAATGTACTCATTCACCAACTCTATGCAAGAGTCACCAATAAAGATGTAAAGAAGGTTGGTTGCATCGTTGGTCATGATTTTGGTCTTAGATATGTTCATTCTAGGGCTTAGACAAGACAGACAGAAACTTTCTGCCTCGCACAACCAAACTGTGGAATTAATTGTCGCCTCGGTATTTTGCGGACCGATACGACATTCAAACCTTCAAGAAAAGAGCGTACTCCCAAATCAAAGGCCGGCAACGCACTTGCGACTCCTCTGGTGTTGCGGGTGTCTATGGGCGGCGGTAATCGCTTACAATCAGGTGATCCATCTGCTCCACATCTGCTCGTTTGCCACCTCTGCCATAAAAAAAAAAAAAAAAAAAGACAAACGGCGCCGGGGGGAGGCTAATGGCGTGCAAAAGAAGAGACCTATACCCAGCACTGGGCTAATGTGGGCTGATTAGATAGATGATCTCTCTACCTAATAGCTTTTGTCCAAATCCGTTGAGTATATACTTAACAGATACTTTTGCATCGCATTTATATTAAGCATTAATTATTTATAATATTATCGCACATTAACATTTTTGAAGGATTGCTTTTTTTGTTGGGATTATAACCGCATTATTTGGTTGTGAAACTATAGAACAAATAAAAGTTATATTTTAAAGTAGCAAGTAGATACTAAAATTAGCTAAAATATGGTACTTACTTGTTTTGTCTTATTGACTTATAAAATAATTATCCTAAAAATAAAAAAATGATTGTAGCCGTGAAACTTAATAAGTGAATATGCTGCAAATTCAACTTTAGCACCATCACTTCAAGAGCTATTAAATTATTGCATAACCAACCGGTATTTGTCAATCAAAAACTTATATAAAGGACTATTTAGCTATCTTCATGTTAGTCACACGTACATTGCTTGGTTCGTCGAATACTTTCGTCAATCGTTCATACCGGGCAAGAAAGGGATACGTATTTTTTAGGTACAGCCACTAAACGTCATCGTTTTCGTGGTGCAGGTGAAAAAGTTAAGGTAGGAGGGATATGGTAGGGATTGTTTGTGAAATAACGACAATCCACCGACCGTTCGATCGTCAAATAAAATCAAACTAGACATCCAGCGTCGAAATGTTGCTGTGTATTTTGGTGTAAACGTTTACATTTTTAAATGAAATATGCACAAAATTAAAAAAGACTTATCTTATCATACTATAACCAACATGTTTGCGCATCTTAATATGCAGTTCTTGTGTTTAGTGTGTATTAATCAAAAATAATATTCATATATAAACAACAGTGATTACGCGCTCGGTTACTTGTGGTTTACTTCTGCTTTTTTTTTTTTTTTAATTTTCGAGAAATGGGTTTCAAAGTGTCCTCTCCAATTGTAAGACAGTATATCGTTGTAATTACAGGTGAGTTTCAAAAAAGTTTATATTATTAAATGTTAACCTAAACCATAAAAAATTTAACCACCTATTAGTTCCTACCACTTAGATCTTGTATATGCCCAACACGTTTCGCCAAGAGTCATTAAGATAGTTGTATAATACAGAATGTTAAAAAAGGCGTTTGAAATTTTAAGGGGTTTCTCAGATTCTCATACTAAATCTAAATAGTAAATCAAGAATTTGCACGGAAAACTGAAAAAAAGTTGTAGATCGGATTTTTTCAATATTTTTCCTGTATTCTATACTTGATTCATTAATTATTAATTAATTTATTTTCCCATTGACCGGAGCGGTGCATGCTCGCTTAAATGTTCGTGCGGATGGTGGCGTATCGGGAGCCGGGTCGTTCCCTTCCCTCAAATATGGTTGAGGGGAGCGATGGCTGACTCCCGCGTTATACTCGTGATCGGGTGCTGTCCGTGTGAACTGGCCTGCTCTTGTCATTGGTGTTTGGTCACAATGATTACCTGTTTGCACATTGTACTTGTATGTTTTTGTTGATCCTTTCACATTCGTTTGTAATAGTATGCAACTAAGCTAACTATATCTTTGTTGTTTACCTGAATTATGTAATTGCATATAAGAATTTTATTTTAAAAATGTGTTGGAGGGAGTTTCTTTAGGGCCCGACGTTTCTTCTCTCTCCGCAAACACTTCCCGAAACGTTGGGTATACGAGTTCCGAGTGGTAGGAACTTCGTATTAGGTAGAAAAATATGACGTTCGAAAAGTGTACAGAGATACCTATTTCGAATAAATATTATTTCATTTCATTCTGAGTAACCCCTTGAAATAAACGTACTTTTTTAACACCTTTATATAGGAAGATATTTATGGAAAACTACCCACTAATGTTGAAGGTTAAGTGATTTAAGTACGTGACTACATAACATACATAATTGTATAACTGCGCATCTCCGCATATCCTCAATCATGCTGGGTCAATGTAAAAAGTAAAAGGAAGTCTTCATTTTGATCCATTCACGCATAGCCATGAATGACATGATTTACCAACAATTTGGATGTAAGACCTAATATGATACTATGGTGATTGGTGATGTTGATATGATCTTCATAGTGGAAAATTCAAATACTTTTGAGGTGTTTGCCTCCATTTTATGAGTATATTAGACAATTAGACACATCCAATTCTAAGCGACATGTTTTTAATTTCGTAACTATTCATTAATTAGACAACTTGTTTTTTTTTTCGAATATTAAATTTGTCAGTCAGGTATCAGTTTTTCTGCTAATAAAAGAAACTGTAGATGTAGAATCTTCATATATCACAATTTTTGACTGTGATTCAATTATGAATGGTAAATCGTTGATGTAAACCAAAACAATTAATTGCCCTAAAATAGATTCTTGAGACACACCCGTTTTAACACGTGAACCTGATTTGATGACTTTGTACCTACCATTGATTTAGGTACCAGATATGATTCTAGTAGTTTAAAAAAATAACCTACCTATAGTTCATTCCAATCAAAAAAACAAAAGGTAAACAAAGATAGTATGCATCTGACATTGACATGCGTCAATTCCATAGTAAGTTTGTTTACTTTTTGCTTCTTTTTTTATTGGAATGAACTGTATCTTTAATTAGATTTGATACATCGATGCAGTAATCTAAGGAAATACCTATTCATATAACATATTCGAAAACTAAGAAACAAATATTCGTAAACTAAGGTGAGTTAATATCAAGAACTAAGCAAAAAGTCTAAAATATTATGTATATAAATAACATGCCACCCGTAATATCCTTCTAAGTTACTTGCTCAAATGTTGACTGGGAGAGATCCCTTCCAGGGATAAGTCCGCCTTTATACAATCTGTTACTTTTATAAGCAATATTGTTCTGTTTTATGTTTTTGTACAATAAAGAGACTACAAACAAACAAACTTCATGCTAAATTGTACATCAAGCTATAAGTTTATAACAGAATAATTCTGTCCCCTAATACCTCACCTGATGTTAAGTGACGATGCTCCCTAAGATGCATTTTTTTGGTTCTGCAGAAACTACAAGTAATAGCTGACTGATTAGGGTTCCGTAGCCAAATGGCAAAAAACGGAACCCTTATGGATTCGTCATGTCTGTCTGTCTGTCTGTCTGTCTGTCTGTCCGTATGTCACAGCCACTTTTTTCCGAAACTATAAGAACTATACTGTTGAAACTTGGTAAGTAGATGTATTTTGTGAACCGCATTAAGATTTTCACACAAAAATAGAAAAAAAACAATAAATTTTGGGGGCTCCCCATACTTAGAACTGAAACTCAAAAATTTTTTTTTCATCAAACCCATACGTGTGGGGTATCTATGGATAGGACTTCAAAAATGATATTGAGGTTTCTAATATAATTTTCTTCTAAACTGAATAGTTTGCGCGAGAGACACTTCCAAAGTTGTAAAATGTGTGTCCCCCCCCCGTAACTTCTAAAATAAGAGAATGATAAAACTAAAAAAATATATGATGTACATTACCATGCAAACTTCCACCGAAAATTGGTTTGAACGATATCTAGTAAGTAGTTTTTTTTTAATACGTCATAAATCGTAAACCGCAATTTACCTTTCATTCAAGTTACAACGAACTACAAAAACTTTTATATTATGTTACTTGCTGCTACGGAACCCTTCATGGGCGAGTCCGACTCGCACTTGGCCGCTTTTTTTAAATAACTTTTTACCTGTGAATGTAAAGATATGGCAATTACATATTGTTGTGTCGTATTACTTTTACTTTTCTGCTAAAAAGTAGAATTCTAACCGTCCAGTTAAATTCACTAGTAATCTTTCGGAAAATATTCCTAAGCTACTCCTAATCGACTAATAAATTATTTCTTGCCTAACTAACCGGATACTGCTAGAATTTATGTCCGGATGGATACTAAAAAAAAGTACTATTTTAATTAACGTTTATTTGATTGGGATTTGATTCCAGTAAACCTGATTGTGATTGCCACTGGTCTGGGCCTAGCATGGCCTTCTCCTGTACTAGTTAAATTGCGCAGTGACACCGAAACGATACTGCCGAGGCCAATAACCGAAGATGAAGGCTCTTGGATCGTGTCTGTGGGATTCCTTTGTGCTTTATTTGGTAAGAAACTACTTACATTTAATTACCTAAATACTTATATAACACAATATTGTCATTGTTATAAGATAAATATACAAACACTTGCAGATAAGTGTCGTCTCTACTTCTAATCATTGTAACAAAATTGGTATAGGACCCGTTAACTGGGGATTCTACTCATTGTACTGAATAACTTTTGTTCTACGACTTTGCTCAAATCACAAAAAAAATGTGGACATTTCATACAAATTGATCAATCTGTTTTGCCATTTGTGTTGATCAATCTGTTTGCCATTTTTGTATGGAGAGTCCAACAAATTATTTGCGATTTGAAAAAGTCGTAGAAAAAAACTTGTTCAGTACGATGGGTAGAATCCTCAGTTAACGGGTCCTACACCAATTTTGTTACACCCTGTATATTTAGACACTTAAATACATACCCGTTAACTGGCTACTATCAATCCAATCCAATATAGTAAATACGTTTAACCTAACACCAACGAATGTAAAATACAGTATTAGAAAACAACAAATCGTTGTAAAAAACAAATGAAGACACTAACTATGATATGCCCTCGATCGTTTTAGAGATATTTTTTCAATCAATGGTGTGAATAAGGAAAGGAGAGGTTATGCTCATTGAATCCTCGTTATTTTTTGAGTTGAAAATAAGCATATAAGCATTTTAGGTACTTGAGTCCAAATGCATTGTTGAACATAATATGTTGTCATAGACTTCCACTTGGAATGGTTAAGCTATGCATCCAGTGGCTTCTGCAAGCCTGATTATACCTAGTTCATCAGTCCACCTGATATAGACTACGCCTTCCAGCTTGGCCTGAAGTATTTACTAAATTAAGCTAAAGCAGAACACAAAGAGGTATTCTAACGTGCTGCCAGTTCATCTTCGATAAGATTACCTTCGGATTTGTGCTGATATTATATGAAAACTCTTAATTTTATAATGATTCTTTCAGCCAACTTTATTCCCGCTTTTCTGGTGGACCGAATCGGTAGGAAGAAATGTATTATTTTGGGTTGCATACCAAAAATAATAGTCGGTCTTCTCTATACGTTCGCTACGCGTCTTTGGATGCTGTTGCTGGGACGAGTCCTGAACGGAATTTCAGACGGACTCATTTTCTCCGTGGTCCCAATGTATGCTTCGGAAATCGGAAGTGTAAGTATTTATAACCAGAAAGTTTAATATAAAAAACTGATACAAATGTAGCCTCAAGTTGAATAAGTGTCTATCGATAATGATTAATGACATAGGTAGTTGGTAGAAACTGGATGAAGATGCAAAAAATAGGACTGACCTTGCACCTTCACATATTAATGACACGTTAAAAAGAAGCACGTAGTCTTTACCTTGACTTGTGTACAATGCTGCCGTGCTTACGATAAAAGCAGTAAGTCTGTGAAACACACTTTCGAGTATTCGTCACATTTTTGCATTTTCCGAATTGTTTTCTTAGATTATTTTAAATATGATTTTTGAAATGTGCCTTATCATTTAAGTATCTGTCTTATTTTTTTGTTCTTACATGATTAAATGACGGACGAAATTGATGAACTTACTGCTTTTATGAATATACTTAATGCTCTTATCGTAAGCACGGCAGAATTTAAAGGGTGCTGTTCGGTAGCACGTAATAAAACCCGCAGTAGGTGTTGTACAACATGAACTCATAAACTCTGTTATTATTTTCAGAAAGAAGTGCGAGGCTCATTAGGAACCATCCTTCAAATATTTTCATCATTTGGCATACTGGTGATGCTATCCATGGGACCAGTGGTATCGTACCTCACCCTGAACATAGTGTTTACATCTGTGGCATTACTTGCCACTGTACCCGTCATCTTCTTACCTGACAGCCCTTACTTTCTGTATTCAAAAGGTATGAAAGTTCTTCATGTGCCTAATAATAAGTCTTACACCCGAATAACATTAACTACCCTTCAATTTGGTACCCTTCAATTTGGTGGTTTAGTCACTCCTTATTACAGTGGATAGTTTAATTACGACAGTAACTTCCTCTCCTCAACGATGTAGCTTTTTGAAATAAAATAGAAATGAACTACCATTCACTAATGAAATTTAAGAATCTGAATTGTTTTCCTTCCAGGTAAAACAACCGACGCAATAAAAACATTAACTTATCTTCGAGGCTCTAAAGCTGAAGCAGATGAAGAGATTAAGGAATACGCTGTCTCCAACGCAGATTCAAGTGTTAACAAGTTAAAACTCTTCAGTGACAAGATCTTCATCAAATCTGTTATCATCGTTGTTGTTCTTGGAGCCGGTTTTCAACTGATGGGATTTAACGCTGTGTCGTTTTACCTGCAAACGATCCTGGAATCGACTAACACCAACATCAGGTCAGAAACAGGATCCGCCATCATTGGAGCCATTCAGTTAGCTGCGAGTTTTTGCACGACGTTCATAACGGATAGGTTTGGGAGGAAGCCTATATTGACGATAACTAATATAGGTACAGCTATTGGGATGGTAAGTAAGCCATCTATTCATTCATACTCTACTACATAACATAAAATATCAATTTAACAGAATTTTTGTATCAAATTATTGATTATACAAGATTTAAAAAATATGTGTTCAACCTAATATAACATAACGCTGTGTATGGTATAATTTCTTCCACCAACAAAGTTTAAAAAGTCATTGGTACCTAATGGTCCCAGGACTCGAGCAATATTTAGTATTTAGAAAGTATTAACGGGCAATTTTTCTTTCAGCTAGGGCTAGGAATCTTCTTTAAAGTGAAAGAAGTCCAGCAGACAGTCACAGGTGCGATGAACTACGTGCCATTGGTGTCTTTGATACTCGTGGTTTATTGTTTCAGTGCAGGTATGCGTTTTTTTTGTTATCTTAATTATTATTTTGTATAGCATCTTGCAGTGCCTAAATATGGGACTCCTACCCTAAACCTCTACCATTCAAATCTATAAATGATACATTTACATATTCAACGAATGCGTTTATCAAACGCTTTAGTGAGAAGAAAAACTTACCAAAAACACTGTTCTTACGCATAACTTTATCCCTTTTGGAAGGTTAATTAAATAAATAACGCATGGTCGTAGTATTGTATGCAATAAAACGCATTGAAGTTTGTCATGTACTAAAATAACAGAGCTAAAAAAAAACTGTGTCGCTGTTGTTAGTTTAAGGCTTTGAATAAACCTTTTAATTTTTCCAGGTCCGGGCTCTTTATACTGGATGCTGATAACAGAGTTATTCGACGGTCCCGCCAGAGGCGTTGGCGTTGCCTGCAGCATGTTAACTGGCATCGGCTTCATCTTCCTCACCACCAAGTACTTCCCGGACCTCATCGCCACCTGTGGCCCAGCAACCACCTATTGGATCTTCAGCATCAACTGTGTTCTACTATCTCTCTTCATCATGTTCTGTGTGCCCGAGACCAGGGGAAAGAGCTTCGCGGAAATACAAAAGACGTTAGGAGCCAAGGAAATGGTGCTCGAGAAAGACAGTGAAAAATGTGCGGATGCTGACTGAGTTAGTCTTAAGTTTCATTACAAAAAACGGATGTACGTGAGAGTAATTTTATTCTGACAACAGCATAGCCTAAATCCTGCCTAAATCTTGAAGGTGTAAAGGGACAGACTAACTAAGTCTGGAAAGAGATCTTATAAGTATAATTTTATTTTCTTTACCCTTTACGTGGAAGCATTTAGAAATAAAGCTGTTTATATGTATACCCACACACAACACACTACATGTTCAATTCACTTAATTTAGTATAATTGACCACGCTGAATACGTTAAAAACAACCGACTTCAATCGTAGCAACTCCAATTTTGCTATGTTTTTGTTGATTTTCTCAAAAACCGCTGAATCGATTTCGATAAAATTAATATGGGACCACCTGTGAAGTATACCCTTTCAAACAAAAAAAGAATTTTTGAAATCGGTTCAGGCGTCTTCGAGTAATCGGTGAACATACATAGAAAAAAAAAAAAAAAAAAAAAGATTCGGACGAATTGAGAACCTCCTCCTTTTTTTGAAGTCGGTTGAAAAATATCGTCCATTAATCACTACACATCCTGTCCACATCCACTTCTTATGTGTAGTTAGACGTGCATTAATGAAAGATTAATAACCACCGACTAGGTACGAATAGTTAGAAACTGTTACAAATTACATATTTTTATTACTTCTTTTGTTTGTTTGCATTGAAAGCCGTCTAAAATGTATAAAATAATTGTTTAGCCATAAGTACGACGAATAAATAATTATTTGTAATGTTTTTAATAATATATTTATCCTTTGTCAATAAATTATATTTGAATTTGACTGAATGTAATTACATATTTATTTATTAACACTCTTTATTAGTACATCAAAATATAAAAATAATTATAGGATGTTCAGGTAGATGATATTATACACACACAATGCTACCAATAAGTATGTTGAGCTAAACGTATACTTTTACCTTTAACTATGGATGGACGCGCGGTCTAACAGACCGCTCGCAGTTTGCAATTTTCGAATCTATCCTCTTTTTCGCACTCCATTGTTCTTCTGAGGCGCTCAGTAGCTTCGGTTTTAGTGGCGAAACGACTGTCGATGCGGGAGATTGCGTCATTGGCTGCAAAGTGGGTGACTTATTTTGCTCGACCGTGGTCTGTGAGACCCCACTTCCACATTAATTCCCCATACAAAAAATATCTGATTGTGAGTTTTAGTAGTGAACGTGCCCCCAGAAAAAAATCTTACTCAGGAAATCGAAAGATATGCAGACTCCGTCCACCATTACTAAAAAGAAATACTAACTACAGTTGTCTTAGTCGTAAACAGGCCATATGCCCTTAGTGTTCCAAGCCCTTATATGTGAAGACTACCAAGAATTTTTACACATATGAGACCATTTTTAGAATTTTTGTGTTTTATTTTGAGAAGAAGGTTTTTCGTTTTTTTATGTTTGTTATACACTAGATTTAAAGTTTATTTTTTTATTTTTCGAAAAAGTTCACTTTCACTATGCGTTTGTCCCTTTAAATGATCTCAGGTAAATTAAGACTGTAAAGTGCTTCAAAATGTTAAATTGCTATAGATATAAAAAAAATAATTATATATTAAGTAGGTAATACTTAAAAAAAATTGAGTTAGACCCCTTTAAATAAATATAAATTGAATAAATAATAAATTGATATGTATTTACTTTTATAATAATACCTTGAAATATAGCGGTCCAGGAAACCGCACGTCCAAAGAAGTGTGATAAAAAAATTGGTAACGTCCATAGTTAAAGGTTTATACTAAATCAACGTAAATATAATAATATTTTGGAAATTTTCCCTCACTGGGAATAATTTCAAAACGAATTCCAGCTATAATAGTAAATTGTACACTATTTAACAATTCTAACTTTGAGCGTGTCCATTACTCCAGCGGAATGTTATAGCTAATAAGAATGTGAGTATAATAGGGAATTAGAGCATCATTAGGACTAATTGTGCGCCAGCAGCGGAATTTGTGCGTCTTATAATTTCGGAGATATTCATTAAAAACCGATTCCGCCAGGGTCACGTTCCCCCAGCGGCATGATTTGGAAAAAGACGGTCTAGCTCATAACAAAGTACATGACTGAGTAGCTTTCGTCGTGTTATAAATGTGCGCAAATAGCGGCATTTGTGCATCTTACGGTTTTCGAATTATTCAAGATTCCGCTGCAGTAACGTTTTTGGGGAATAAATTTCAAAAAAAAACCACTAGTACCCCTTAATTTGTGCGTAATTTGAGCAATGTTAGTTTTTTGAAAATTATGATATTTTTTTAGTAATTAATTTGTTTAGAAAAATCAGGAAATTCTAATTTACAAGGAAACGAGTGAAGTTGCAATCGAATAAAGAACACTCAAATATTCCTCTAGTAGACCCTAATAATATCTGCAATTGTGGATTGTATTATCCAGTCAATTAGTGAGATATACCATTTAATTACGAAATTAATTTAGCGAAATTTTAAAGATTGAATTCAGTGCTTCTATAAGATTATGAAACATGAAATTTTACATAAAATTAGAGCGTCCTGCTAGCAAGCTTTCCTGTAAGTTTCAGCTTTGAATAACGTTGATTTAAAAAGATTTACCCAAAAGAAGAAAGGACGAACATTTTCCCTATAACCCGACCAAATTAGAATGTATACGCGAAAGCGGCCGCGCCATACAAAAGGATAACCTTCTTAAATGAAAGGTATATTGAAGGAAGCTTTGTAAGTACAGTTGCGTGCAAATGTTTTATTGACGATTGTTTTCTTAGTACCTACGTGCTCGTATAGCGGCCGGGACGAAGTTATTATAAAAGATACTTGTAATAAGATTTCTAGATAGTAAGTATCTTATCTAAGTCTTGCCGCCAAACATAAATGTTAACAGCACGGATGTGTTCCGGCATGAAGATAGCCAGTTCCCCATTGCGTTAGGGATTCTTTGGTAAGCCCGCTTCCATCATCGGCGTCATCATTACTCAGGTGAGATGATGCCAAGGGCTTAACAACAGAGGATTTAAAAAAATCAACATTAAGTAGTGTTTAATTTGTAGCATACTGATTAATAGTTCGAGAAGGTTAAAATAAAAATTAAAAAGAAGAATGAAACAATGAAGAGTTCTGAGAGAAGAAAGAAGAGATCTGCTAAAATCTGCCACACTACGTGGAACCCTGATATTATGGATAATTATGTTCACCTACATAAAAATTAATAAACTGGAAATTCCCGTACTACCTAGCATGAAACAAAAGTTGCTAGCTCAGAACCTAATTAAAATTATTTTCTAGTTAGCAAGTCATAAAAAAATATATAACTTTTATATTGCTATTTAAAAAAAGTATTTCCTTGAAAACTGCCAAGAACTTTTTAAATCGTCAGCTTATTCTGCCTGAGTTAAAATTTAGTAGCCAAATCTGCCCAAATGGCAGAAATCTGCCACATGGACGGGTGCACATCTGGACGGGTTTCAAAAACACGGGAACTCGCGCGACAGGGGGAGCTCAGCACATCTGGACGGGTTTCAAAAACACGGGAACTCGCGTGACAGGGGGAGCTCATCACCTGTACCCGTGCCCCGGGGGCTACCTGTGTGAGGAGCGCAGCTCAGTTCAAAGCGATAAGATAAACACTTTGATCAGAAATTAACAAAGCATTGATTTGATTATATCTGCTTTGCGAGAAATATACCTCAACACATAGAGGTAATAAAGTACTAATTACTTCTATGCTATTCTATGGTATGGTATTTGTTCTATGGTACTAGGTAGAAAAAAAATATTGACGATTTAAAAGCATGTGCAAAGCATCTACTTAAACATTTTGAGTTTTATGCCGATACATCAAAAAGTTTGTTGTTCAAATTGTCGATGTTACCCGATTTTAGTTAATTTAAATACGACGCCAAATAATAAAACATATATTAACATCATATCAAAATTTTTTCTGCTTAATTGTCCAATTAGTTCTGGTTGTATGCTACCAATTTAGGAAGGTTATGCTTTTGTATGGCGCGGCCGCTTTCTCGTATACATTCTAATTTGGTCGGGTTATAGGGAAAATGTTCGTCCTTTCTTCTTTTGGGTAAATCTTTTTAAATCAACGTTATTCAAAGCTGAAACTTACAGGAAAGCTTGCTAGCAGGACGCTCTAATTTTATGTAAAATTTCATGTCTTATAGTCTTATGGGAGCACTAAATTCAATCTTTAAAATTTCGCTAACTTTATTTCGTAATTAAATGGTATATCTCACTAATTGACTGGATAATACAATCCACAATTGCAGATATTGTTAGGGTCTACTAGAGGAATATTTGAGTGCTCTTTATTCGATTGCAACTTTACTCGTTTCCTTGTAAATCAGAATTTCCTGATTTTCTAAACAAATTAATTACTAAAAAAATATCATAATTTTCAAAAAACTAACATTGCTCAAATTACGCACAAATTAAGGTGTACTATTGGTTTTTTTTTGAAATTTCTTCTATCAGCCGTTTTCGAGATACAGAAAACCCAAAAACGTTACTGCAGCGGAATCTTGAATAATTCGAAAACCGTAAGATGCACAAATGCCGCTATTTGCGCACATTTATAACACGACGAAAGCTACTCAGTCATGTACTTTGTTATGAGCTAGACCGTCTTTTTCCAAATCATGCCGCTGGGGGAACGTGACCCTGGCGGAATCGGTTTTTAATGAATATCTCCGAAATTATAAGACGCACAAATTCCGCTGCTGGCGTACAATTAGTCCTAATGATGCTCTAATTCCCTATTATACTCACATTCTTCTTAGCTACAACATTCCGCTGGCGTAATGGACACACTTTGAGCGTACTTTAAAAACCGAGTTCAAGGTCTCTATCTACGCTAGTAATGCATGACTCATAAATAACTTTCTTCTTCTTTTCTCTTTGGCATTCCACAAAAATAATTTTGCCAATGTCAAGTGAAGAGAGATAAGCAAGTATTTGGAGATTCTTCAATAATAATGGCGAAACGCCAATATCTAGTCAATTTCACGCACGACTGGAACTCGGAAAACAGTGCTGTCTCCCGAGTTAAATTTTCTTATTATCGCTTATCTCAGAGTCTGGATCACAGCTATTTCTCCATCACAAAAATAACGTTAAAACTATTCTAAAACGGTCATAATCGTTTAACTCAACAGACGTGTGCTCGGTACAGAGTCCCGAGTCTCGTCCCGGCGCAACCAACCATGAATAATTAGGGTGGCCCCAGACCTACCGATTCTGTTCTGTTCTATTAGAACAGAATTGAAATCGGAAGGCTAGAATGCAATACAAAACGTACCACTCGTCACACACTTACCGACCCGAATCGGCAAGAACGCCCCGGTCAGCAAACAACTAGCCAGGATCGCCGATTAGAACGTCCTGGCCGGTCAGAAAGAGGCGCCACTTACGTACTAGAGTCTGACAAATGAAAGCGTAACCTGAGAAAGCGCGGCAAATTCAAAAAATCTTCATGTGGTATCACCAATCTATAGCAGGAAAAAATATATTTAATACTTGTGTGATAATTCTTTATTAAAATATATTAATCTGCAGTTTATTTCTGCACTGAAAAATCTGCAATTACTATAAAATCTATCATTTACGAACCGCCATTACAAATAATATGATTATATAATTTCTTACGCTCAACAATACAATAAATAATAAACATGAATATTCAGCCAACAAGTATCAATAATTGGCAGTCATACTGACATTCAACAGTGACAGCCTCTGACAGCTTCTTTTTGTTGCCATGTAAAAACTTTTAATAAAAGTCCGGGTTACGCTTTCATTTGTCAGACTCTATCTCCATATATCGTCACACACAGCCCGGTTACAACTCGGTGCCGGCGATTTGTGTTGCCAGTTCTCGAGTTCTGATTTTCCGGCAGAACTCCTGATGTCTCCCGATCTCTCGACTTCCTACTCATAACTCCTGTTTTTTTTTATACTACCACGACTTGAACTAACGGGTTAAGTACGAAAAAAAGTGCGGAAACGAAACACGAAACAAAAATGCTTGTAAAACGTTATAATTTAATAAAATGCGTCGCCTAAAAATACATTACTTAAATAAAAGCAACAAAAATTGCTGACTTCCACACCAAAAAAATCCTCAAACATAATTTGATGTTTTTTGTTTTTTTTTACCCATTTTATAAAGCACCATCTATTTCTTATTGTAATTTCGCCTTACATCTCCCGGATTTTGTTTGGTATACCTCCCAGATTTAAAAATACGACCTGGCAACACAGATCAGTTCGTTATCGCAAATCTGTCTGTCTACGTCTCTCGGCAAGCGCTAGATAACGACTGAGCGTGAATTCAAGAAAGCCCGGCGCCGGCAGGTGTGTGGCGGTTGGGGGCGGTCTATTCTGTTCTAGGTAGAGCAGAGCAGAATAGAATCGGTAGTTCTGGGACCACCCTTATTGTGTCTGATTTCGAACGAGCTCTCAGACCATAGAGATACAGTACCTTTTTTTTTTTTTTTGTTTGGTTCTCTCCTGCTGTGTCCATTACGCCAGCGGAATGTTGTAGCTAAGAAGAATGTGAGTATAATAGGGAATTAGAGCATCATTAGGACTAATTGTGCGCCAGTAGCGGAATTTGTGCGTTTATAATTTCGGAGATATTCATTAAAAACCGATTCCGCCAGGGTCACGTTCCCCCAGCGGCATGATTTGGAAAAAGACGGTCTAGCTCATAACAAAGTACATGTCTGAGTAGCTTTCGTCGTGTTATAAATGTGCGCAAATAGCGGAATTTGTGCATCTTACGGTTTTCGAATTATTCAAGATTCCGCTGCAGTAACGTTTTTGGGTTTTCTGTATCTCGAAAACGGCTTATAGAAGAAATTTAAAAAAAAAACCACTAGTACACCTTGTTTCATGCAAGGTAGTACGGGAATTTCCCGTTTATTAATTTTATGTAGGTGAACCATATACATAATTATCCATAATATCAGGGTTCCACGTAGTGTGGCAGATTTTAGCAGATTTCTTCTTTCTTCTCTCAGAACTCTTCATTGTTTCATTCTTCTTTTTAATTTTTATTTTAACCTTCTCGAACTATTAATCAGTATGCTACAAATTAAACACTACTTAATGTTGATTTTTTTTAATCCTCTGTTTTTAGCCCTTGGCATCATCTCACCTGAGTAATGATGACGCCGATGATGGAAGCGGGCTTACCAAAGAATCCCCAACGCAATGGGGGACTGGCTCTTCATGCCGGAACACATCCGTGCTGTTAATATTTATGTTTGGCGGCAAGACTTAGATAAGATACTTACTATCTAGAAATCTTATTACAAGTATCTTTTATAATAACTTCGTCCCGGCCGCTATACGAGCACGTAGGTACTAAGAAAACAATCGTCAATAAAATATTTGCACGCAACTGTACTTACAAAGCTTCCTTCAATATACCTTTCATTTAAGAAGGTTATCCTTTTGTATGGCGCGGCCGCTTTCTCGTATACATTCTAATTTGGTCGGGTTATAGGGAAAATGTTCGTTCTTTCTTCTTTTGGGTAAATCTTTTTAAATCAACGTTATTCAAAGCTGAAACTTACAGGAAAGCTTGCTAGCAGGATGCTCTAATTTTATGTAAAATTTCATGTTTCATAGTCTTATAGAAGCACTGAATTCAATCTTTAAAATTTCGCTAAATTAATTTCGTAATTAAATGGTATATCTCACTAATTGACTGGATAATACAATCCACAATTGCAGATATTATTAGGGTCTACTAGAGGAATATTTGAGTGCTCTTTATTCGATTGCAACTTCACTCGTTTCCTTGTAAATTAGAATTTCCTGATTTTTCTAAACAAATTAATTACTAAAAAAATATCAGAATTTTCAAAAAACTAACATTGCTCAAATTACGCACAAATTAAGGTGTACTAGTGGTTTTTTTTCGAAATTTCTTCTATCAGCCGTTTTCGAGATACAAAAAACCCAAAAACGTTACTGCAGCGGAATCTTGAATAATTCGAAAACCGTAAGATGCACAAATTCCGCTATTTGCGCACATTTATAACACGACGAAAGCTACTTAGTCATGTACTTTGTTATGAGCTAGACCGTCTTTTTCCAAATCATGCCGCTGGGGGAACGTGACCCTGGCGGAATCGGTTTTTAATGAATATCTCCGAAATTATAACACGCACAAATTCCGCTGCTGGCGCACAATTAGTCCTAATGATGCTCTAATTCCCTATTATACTTACATTCTTATTAGCTACAACATTCCGCTGGAGTAATGGACACTTTCCTGCTTTTGCAAGGAAAAGGCAAAGGCTTCTCTGGCCATACAGCCTATTCTTACGTATAGTTCATTCCAATCAAAAAAAAGCAAAAGGTAAACAAACGTAGTATGCAGATGACATTGATATGTGTCAGTTCCATAGTAAGTTTGTTTACGTTTAGCTTTTTTTTGAGTGGAATGAAGTATAGTTTGCTCTTCTCTAAATATTTTTCTATTTCATTTGAGTTCTCATTTATCAATTTCTGTCGTCTTTAACTTTTTCTCTATTCTTCAACAAAATGATAGCACTTTTGATGAAGATTTCATGGACTTCTTGAGAGCACTCGAAACACAGTCTACACACTTTTATTTCATTATCCTACATATTAGACACTTAAATGGCACTTTATTGAACAATACACTATCAATATTATGCATTAAAAACCACGATATCTATTTTTTCGGATAATAAAACAAAAACGACAAACTCTTGCCGCGAGTTCCCGCCAAAAAGTCTCGATAGAGTACCTTAACATGACAGCTGATTGTCAAAGTCAGATGAAGGCGGTGGCGCGCGGCGTGCCGCGGGCCGCGTGTGTGTTTGTTTGTGTGGCTTTTGCTTTGGCGGTATACGCGTCACGCTGATGTTCTTCATTCCCTGCATAAGGAGTAAGGACATAATAATTACAATTAATAACGTTCATTGTATTGACGATGGACGATGACGATTACTGGAACACTAGCGAGACGAAGGCAAAAGCATTCAGTTTCGATGACGATGTTGTAAGTTTCTTTTTTGATTTACTTCTCTCTATTTATTTATCTATTTATCTTATGCGCATTGCACGCCATTTGTCTGTTTCTAACGCTACTCTTTGACAAGCTAGTTTTACTCATAAACGTGTAGTGGCGCTTATCTACATTGCCCCAGGATACCGTCCGCACGTGCTATTTTGCGACCGTGCAGTCGCTTTTGCAATATGGCGTAGGATTCTGGGGACGCGCTGCTGACTGGCTGCGCGTCTTCAGAATGCAGAAGCGCACTGTTCGAGCGATTGCACGGATTCGGTCCGAGGAGTCGGCAAGACCACACTTTGTGTCCCTCCAAATTATGATATTACCATGTCTGCTTACTTTTCAAGTGTCCAGTTACGTCAGAAGTAACTTGGAGTCTCACGAAGTGTGGTGCCGGTATTTCACACAACCTCCATAGCGCTGGCATGCTTTCCTGTCTCACTCAAGCTTAAGAAATCCACCATAAGTTTGCGAGTTATGGGCCCTCTCTTGTATAACAGGCTTCCAGTGAAGACAGGGACGCACTGAGTACAATATATTTAAAAATAATTAAAGAAATGGGTAGTCGAGTAGTGCTTTTACTCATTTGATGAATTAGGCACCCACATAAAACAGATTTTAATTATTATTGTGTAAAGTACTCTCGTAATAAACTGTCAATGCATGAATATATTTAATACATTTTTATTTTATAAACTTACTTATACTTATACTAAATTATGACTTGTAATGAATATTATCAATAAAATATGTCTATGTAGTTTCGCTAAAATTGACATAACTATCTGATCTGGTAATCTGCCTACCGATCTTCGCTCTGGCCTTGATTGCCACTCTATTTAGACTAGTCTTCCCACCTAGGTTTTGGATGCACTTATTAAAGCTGCATGTACTAGACTTACTCCATAGACTTGGTTGTTTCGGAGCCCCATTTCTTTTTATGGTTGCACCAGACATACTGACATAGCCTAACCTACTCTAGTCAGTGATGTTGTGGTGATTTTGTATTTGATGTGTATAGCTTCCATTGGTGCACATGAGTGAAAAACTATGAAGTTTTTCACATAAAATATTCTTGTCATGTGTCACATTTAACTGTAAACTAATTGGTCTGAGGGTATCCTTCACAAAGTTTAGAAAAGCAAGTAATGTTTGTGGTGTGTGAGTGTCTGTAAATTTTATGTTGACTTCCATATATAAAAAAATATTTCTTGTAATACTTTAAACATAATGTTTTCAATAATCTTAGTGCACATGCCTGTTTTTAGAATTCAGCGTACTAAGTTGGCTGATCAGCTAACCTTGTTGTGAAAACCTAAAAAAGCTGAATTGACCATAGGTTTCTTTTGTAAACTTGTTCAGTAGAAGCCTTGAATAGATTCAGCAGAAAAAAATATTTATCATATCGAGGGTTCACGGGCGACTTGTATTAAGCGACATTTTTAGAAATGTTCAGGAGACTGATTTAAAAAAATATTTCTTAGAAAAATAATCATTAAAACTTAACTTCTTAGTATTATATAGATTCTCGATATTCTTAATATTTTAAATATTATTCAGAAGTTATTTTTTGTGAGGTATTTTGTAAGAAATAAATTTTTAAAGTAGAGGTTACCTGTGTTTCCAAAAATGTCGCTTAATACAAGTCACCCGTGAACCCTCGATATGGATGTATTCCACGGGGCTGGGTGGTAACTTAACCCACTATGGTCTTTCTAGCAGTCAGGTATTGTAACTTCTACACCACGGAGTCATGCAATTATAGTTAAATATTTTCCAAGCAAACGGCTACAGTGATCTTGTAAAAATGGAAGAACTAAACATGAACCTTCTTTTGATTGATTTGATTGACCTGTTATGATTGATTTGATTTATGAAATTGCAGCTTACACCACAAGAGATTCTGGCGATTGGGCAGAAATCGTACCCGGGACAAAGTGAAGAGAATGTCTTTGGCAGCACCCTCAATAATGCCAAAACCGACCTGCTGCCAGTTACCAGTCTTATTTCACCTAAGGTTTTAGATTTGAGTGAGTGAGACTTTTAAAATGAGAAACTTAGAATAGGAGGGCTTGTTTATGTTTATTATTGTGCAAATGGCCAAAATAGGGGTAGGGGTTCACCTATATATATTTGCACAGCTTTCTCTTAAAGGAACTCATAACTTAGGTAAGAAACAGCAAGGCTATGCCCAAGTAATAAATTAGTAGCAGAAATAAATTGTAGATCTGAAAAGTTGTAATGTTGCCAGGCTAGCATATTGGCCACTTATTAATTTTAACTTAAAACAAAAAATGGCACTGTCCGATTTGAATAGTTGTATCAGATTTGGACTATATTCTTGGCCCTATGTGGGGTGTAAGGCCTAACCTAACCTTCTAACGCATGGAAGAGACCTTTGCCTCAGCAGTGGGGTCGATATTGGTTGTTAACCAATGAGTTAGAGTAGTCAAATTTAACAGAAATTTAAATTCCCCAGTTATCCTGGCCCAGTCCGGCAAAGATCCCAAGGAGCGGGGCACAGAAGAACAAACTGTAGCGGGCACGGTGCGGCGACTAACCCTGGGACGTACGGGGCGGCCGCACGCCCACCGCAGTCTGAGGCATAAGACTCGCCTGCTGGCGGCCGCGTGTGCGCTGGGCGATGGTGATGCTGTGCTCACTGTAAGTCAGTATTACTATAGCGGACTAGTCATAAGGACAAAGGCCTCCCCTAAGGATTTCCACACCGACTGATCCAGCGCTGCCTACATCCAGTAGCTTCATGCACCAGTTCATGGCTCCAATCAGTGGGACCAGTGGCGTGCAGTCCATAGAGGCAGAAAAGCACTGCCTACCCTAATAAATCTGCCAGTTTAAAACTTACGTATTATATTACACGATACTTTAACTTTCATTTACCGTTACGCCCTCCGTTTCCATTTAATTATAACAATATCTACTCAACTCGTAAACAGCGCCACCTTTTTTGAGAAAAAACGCAGTACTAAAGTTGGTTAACAGAATCGTCTCATCGCATTATGTGACAGTGCTGCCGACTGGTGTCATAAGCAGACAACATTCTGCCTGTCTTTCGCCATTTTTTCACAAACACAAGTACAGTATTTTATACGGTTACAGTGTAGCCGCTATTTATGCATGTGAATAATTTTGTACTGAAATCGCGCGTGTGTGCGTGATTTGTAGGCACTGCTTGTGTGATTACACGGCCATTTTAAGAAGTCTAATATGAAAGTAGTGCTAACAAGAATTTAGTTGGTATTAACAATTTGCCGTGTATTTTTTAATAGCTGCAAGATGATTGCATGCAAGACAATGATGCTCTTTGAGTTTACAAATAAGAACCATTTCATTTTATTCTTGTTTTTTGTTAGTCCATTCTTGGAAATTATTTAAAATAATGCCATATTCTTTGTTTACTGGTTGCAAGTGTAACGAAGTTTGAAAGAAAATTATTATAAAGTAGCTTATTGCGCATTTGTTGATAATTGAAAATAGCTATTTCTTGTTGCTAAATGTTTGAGTAATTCAGGATAATGGATAACTTCAGCTACGAGAACTGTGCTGGAAATGTGTGTTTAGAGCTAAACTAAAAGACGGCGTGTTTTCGAAGTGAGAAATCTCAAATAATAGCTAAAGGAAGTGTGTTAGAGTTTCGTTTATTTCAAATAAATGAATATTAATTAATAACTGGCTCCGCGAATTGTGTACACGGATATACTGTATTGTTTTCCGTGCATTTTATTGTCTAACAGTAAAACCGTTTGGAATGACACTGGCTTTAATAAAATAGGTAGCACAATCTCTGTGAAAAGCACCTAGAGTCTTGTTTAAAGTTTCACATATTTAAAAAGTCGTAGGTAACGAGACCAGTTGAAAAGGCCGGTTAAAGTTAAAATTATATAAAATTTATATAAAATTTTATTTCTGCCTACCCTATGTGTAAACTCTGTGCACGCCACTGAGTGGGACACAGTAGCTTACAGTAACGGGAGCAAAATTATCACAACATGGTTGGTACCCTAGAAATGGGAAACGCAAAACAAGGAAGACTACAAAATATGGCACAATGACAGGGACATGGGACATTGAAATAAAGGTAGTAGGGATACTTGAACAAGACAAGAACACTGAACCAAAACAAATGGAAAAGTTAGAACACGTAGCATGGCTGGCCTTTTACTCCGTAAACCAATGACCTGGTGATGGTCGCGGGAAGCCTTGGATGCAACGTAGGACAGGGGAGGCCTTTGTGCAACAGCAGACATCTTCTGTCTGATGATAATGATGGATGATGACAGCTTATTGGTACCATTGTCTTCCCTCATCAGGTGGTGCTGTTCCTCATTCAGACCCTGAACAAGAAGCTGGTGCATGAACTGCTGTCGTCACAGCCACTGGCATTAGCAAGCTACATCGGCTTCCTGCAGGCTGAGGGCAGGGTCACAGAGTTGGGTGACTTATTGACGTGAGTCCATTTTTGATATCCCTTGGTGATCCTCTTATCGTGTGATAGATGGCAGTTTACTAGTGTTGCATGTAGCATCACTAGCAGTTACGTGTAGATAGTTTAGACTTACACCTATGGACATGTGCAACACAACCATCATACACATTAGTAATCAGATGTGCAAGTTTCATCACAATGTTTTTCTTCATTGTTAAAGCAATCGGTATGAAAAGGCAGGTAAGTTTCGAAAAACTCATTGGTACATTGGCCAGGATTTGAATCTGAGATAATAGAGCCACAGATGTTTTTCCCTTGATGATGATGCCGTAAATGGAAGTGGGCTTATTAAGATTCCTTAAAGCATGGGGAAACGGCTAACTTATCTTCATGCCAGATCTCAGCTGCTGAAATACTGAAGACAGGCTTCCTCTTTCCAATTAAAATTTTTTTTGAGTCAACATAAAGGGGTGAAATTGAGCACGAACCGCAGTGGTTCAATTTCATTCATTTTTGTTTGTGTACTCAATTTCACCCCTTTTTGTTTGTGTGCTTTATCAAAAGATACACTGTAACTTGTACTATTTATTTACAGAATGCTTGGACGAAGTTCAGAAGCGGCTGTGAGTATCCAACATTACTAGCTATAAACTTTTAAACATTTTTAGAACAAAATATCGTTTTTGCCAGTTGATAGAATGTCACTCAAATAACTAGTAGTCAGTCATTGTGAACCTTAAGATAGTTATCATTTTCTGACCGCGACTGGGTACATACGGCTACATACTGTGTACATTTATTGCAGATGTACCAGTTCCAAAATCACGTAAAGTCTCAGGGTGACAATGTGGACGGTCTGCTGAGGAAGCTGACCCATCTCATGGCTAACCACTTCAACCAGCCCCCAGTGGATCCCCATATCACCAAGATGCTTGCTGACTATGTCAAGTTACTTGGTAAGTTTTACCATGACACTCGACACAGGTCAACCGAAAAGTACCTACCTCTACTATGTATATGCCAGTAAAATACAATAATACAATGAATATCCAGTAAAAATAAGAAATTAGGAGAAGAATGAATGAACCGTTACCAAATTTTCATCAAGTTTCTTAATTTTGGTCCATATAACATATCCTCGGTCTTCCCCTTCCACGCTTTCCTTCAATCTTTCATTCCATGTTGTTTTTGATGAAGCCGTAATGTCGTATCAGATAGCCGATCATCTTTCCTCTTCTATTTCTAACATGTAGGACTGTATTTT
Organism: Coleophora deauratella; assembly: GCA_958295455.1. Taxonomy (NCBI): domain Eukaryota; kingdom Metazoa; phylum Arthropoda; class Insecta; order Lepidoptera; family Coleophoridae; genus Coleophora; species Coleophora deauratella. Next base: position 9,737,928 of record OY282410.1, on the reverse strand, counting down.
TATGACAGAATGGCAGAAACATACCAACAAGCCGGAGTTACACAACAAGTCAGCGCTGACTTGCCTGGCGCACTGCTGCCAACATCACTGGCATGAAGGAGCCGGCAATATGATGTCTCCTCTCACTGTCTGTCAGAGACAACAGGTAGGTACTTGTCCCATGCAATCTACGACAAAAAAGTATATTCTAATAGCCTTGTGATTTTTGTTGTTGTTGATCTTATATCCTAGTGTAGAAGCCTGTATTTATGTGTTGAAAATAATCATAATAAAATACAATACATATACTCTCATAGCCTTGTGTGTTATTTTTGTTGATCTTATAGAATTGTGTATGTTTTTTTTTTTTTTTTTTTTCAATTTAACATTATTTTTGTAGGTTCAACCCAATATTATGATGTAGTTAATTGATAATGATTTTATATTACTTACGCTAAGTGGATCTCATAGCTGTGTGTTGTTTTTGTCTATCTTTATAGCCTTGTGTATGATTTCTTGTGTTTGTTGACGTTTTGATTTAAATATCACTCTTCCCAATTTATGTTTGTTTTCAGATCAGCCCCCTTCAGTACGATTGGGTGGTACTGAATGTCCACGCGAAAGCGAAAAAGTGGGACATAGTTGAATCTCTCTTCACTAAAAAGGTACGTTTGCGGATTTTTTATACAACCCGTACTTTAGAATTCAAATTCTGAAGAATTTTTAATAGAAAATATTTGTGTTTTTAAAGGCAATTTTTACCCATAAAACAAAAGCTTAATCTATTGTAAATTCCATTTACGTATTTCTGTCTGTTTTAGTTTACTTCGTTCTACAGGAAAAATATTGAAAAAATCCGATCTACAACTATTTTAACGTGCTTTTTTTAATACCCAATATAGTGTTATTGGAAAAATTGGTTATTGGGTCGAGTAACAAAGTTGCACCTCACCGGGAATCGTACCTACGACTTTCTCAGTCTATAAAGCGAGTGAACTAGCCTACATCATGGACGCTTGCACACTAAAAAATACAAATAATTTAGAGATTAGTTTTATAATCAAGCTGAATACACATACTACATTACATAATCATTTACTTCATCATCAGCCATTAGACGTCCACCGCTGGACAAAGGCCTCCACACCGACCGGTCCTGCGCTACCCGCATCCAGCGGCCTCCCGCAACCTTCTCCAGGTCATCGGTCCACCCAGTTCAGGCCTGCCTACGCTGCGTTTTCCGGTGCGCGGTCGCCACTCGAGAACTTTACTGCCCAAACATTTACTTACTTTAATCTAGTTTAATTTTCTCTTTCGCAGGACTGGCTAGGACGAGCCACGATCTCGTCTCACGTGCCTTCTGAGACACTAATAGCTCGACTGGCGGCATTAGGCGCGGGGTCGCGGCTTCTCGCCTCCTGCCTGCAGAAGCTGCCGCAAGCCGAGGACAGGTTGCGGCTCGCACAGGTTTATAAGGTCAGTTGGGTTATGTAAGGTCATTTGGGTTACTAAGGTCAGTTGAGTTACTAAGGTCAGTTGAGTTACTTAAGGTCAGTCGAGTCGCGTAAGGTTAGTTGAGTCACATAAGGTCATTAGAATCACATGAGGTTAGTTGACTCACGTAAGGTCAGTCGGTTGAGTCACATAAGGTCAGTTGAGTTCTTTAATGTCAGTAAAGTTACCTACATAAGGTCAGTGGAATCACAAAGTCAACATGCCATCAAAGCCACGATCTCGTCACACGTGCCTTCTGAGACGCTAGTGGCCCGACTGGCGGCATTAGGCGCGGGGTCGCGGCTCCTCGTCTCCTGCCTGCAGAAGCTGCCGCAAGCCGAGGACAGGTTGCGGCTCGCACAGGTTTATTAGGTCAGTTGGGTCGCGTAAGGTCAGTTGAGTCATCATAATCAGCCGAAAGACGTCGACTGCTGGACAAAGGCCTCCCCCAAGGATTTCCAAACCGACCGCAACCATCACCAGGTCATCGGTCCACCGAGTAACGTAAGGTGACTTGAGTTAAATAAGCTTATTTGAGTAACATAAGGTCAGTTATTTAATGTCAGTGAAGTTACATAAGGTCAGTGGAGTCACATAAAGTCGCATAAGGTGAATTGATTCACATCAAGTCAGTTGAGTCGTGTAAGGTCAGTCAAGCAAAAGGTCATTTGAGTCATACAAAACATATTTGAATCACATAAAGTCAGTACATGATAGTCAAGTCACATGGAGTTTTGGTTAATTTAATCACATAATTTTAAACACATAGACGCTGGTAGCTGTCATGATGTGTGATGTGTCCCCGGATATTTCTTTATCTGCATTTGTTTCAGGTCCACTCGGTGGTGATAGAAACCCTGGCCAAGCAGAAGGATCGGGCTGCCCTCACCAACTATAAGTTAACGCTGAGTCCTCAGTCCGAGGAATACATCCTAGCGGAGAACTGCCTCAGAGATCCGGTAAGTCTATAAGATCCGGTCTAATGGCGCGTTAGGATCTTAACTACCTACAGGGTTATTTTTGGACCCCCCCACCAAAACTTCACAGTGCCTTGTATTCATGAAACTGAGCAACTTTTCCCAAGAATTAATGGTCAATTCTCAAAAAAAAAATTGGGCATCTCCATACAAAGTAGGCCGATCACGTGATCAAATTAGTATGAAAGATCCAAAAACTTCATTGCGATTTGACAATTGATTCTTGGGAAAAGTTGCTCAGTTTCATGAATAGAAGCCACTGTGAAGTTTTGGTGGGGGGTCCAAAAATAACCCTGTATTTCGTGAAAAGTATGTATAGGTGTGTACCACGTACTGTTCACTCTATAGGGTCTAACAATGGGGTCGATTCGGTGTTTACGATTAAACTTAATTTGACAGGACTAAACTTAATTTAAGCATCCTATCCTTGTCTTTTCGATACAGAGAGAAAAAGACAAAACACTTAAATTAAGTTTAGTTCTGTCAAATAAGTTAAATCGTGAAAACCGAATCGACACCAATATCAGCTGAAGTTATTTCAAGTTCTACTCATAAAATCTTAACAACTGTACCTAAAGAAAATATGGACAGATTGGTAAAAAACAGATTACCTCCTATATGTTGTAATTTCCTATTACAATAATTGACCACGCTGAATACGTTAAAAACAACCGACTTCAATCGCAACAACTCCAATTTTGCTATGTTTTTGTTGATTTTCTCTACCATCTCGCTACGACATTTATACTGTGTTACTGATCCTTATATGCATATGTTAACTTTGTTACAATTAAATTAATTTTGTTGCAGTCGATAAAATGGAAGAATTGAAAAGTTTTATGAAGACTGCATGAAAATTACTACAGGGGTAAGCGGAACGACATTGAGATATACAAGAAACAGCGTTTATTGAAAACTACACTGGTGGACTAAAAAATCGACTCAAGATTTGTTTCTCGACTTTTGCAAAAATAACTCAGTCTACAAAACTGCTTAACACTAAAAACAAAAAAACTAGAAAACCACCAAACTAAAATCATAAACAGAAAACACACCGTTTTTGAACTTTTGGTTTAGTTTTATTTTGCTAGATTGAGTTAATTTTCCAAAAGTCGTGCAACAAACCTTGAGTCGATTTTTGTCCATGAGTATATTTTATACGCAGAGTACTATACTATTTTATAAAAAGATTGTAACATTTGCGTTGGACCAGTTAACTGGGGTTTCTCATTGTCATTTCATTATACTGAATAACTAGGGAAAGAAAGTTAGGTATACAAATCAGGTCAAAAACCGCCTGCTTCCGTAAGCGTGGGTGCGGTATCGGATGGTCCCGGTCACAAGACTCCTTCTTGTCACACCACTCTTGTGGGTCCAGGACGGGGCTGGCGTGGCGGTGGCGGTGACGGGTGTTCCCGTCCGTACAGCCTGCGGGCAGGGGTTAATATTTGGGCATCGTAACGATGCCGTAACGGTTCCCGCCGTTCCTTGGCCTCCTGGTCCGCTTCCTCCTCCTTGCGGTCCGGCCATTTTTATTGGGGCAATCTTACGACGCCGTATCTGTTTCTGCCGTTCCTGTGTCTCCCGGTTCTCCTCTTCTTCGGCCTGCAGTCAGGGCATTTATACTTGGGCAACCTTACGATGCCGTAACGGTTCCCGCCGTTCCTTGTACTCCCGGTACGCCTCCTCCTCCTTCTGCGGCCGCTCGGGTCCGCGGTCCGGCCATTTGTATTGGGGCAATCTTACGACGCCGTATCTGTTTCTGCCGTTCCTGGGTCTCCCGGTTCTCCTCTTCTTCGGCCTGCGGTGAGGGCATTTATACTTGGCAACCTTACGACGATGCCGTTACGGTTCCCGCCGTTCGTTGTACTCCCGGTACGCTTCCTCCTCCTTCTGCGGCCGATCGGGCCCGCGGTCCGGCTATTTGTATTGGAGTAATCTTACGACGCCGTATCTGTTTCCGCCGTTCCTGGGCCTCCCAGTTCTCCTCTTCTACGGCCTGCGTTCAGGGCGTTTATATTTAGGCATCCTTACGATGCCGTAACGGTTCCCGCCGTTCCTGGGTCTCCCGGTTCTACTCTTCTTCCTCTGGCCGTTGTTCCCACGCTTGCTTCTAGGGTAACTCACGGATAGATGCCGCACTTTTTGAAATCGCTTTATAATTTCATTAGGGATTTAAAGATTTAAAAACTGTTTAAGATTTCATTAAGTACGGTCTTTTGACTACAGTTTCCTGTGGTAGGTCAGAAGTCAAAGCCAAACATTTAGGAATTATAAAACATTTTGCAAACCTCTAAAATATCGCGGATACATGCCCCACCCCGGATAGTCGCCGCGTATGTCAAATTGGACCGAGGGATAGGTGCCGTTATAAGAAATATCTGCAAAATCATTATTAACTCTACTTATACGTGATCGGTTACATATTCTGACTTGACCTCAGTTACTTAAAATAATGGTGGAAGAGCTACTTTCTGTGTGCATAGGCAGGGGATAGATGCTTCTGAGCAAAAACTTATATTTCTCATGTTTTTTGTGTCTTTTATTAAAGCTAGCTAGAAATATGCTCTAACTTAAGTTGTTAACACCTTATCTTTATTGTTTCAATTTAAAATTATTGTTATTTTTTTAAGTGAGGCGTCTATCCGTTCGGCAATTGGTGTGAGTCTAGTCTTTTACGAGGATAGATGCCTCTAAGTGAAATGGTATAAAGAAAAGATGGCAGTTTCACGATTACATTCATTTATTAAAAATACAATGTGGCATAAATATAACTTGAATTGTCACCAAAATTGAAAAATATATGAACTCCCACTAAAAAGTTAAATAAAACAATGGTATATTTTTTACCAATCATTAAAATTAATGTTTTTTATACCTAATAATATTAAAGATAAGACTAATTATTTAGTCTTTTCATCGTCGGAAATCAAAAATCAATAACTATAGAGATGTTTATCTCTAAAAAAACTAAAAAGATAACTCCCATGAAACAAAAAAAATTACCTATTGTATTCAGTTACTTAAAAGTAACATTAAACATTTTTATTTTTAACACACACTTAGTCTTTCAAAGTAATAATAAAAAAATAGCGTTTATTTCTTAAAGAAATTACATATTAGGTACATCTATCTTCTAATCTATCGTTTCGCAAAGCTAAATCTAACATTAAAAACATTAAACATTTTAACTTACTAACTTTGTCTTTCAAAATTATAACAATAGATAACCTTTTCTATAAGTAACTAGTTATATGTTATTCAGTCTTAATTAGTAAAATGGAACACAAGTTTACGATCTCTCATTGTAACGTTAGGAACATAAAAAAATTTCATTATCATCTAACTTAGTCTTTCAAAGTTATAACAAAACAAAACTAATATTGCTTAAAATTAGACTTATTTTTCAGTCTTGAGTCTAGATTCAACAATAAAGATTGAAATTCAGTAGCTACCTATTGAGATCTCCTTATCTTATTAAGTATTAAAAAAAGTAATAACAAATATAATAAAAATTATGGTTCTTAGATAATCAGTCTAATTGTTGCTCAATAAAGTCTTCTAATGACCTCCTATTGTTCAATACACTATATGACGAGTGCCGAGCCGAAACGAGCCGCCGACCATACCGCGGTGCAAGAGCTGTATGCCGGATATCCGGTTCCACCAACGCTCAGTGCGTAAAGCACTTTTATCCCTCGACATTCATAAGTCGAGTGGGCCCGATGGAATCCCTCCCATCGTGTTGAAGGTGTGTGCTCCAGAGTTGGCTCCAGTTTTAACGCGCCTTTTTCGGCTTTCCTACTCTTCTGGCGTAGTCCCGAAGTCATGGAAAACAGCTTTGGTGCACCCGATCCCTAAAAAAGGTGACCGCTCGAATCCGTCCAACTACAGGCCGATAGCCATAACCCCCTTATTCTCAAAGATAATGGAGTCCATTATCAATAGCCAGCTCCTTCGGTATCTAGAGGACCGCCAGCTGCTTAGCGACCGACAGTACGGTTTCCGTAAGGGCCGGTCCGCTGGTGATCTTCTTGTCTACCTGACACATCGTTGGGCACAGGCGATCGAGACTAAGGGGGAAGCATTGGCGGTTAGTTTGGACATAGCGAAGGCCTTCGATCGGGTTTGGCACAAAGCATTTCTTGCGAAGCTTCCTTCTTATGGGCTTCCCGAGGAATTATGCAAATGGGTCACTAGTTTTCTTGCAGACAGAAGCATAAAGGTCGTAGTCGACGGTGCATGCTCAGATTCTATGTCTGTGAATGCTGGTGTCCCTCAAGGCTGTGTGCTTTCGCCTACACTGTTCCTTCTGCATATCAATGATATGCTGCAAATCAGCAGCACTCATTGTTATGCGGATGACAGCACAGGTGATGCCTTTTATACCGGCCGTGCTAACATTTCTCGGGAAAACGTCATCGAGAGCCGAAACAAACTTGTGTCAGAAATTGAGGACTCTTTAAAGAAAGTCTCAGAATGGGGTCGGATTAACTTGGTCCAATTTAACCCCACTAAGACACAGGTTTGCGCGTTCACTGCCAAGAAAATGCCATTTGTCGTATCACCTCGTTTTGAGGACACTCCCCTTAATGCCTCAGCTAGTATCGGAATCCTTGGTGTCGACATATCGAGTGAAGTCCAGTTCCGTGGTCATCTAGAGGGTAAGGCTAAATTAGCCTCGAAGAAGCTTGGTGTGCTCAATAGATCGAGACGGTATTTCACTGCGGCCCATCGCCTGCAACTTTATAAGGCGCAGGTTCGGCCTCACATGGAATACTGTTCTCATCTCTGGGCAGGGGCACCCCAGTACCAGCTTCTCCCTCTGGACCGTATTCAACGGAGAGCAACTCGAATCGTCGGCTGCCAGGATATCTCAGATCGGCTTGATTCCTTGGCGCTGCGTAGAGATGTAGCCTCGCTCTGCATTCTCTATCGCATGTACAATGGGGAGTGCTCCGAGGAATTGTTCGGATTGATCCCTGCCGCCTCTTTTCGCCATCGTTCTACGCGACAATATATTCATCCCCATCACATAGATGGTTGGCAGTCCACAACTGTGCGTTTCACTAGAAACTTTCTGCCTCGCACAACCAAACTATGGAATGAATTGTCGCCTGCGGTATTTCCGGACCGATACGACATTCAAACCTTCAAGAAAAGAGCGTACTCCCATATCAAAGGCCGGCAACGCACTTGTGACTCCTCTGGTGTTGCGGGTGTCTATGGGCGGCGGTAATCGCTTACCATCAGGTGATCCGTCTGCTCGTTTGCCACCTATGCCATAAAAAAAAAAAAAAAAAATGACAATAGTTGATATTCCACACATCTTGCAGTAATTTTTAAAAGCAGTACAGCTATCATGTAGCCATTTCTTACATATAGTGCATTGAATCCAATCGGCCTTTGACGAAGTAAGGAAATAATCTTCAAAGCAAACGCAGCAAATATTATCACTTGCTTCGTCTTCACTGCTACTGTATATCCTGGCTATTTTCTTGCGTCTAAGATCTCGTTTCGCCTCTTCAGAGCGTCTTTTCATAGCTTCCTTCTTCTTTAATAGCACATTCCGGATTGTTGTCCTGCGCATTTGGCTGACAGTTTTCTTCGTCATCACTGCTGCTGTAAGTTTTTTCCATCTTTCTAAGTGTAGACTGGTTTTTCTTCTTTGTAGATTTCCCTTCTGGTGTCTTATATTTCTTAGTTCTGCCCTTTATTTTGCTGTCATTCTTTTCTGTATCATTTTCTGGATTGTTTTCCTTTATTCTTGGACCGCTTTATCGGTATGCCTTTAGTTTTTTTCCCTTTAAGTTCTTTCAATTCCTCGATTTTTGTCTTTGAATTTATAACTTCCGCTGACTGTTTGCCTTTTTTTAAAAAATGTGTGGGTATAACTGGAATAGGTGCAACCTCTGTGAGGAATTTAGATGGTGTAAATTCATCAGCTTGTTTTGGATTTCGTTGCATGTCTCTTGATTGACTTGTAGAAGCATAATTAACAACGTGCGTATGCTTCCCCTGTGTCTCAAAATTATCTCCCTTATGAACAGTCGTTGATTGTTTACCTCTTTGTGAAAAAGGTGTGGGCAATTTTGGACCGGGTGCAACCTCTGCTGGAACTTTGGATGGTGTAAGCCTATCAGCTATTTCTTGAGGTTGTTGCATCATATCCTTAGATTTACTGGGTGTAGCGTAATCACGAATGTGCATTTGCATCGCTTGTGTCTCGAATTCATCTTCACAGTCTGTTTTATCTTCATCCGCATCATTTAATACCACATCCTCTCGAATAGGAAGCTGGGGATGTTCCATTATTCAAATGTTCCTCATCTGAGTGACCCATTGCACAGATCAAGTTCGGAGAGTCCCTATCATTTATATCACTGGGCCCTGCTTCTCCTTCAGTTTCGCGAGACGTGAGCCTACTGTCAGCGATATTGAATTCATAGTCTGGGATGGCATTAGGATCGAACGGAGAAATTCCGCTTCCTCGAAATCCTGCTAGAGCATTTGCAGGAGTGGCAGCTCTAAGCCAAGCTCTTCCTATCAATGTGGCGACGTTGTATCGTGATATCTTCTTTTGTGGATTTGTGCGCATAAATTGATTAGTCTCTTGGTTAAAGAATGACTTGAAAGGTTTGTAAACCGCACGGTCAAGTGGTTGTAACACGGATGTCGTGTGACTTGGGAGGCACAATAGAATAACTCCATGTTTTTCGGCCTCTTCTAGCATATCAATCGCGCTTGAATGAGATGTATGACCATCCAGTATCAGTAAAACTTTTCCTTCGGGCTTATTAGCAATAAAATGCTCCAGCAGCCACTTCCTGAAAAGCTCCGTGTTGATATAAGCGGACTTTTTGTTCATGTATACTTTAGAGCCCTGTGGTAAGCCTTCGCTAAATTCAGGTTTTTTGTTCACGCCTTTGATGATCATCACTGGTGGAAGAAAGTTTCCAACAGCGTTGCAGCAGCCAATAAGAGTCATGGTCTCTCCCTTCTCACCTGAAGTTACCATTTTTACCGATCGTGAACCTTTCGTTGCCAAAACTGTTCCAGGCTTGTTGTTAAGCTGGATGCCTGTTTCATCCATATTATAAACGCGTTCAGGTTTGTCTAACAAATCGTTTTCCGTCAAAACTTTTAAAAGGAGTTCATAAAATTTGTTGACTTCATTTTTGTTTAAACCCTGCGCTCTTGCCAGTGACAAAGCTTCAGCAACTCTAATAGATATTTCATCATTTCTCTCCAAAAAACTTTGTAACCATTGATGTCCAGCCATTTGAGTTTCTTGATTGAAGGAATGTTTAAGATGCAATTTCTCTGCAAACTGAAAGGCTAAGCTTCGTATACGTTCTCTTTCAAGTGGGAATCCAGACGATTCTAGTTTTTTAATGTGAGCTACCAAGCGCTTTTCATTTTGGAATCCCAAAACTGGATTTTTGCCTAAAGACACCATGTCTGTGTTTCTTGATTTTTGTCTTCTTCTGAGAGTTCTCGGAGGTATATTAAATATCCTCGATATCTCGTTTATTCCCAAAACATTTCTGTCTAAGTCTACCAAAGCAGCTTCTAAATCATTTTTTGTCCATTTTCGTTCACGTGGGTTGACCCCCGGTTTTCGCTTGTATTTTCGGGGCATTTGATACTGAAACAATTATATTATTATATTAGTTCTTCTATTTTTAAGTAGGGGATAGATGCCTTGGTATGAGGATGCATGCCCCTAGGGGCAACTATCCCTATGAAAAACGAGGCGTCTATCCGATTAGTGAAGGATAGATGCCTTCGAAATTACTCCAAAATCACATTAATCAAAATAGTTTAAAACACAATAAAAATCAATTTTAAATGTCTACCTTTCTGATTAATTCAAAATAAAGTCAATACACTTACCAGGAAAAAACATACAGCCTTTTGAACACACGCTTTTATTATTCCGAGCAAAAATTTGGCGCGAAAATTTCTTGACCGCGGGATAATGTCGCTCACGCGCGTCCCAGACGATACTCCGCGACGCACTGAGCGCGGGGGGGCAGCGCTAGCTAATGACGTGCAATTGGGGTTCGAGGACATTTCGCTAATAAGAGTTTTTGAAATCGCGGCGTCTATCCGACTGCGGCATCTATCCGTGAGTTACCCTATAATCGTGGGGCGTTATGGGATTGTCCCGGTTCCAGTAGCGACGGTCCCGCGGACAGATCTGAATGCGGCCCCGGGGTTGCCGGTTGTTGCGATGCATGTTTTCGAAAAAAAAACTCGATATCCTCCGGGTTGAGATTCACTCCCAGTTCTTCTCCGTCCGGGCTACTGTCGAGGAGGTCGTCCAGATTTAAGTCTAAACCTAAATCCATACAATCCTCCTCAGCGGAGTAAGTTTCCCCGGAACTTTTAATAATTATATCGCTTGCGCGACCACTTATAACTTTCCTTTGGGACATCTTTGATGCACGTAGTAATTCGTTTGCCGATTGAAACACGACTAGCAGGCTATATGACGTTCTCACGATAATTGTCATGATGAGGGTGTCTTTTAAAAAAATATATTTTTGTACAATTTCGCTAACGTTATATTGCGCGTTGTACTGCGGACTTGTTTCGAGAGTCCGTATTCTGGTACGGCGCCTTATTATGACGTAACGGTTACCGAGTTATCGAGGTCTTTGACCAAGAAAATGACTGGTAACTTCTCTTGGACGACTATGAACGGTTTTACATATTTCGTTTATTTCGGGTTTCCATGGTTTTCTATTCTTATCGAAATGTTGTTTTAGGTAGATACGATCAGCCACGGTTCTTCGGCGTTTTTTATATGCTTTATCGGATTTTTTTACCATAAAAAGCTTGCTTGTAAGAGCTATGGCCGCTGCTGCCATCAAATCCCCATTTTGAAAATAAACACATATTTTCTAACTCTTCATTATTCAGTGTAAGCAAAACTTCTCTCTGAACCAAGGCCAAACGTTTAGTGGTAAGGTCAAGCATTGTCTGCAAATCAACGTGTACGGAGGTTTCGCTAACACTGATTTTATTAGGCTCCGGGTAACATTCTTTTTTTGCAGCCTGTACGATTTTATAAGATGGATAGACTTTTGGAGATTTTGATCTCAATATATTGTACTGATGACGAGATAAATCCGCTTCCACTAGGAGTGCTACAGCATCCTCTCCTGACATCATCGTATCTGTCTCAAGTGACTGTTCATAGGCTTTTGAATATTCACTAGGTTTTAATGGATCAGATAAAATATCTTTAATTATTTTGGAGGCCGCGCCCTGTCCCGAAGCTCTTAATTTCATATGTGTGGCATAAACAAGCTCAGGTAGAGGCGTAGATTTTCTCAAATCTAGAGTCCTTTGTCGCTTTATCCTCTCTGTGCTCTCCTCAAAAGGTATTGCTGGACGACCGGGAATGCTTCGTTTTTTTTTACTTGTTGGAAAGGCAATTGACGAATCTAGCCACGTGTTATTTTTTTCGCAAAATCTACTTTCCATGCGGTGCGCTGCTTCCCATCGTGACTTATAGTCAGCTTTAAAACGATTTATCGTTTGCGAAATAGCCGTCCGAAATTCACTGACGCATCCCGTCCTTTTTTCAATTTCCTTGTGAAGCGAGTCAATCTGATCTTCTAGTTTCTTATGTCCAGAGTTCTTCATTATCATAAACAACTCACGTCTTGTCAAAAATAAGGCATCGGAGTCCATACCTGTGTAAAAAAAAAATAATAATAATTTAATAATAAGAACGACTTATTACAGTACAGCGACCTTACTCGTTTATATTGATATTTATTTTAATTCGGGCAAACATGGGCAAAAAAATGAAATACAGTCGTAAATTATAATAGTTACTAGTGCAACAAAAAACCGAAGGTAAGCCGGGTCAGCCACGGAACATAACTAATTCTCTAGTAGATTTATCATGTTTTTAATTCTGACTCCCTTTTTCACGTAATCATTTACTCACAGTTTTATCCATCCAAACAGCTATTAATATATATATTTATGACTCTAATAATAAGTTACATACCTGAACTTGACGCTTCCATTTTTTTTTTTTGGGTTTATAAGACGTGTATTTAAAAAAACTAGGTACGCTTCAAAGTTGCGCTAGCGCACGAGTCTCACTTGCACGTTTCACGAGCGATCGGCTCAGACTGAGCGGTGTGGTACGGAGCGGGGGTTGGGGTCATCGCGGCTGTTTACCTGCGGTGTTGTACCACAGCTACAGGATTATATTGTAGCATACGTACATACAAAGATACCTGCTAGCGTAAAATTTGTTATTTTCATTTAATGTATAGATTTAAGTCATCTCGCCCTACTGTGCGACGGTTTATGAGTATGACATGTTATGCAACTTTTGACGTAAACTACGCGTCGCTATACATTCCGGGCCAGTGATAGCGTTGTGCTATACTATTTAGTGTTTTGGACGTACCGTGTCTCGCTGTCGATACGTCGTTGTTTTCTTTTAGAACGTTCACCCTATATGGAGACGGAACGCATAATTTCCACTCGGAATATAATTTGAGTTTACGCCTTACGCGTTGTTTTCGATTTTTTTTACAAAGCATGCCGTCACGTATGCAAAACTTTTTATATTTATTTGATTAACTACGGATTTCGTTGAATTTACATTCGCACCAGTCTGCACGGAGTTCAACGGGTACATCGGCTATCGCGCACCCAGGGTTCCTAGGTAGTTCGTCGGCGACTTGGATTTGTTTACCGCTGCGATAAATAATGACGAGGCATTCTTTTTCTGTAGTCGAGTATCAATCGTAGTTTCTGCTGAAGTTAAGTCCTACTCGAGTACGTCACTACCTTATGTTGGCCGTCGACTTCTTGCATTAGAAGGGTTACAGTTTTCAAAGTACTTATCTGAGTTTTGAATTCTATATGTCTGGTACTTTATTACATAAGTGGATTCCTTCTTGATTTTGTATATTATTTAATTCCACCAAATATTTCCATGCCACACTTTTACCTTGTATGTCCTGAAATTCTTTTTTTGATTCAAATTGATTTCTAACATTTTTTATGACGTGGCTTCGATCGAAAGTACAGACAACTTCAGAATCATTACTAGGATGCTTGAATGTGGTTATAATGTCTTTTGGGTCTTGATTGTTACAACCAAGCAATACCATTGATGGGAAAATAGAACAATGGCCGTCAAATGTTAGTGATATGACATGAACATTTACCTCAAAACACTTCTTCAGCCAAAGTTTTACGAGATTTGCCTTTTGTTCCCCTGTTATGCTATTAATGAAAAAATATCCTAAAGGTATCTTAAATTTGTGATTAATTCCCACCAATAGAAATACCAGAGCTTGTGAAGCTAGAGAATCTGATTCTTCTACACGTCCTGTTCCCATATCTACCAGTCCAATACACTTTTTACCATCCCAGATTTTTTGGGACCTTTTAGTAACTTCAATGAAAGGGCGCGAGTCGTTCTTCCTTCACAAGCACGAGCGTACCGATGGCGAGACCTGGCGCTTTGTTGTTTGGATTGAAATTAAATCTTCTGGTATTCCTTTACGCGTTTAATTTCTCAGTGAAGAAATTCAAATGAAGAAATATGCACAGAGCCATGAGATTACCTCGATATAATAAACATAGAAAAACAACCAGGTTTTTACACCAGCGACATTGGTAGGAATGACATTTACATATTGGTAGAATGCTGCCATGCCATATAAAAATAAAGGCGGCACAAGATAACTAGTGTCCCCACACTTCTCCGCTTCGTACGCTGCTGCATGATGCTGATGTAGTCCTTGGACCATCTCGTCCAGAAATCTTGCTGCAGTGTTATTGCACGTGGATTTCGCATCGGGCAGTGGAGTGAACTGCGCTGGCGCAAGCACAAATGCGTTTACGTTAGTTGTCGCGTGATGGCTGACCTTTGTCCTAGTTAGGGAGAAATAAAACGAAAGCTTAAAATGTTCTCGTTCTGTTAACTGTTTTCGACATTATTACGTACTAATTCGATTTTATCCTGTATTTTTTGAAATTCTGAAAGTAGCTGTAGGAGGTTTTTTACTCGCAGAGTTAAATCCTTGAAACTTTCAGCGGTTACATTCTAGTGTTTAGGTGCGAGAACTTTCCTGTTTTTGGACAAAGCGCAAATCCACTTTCGTCAGCGTTAAATATTCTTTCAGCATGTTCCAGAACGTCGAGATGCCCTTCTTCTGCTAAACACTGTTTTAACTCACGAAACCATAACCAAATCGATTTTTTGGTAACTCTTGCGCGAGCTTTGTTGATGGTTTCCCCAAGACAATGGGTTATTTCTGAATTCCTCTTCAGAAAGCTAAATACCACTTCTGGCCTGGCCGATCGTCTTTAAAGGGGTTGGGCTTTTTTGAATCATAATTTTTCTTGGAACGGTGTCCAATAGTTCTTGTTATTTTTTTCGCTTTTTTTATAAGCCATTGAACAACTTTTTTTCACCCTCTCCTAAAATAGGTTCTGGTCCTCTGGTTTGTAATCCGTCCAATCTCTTTCCAGATAATCGATCTTAATGGTACTTCGGCGTATACCGTATTTTCTGCAAGTTTCTCTTATTCCTTTATCCTCACCCTTATATTCTTTTCTAAGGATTTCGGTGGGTAATTTCCAGTTTTCTTCTTTCTTTTTACAATTTTGAACATGACATCTGTCACACGGCCGCAAACTAAAATTTACGCGTATTTCATATGTTAGTATGCGACCACCTTATATTTTCAGTAGTATAAAAAACCACAATAATTATTCAAAATAATGTTAAATAAACCTAGATACAATAAATCAATTCGTGAACTTCATAAGACAGTCAAAACAGGATAAATACTTACTTTGAATGATGAGCGTGCCCACAATTTTTGTCGTAGAAATCAGCGCGTGAATTAAGTGTTATAGACCAGAACTTTCAATAAAAATAAAAAAATATTTCAAAATACAATTTGATAGAGTAAAAGCTTACTAGTGGTTAAAAGGTAATTCAACTACATTTTGGCTAATAACTAACTTATATACTGTTATTAAAACAAGTCAGCAAAGTGGCTAGTGACGCACGACATACTTAACCAGATTTTCTGATAAAGCTAATAGGTTTGGGTACACTTTTCCATACATGACAGACACTAGAAAAGCATTACTAATTTTTTTTCAGATCTTTTTTAATCCTAAATATTAGTCTCTTATCATGTGACCAGGTTTATTATAGAAGTGACTCAACCAATGTTTTGGTGGCTTATTGAATTTCTTTTCTGTATTTTCTTTTTGGCTATACTTTTCTTGATATTTTGATTTAGTTGCCAGTGCAGATGATGTAGCAGATGACGTTGCTTCCTCCTCTCTGCTTAAATATCTCTGTTCTTCTATCAATAGTCTTGCTGTGAGATTATTTATGTCCTGCCGACTTTCTTCTACTGCTTCTATTCCCACGCGCTTATAAAATGCTGGTATTTTTCAGGTAACGACATAAGTATTTTTGTGATTATCATTCTGTCATCAATCTTTAGACTTTTGTACTTCGGGGTATACCGTATTTTCTGAAAGTTTCTCTTGTCCCTGTATCGTCATCCCTTATTTTTTTCTTAGGATTCCGGTTAATAGTTTCCAGTTTCCTTCTTTTTTTTGTTCAATTTTGAACATGACATCTGTTGCACGGCCGCGACAAAAAAAACTTACTTAGAATGACGCACGTGCTCACTTTTTTTTGTTCCGTAGAAATCAGCGTGTGAATTAAGTGTTAGACAACGTCTTTCAATAAAAAATAAAAATTTATTTAGAAACAAAAATTGACAGAGTTACGGCTTACAAGTAGTGGTCTAAAGGTAATTCAACTAAATTTTGGCTAATAACTAACTCATATACTATTATTAAAACAATTCAGCAAATTGACAAGTGATTCACGACATACTTAGCCAGATTCGCTGACAAAGCTGATTTTTGTGGCTTCAGATGTTGTGGAACATACTGTGTCGCACTTTCAAATTATTTTCTTGGAACTATCTCTCCACGATAGTTATCATTGAATATTTCTTCCTGAATAATGTTGATTATTTCATTTACATTTGTTCTTTCTTGGAACTGTACTGCAAAATGGTTTAAAAGTACAGCTGCGATAGAGAACTCTTGTATAATATGCGGACATCTCTTATAAAAATAATCTTACCGGAATATTTTAAAATCTCTGCTAAATCGACCAGTAACAGCCTCTACCGCACCTATTCATGTTTACACATCTTGTAATATTGTTCTGACGGGTGGTCTTTTGCCTCTCTCCCTGCATGATAGTTTCAGGCATATGAACTAGGAAACCTT